>OX596247.1:14016826-14633518 GCA_951394255.1 Polyploca ridens | reverse complement strand
GTATATGTATTTACGAACGTCTTCAACGCATCTCACTGCGACTGAGAGAAGAGGAAGGCACGTGTCAGACCCTTGCGGCCGTCACCGTCGAGGCCCTCTATCGTAAGTTCGAAACTGCCGTCGAGCAAAAGAGCGGGTGTCCAAGCTACAGCTGCTCTATGATGAAATCACTCAGGAAGAACTAACCAGGCAACAGAGAAAGGAACAGAAAAAACTTAAACGACGCAAGAAGAAGGAGCGGCAGGCTGTCGAAAGCAAATGCAAGGTATATCAATATAACTTGTACTGACTGATTCATCAATGCAGAACCTAAACCACTGGGGTTATTAACTAAAATGATGGTCACATATTGCTTTTATAACGTAGCCAACATCATTGGCCAACATAGGGTTTTTGGAAATTCAACCTTTAAGGGTTGAAATGGGGGAATTTTGTTTATATGAAAAATCTTATTTATAAACATAGCATGATTACTCACTAAAATATTCATTGATAAAAAGATTCTCACACTAGTTTTTCTACGCCTAATAATACGGTTTAGGGGAGTTAAAGTTTGTATGGAAGATACCTGACGCGCAGTCCGATTAATTGATTTCTATTGTTTTCCTCGCCCGCACGGTTCGTCAAACAGTCAAGGGATTAACTTGAAACTCGGTATGATTATATTATTTTAACAAACAATAAAGGTACACGATTTTTTGGTTTCTCTAAAATCGAGCTCTAACGGGGCAAAAAGGAGTTACTGTGATTTTATTGTATGTCTCGATTAACTCAGATATTTGGTAGTTGGTATACATTGGTCTTATACAGCCTTATTAGAAAGGATTTTTGGAAATTCCTTTCCTAAGGGGGTAAAGAAGATGGGGGCGCGGGTGAGACATCAGCATCATCAGCCTATAATGTCCCACTGCTGAGCACAGGCCTCCTTTCACAAATGAGGGTAAAAGGGAATTGGCAATACTCCACCACGCATGCCCACTGCGGATCGGTGGAGGTAGGCTAGTGGTCAACCTACTGTTGGAATTTTTCAAGCCGCCTAGGAGGCATCCAACTAGCTTAACGATTATCACAGTTAAGTGATAACCGGGACCAACGGCTTTACGTGCCATCCGAAGCACGGAAACGCTCGATTTGAAACACCACTAGGCGGTCACCCATCCAGGTACCGACCACGACGGTGGCAGCTTAACTTTGCCGATCGATTAAGAACGGCTAATCATGCTACACCACGAGCGCTCTGAGACATCGGGGCGGAATGCTTGTTGCATGTTTTAACAAAATATCATTATTCACAGGAGGCTGACTCAGAGGAACCAGATGAAAAGTGCCCATGTGAAGAGTGCTTACTAGAGGAGCGAGACACACCGACCGACCTACTTACACCACATGATTACAATATATGTTTTGAAGCGGTTAGTGGAGACGGTTGTCATTCGTGCCAAGATGACTCGACTAGCAAACGTCGCTCACCGAAAAAGTCAGGCAAGAAACGGACCAAGAGCGACAATCTTTCGCCCAACGAACACACTCTGGACTGCGGATATTCTTCTGGTAACAATGGAGGTTGCTGTGAAACTATATCTGGGTCATCGTCACTCATGAGCTCTCCCGAAGGATCAGAGGTGGCGTGCTCCGAGGGATTCTGCAATCACGAGAGAGGCGACTGTTTAGACTTGACTAAGAATGATAAGACTTTGTGCACCGGTTTTACACTTTCTCTACAAGAAATGTTAATGGTGAGTATTGAAGCCTTCAAAATTAACTGCCTATTATTTGACTGATATCTCTACTACACAAAACAACTACACTTAAAAAAAAAACCAGCATTCTATTCTAGTGCTTAAATAATTTTTATATTCCAGGACAGTTGTTCGTCAGACGAAGAAGAGGACAGTTATATTCCTATAGAAGAGATTTTGGAATTTAAATCGCGTAGGAACATAACGGAAAAAAGACAGGAGTTGCGACAAAATCTCCGTCAGAAGTTTGCCCAGTTATGCGTGAACAGCCCACAAACAGTACCGCAGAAACAAGATAAGCAAGTAGCTTAGCTCACATCTACCTACAAACTCATTCAACTGTACTACCTAAAATCATAGCCAAAATAATGGCACAAACTATATCTGCTTCAATGATCCGTAGTTGAACAACAATAATTGTCTTATACATGTAAAATGTCACTCTTTAGCTATTCAGTATACCACAGTCAGTCTCGCATCCTATGGTCGGTAAAATTAACTTTGTTTGCAATAGATTATCTTGCTCTCAAGAGATTATCTTGGATTAAGCGATGTTGAGGGCGCATTAATAAATTTTGTTTTCGACCAGATTTGCTGAGTAAATATCTCCGGGGTCATTCATAAGCAATACTCGAAAATAATTTGCAACAAATTCGCCATGTTTATAAAAGAAGAATATGTCCTTTGCTTTTAAAATGATTCAATGATATCTGACTATATAATTGGCATGTAGATATCATTTTATTTTCAGTAAAATGACTTTGATATTTTTATGTTATCTTGTATTTGTATAATTACAATCGTGTTTCCAATAATAAATAAATAATTTATTTAATGGTTATATATAATCATGTTTAATTGAATTATAGATTTCAAATGCATGGTTTTGAATTCATATCGGAATTAGATTTTTAATCAAATGGTCTTTAATGAATTACATCTAATACAAATGGTCTTAACCCATGTGAAATATCAAGTGCAGGTGAATGATTTCAACTATACATACCTATAATGATAGATTTGATTGACTGGATAAATGCCAGCATTTACAAATATTTACTATTATAAAATAAAACATTAGAAAGCTTAGAAATGAAATATTTAAAGTAGCATTTTTTGATCAAATTATTTTATTTTCAATGCTTTTGTGAATCAATTGGTAACTACATGATGAAATTATTGCTTAACAAAAGCTTAAAAAAGCATGAAGTTTGGAGTTACCTTGGCTATTTTGCCATTGTTATTAAAGTCGAAAACATTTGTAACTCAGTTTTAAATATACTATAATACAGTGAAGTATGTTTTATTTATAAAATTAGACATAATTTAATTCATGGAAATGTGATATCAATTCTTTGTTTAGAAAAGTAACTAATCTATGTAAGAAATAAATATGTAACATATTTTTTACTTGTTAGGAGAATTAATTACTCATTGACATAATAAACTACATGAAACTGCAAAGAAAGCATCAGCAGCATAGAAAAATAAGTAGGACCTTTAAGAACAGAAAGAACATTTATTTCTAAAATTAAGGGAGGTACATTTCCATAGGAAGTTGAAGGATAAGTAAGAGGTTTACTGTGCGTGGTGGTGGTCACTGCACACCTTTACCAATTACAATACCTACTACAAGTTCTTTGATTTGTCAGATAGTCGGCACATGAGGCTAAATATAATTATTTCAATATGGGCTTTGGTTTATTTTATCATAATTGTGCAATACATAAAGTTGCATTTGTACCACCAAAACCAAATGAATTTTTCAAAGCAATTCTTCTGTTGGTTTCCCATTTCTTAGGATTATTGGCAACATAATTTAATTTATCAACAGGTTCATCTAAATTCAAAGTAGGCGGCAGAATACCATGATAACAAGATAGAACAGTAAATACTGCTTCTAGATTTCCTGCAGCTCCTAATAAATGACCATGGGCACCTTTTGTTGATGATATAGAAATATTGGGGGCGTGGTGATCAAACAATGATTGAATAGCTTTTGATTCTATGCCATCACCAATGGGTGTAGAAGTTGCATGTGCATTGATATAAGTTATATCTTCTTTCTCAATACAACTGTCTCTTAAGGCTCGAGTCATGGACAAAATTGCTCCACTGCCATCTTCCCTAGGGGTAGTTATATGTGAAGCATCTCCTGATAAACCATATCCCAAAATTTCAGCATACATTTTCGCTCCTCTATTCAATGCATGCTCATATTCTTCTAAAATTAGCACTGCTGCTCCTTCTCCCATGACAAATCCATCACGTTTTCTATCAAATGGTCTTGAAGCTTTTGTTGGCTCCTCATTAAATGATGTACTCAGAGCTCTCAGCCTACAGAATCCTGCAATTGCAAGAGGGCTGATGCAAGCCTCAGCACCACCACAAACCATCACATCTGCATCACCATTTCTTATGAACCTTAAAGCGTCACCAATGGAGTGTGCTCCAGTTGCACAAGCTGTTGAAACAGAGTGATTTGGACCACGAAAGCCATACTTAATGCTGATTTGTCCAGCTGCCATATTAGGTAATATTCTTGGCACAAAAAATGGACTTACTTTATTGTAACCTAGTTTTAATAATTCATTAGTGTCACAAACATCTTTTAGGTCTATCATTCCCATGCCAACTGCTACTCCTGTTATTTCATTATCTGTGTCTTTCTGAGAGTGCCAGTTAGCATCTGATAAAGCTTCTGCACTTGCAACCAGCGCCAAACAAGTTGCAGGGGCCATTGACCTTAAATTAGATTTGGACCAGGCCATGGCAATCACACCATCTTGCCTTGAAGGTATGACTCCAGCTATTCTGCATGGTAACCTAGAATATTCTTCGCCTTCAAGGTGAACGATGCCGCAGTGTCCCTTGAGAAGATTCTGCCAGGCTAGTTCAGTACCTGTCCCAAGAGGACTTACTACCCCTAATCCTGTAACTACTACCCTTCTTCGTGATGTGTTATTTGCAAGAGTTTTTAGTGTGCGAAAGAAGCAGGTTTTCATCATAGCAATTGTTATAGTTAATCCTTTATTTACATTTATAAATGAGATCGCTGAGAAAATTACACTATTCAATGTTCAGCAATTATTTGATTTAACCTCACTTCTACTCGGCACTGTATTCATAAATTCAAAGATGAATGTTTTTGTGAATGAAATTATGTTGAAGACAATCGTTGAAGATAAAAACAGGATAAAAAGTATATTAGGGCTTATTTGCACCTATAGTCCCACAGACTTATCCGGCCCGGTGGTCAGAAGAGGAACTAACGACGCCATTTTGAAATGTCAATCGCCATTGGTCAAAGAGAATAAAAGCACTACGTTAATTGGTTGTTTGCTCTACCAAATACGATAGTAGTGACTGTCTCACCGGGCCAGATAAGTTTGTTGGACTATATATGTATATAGTTTTCTTTATCAGCTGTTTTATGTCAAGATTGCTGTTTGACTTTTTGGCGGGAACTTGCAGAGTGACGTTGCGTTTTCATTTTCATAAATTCGTGTATTTTGAGTTTTATTGCATATTATCGGTGGTATTTTATCCAATAATGATCAATCCATGTGCACCAGTGAAGTGAAATGAAATGAACCATGTGTATCATGCCTTTTCAAGTTGTCTCAAGAAGTCCGTGAAAAGTTTTAGTAACAACCACCATTTTAATAAAACATGACTTTTATGAACGGTGACTGACTGAGGACTATGACATGTGAAAGTGATTTATTGTGACTAGAACTTAAAATATAACTGGAAAATGGCAAAATACACAGGCCGTGTGACGCCAACATATACATATAAAAAAAAGGTTGTTGTTTATTTAGGCTGCCAAAAGGCAGGCAAAGGTGTAGAGCCATAGAGGCTTATTTGAATTAAATCGATTAGACTCTGTGATTAAACTAGCGGTACGCTACACATTAATTTATATTTAGCCACCAACACCTAGAAGTTTAGATGCTTAATTTTTTTCAATAGTTGTTGTAATCTTTTCCTAAACCAAGTACAATTTTGTCCTAAAAAAAACTAAGTAATGGCAACTCAAGTCAACTGCGATTACTCTCACATGGCGCAACCACAATATGTACAAAGAGGCGCAACTCAAGTTGTATCTTTACTCATTTCATGGTTCATTCTGACACCGTTCACCGAGCACAGATCTCATAGGACTAATATAACGGAGTCTAACGATGATGAAGAAATAATCTTTTCAAATACGTTTCCCAAATTATTCCAAGCCTTTCCTTTGACATCCTTCCTTGCATACTCCATAAGCCTATAATCTTAGAGGCAAAGGTAATGCTCAATCTTGGACTCCGACAATATGACACACGTTACGCGCCAATTTTATGAAAAATTGTGTTCGCAACGTTCTCGAGCGAGCACTGATAGGCGCGTGAGACTGGTTGCGTGGCCAATGAAAATTAGATTTCGATAAGTTGCCTCATGTGAGAACCGCCAAAGAAATGTATGTTGCCAAAGCGATTGGTTGCGTCGGCGTAGAAAACTGGTTTTATTTGGTCACCTCGTGTGAGAATGGCCTTAGAAGGAGAAAACCTAGAGATGTGGCGACTTTTTGGCGGGAACTTGCGTGACGTTGTGTTTACGTTTTATTTCCATAGTATCATGTATTTTGAGTTTATTTGTGTTGTTTTATGCAATAAATACCAATCCATGAGTGAAGTGAATTGAGTTTTCAAATTGTCTCTAAAAGTTGAAAAGTTTGAGAAGAACCGCCACCATTTTACTGAAACAAGATTTGACCTTCATATTCATTTCCAGTTCACTGAAACATCATGTTATCATAAACATGATCATAAACGACCACAGTAAACGACTAAGAAATATACATATGAAAAGGCTGTATGGTTGAATCCCGTAGCCCTATCCTTTTATGGATGATTAAACTACTACTACTACTATTAGAGATGTGCCAACGCCAATACGCTACGTCACATAGCTGTCAACAACCGAGAATGTTAGATACTGCCTATGTATACGAAAACACGAACACCATCCAAATTAAATATCCTATACATCACTCTCGGTATTCTTACCCGTTTAAAATTTATAAAATGAAGCCACAAAAATACAGTAACTCACTTTTTTTATTATCTCAATTACAAACATACTCATCGTATCACAATTCTAACATATGCATCGTTGTAACACTTTAAAACTTTAGGGCCAACTTAAGGCTAATTTAAAATTGAACATTGAACTGAATATTGTAGTTTATTGACAACTTATTATTTGGTTTTAAATAACTCACTTCCAGTGAGCTGCAACCACAGAGCGCACAGTTGTGTGGGGTGGCGGGCGCTGCGCGGCATCGTGTGTGAGGCAGAAGCCCTCCATTGATCAAACTGATAGTGTACTCCAGAGAGTTCCATAATTATTCAATTAAATTTAAAAATATTTAGTATCACCCAGAAACGACTGTTGGTCTTCTAAAACGTTGCCCTAGCAACCAGTAACCAGGGCATACCTGCGTGCGCAACTCAAAATTTTTTTTTCATAGTCAGAAATTATTTCAAATAGGTTGACATGAAGTATTAAGCTGAACGCACACCTAAACACGCCGTAGCAATTTTTTTTGTATTCTTTGTATGAAATTAAAAGAAAAGGGAAGAGAGGTTTCGTATAAGGACGCTTCCACACGTCAAACAATCGGTAGTCCAATTGTCATTCCGATTTGAGGCCTTTAGAGCGGCTTTGTAAGACGAGTGCTTTGTCAGTAAAGAATTCAAATGAGAAGAACATTTGAATATCTCTCAGTCCGACTTGAGGCCTTTAGAGCGGCTTTGTAAAACGAGTGCTTTGGTAGTAAGGAATTCAAAGGACAAGAACATTTGAATCTCTCTCTGTTCGATTTGAGGCCTTTAGGGCGGTTTTTTAGGACATGCGCTTTGGTAGCAAGGAATTCAAATGCGAAGAACATTTGAATCTCTCAAATCGAAAGAATTTATTCTCTTATAAAATTGAATCCACCGACTGACATCAGACATTTTTAGCGAAATAGGCAATTTTAGAGTTTATTTCTAGGATAGGTTCGTTTAAGGGTTATTAACCAAGTCAAACGTTTTAAAAAGCTATCCTGTTTTCTGCTTACAAAGCTGACATTCAAGTTTTCTTCTCTTTTCGACATACAGTCGGCCGGCGATTGTATGATGCGTGCGGGCTGCCTAATGTATTGTTAATAATTAAGGAAAGATAAGTTTCCTCCTTAGTGAAAATGAAAAATAGAATTTATTGTGATATTTGGTGCAGGACTTCAATGAGAAACTTAGATAGAAAATATAAAATTATATTATTTTCATCATACAACTGAATGGAGCAAAGGGGATAGAACCTTTGTGGCATAGCTAGCCGCCGCCATTTTGATTTTTTTTCAATATCGCGGCGCACGATGTAACTGGTATATATGGGTAGAGGACACTTATACAAACAAAAAATGTTAATCTATATGGTGGCCTAAAGTGTCACGTTTCCGAGATATTTGGAGGTAAAGATCGCCATATGAGAATTATGACAATCATTAAAAATTAACTTATTACGTGTTTATTTGCATTCGATTGTATTCAAATAATAGTTCCCAGGTTGATTTATCAATTTTTCAAAAAAGTAGGAGGTTCTCAATTCGAATGTTTTTTTTTTATGTTTGTTACCTCATAACTCCGTCATTTAATAACCGATTTCGAAAATTCTTTTTTTATTTGAAAGGGTCCACTTCCCGTTTGATCCCATTGTCATCAGATCAGGATTTGATTACTTCTTAGTGTACTTTGAAGTCGGTTTAAGTTTTTTGTAAAACAGTCCAATTATTTGAATAGAGTAAAACTAGGAGCACGAAAAACAATATTTTTAATTACTTACCTACTAAACAGCATCGTAATATTCGCTATGAACCACAATGTTGTCAAAGAAGCTCGGATTGTGACTTGTTTCCCATCTTTTCATTATTATACAAACAAAAATGACAATACTTGTCCTAATATCTATGTTACCAAGTTAATTTGAACTAAAGATCGCTAAGTAATGCTCCCTGGGCGCCAAAATTGCAATAGCGTCGTAAATAAATAAAAAAACCCGACCCCGCGGCCGGCCCGACCTAATAAAACTTCCACCTAAATGAAAGTCCCGTCTTCGTGGAAGACTGCTTACGTTCACACAATATCAAAAAGGGCGATAGATCAGACCCGACGTATTACAGGCCTATTGCCATCACCTCCCATTCTCTCCAATGTGATCAACACGTAACTCTTGAGATATCTAGAGGATCACGATTTTTTGAGTGAACGAGAATATGGCTTCCGCCATAGTCCCTTGGCTGTGATGTGTCTATGTATACACTAGAAGGTCAGGTCAGCCGAGTGGTCACTTGCCATCGAGAGTCAAGGTGGCGAAGGCGTTCGATCGGGTCTGGCACCGGTGTTTTCTAACAAAGTTACCAGCATATGGGCTTCCCGAGGGACTATGCAAATGGACCGCCAATTTTCTGTCCAGCAGATGCATAAGAGCTGAGAGATATAAATGCTGGCGTCCCGCAAGGGTCTGTACTGTCCCCAACACTGTTCCTGCTGCATATCAATGCCCGCGCATCGCCCGCGCCGCACCACCTACCCGGCCCACTGACCCACTGCCTGCGTCTACTACGTCGGCCCCTTTTACGCCATGCCCTTGCCTCAAAAGGAATCGAAGCGGGCTTGTGATGATGGTTTTGAGATAGTGCAAAGCAGGAAGCACCGTCAGAAAACGAATAAGAATCGATGCGGCACAGCTCCTGTGGAGCTCAAGCAAACCATGCGTGCTGCCATGGCAAACACTCCGGTGTATATTTCTCGTCTACACTACGCCACCAAGGCGGAGGACATCGTGGAGTACATTCGCCAAAGAATCAAGTACTCGCTGAGGGTGCAGCTGTTGGAATTGAGCCGCAACGTCAACTTCAAGGCGTTCGTGGTGCGAGTATCAACATGTTTTCTGCACCTCGTCATGGAAGAGGACTTTTGGCCGCAGAACTTGGTGTTCCGTCGCTTTCGCGGACAAGTGCCACATGATCGCACGAAGACATAGTGCAGTGCAGTAGTGTTAACTAACATAGGCCTAAATGTTTTATACTAACAAAAAGGTTTAATATAATATTTATGTTAGTTTGTAATGTTATCTATGGGCCACAGGAGCCTGATAATAAAGATGTATTATTATTATTGCAAATATTCCTCGTTTCGTGGTGGAGGAAAGCCGCGAACGGCTTGTGTCTGAAATCGAGAGCTCACTAACTAGTGTCTCCGATTACGGTCGACTAAACCTAGTCCATTTCAACCCCACTAAGACCCAAGGATGCGCGTTCACCGCTAAGAAAACGCCATTTACTGTGGCTTCACAATTTCAGAACACGGACATCAGTGAAAGCATCGGGATCCTCGGCATCGACATTTCTAACGACGTCAATAGGCCGTCTAGAAGACAAGGTTAAGCTAGCATCCAAAACACTCGAAGTGCTCAACAGAGCGAAGCAGTACTTCACATCGGGGCAAAGGCTGCAACTTTAGAAGTGGCAAGTCCAGCGTTATATGGAGTACTGCTCTTACCTGGATACCAGTTTGGGCCTTTAGACTCGGTTCAGCGACGTGCCATTAGAATCGTCGACGATCCCGAGCTCACAAGCGGCTTAGGGCCCCTCAATCTGAGGAGAGACTTTGCCTCCTTATGTGTATTCTATCGCTTGTACAACAGACAGTGTTCTGTAGAATTGTTTAACCTGATGCCTACGGCTACCTTCTACCATCGCTAGTCTCGCCATTGACGGGAAGTCCATCCTCACACATTGGAACCTAAATAGTTTCGAACTATGCGGTCTCAAAGGAGTTTTCTTCGCTTACAATCAGGCGGGCCGTATGTTTGTTTGCTACCTAAGTAGTGTAAAAAAACTTTTATTTAAAAGTTTGAGGTCGCGGCTTGTTTCTATTATGTGTTTTATTTTATTTTTAAAATTATTACTATTATTTGACCACTAATGACAATGAAAGAACATAAATTGTACTTAATCAACATTAAAATATTGTCATTCGTCTCATATTATATATACATCGATATTCCAATATCTCGGTAACATGATATTTTAAGACAAGTATTGTAATTTTTGGTTAATAACGACGACATGGAAAACAAGTTAACCACTACGATCCGAGCTACTTGACAACATTGTGTTTCATTGCGAATATTGCGATGCGGTTTAGTAGGTAACCAATTAATGAATATTGTTTTTTCGTGCTCCATGTTTACTATATTCTAATAAATAGTTAAATCAGCCTGGAAACTATTATTTGAATACAATCTAATGCATATAAACACGTAATAAGTTCATTTTTAATGATTGTCGTAATTCTCATATGGCGATCTTTACCTCCAAATATCTCGGAAACGTGACACTTTAGGTCACCATATTGCTTGACATTTTTTGTTTGTATAAGTGTCCTCTACCCAAATATATCACTTACACCGTGCGCCGCGACATTGAAAAAAAATCAAAATGGCGGCGGGTGGCTATGCCAGCTCCCATACAAAAATGTTCGTACCCCTTTATTTTATAGAGTGACAGACATCAAAAGTAAAATATTCAAAATTATTATTCTATTGTCAGAATTAGCTTTTATAGAACAGGGTACGGATTAGAGGTTTTATATCAAAACTCCAACACCCTCCCTTAATCCGGCACTGTATCTATAAACCAAGATGTGACCTAAGATTGTACACCTACACCCATAAGCTCAAGACAAAATAAAAGTTTCGGCTTCGGAACTGCTTTTGTTAATGCGTCAGCAGGCATATGCTTAGTATCACAGTACTCTAATTTAATTTCCCTATTTTTAACTAAATCTTTTATAAAATTATATCGAATATTTATATGTTTGGTTCTCTTATGGAAATTACTATTTTCAATTAATTTAATAGCACTTTGACTATCTGAATAAACAAGCACTGGACTAACTTCTTTGCTCAACAATTCATTTAAAAGACCTTTAACAAAAATAACTTCTTTAGCTGTTTCTGATATAGCGATATATTCAGCCTCAGCACTACTGAGAGCAACGCATTGTTGTTTGCGGGACTGCCAACTAATTACTGCCCCACCAAGAGTTAAGCAATATCCAGTAAATGATTTTCCGTCGCAATTACTACCCCAATCGGCATCGGAATATGCTTCTAACTTCATATTTCCAGTCTTTTTAAATACTAAAGATAATGCAGCAGTACCTTTGAGGTATCGTATTATTCGCTTAAGTGCACGAAAATGTGTGTCATCATGACAAGTGTTAAATTGGCTCATATAACTGATTGCAAATGCAATGTCGGGTCTAGTACAAGTTGATAAATACATGAGACTTCCAATTATTTCCTGGAACTCTCTATTGTCAGTTTTAGTGGCCTTATTTAATTTCAGCCCTGTTTCAAGAGGAGTGTTAACTGGCTTACAATCTTCCATTCCAGTTTTATTGAGAATCTTCTTTATATAGTTCTCCTGGCTAAGATAAATTTCATGCTTATTTCGGTTCCTTGTGATTGACATGCCCAAGCAATCTTTTGCTTCACCTAAATCTTTTATCTTAAATCGTTTACTAATTTGCGTGATTAAGGTACTAGCTAAATCTGGTTTACTAGCAAAAATATAAAAATCATCCACATAAAGTCCTATAGCTAAAAATGCCTCTGTAACTTTCTTCATATATACACATTGGTCATATTTGGATGGTGTAAATCCTAATTCCAACAAGTAATTGTGAATTTTTTCATTCCAGCAACGAGCTGCTTGCTTAAGCCCATAAATAGCTTTAACAAGCTTACAGACCTTTCCTTCATTGCCTTCGTTCACAAATGATTCAGGTTGTTCCATGTACAACTCTTCATCCAGTTCCCCGTTTAGGAACGCTGTGGTGACATCAATGTGGTAAATCTCCAAGTTCATTTCAGCTGCCAATCCTATTAATAGCCGCATCGATGTAAATCTGACTACTGGAGCAAATGTTTCGAAATAATCTTGACCATAAACTTGCGAAAAACCTTTTGCAACAAGACGTGCTTTGTGTCGCTGTATGGTTCCATCAGCACCAACTTTAAGTTTGAATACCCATTTGCATTTCACTACATTCTTGTCAGTAGGTCGATTTACTAAAATCCATGTTCCATTTTCAATTAACGAATTGTATTCTTCTGTCATAGCTTTCCTCCATAAATCTCGATCTGTCCTTGTTAAAGCGTCTTTGACCGATAGAGGATCTGGACTGATGTCATTAGTTGATACATGAAAATCATAAATCATGTCATCATTCCGATTAGGCCACCTGACTCTTAATGGGTATCTACGCTCTTGTTCTGTTTCCCCTTCCATTACTACAGGAATACTATTTACAGGTACAGGTATATTCTGTTGAGGTGACAACTCACAAGCAATAGGATTTAAATTCTCTGAATCTACATGCTCAATAGAATCATAGAAATTATCGACTTCTTCTTGTTCTGGTATTTCACAAGTATTTTCCCTTTCAGTAGTAACAGGTGAATCAGGTCTAAAATCGACGGTTTCCGAGATTGGAATTAACACTACATCGTTAACAGGAATAGGATTCTCTTTTATAAGTGGCTTTGTTGGCGGTATAACATCTTTAGACTGTGTATTGTTTACAAGTATTTGTTCTTCTGTGAATACTGCATCTCTGGCCACAATAATCTTTTTCGGATTTATAGTATCATCTACGAAGCGATAACCTTTTTGTGTTTCGCTGTATCCCACCATCGTCAGCTCTCGAGATCTTGGATCGAGCTTCGCACGTTTAGTTTTAATCAAGACATGAGCCTTTGATCCGAATATTCTCAGATGTGAGAGGTTCAGTTTCTCCATTGATCCGGTCCAAACGGCTTCTGGAACTTTGTCAGATAATGCTTTTGTAGGTGATCGATTCTTTAAATAAATTGCACAATTAAATGCTTCACCCCACCAACGCTTGTCTAAATTCGCATCTTCCAACATACATCTAACCTTGTTAAAAATTGTCCGTAAAGTGCGCTCCGATACACCATTTTGCTGAGGTGTGTGTGGCACGGACGTCTGGTGTAAAATACCATTTGCTTTCAAAAAATCATTAAATGGTTTGTTTAAATATTCAGTACCATTATCACTGCGTAAACATTTTAATTTATTACTACTCTGATTTTCAGCAAAGCTTTTAAATTCCTTGAACTTACCGAATACTTCAGTTTTCGATGTTAATAGGTACCCAAACACTCGACGACTAAAATCATCAACGAAAATTAAAGCATACTTAGCTCCACCCCAAGATGCTTCAATGGGTCCTGCTAAATCAGTATGCACCAACTCCAATAACTGCTTAGCTCTCCTGAATTTTCTGCGTGGAAACTTCTGTACACATTGTTTTCCTTTACAGCAAACAGCGCATGGATCCCTGTTGATGGTATCAAATGAAAGGCCATTTACCAAATCCTTCAAAAGTTGCATCTGAACACGGTTTAAATGCCCTAGCCTACGATGCCACAATTCGTGTGCACTCAGCTTTAAATTACCATTCACGACCATTGCTTTATTTCCCTGATCTATCATATATAGACCATTATTAACACTACCTATCAAAATAGGTGGTTGACAGTTAGAGCTTATGTTTAAATCACCTTTAAAAACTTTGCAGCTATCTTTGTTAAAAATTATTGTATGACCTTCATTGGCCAACCTTTTAACTGAAATGAGGTTTGTTACTAGCTCTGGCATATAAAGCACATTATTTAAATTAATTGCCTGCTTCTCTTCTCCTTTTATGGTAAAATCTCCTACTAATTTAGAAAAATTTTTGTTGTTGTTTGCAGTAGTTATAAGATTATTGCAAGATTTGACATTACGTAAATTCTTTTTAGATAATATCATATGAGAGGTAGCCCCAGAATCAATAACCCAATTATTTGATTGCCTATTCACTGGTGAATGCATATACGTACTGACAGCAGTTTCGTAAGATAGTAAATTAGCGTTACCTTTATTTGCCTTCAGTTTCCAACAGTTAGAAATAGTATGTCCTCTTTTTTTACAAAATTTACAAAACACACATTTCTTAGTGTCCTTAGTCTTAATAATATTAGCATTTGACACCATAATAGATTCACTCGTCATCTTGTTCATTTTCTTTTGTCCTTCCTTGAAAAGCGCCGACATAACTGCTTCCGAAGATATCTTTTGACCGGAATGCTCGATCGCCATTACAAGAGGGTCATAATCATCTGTCAAACCAGCTAGCATAATTATTCCAACAAATTCATCTTCTAATCCAGCTTGAATATTTTCTAATGCTTGCTTTGTAGACTGAACAGCACTACAGTAATCTTCAATATTTGAGAAATTCTTTAGTTTTAAATCAAATAGCTTACGCAGTAAGGTAAGTCTGCGGGTAAGCCCACTGTCCGCATAGGCCCGTTGAAGAGCTTTCCATGTCTCCTTGGCCGTCTTTACATTTTGAATTAGTGGATATATATTTTCATTGCACATTAAACAAATCTTAGATCTTGCTTTGGCATTTCTTTTTCTAGCTTTCTCATCATCCAAGTTCTCTGGTTCGTCTTGTACACAATCCCACAGATCACAATCTGTGAGTAACATTTGCATAGCAAAACTCCAGGCATTATAATTGTCCTGACCATTTAACTTACTGAATGTGTAAATATTTTTGTCTCCCATAACCTGTGATACTAGGTGTAGGACTTCAATGAGAAACTTAGATAGAAAATATAAAATTATATTATTTTCATCATACAACTGAATGGAGCAAATTTATTTTATAGAGTGACAGACATCAAAAGTAAAATATTCAAAATTATTATTCTATTGTCAGAATTAGCTTTTATAGAACAGGGTACGGATTAGAGGTTTTATATCAAAACTCCAACATTTATTTTAGAAGATTTTAGTGAATGACAGATTCGATTCAATGACAGTTTTTATTAATCAAAATACTCGAAATGTAAACAACATTATGACGAGTTTATTCCTGATATTACTTAATTTTGTGAATGGAAAATGGAAAAATAATATGGTGAAATTTTAGTAGGTATTAAACACAATTTCCACCTAGTGCGCGTTACGAAAGAATTCACGTATTTCCGCAGCATATTTCAATGTTCCGGTGACGACTACCAGCTGAAGTTCAAGGTCATCTACTTGTTAACGTTCATCGAGAACGTTATCCAGCAACGTGGAGTATTTAGGATATTCTTACGACAAAATTATGAAAAAAAAAAGGTTCTTTTTTTCGCACGGATGTGTTCTATTAGTGATTCTGATCCGAGGGAAAAAAAATAGCCAAGTAATTCATAATCACCCGGTATAAGATTCTTGGCGGCCGGTCTAAAACTGTGCACTTGGAGCTGTCAAAGTCGTTAGGTTGGCAAAATTGAATTCACTCGTCCGCTCGCCCGCCTCTATATTTACCTGTCCACTGACGCCTACCAGCCCCCCTAGACAAGATACTTGTCGACAATCGTTATCGTTAGTAAACGATCAACTATTGTATGGGATTGACATAAGAGATTGTTAAAAATCACGTGATATCTCGATTTGAAACATCGAGGAAATATCCCTTTAGAGTAGTAATACCGATTTTAGGGTGTCATGTATGGCTAATCCTAATTTAGGACTCTTATGTAGCCACAGGCATATAGGCCAACCCTATTATTTAGGTTATTGTGTGGGCAGCGTCAACAAAACTCCAACTTGCGTATATAATTTTATTACGCTATATAGGAGTGCACAACAATAATAATAAGACACGGATGAGAGTGGCGACTGTGTGTGCCGACTGCGTGTGACGACTGAGCGCGACGCGTGACGACTGCAAGCGGCGCATACGGCGAACGCTTTATATTGCCGGGATAACGCTACGAGTCCCTACACCGATCAATCAAATTCCGCAACTAGTCAGTGATTTGTAACTGATTTTGAACAGTAAGGACTAATCACTGCATCATGTGTTTTTGACTTGGCCAATCAGAGTGCATGTGTTCTTGACTTAGCCAATTACTTGACTAACCGCGGGTTGCTAGAACGTGTATGAAATGTCAAATCAGGTGACAAACCGTCATAATTAGCAATCTGTTGACAGCCTTTGAGTTGCTGAAAAGAAAAACAAAAATAAATTATCTAATTGATTGTCAACGGATGATTTATTTATTTCATTCACTTTCATTCACTCCTTTGCTTTAGGCTCCTTTGTGTTTTGTTTCTGTCTCTCGCGTAGCACTGTCCCTTTCATTGTCGTTGTTGTTGTTTATGATATTCGCCAAAAGGCTGGCAAAGGTCATAAAGTCAAAAGCCATACAGCCTAGTCTTATTTTCGATTATTCATCAAATTCAAAAAAATCTTTATCTTATTTTGACAATATAACCATACACATATTATGGCTTACAAAGCAGCCAGTGTCATGTTGGTTGTTCCAGCCATTTTATTTCATATCAACCAAGATGACCCTGGCAATTTCAATAGGTCGTTTATTGCATTTTAAAATAGCTTTTCATGCAAAAAAGTTCTTAATTTAAGGTTTAAAATTAATTTTATATTCAGTTTTTATATTGAACTGCTTTAAAACCTATTATTTATCACAACAAACACTTTAATTCTCGAATAATTGGTCCATTATCTCCAATTAGCTAACTGACAATGTGACAAGGCGTTGACATGAGAATTAGCTTTCAGAAACCCAAAAATGCGATAATTGACGAATAATTGGAGATTTGACACTTGGAATAACAAACTGTTGACAGATTGTTATTTGCCTCTTTCAGCAACCCAAAACACGATTGACTGGAGATTGACAGCATGTTACGTAATTTTTCGATAATTTTGCTTTCTAGCAACCGGCGGTAATAACCGCGGGTTGCTAGTACGTGTATGAAAATATGTCAAATCAGGTGACAAACCGTCATAATTAGCAATCCGTTGACAGCCTTTGAGTTGCTGAAAAGAAAAACAAAGATAAATTATCTAATTGATTGTCAACGGATGATTTATTTATTTCATTCACTTTCATTCACTCCTTTGTGTTTTGTTTCTGTCTCTCGCGTAGCACTGTCCCTTTCATTGTCGTTGTTGTTGTTTATGATATTCGCCAAAAGGCTGGCAAAGGTCATAAAGTCAAAAGCCATACAGCCTAGTCTTATTTTCAATTATTCATCAAATTCAAAAAAATCTTTATCTTATTTTGACAATATAACCATACACATATTATGGCTTACAAAGCAGCCAGTGTCATGTTGGTTGTTCCAGCCATTTTATTTCATATCAACCAAGATGACCCTGGCAAGTTCAATAGGTCGTTTATTGCATTTTAAAATAGCTTTTCATGCAAAAAAGTACTTAATTTAAGGTTTAAAATTAATTTTATATTCAGTTTTTATATTGAACTACTTTAAAACCTATTATTTATCACAACAAACACTTTAATTCTCGAATAATTGGTCCATTATCTCCAATTAGCTAACTGACAATGTGACAAGACGTTGACATGAGAATTAGCTTTCAGAAACCCAAAAATGCGATAATTGACGAATAATTGGAGATTTGACACTTGGAATAACAAACTGTTGACAGATTGTTATTTGCCTCTTTCAGCAACCCAAAACACGATTGACTGGAGATTGACAGCATGTTACGTAATTTTTCGATAATTTTGCTTTCTAGCAACCGGCGGTAAGAGCGGCCGCATGCTCATACATTTTTGGACGTCAGACACGTCAGAATTTTCGGATAGTATGCGGGGGTCTAGAACAAAATGTATGAATGGAAGTTTGAAATGTCAGTTTGCCTGCCATTCGCTATTTGCTCCACCAAATGAGCTAACAGCGCCTCTCTCACCGGGCCAGATAGGTTTGTGGGACTATATTATTGTTATATAGGGACGGTGACAAGTGAAACGCTTGCTGCTTGAATACGTACTGACGTTTATTGCGAACACAATTATATAGAAGGAGTGGGCGCAGCCACTACTACTCGAAGTATAGCTACATACATAACATTTCTCCCCCTTTAGTGAACACAAGTTAAACATTCATACAAAATAATGGCTTATAATTAACCCTAGGGACCCGACGTAATAACCTGTTTGTCGATGTCAATCTTGGCGGTAGGTTATGTTCAATTGGACTCGCGTTACTATTTTCCATCATCTCCATGGGTGTGGTTTCTGTGAGCTGTCCCTCACTCGGTGAGGTAGTCTGCTCACACTCACTTTCTCCTTCTCCCTGGTGGACATGTTCCTCGCTGGCAGGCTCGGTTGCTGTCGGCGTGGCCGCACTTGTCTCGACATCGTCATCACCGTCAACAACAGAATTATTATCATAAAATTGCTCGTTGTTATTGTTGTCCGATCCATTGCAAGGTATGAGTTGATTTTTGTGTTTCTTAAATTGTACTAACGTTACACAATCTTTTACCATATACACTGTTTTACCTATTTTCCTTATTACAATACCTCTATGCCAAGTAATTTTTTTGTTTAAATGATTTTTCTTATACATTACTTTATCTCCTGGATTAAAACATTTTTTGTTCTTTCCCCCATATGCTTTACTCTGTAAACACTGATTATGTTTTACAATTTCCGCGAGAGTAGTGGATGAGTTCGGCACCGGCGGCGTTGTTGGATTTAATAAGTCCAAACGCGAACGAAGTTTCCTACCGAAAACTAACTGGGCAGGTGAAGAGCCTGTTGTAACATGTACGGAATTCCTATAATCGAAAAGGTATTTCAATAAATGTTCGTTATTTTGTTTTGAATTGGTACTAGCTAATAAACAAGACTTAATACCCTTTTTTACCACTTTTACATAGCTCTCCGCTTGACCGTTACTAGCCGGATGATATGCGGGAGATGTCACATGCGATATACCATTTATTGTACAAAATTGATTGAACTCTTCCGAAATAAAGCATGTGGCATTATCACTAACTATAGTATGAACAAGACCGAACCTCGACATAAACTCATATAATTTAGCTACAACCGCAGCCGAAGAAGTACAATTCATTTTGTACACTTCGATCCACTTGGAATATGCATCAACGATCACTAAGTATGACTGATTATTTATGGGATCGAGAAAGTCAATGTGTATTCTGTAAAATGGTTGAGGTGGGTATGGCCACGCCGCAAGCGGTGCTCGTGCCGGAGACGATCTAAGCTGAGAACATATATTACAACTGCTAATCATTACTTCGATAACCTTATCGATGCCGGGAAACCAAAACCTACTTCTAGCTTCCGCTTTGCACTTCACAATTCCCAAATGTGATTTATGCAGTTCTAACAAAATTTTATTTCGCAATTTATGTGGTATTAAAACTTTATGGCCGCGCATAACTATACCATTTTCGTAAGAAAGTTCGTTCTTACACAAAAAATACGGACTAATCATTTGATCCGTAATTTTTTTAGGCCATCCATTTAAGATATACTTAGATACCTTACTTAACTCCAAGTCTGTCGTTGTTGCTATACGTAATTCATTTTGTGTAATCGGTAAACTAGAATCAACAACAAAATTAACATAAGAAGCCCTATCCTCGATAAATTCTCCCGTTTCATAGCCCTCCTTGTAGGGTGAGTCATAGCTCGCACGGGATAGATAATCTGCGCAGTTATCAGCACTGCGAATATACTCAATTTTATAGTTATAGGCACTTAAAAACATGGCATACCGCTGCAACCTATTAGCTGAAACCTCGGGTATTCCGCGATTTGGCCCGAAAATCGTTGTTAATGGTCTGTTTTCAGTATAAATGGAACAGATCTACCATACAGGTATTGATGAAAGCGACGCACGCCGAATATAATCGCCGTTGCCTCTTTTTGAATCTGTGAATATCTCTTTTCGGCTGCATTTAACGTGCGTGACGCAAACGACACCGGGCGCTCAACGTTATCCTCGCCAACCTGTGATAATATCGCCCCTAGCCCACTCGGTGAAGCATCTACCGTTAAAATAACTTTCGCGTTCATATTAAAATGAGTCAAAACTCGATCTGAACCCAGTAACTTTTTAATTGTTTGAAATGCCATGTCGTGTTCTTTATCCCAAAGCCATTTACTTTCTCTCGTGTTTCGTCTAAGTGAAAGTTAATGTGCGGACTATGTATATGAAAGTGATATTATAAATAAAATGTATACGACTGAAGGACTTTGTATCCATGGTCAGGAACAAAAAAAAAAAAAAAAAACGATTGACATATGATGATTGGAGACACTGCTTGTGATTAGCGATGGGTAACTAGCCGAAATTTCAATAGCTTAGCTAGCCGGCTATATGTGGTGTAAAAGCCAGCTAGTTAGTCAGCTATTTTGGCTATTTGGCTATATGACTACACGCACGCACTCACAGCTACCGGCTACTCGGCTAGATTGGCTTTGGCTAGCCGGCCAGCTACCAGCTAGTGGCGGCTAGAATGGCTTTGGCTAGCCGGCCAGCTAGTGGCGGCTAGAGACCTGTGGCGGCTAGGCGGCTACCCGCTGTGTGTGATGTAAACTTCTCGTAATGAGGAGAATTTCTTATGATACCTCTATGGTCAAATTACTTGTCAATACGTGCACTTAAGGTTCAAATTGGTTCGAATTATCAACAGTTAGGCAGGTAAGAAAACTCCTCATTCTTTCTAGCTAGCGAGTAGCCAGTAGCCATCCTGTAGCCAGTAGCCACCCAGTAGCCAATAGCCAATTATCGTGTTGACATATAATATAGCCGTGGCTATTTTGTGTCTAGCCGTTTTTTGGCTAGTTATTAGAATAGCTACCCTCCTCTACTTGTGATTGACTTGACTTGACAATTGACATACTTTCAACTTGTTTCAAGCTACCTACGTCTTCTACTTGTAAACCATTAAACTTGGTGTCGTTGTGGTCTACTAGTTTGTATTCTTTGCTTTGCCGTAGCGTTGAAGTCTGTACCGTAAACAGAGAATCTCAATCAATCTGAAATAAATAGTCATTATCAACTCAACACTGTGCTGTGATAAAAATGGTATTCCGGGAACTTTTAAATAGAAATATTGCAATAGTATCGGTGTTAGTACTTATTGGAAGTTTTATATATAAAAATAATATCGATAAGGTTTATTATAACATAAACAGTATTTTTAATGAAGTTATTGAACTGGATAGTAATATAACTAATGTATATTCTGAGTCTGAACTGGCGCAATATGATGGAATCTTAAAACCTAAACTCTATCTAAGTGTGCTGGGTTCTGTTTTCGACGTCACTGAGGGAAGCAAACACTACAGAAAGGGTGGATCCTATCATTATTTTATAGGTATTAAAATGTTGTATCTATGTATACTACCTGCCAAAGTCACCTCAAGATCTCAAATATTATGTTCTCTGTCTTCACAGCACAGGGATAGAATTGTCTGAAGCTATGTGTGGCCGCCAAATTTGTTAGATGTTTGTACACTAAAATACTGAATACTTAACACTTATATCCTTAACTATTATAAATGTGAAAGTGAGTTTGTTTGTTACGCCTTCACGCCTCAAGTACTCAACGGATCATCATGACATTTGGCATGCATATAGCCTATGGTATGGAGATGGACATAGACAAGTTTTTATCCCAGGAACGCAAGTGAAACCACAGGCGATAGCTAGTTATTTTTATAATTTCTCTCATATGTATATCATGTACCTATAGAATAATGAATATTTAATTAATTATATTCTAATTTACTGTTAGTAACATTCAGTTTAAATTGAGAGACAAAGTTAAACATTTTCAGGCAAGGATGGTTCCAGAGCTTTAATAACAGGCAACTTTAAAGATGAGAGCAAAGATAAAGACCATGTTTTAGATCTGTCTTGTGGTGAATTATTCACTTTGCTAAATTGGAGAAACACTTTTAAACAAAAATATATTGAAATTGGTAAGAAAA
Source organism: Polyploca ridens (assembly GCA_951394255.1). Lineage (NCBI taxonomy): Eukaryota > Metazoa > Arthropoda > Insecta > Lepidoptera > Drepanidae > Polyploca > Polyploca ridens. The sequence continues at coordinate 14,610,806 of OX596247.1, read as the reverse complement.
CAGCTGCTTGCTTGAATTTTATACAAGAGGTTGTATAGGTATGGTTATAAAGAGGAAATTATTCAAACAATTATTATCTGTAACTGATGTATTTGTATATCCTTATAGGAGTACTTAAAGGTCGATATTATGACTATACTGGTAAAGAAACAAGCTACTTCAATGAGCTTAACATAAAAATAAAGTCATGTGAACATGAAAAGGAGATAGCAAGAAAAGAGGAACTTAAGTTTCCATCATGTAATATAGCCTGGAGTGCAGATGAGGGAACCAAAGTATGGTGTACCAAAACAAGGTTGGTATTATAAAAAGTTGCTTTTTATCTATCACCTTCACCAGCATTTAAACAATATACATACTTTAGTTTTAATAATTTACTAGAAGATTTGACTTAAAACAAGAGACTGAATTAATCCAATTTGGCCACAAACTTTATTTGGGACCGATTTAAGGTTGACTATCTTTCAGTAAATGTATAACCTATTAGCAATGTGTTGTGCACTTGACGTTACTAAGGGTAACTGCTCTCAGATATGCCAACCCAACCTTATAAGTGTTTAAGAACATATCTAAGAAATGGATCCCATATTAATGATCACAACTGTACCTATGTATGTATTGTATGCATGGTAAGAAAAGGCAATGGTCTGATTGATAAAAGGTGGAGATTAGGGCCAGCTCATTATGTAATGTATAAAGATCTTAGGTATATAAATAATAATCAATAAATAAATATCCCGGGACATTCCTCACACATGGTCATCTGATCCCAAACTAAGCAGAGCCTGGAGTCTTAACCAACCGCGCCAGCTGGCCCGTCATATGATAATACTGTTACTCATATAGTCCTTTTTTTTTAGCAAACCTATTATTTCTTTTATTACAGTGGAGGTATCTCAAGGAATTGGATTGGGGTGCCACGTCAGCTCTTCACTCCTGGCCAAGAGAAACCTCGTTGTGTTTGTGTCAAGTTGGATCAAGATATAAGTTCAGCATTGTTTAAAGAATATGATAACTGTCCTAATACTTCTACTGCCTGTAATGTACAAATAAGTTGAAATTATTTTTCCATTCTTCTAGTTTAAACAAGTATATTGAAATTAAATGTTTTTTTAAATTTATATCCAAAGTTATTTCAAACTCAAGCAGGCTGAGTGATAAAAATATATAGATTCAAATAAAAATAACTACTTTTGTGACTATTAGAGCTGAAGATCTTTCATAGATTTTAATATTCATCTAGAAACAGTTACAAAAGTTAAATTGTATGTGATGTGATGAAACATAATGGGCATACTGCTAGGTTAAGATTTCTCTTAAAATAAGAGGCTTCAGTTCACCATAAATTGAAATAAAAACAAGAGTTAAAGGAAAACAACCAAAATATTTTTAGGTACAAAATTATTGATTTTATTATTATTACATAGGTGCACAAGTACAATGTGACACAAGTAACAAGAATAGTACATAATCAAATCATTTAGTCTCATCACTATTTTGAAGTGGGGGTTCAGTTTGTACATCATCTAAATCTAGACATTCAATATTTTTGAGGAAAGTATGCATAGGAATTTTTTTCCTATTTATGAATGTTTTGTTACCCAATAATTTCTTAATTTTTGCTCTACGTTTTTTGATTTTCTCTTTAGTGTACTGGTTACCCAGCTGGAATGTAAGCAGTCTTTTCACTTTCCTGCCCCCAATGAGTGTCTCTGAATTACTGTTTTGAGGCTTGGGCTCCTCATAAATAGTCTCTAACGTTTGGGACACTGTTTTCACTTTTCTATTGAGATATAAAGCTTCGATCTGTTTAGGATTTGAACATTCCGCATTTACATGTTTACGAGGTTTCATGTTAACCCTTCGATTTGAAGGTTTGCTCATTTCTGGAGCTAATGATTTTCTTTTTCTTAATACCCGTGAAGTTAACTCGGGGACATGTACGTTGTCTTGTGATCCTTGCGATGCGTTAATGATAGCAGATCCATCTACTTCCATTATATCTAAATCAGCCATTTTACTAGGAAGTTCTGAGTCTAGTCTGTAAATAAATGAATACAGTCTATAAATACCTAAACTCTAAATAATATATAAACTCTATAAACGCGGCAAACAAAAACGATAGCTTACCTTAAAGCTTCCATTCTTCACATAATATTAAATTATTTCCCTGTAGTGACAGAATACCTACGTAATGTGATCAACTCCTTTAAATTACTTGTTCAGGGCAGCATCGCGCTTGCTCAGTGCCGGCGTGATGTTAAATTAAAATACTTTCCCATCCATCCATCGAAACGAAATATTACAACCATACCAGAGGCACTCCCAAACAAAGCTCGTAATAAAAGTAAATGTATGGAAACTAGCGTTCCAATAGGGAAGGGTTTGACAACCAAGTGCGAAGATTTTACTTTACGTAGCTAGATGGCAATGCAAGAGCTATTTATTTTAAAATAAAATCGAATGATCCTTATATGTATGATAAAATAAGAAATCATGTTTTTGAATTTAATGCATTTTTTTTTTTCAAATTTTATGAAGTTTTTCCAAAAAAATATTCCATCATATTTCTAATTATACGTCTTTATGGTTACTGGAAACACTTGCAGACGTCAAAGTAAAAAGTTTATTACCTACCTCCCTACTTACATACCTGCTCTTTTCTTGGTCGTTTCTGTTTAAAGTCTACTTCGTTTCGTAAACTTTCTACAGTGTTCTATTCATTAATTGGAGAAAATATCGACTTGGCTTGCTACTGGACTATTGAACTATCTCTTCGATTAATAACTACTTGGCTTTATATTGGATTTGATCGGCTACTTAAAATTTTTACTTGGCGACTCATAACGGACTTTGATTTTGCAAAACGATTTGCTTTCGGTGTTATTGTAATAACTGAGTGAAGATGCCTAAAAAACAAGGGTTAAAGTGCTACTTTGGATGTGTAATTGATGGTAAGTTCGAAATAATGCAATATACCTGACATGTAAAACACAGTATAAAATAACGTAAAACCAGGTATGTTCAAAAGTATTTTCATATATTACAGGTCCGCTGCATCATTTCCCAAAGCCTGTATGGCCTCACATGGAAAGGTTTAATTCATGGAAATCTGTATTGAGTCAAGAAATTCAAGAAAAGGGAGATAATTATTTATTTCATCAAGTGCGTTTATGCTATAGACATTTCGAGCCGTATTACTGCTTACCAAGTAAGCTACTTACGAGAAATGCTATTCCAACATTAAATCTTGGTAAGTTACATCTTGCTGTGAAGAAAACAAATTATTGATATAAAAAATAAGAACACTACCTACCTATATTATATACAATTAAGTAGAAATATTTATTTCAGGATTACCACTTACCACACCACAAATTATAGAAGAACCAAGTATAATGCCAGCAATTATTGAGGTACCTATAACAGCTGAAACATCTCAGAATCTTCCGCAGGATGTAATGGTTCCTGAATCTAAACTCAAAAGTTCTGAGACTACTAAAACTTGTAAGTATTAAAAAGATATATTCTTTGATTGTGCTAGTGGATATTAGAAATCCATTCAAAACCCAAAAGGCTGTTTTATATCTAAGATTTGAAATTGAATGATGTAACATGATGTTTACACCCAATATTTAATAACAAATGTTTTTATTGCTCAATCAAATTATCATGTTAGAGACCTTTCTTTTCTTTAAAATCTTTGTACAGAAACCTTTACTGCATTTACTTTATCTTTATATGTAATTCTTCTGTGTGTGATATCCTGAACTCCTCCTCAAACACCAAACCGATTTAGATGAATTTTTTTGAGTGTTTGAGGGGGTCCTTGTATGGTTTAGATTCACAATTGGACCCGGTAGGAATTCTAACCGGCACATGCTTATATCAATTTTTAAAATATGTTAACGTTCCAAATAAGTGTCAATGCTTTGCAAGTCAATTCAATAACTAATTTGCCTTCTTAAATATGTACACCTACGGTTTACAGTTTTCTTTAATGAAAAATTTTATGATCACCACTATTTTGATGAATTTTTGTCTAAAAAATTGTATCTAAACAATATAATTATACTGGGTGGAGATTTCGAGATGGCATATTTTCGAAACCTATGTTGGGTTAGTCATGCTGAACAACTTTTACTATGGGACCAACAGCCAATACTCAAAAAAAATTTCTTCTTTTCATACATTATGATCGAGCAAGGTTCACATTTACTATGGAATGTAATTTTTTTTTTGAGAATTCACTATTGGTCCCATAGTAAAAGTTGTTCAGCATGACGAACCCAACATAGGTTTCGAAAATATGCCATCTCGATATCTCCACCAGTTATGTACAATATATTTTTTTATAGACATAAAAATCATCCTATGATGTGTTAGTGTAGTAGAATTAGATAGGTAATTAATTTACATTAATTGTGGTACGAATGATTTTTGGCATATCGATAGAGTTAAGTATGGATAAATTCGCAACCGATTTGGAAGTATGGAAAATGGTGAAAATTTAGCAAAACTTTGATATTGAATAATTCCTAAATAAGATTGTGGTACTAGTTGCGAGAATACCATGTCTTTAGAGAACCATTACCTACCTTCTCAAGAAATTTGAACCGGTTCCGACATATGGAGCATACCTAAACTTAAATAAGTGATTTTTGACCTTTATCTCCTAGGCAAACTTTGTGGTACTAGTTGCGAACTCATTAGTAACTTGTATTAGCCTTTTACACTTAGTTTTAGCAGCCGATTGCGATCTACGGAACCCTAAGAAAATATTTTTTGCTAAATTCTACTTCTAGATTTTTTTAATTATTGCTTATATCATAATGGTCGACTTCTACCTACTTTGTGATCACAACTTTAGAGAACAATACGGAACATAGTTATTTTTACAAGTAAAATGTATACGCGTACGTATTCGCGTGTTACGAGGGAAATGCGGGCGATGTGGAAGGCAGGACTAGCGTTGAGGAATCTAAAAAATCCTGCGTCTGTCAAAACCTGTGGTCTTTTTTGCACTGCTAAGTATGAACGTTCTTTATTTTTATAGGTAACAATGTAAAAAATATCGAAAAGATACAATATCGACGTATCCTACGAAAAGGGGCGTAACTGCGAAATAGCTACAAATCAGGTTGTTAAAAAAAATAATATATAGTTAATATTAGTTAGTATCCAAATATGTACACTCATCAAAAAAGTTCGTGATCACTAGCAAAAGCTGAAATATTTTTAAAATTTAACTTTATCAAGAAAATGTGTTTACCTTTTTTTAAATAGAAATACGCGGTTTGAAATTATTTTTATAAATATTATTTTTGTAATTCAATCCTAATGTAATCTATACTAATAATAATATTATAAAGAGGATAGATTCGTTTGTTTGTTTGCATTGAATAAGCTCCGAAAATACTGAACCGATTTGAAAAATTCTTTCACTTTTGGGAAACTACACTAACCCCGGGTAACATAGGCTATATTAACCTGTGTGAACCTGGAACCCGACTTGAAGATATTGTAATTTTTTTTTGCATATGTTAGTACTCCGTATGTTCCTGTTTGTAGCAACTTTTTTTTCGTTTGTACCTCAAGGGGTTCGGAGATAAGGGGGGTTGAAAAATGCTCAGAACCCGACTTGAAGATATAGTTTTTTTTATTTTTGCATATGTCAGTACTCCGTATGTACCAACTTTTTTTCGTTTGTACCTCAAGGGGTTCGGAGGTAAGGGGGGTTGAAAAATGCTCAGAACCCGACTTGAAGATATAGTTTTTTTATTTTTGCATATGTTAGTACTCCGTATGTACCTGTTTGTACCAACTTTTTTTTTCGTTTGTACCTCAAGGGGTTCGGAGATACGGGGGGTTGAAAAATGCTCAGAAGCCGACTTGAAGATATCGTTTTATTTATTTTTTTGCATATGTTAGTACTCCGTCTGTACTTGTTTGTACCATCTTTCTTTTCGTTTATACCTCAAGGGGTTCGGAAATACAGGACTTTAAAAAACCCGTTCCCTATATCGGAAACTCGGGCATTTTTTGAGATAATCAAAATCTGCAAGCAGGGTTGGATTCACCGTCGTTTGTACCCATTTTTACCTACTTTCTTTTCGTTTGTACCTCAAGGGGTTCGGAAATACAGGCCTAGTATCGGTATCGAGTATCGCAAACTCGGGCATTTTTTGAGATAATCAAAATCTGCAAGCAGGGTTGGATTCACCGTCGTTTGTACCCGTTTGTACCAATTTTCTTTTCGATTGTACCTCAAGGGGTTCGGAAATACAGGCCTAGTATCGGTATCGAGTATCGCTAACGAGTATCGCTGTTTTGGGCATTTTTTGAGATAGTCAAAATCTTTAAGCAAGGTTGGATTCGCCGTCGTTTGTACCCGTTTGTACCAACTTTCTTTTCGTTTGTACCTCAAGGGGTTCGGAAATACAGGCCTAGTATCGGTATCGAGTATCGCTAACGAGTATCGCTATTTCGGGCATTTTTGAGATAATCAAAATCTGCAAGCAGGGTTGGATTCACCGTCGTTTGTACCCGTTTGTACCAACTTTCTTTTCATTTGTACCTCAAGGGGTTCGGAAATACAGGCCTAGTATCGGTATTGAGTATCGCTAACGAGTATCACAAACTCGGGCATTTTTTGTAATAATCAAAATCTGTAATCAGGGTTGGATTCGCCGTCGTTTGTACCCGTTTGTACCAACTTTCTTTTCGTTTGTACCTCAAGGGGTTTGGAAATACAGGCCTAGTATCGGTATCGAGTATCGCTAACGAGTATCGGCTACTCGGGCATTTTTTGAGATAATCAAAATCTGCAAGCAGGGTTGGATTCGCCGTCGTTTGTACCCGTTTGTACCAACTTTCTTTTCGTTTGTACCTCAAGGGGTTCGGAAATACAGGCCTAGTATCGGTATCGAGTATCGCTAACGAGTATCGCAAACTCGGGCATTTTTGAGATAATCAAAATCTGCAAGCAGGGTTGGATTCACCGTCGTTTGTACCCGTTTGTACCAACTTTCTTTTCATTTGTACCTCAAGGGGTTCGGAAATACAGGCCTAGTATCGGTATTGAGTATCGCTAACGAGTATCACAAACTCGGGCATTTTTTGTAATAATCAAAATCTGTAATCAGGGTTGGATTCGCCGTCGTTTGTACCCGTTTGTACCAACTTTCTTTTCGTTTGTACCTCAAGGGGTTTGGAAATACAGGCCTAGTATCGGTATCGAGTATCGCTAACGAGTATTGGCTACTCGGGCATTTTTTGAGATAACCAAAATCTGCAAGCTGGGTTGGATTCGCCGTCATTTGTACCCGTTTGTACCAACTTTCTTTTCATTTGTACCTCAAGGGGTTCGGAAATACAGGCCTAGTATCGGTATCGAGTATCGCTAACGAGTATCGCAAACTCGGGCATTTTTGAGATAATCAAAATCTGCAAGCAGGGTTGGATTCACCGTCGTTTGTACCCATTTTTACCTACTTTCTTTTCGTTTGTACCTCAAGGGGTTCGGAAATACAGGCCTAGTATCGGTATCGAGTATCGCAAACTCGGGCATTTTTTGAGATAATCAAAATCTGCAAGCAGGGTTGGATTCACCGTCGTTTGTACCCGTTTGTACCAATTTTCTTTTCGATTGTACCTCAAGGGGTTCGGAAATACAGGCCTAGTATCGGTATCGAGTATCGCTAACGAGTATCGCTGTTTTGGGCATTTTTTGAGATAGTCAAAATCTTTAAGCAAGGTTGGATTCGCCGTCGTTTGTACCCGTTTGTACCAACTTTCTTTTCGTTTGTACCTCAAGGGGTTCGGAAATACAGGCCTAGTATCGGTATCGAGTATCGCTAACGAGTATCGCAAACTCGGGCATTTTTGAGATAATCAAAATCTGCAAGCAGGGTTGGATTCACCGTCGTTTGTACCCGTTTGTACCAACTTTCTTTTCATTTGTACCTCAAGGGGTTCGGAAATACAGGCCTAGTATCGGTATTGAGTATCGCTAACGAGTATCACAAACTCGGGCATTTTTTGTAATAATCAAAATCTGTAATCAGGGTTGGATTCGCCGTCGTTTGTACCCGTTTGTACCAACTTTCTTTTCGTTTGTACCTCAAGGGGTTTGGAAATACAGGCCTAGTATCGGTATCGAGTATCGCTAACGAGTATTGGCTACTCGGGCATTTTTTGAGATAACCAAAATCTGCAAGCTGGGTTGGATTCGCCGTCATTTGTACCCGTTTGTACCAACTTTCTTTTCATTTGTACCTCAAGGGGTTCGGAAATACAGGCCTAGTATCGGTATCGAGTATCGCTAACGAGTATCGCAAACTCGGGCATTTTTGAGATAATCAAAATCTGCAAGCAGGGTTGGATTCACCGTCGTTTGTACCCGTTTGTACCAACTTTCTTTTCATTTGTACCTCAAGGGGTTCGGAAATACAGGCCTAGTATCGGTATTGAGTATCGCTAACGAGTATCACAAACTCGGGCATTTTTTGTAATAATCAAAATCTGTAATCAGGGTTGGATTCGCCGTCGTTTGTACCCGTTTGTACCAACTTTCTTTTCGTTTGTACCTCAAGGGGTTTGGAAATACAGGCCTAGTATCGGTATCGAGTATCGCTAACGAGTATCGGCTACTCGGGCATTTTTTGAGATAATCAAAATCTGCAAGCAGGGTTGGATTCGCCGTCGTTTGTACCCGTTTGTACCAACTTTCTTTTCGTTTGTACCTCAAGGGGTTCGGAAATACAGGCCTAGTATCGGTATCGAGTATCGCTAACGAGTATCGCAAACTCGGGCATTTTTGAGATAATCAAAATCTGCAAGCAGGGTTGGATTCACCGTCGTTTGTACCCGTTTGTACCAACTTTCTTTTCATTTGTACCTCAAGGGGTTCGGAAATACAGGCCTAGTATCGGTATTGAGTATCGCTAACGAGTATCACAAACTCGGGCATTTTTTGTAATAATCAAAATCTGTAATCAGGGTTGGATTCGCCGTCGTTTGTACCCGTTTGTACCAACTTTCTTTTCGTTTGTACCTCAAGGGGTTTGGAAATACAGGCCTAGTATCGGTATCGAGTATCGCTAACGAGTATTGGCTACTCGGGCATTTTTTGAGATAACCAAAATCTGCAAGCTGGGTTGGATTCGCCGTCGTTTGTACCCGTTTGTACCTCAAGGGGTTCGGAAATACAGGCATAGTATCGGTATCGAGTATCGCTAACGAATAGAGCTGGGTGGAGCTGGTGTACGCGAGTCAGGCGCCACTTTAGCGGTGGCAGTGTGTTATCAATTAAAATGACCACTTAACCCTGTGAGACGAATGATGTGGATTTATAGCGGAACTATTTACTTCTTTGCTGAAGTTGATGAAGGTATTCAACACTCCAGCGTTTCCAGAAATGTTGTACTGCCTTTTGAATGATTTTCCATCGAATAAGGCGATTGGGGTGGTCAGTAGATACATCCATTTCTGGTAATGAAATGTTCCCCGATTACTTTAAGAAGTGTCCCGGTATAAGCGGTAGTGGATCGGTAGGATCATAACTTTGTAGGCAGAGTGGTCTGGAGTTAAGTACAGCTTCTATCTGATACAGGAGTGTATTAAATTCATCATGGGATATAGTGAGTTTCCCCATGACTCTGTTAAGATGACCTTTCATGCTTTTTACAGCGGTGTCAAATGTACCCCCGAAATGGCTTGCATACGGTGGTTAATAATACTTAAAATGTGCAAGCAAAATCAACAGTAATAAACAACAATTTATTGGAAACTAGCTTTCTCCGCGGTTTCACCCAAGATTCAAAGTACCCTATTATACTAGGGGAATATGTAGCTTTCTATTAGTGGTAAATAATCGAATTCGACTGGTAGTTCCAAAGATAAATGCATTTAAACAAAGAAACAAAAACATTTTCTGCTTTATTATATTCAAACTAGCTGTTTCGGTTTCACCGTTTAAACAATTAAAAAGACCCTTTATTATATCAGCATAGATATTAATATATTTAGTATAATTAATATTATATTGGTATAGATAAAGATAATTGTGCCAATTCTGTTATAAATCGCACTAAATTCATTTTAGTCACATCACATCACATCTCTTTCTTACAAACATTATTAAAGGATATAACATATTTAAAGCTATCAAATTAGACTGCCGTCTTCATTTGCGTGAGTAGACGTAACCGCGATAGATGGCGACTAAACTTGTGTTGAAAACAAGCATTAGATTAATTTGACAGATCTAAATTTCTTACATCCTTTTGTTATGTTCTTTGTTAGTAAGAAATATAGTGAGACTAAATTAGTTTGATTGTAAACAACAGAATCTTTTAAACGCTGGTTTTTCTTCCTAATATTGTCCTAAAAGCAAAGCGTCAAGCATTTTTACGGATAATGAACTTCGTATTTTGTTGAAAAAATACGCTAACTTTCACTACAATAGTAGGCAAAATTGATGAACGATACGTTAATTTTATAGTTCTAGGCGACCATACCTTGGGCCCCGCTTAAAAGCTTTATTTAAAAACTCAAATAGATAAAAATATCTGATTCCGATATTGGATCACGCAATTCCGATATTGTAATATCGGAAAAAAAGGTCCGAGATTCCGTTATTACGAGATTCCGAAATTCATGCCCTAGTCTGGCACTAACTCAAGATGCATTGTTGACATGCACACAAAGACACAAACGAAGCTTTGTAAACCTTCGCTTAGATTTAAGATAGAAATGCCCTGTGAAATACACTCCTATGTGTAGGAACGGTCTGAGGGCACGAATCCTTGCAGTCCTTGGCAGTGAAGCCATGGGCGGCGTGTGCGCATGCGGACTGCATCGCGAGCAGATATTATCCAGCACGTTTGTGAAATAAGAAACTGTAATGTCTGAGGACCGACATGTATAAAAACACATGTATAAAAATACATGTTGTTAGGTGTGTAGTACACTAACAGCGATGAAATAATGTGAAACAGTAAAATTTAACTGTGTTCCAAACAATTCCGAAATTTGAAAAGACCTACTAGTATGTTAAGTATGCAATTCTAGACATGAGTCTAGTACACACGGCAACACATCAAGCTATACATTTCCATTATAAGCTGATCTCATATTGTATAGGATTTCCGTACAATGAGAGGTCAGCTTATATTGGAAATGTATAGCTAGATCTGTAGCCGTGTGTACGTAATACGTAGCGTAGACACTGAGATACGTATATTTAAATAAATGTATGTTGATGTTTAAAAAAAAATTGCTGCCGCTCGCTTAGCTTTGTAGTGGCGCGCGTCCCAAGTAAGCTGCTTGAGAATCTTCGACCTGACCTGACTGACCTGATATGACAGGCCAGTTGGCGCAGTTGGTTAAGGTTCACCTTACGCGCCGCAGGTCGTGGGTTCGATTCCCACACAGGACATGCATTTGTGTGCATGAACATGTCTGTATGTCCTGAGTCTGGGTGTAATTATGTATATTAAGTATGTATTTACAAACAAAAAGTAGTATATGTATTATATCAGTTATCTGGTTACCATAATACAAGCTCTGCTTAGTTTGGGGTCAGATGACCGTGTGTGAGGAATGTCCCAGGATATTTATTTATTTATTGCAAATGGGCGCGAATTACCCTCACAATAAAAATATAAAAAAAATAAAGTTAAGTAAAGTAAAGTAGCTCTTGTTGTCGTTGAAATTATAGAGTTCGCAATTGTGGGTATTAAGAAACTTTAATTACTATAGAACCAGTAATGCTTTTGAAAAGGAGAGTAAATGCAAAACAGTTCAGGAAAAGGTTTCATAAAAAAATAACATACATAATAGTAAATATCTACTAGTATCCAGTTTATGTGCGTTGGTTGGTATCGATTAATTATATTTGAGGTGTATTTTGTTCCTTAAAATCTTCATTATAGTACGACAACTAAGGGTACGACTTGGGTACTAAGATACATTCACAGTCAGTTGCATAAAAGTTCTTTTAATTTTAAAGTTTGCATTTAAAACTAATCTTCCATTAAACTTTAACACATTTTAGCTCAATAATAGTGTTAAAAAAGTGGAATAAGTGTTAAATTATGTTTCTATCAAACCTTTCATCATTGTCGGACATCACCCGGTTGCAGAAAGATCTCCATTATAGCTTCTTTACGTAATGTAGACTTCGTATTTTGTTGAAAAAATATCTGGCCGACGAAAGAACACTCTTTTTCAACATTGTTAGGCGACATTTATGAAAGATACGTTAACTTTATAGCTCTAGTCAACCATACGTTGTGGCGCTCTTAAAATCTTTATTTAAAAACTCAAATAGAAAAAAAAACTAATTCCGATATTGGAATTCTAATATCGAAACTTTCGGTCCAAGATTCCGATATTCTGAGATTCATGCCCTAGTTCCGAGGGTAAACCTACGGACGCGAGCAACTCCAATCCCAAAATTGTACTATTTATTATTAAAAGACATAATGTGTCTTAGCGCACCAGTCGAGCCCTTAGTTGTCGTACTAGAATGGAGAATTTAAGGGATAAAATACAACTAAAATATTAGATTATTTTCATTAAAATTGTCTTAGAATACCAACCAACACACATAATTGCAAACTAATGTTCTTTTTAATCAAATCTGAAAAGTAGCTGTTTTGCAGTTACGCCCCTATTTGTAGGATACGACGATATTGTATCTTTTCGATGAATTTTACATTCTTACCTATAAAAATAGAGAACGTTCTTACTTAGTGCAGAAAAGACGACAGATTTTGATAGACGCAGGAATTTTTTAGATTCCTCAACGCTAGTACACCTTACCCCACCGCCCGCATTCCCCTCGTAACACGCAAATACGCGCACATTTTACTTGCAAAAATTACTATGTTCCGTAATGTTCTCTTCAGTTGCGATCACAAAGTAGGTAGAAGTTGACCTACCATTATGATATAAGCAATAATAAAAAAATTCTAGAAGTAGAATTTAGCAAAAAAATATTTTCTTAGGGTTCCGTAGATCGCAACCGGCTGCTAAAACTAAGTGTAAAAGGCTAATACAAGTTACTAATCAGTTCGCAACTAGTACCACAAAGTTTGCCTAGGGAGATAAAGGCGAAAAATCACTTTTTTTAGTTTAGGTATGTTCCGTATGTCGCAACCGGTCCAAATTTCTTGAGAAGGTAGATAATGGTCCTCTGAAGACATGGTATTCTCGCAACTAGTACCACAATCTTCTTTAGGAATTATTCAATATCAAAGTTTTGCTTCAGAATTGAATTTATCCATACATAACTCTATCGATATGCCAAAAATCATTAGTACCACAATTAATGTAAAATGTTGCTTAATTTTGAGCTAATTCTACTGGACTATGTTGAATCGTATGTACATACCATAGGATGGCAATCAGTCGTTTCACTTGTACTAGTAGTGGCCAGTACTGATTTTACTTACATACTTATGAAATTTTGAGCTTCACTTTCAACTAGGTGAAGGTTTTTTTTTTATTTGTGTTTGTGTGTTTATGACAGGATTATTATAATACATATTGTTAAATGTTATTGGCTCTGGATTCATTATTCATCTGTATACTAAGCATGTATCTTTAAATGTAGCTGTTGGATATCCTATGAAATAAAAAAAAAATAAAAAAAAATAAAGTGATATTGTTAATTAACTAATAACTCATTTCATATTGCAGGTACCAAGAAAAAAAATTGCAGTCTCCAAAACAAAGAAATTATGAATCTTACAAAGCGGCTCAAGAAACTAAGTAATAAATGTAAGACCCAAACAAAGCTGATAAGAAAAGCTGAAAAGCTTGTACAATCAAAATCAATATTAAAGGAAATGGAAAAAATGTCAAAATCTGCTCAAATTTTTGTAAAAATGCAGATGAAAGCCAAAAATAAAGCTAGAGGGAGGAGGTATTCTATGAAAGAAAAAATTTTATCATTGACCATATTTAAGCAAAGTCCTAAAGGGTACAACTTCCTAAAAAACATATTTGCATTGCCGTCCAAGCGAACTCTTCAAAAATTGATGAAGTTATTGGTAATAAAGCCAGGAATCAACCGAGAAATATTTGATAATATTAAATTGGCTGTTAGAAGATATCCTGAGGAAAAAAAATTAGTTACATTGATGTTTGATGAAGTGTCATTAGCTCCTGGATTATTTTATAATAAATCACAGCATGAAATAATAGGATTTGAAGATTATGGGACAAGGAGGACACAAAATTTTGCTGACCATGCACTTGTTTTTATGGTGAAAGGTCTTAAAAGCAAGTATAAGCAGCCGGTCTGTTTTACTTTTTGCAAGAGTGCCACAAAAACGATAGACCTAAAAAACCTGATAAAAGAAGTCATAAAACAGGTAAATGATACTGGTCTCGTAGTGGTTGCGACAATTTGTGACCAATCCTCTACAAATATTGCAACGATAAATAGTTTAAGAAATGAAACTAAAGAAAAATATTTGAAAAATGGAGAAGAGTATAAATCACAAGAAATTAATATTGATGGGATGATATTTTATCCCCTATTTGACCCTCCGCATCTTTTAAAGGGTATAAGAAACAATCTACTAACAAAAAATTTAAGATACATTCAAAATAATGTGGTGAAAATGGCCAAATGGGAGCATTTAGAAATGTTACTCAAGGAAGATATAGGAGAAGACGAAATAAGACTCGTCAATAAATTAACAGAATCTCATGTATTTAAAGACAAAATACCGAAGATGAAAGTGAAGCATGCTGCTCAAGTTTTCAGCCAAAGGGTTTCATCTGCTATGCGATTTCTAGCAAGTAAGTATAATAAAGTAATATTCCTTTCTAAATAAATTATACATATGTCTTTCCATACTTTAAATAATAAATATCCAGGGATCAGATGATCGAGCGTCATCTGATCCCAAACTAAGCAGAGCTATGGAAACCAGATAACTGATATAATAGATATACTACATTTTATTTGTAAATACATACTTAATTTACATAATTACACCCAGACTCCGGACATACAGACATTTTCATGCACACAAATGCATGTCCTGTATGGGAATCGAACCCAAGACCAGCGGGGCGAGGAGGCATCTTAACCAACTACGCCAACTGGCCCGTCAATCATGTAGTAATTCATTCATTGAAAATAACAACTATTGCCTTTGTATACTTACAAATTAGAACCTCAATATTTATTATTTATTTGTATAAACGACTGAACGGATTTGGATGAAACTTTGAACATACACATTGAATGATCATACCCTGGAATAATATAATATATTATTCCTGTTGTATAGGGTAATTTTATCACTGGAAGCATAAGAGCCCTCGGAAACGCGGGTAAACCCGCAGGGCCGTGGCAATTTATAAATAAATACATTGTATATATATTGTGTTTGTGAATACAATTTAATTATAGTATTTTCTTCTTTTTTTTTCAGGACGAGGAATTTTACCTACAGAATGTGAAGAGACATCGGAAATCTTGTTAATGTTTGACAGAATCTTTGATTCATTTAATGGGCATTCGTACAAAGAATCCGACAAGATTTATAAGGTTTGCTTAAAAAATGGTTCACCTCATTTTAAATTATGGGAGGAAGTAATGCCAATAATAAAGTCCATGGGTTTTGAACGAAAGCAAAAACAAAAGGATGGCACTTATGTAATAAAATATGAAAAAGTACCATCTTTAAATAATTTCATCCATAATATGAAGACAGTAAAGGAAATGTGGATATACTTGAAAAATAAATACAACATCAGCAATATATTGATGAGAAATTTAAATCAAGACCCACTTGAAAACTTTTTTTGCCAAATTAGAAGTAATGGTATCAGAAACGTGAATCCTTCAGCACAGCAATTTATGAATGCGTATAAGACGTTACTAATAAATAATTTTAGTTCACCCCACTCTGTAAATGCCAATTGCGAACAAGATCAAAATAAGAGTCTAAAATCAATTAAATTATTATTTAATAAAAAGGTCAGTGATCAACATTTACAAGAATCATTAGAAGTTGATTTTGATTTAATTAATTTAACTTTAGAATCCAAATCGGATAATTGTCTGCACACTGAGGCCAAAAGTTATGTTACGGGGTATGTTGCGAAAAAGTGCAGATCAAACATTTTTAAAAAATGCAGTACATGCATATCTTTTATGTTTGCGCAAAAGGAAAGTGAAAAGAATGATTTCATAAAAGAGAGAGACTACACTCATCATTCATTGAACTATCCATCAAACGAATTTAAAAAATTAATGGAAGAAATTTATATTATAATTGTAACTTGCCTTCGAAAAATACCTGAAGACCATAATATGGACCAAAAAATTTGTTTATATATTGATATAAATTGTAATTTCAATATAATAACTTGTGAAACGCATAAAAAAGAACTGACCAAATTCATAATTGATTTATCAATGAATATTATTATTCACAGTTGGTGTAAGGGTGTAAATTGTATTATATGTGGTAAACTTACGACTTTCGATGAAAGAGATCCGATAAAGAAAGCAGCTTTAGCTTATTGTAATACGCACAAACATAAAAAAACAACTGGATTATTACCCAAATAAATTTTATTCTAAATGTGTTTTGTTTCATTTATATTCGTTTCATCTTTTTGTTCCTATTACTGTAACTGAATTATGTTGAAAATACTTACTTAAAATATCATACATTTTTAAGTAAGTATTTTCAACATATTTCAGTTACAGTATTTTGTATTATTAAATTTTGCATATTTATATCAGCGCCATCTAGTGAGCGTTTTTTGTATATAACGTAACAAGAGCACCATCTGTGGAGAAGGGTTCCACCAAAAGACGTGACATCCGTACGTGAGTGGCTCATCTATCTCTAGTATAGTGTATTATCTATGATTACAACGTTCCTTTTTCCAACTCAATAATTCAACCAACACAAATGCACGCACACGCACACACAGACTGATTTGAATTTTGAAGAGATTTGGGGTACATTCCGAAATGGATAATATCGATCACAGCGATCACAGCAATAATTTGCGTACCGAATTAGATATTACGCTTATGACAGCTGATAACTATCAACAATTCGGAACGCCCGTTATCGCGCTCACAGTATTCAAAACAGAACATTTGTGAATTTAATTAAAATCTGAATTATCAATGCACTAGAACTCCTTATATCTTTTATAAGTTGACTCGCAAAAAAGAATATCTGCTTTTTTTATTATTTTTCTCTCATAAAATCATAAAAAGTATCTTTGCCAAATAGAAAACCAAGAATCTTATTAGATTTTTGCCGTCACTTTTGACAGCGCTCACGGTGATATCAGTTTAGGGCTTGGTCGGTGTGAGCGCAAGATGGCGCATGTCATGACGTCATCTATGACGTTTCACGGGCCATCGTGAGGGCGCTCACGGTAATATGGAACGGGTTTAAGCACGCTAAAATCGATTACAGCGATTATAGCATCAATTCGGAATGCAGCCTTGATTGTATGAATGAATGAAAGCTTTTTTTTTGTTAATTTGTTCATGACCATGGATACAAAGTCCTTCAGTCGCATACGTTTTATTTATAATATAACTTTCATATAGCCCGCACATTAACATTCACATAGTCCACATTGTCAGTCACCGTCCAGTCATGCTTTAGTAAAATTTCGGTCATTGTAAAAATAAAAAAAAAAACTTTTCTCGGACTTTTTGAGACAACTTGTAAAGTCACGATACACATAATTCATTTCATTTCACTTCACTGGTGCACATGGATTGATCTTTATTGTATAAAATACCACCAATAATATGCAATAAAACTCAAAATACACGAATGTATGAGAATAAAAATGAAAACTCAATGTCACTGCAAATTCCCGCCAAAACGTCCAAAATGAATGAAAGCGCAGTTCCTGTGCTGCCAACTCTTCTAAGCGAGAAGGAGCTGCCAGCCCGTTGAAAAAGCGCTATATAGATCGAGCTAAAATAGCAGTTAATTAAATTATATTCAGCATCAAAGCAAGCAAGCGTCGATTGAATGAAGCTTTTATAAGAAATCCCGACCCAATAAATCTATTATTGGGTCGGGATTAACGTAATTTGTCTTTTTTTATCGAAATGAATGAAAGTTTACAAGTTAGTTTACGGTAATTTTTGATCAAATACGTCAATTTTATCTCTTGCGCACGGTATTCCTTAACCCTGCAAGCAACACTGTAGACAGCTGTCGAATTCCGAAAATAGAGAATTGTCTATACCTAACCTAAAATAATAAATCCTGAGAATAAATCCATTAAACCTAAATCATTTTGTTGACGGCGCAAATAAATTACATATAACATGTTATAATTTTCTTCCCTTTTAACTTTAAGTAATGTCATATATCTGTCTCATCTCTTACCAAATCGAAAATTACGTACAGCGGGCTTGGAACGAACGTCAATAATACACACCACCAGTTGACCACAGTACCTAGTACAATAGCAAGCACAATTTACTTTTTGTGGACATGAGTTTTGTTGAGAGGTGAATTGAAGGGAATTTAGTGAATTACTGAATTGAAAAGTTTAAATTGTATGTACACAGGTATTACTCTACGACGTAGCAGTTGTTATGACGGCATATACGAAAGATTTTGTTTTTGAGCCCTATAAAGTAACAGAAGTTAAATGTCGAGGGCCCGAGAGCCCCAGACCTCGCAGTGGGCACAGAATTGCTTGTAATGATGTAGATATTTATTGTTTCGGTGGATATAACCCGTCCTTGCCGCTGACTAACGTTCCAAGAGAAAATCCGACATGGAGCCCGGCGCGGCCGTTGTTTAAAGAGCTATGGAGTTTTTCAATAGCCTGTCGGAGATGGAAACAACATAGGGTGCTAGAGAACATGCCGGAGGAATTAGCATCCAATGCTATGTGCATGCACGGCAGATATTTGATGGTATGCAAGTTTCATGCAACATGGAGTTATTATAGGTGGTACCTATGTACACACAAGTAATAATATTTTTTGTTTTAGATTTATGGAGGCACAGGTGCTCCTTTTGGCAACAGATGTAGCAATGATGTGATAATTTGGCACACAGGAACTGAAGAAACAAAATTAGAAATTCTGTCTGCAACTGGAACAAGACCTCCAGGCCAATATGGACAGTCTATACTGTGTCACAATGGCTATTTTTACACCATTGGTGGTACAAATGGCTTTGCCTATAATTGTGATATTTATAGGTAATGTATGTTTATTTAATCTGTTTTAACAATGGCAGAGATCTAATAACAAAAGTTTACATGCTCAACAGAAAAAATAAATAAGGATGCAATCCCATTTAGATCAATCATCATCCCTAAATTGTAATAATTCTTTCAGATGAAATAATTTTTATTTGTGCAATTTTTAACAAGTCTTTTTTAAAGTGACACTTAAAAACCTTGTCAGTCTGACAATGTAGAATGGAATGCAAATTTTAAATTCAGTGTTGTAATTATATTATGAATTCATTTACAGACTGAATCTCCAAACATTGGTCTGGGAGCCTGTGTTTGTGGGAACCGGTCAAGAAGGCGAGCCAACCGGCAGATATAGACATGAAGTTGTACGAGTTAACAACAGGCTATACATCATTGGTGGAGGGACCGGTGAATTAGCATTTGAACTCATGGAAGTTCCAATGTATGATCTCGAAACAAAATTATGGACTATACTTACACCAAAAGCAGATGATACTCTGAAGGACACCCTGGCTCCATTACCCAGGAAGTGTCATAGTGCAGTGCAGATTGATACTCCGCGGGGTGTACAGGTGTTTGTTGCTGGAGGCTCAGATGGACAAGCAGTGTTTGAAGATATATGGAGACTGAACATGAGTGACTTGCAGTGGAATCTCATGCAAAAGACTGTGTTACCACACCCACTTTACTTTCACTCTTCAACTGTCACATCATATGGTTGTATGTATGTGTTTGGAGGCATAGAACCTAAGGATGATGCGACAAGTAGAAACAACATTTTATATAAAGTCTGGTTGTGTATACCAAAGCTGAGTGAGATAAGTTGGGAAGCTATGCTGCACTTTCATCCAGCCATTGATGAAGTAGATAGAGGAACTCTATTAAATATTGGAATACCAAAGCATTTTGTAAACAGAGTGCATCCTCAGTGAAGCTGTTATTAATTATTGCTGTAAGCATTGATGTGTTCTTATTTATATTAATTGATGTATTTATAAATGTAAAAAGATGCATTTCAGTGATGTTTTGTTGACCTATATCAATAGAAAATGTATTTTCATTTTAATTATGTGACTTTAGTGTACCTAATAGACTGCTAATGGAATCTACATGAATTAAACTTGAATGTTTCCTTAGAAATCTGTTTTTTTTATATAACACTCACACCCCTCTGTTTCTATTTGCGATCTAAAATAGGATACCATTTGAACCCATTTCGATGTTTGAACCTTATTAAGATGATAGTCATTGTATTAATACCATGATCAATATCTAATCATAGCGTTAAGATAACAATCATGACTAGACCAAATTATAATAAGGTAGGAGTAAAATGTAATTGAGGCATTAGTATGGAAATTAGGATCTTATTAAGTAAGGTGTTGAAAGCTCAAATAAGTTTTCAAAATAAATGATTATAATAAAGTAGGTATTATATCTAAATAACGACTCATAACGTAGACGGAATTATGCACGGATATGTATCTACCTATAATATCCGACGTATCCTATGTGAGTATCGCGAACTCGATTCTTTTTTCAAGGGTATGTGGTAACGGCTGCAAGAAGTGGTCGCGCGTCGGTGTGCGCTGCGCCGGGACGCCGCCGGGCGCGGACGGCGGCTAGAACCGGACGACGACGACACCGCGTTTTCGCGCCAAATCGCAACCGCAGTGATGGGAAGCACGCCTCGCGGGCGGGACGGGACACGCTCGCGGCTCGCCTCATCCGCGCCCGCTTGTGATACGAATCCGACCTGCCGATAATAAGTTTCTAACTCGAAAATTAAAGAATGCCATCCAAAAAATAAACGCACTAACTTTCAAAATGTCTATTTACCATTCAAAAGTCAGCAATGATGTCACATCATCGATGCCGAAAGGTTTCCAGCTCAGTGTGAAATTAAAAGTTTTAAGAAGTCATGGCTGTGTAGTGTAAACTGGATAATTATTTATAACAATACCGTGGAATATGTTCGGTTCGAAACAGTAAAAAAAATATCGTGGATATGGTTGAGGAAATGGTGACGGAGGAGACGTCAACCGCGCCGGCCCCTCACCGCTCGCCTACTCCCGAATTACACGCTACGTACACGAGTCTTGAAATCCTAGTGGCACTGGTGGCCGTCGTGGGTAACGCCATGGTGATACATGTGTTTAGATGTGAACGTAGACTGCGGAGACGCACGAACTACTATATAGTTTCATTAGCTACGGCAGACTTTTTGGTTGGTCTTCTCGGGATCCCGTTTGCAATACTGGCGTCAGTGGGATTGCCCAGAAATCTGCACGCTTGTCTCTTCACAGTGTCCTTATTGGTGATGCTGTGCACTATAAGCATCTTTTGCCTGGTGGCCGTATCCGTAGACCGGTACTGGGCTATTCTGCATCCTATGTGCTACTCGAGGAATGTGAGAACCAGAACTGCGATCGGTGAGTACCTAACGCTCGATGTTTTTAACTCGGGTCTTTCCAGAAATTTTATATCCGTTTTGGTCCTTACGGTTTACCCAAACACATGAGTTATCAACTTATCAGCATAAAAGCAATGTAAATAGTACCTACCTACTTTTTTATATTGCCTACCTGTTGAGGATGAAAACTTAACTACAGCAGCAGCCAGATGGCAGCAGCACTATATACAATTTCTGCTTTATTTTAACTGGTATTTGGGTGGCAGAGTTCATAAGTTTTTATTGCTTTTGACCATGTCTGAATACAATAGACGCAGCAACGATTGTAGCAGGATGTTAATACTTCAATGCCTATGTTAGAATAACGATCAATTTATAAAGCTACGTCGTCAAATAACTTACCGGAATTTAAGATGACTTACTCATATACAGACAGACAAATAGACCTTCAAGCATACGGACAAAGTTGCATTTAAAAATGTATATTCTACCTATTCTGTGTACAATGAACATACCGACCTAAATAACAAGCCCGGCATACGTTGCAATGTCTTATTTTTGTACCAAACTAAAAAAATAGGTAATCTTGACGTTTTCTTACCCATATACCTATAGTTAGGTTTGTTAGGAGAGAGCATATTAGGTTAGCGCAATCAAAAGTGTATTCCAATAAAGAATCATCTGTCTATCCATAGATAGGTAGCTAATGGCACGTGAGGACTTATAACTAGGCTTAACGACACAATAAATATAGTTGGTATATCTATATCTGTGAGTAAGACAATGCCGCATCGTTGTGGTAACACAATATAATACCTACCTGTGATACCGCATCAAGGAAGGAGGAAGGTGTAGGTAGCTACCGTCTGTGACTGTATCTTACATCCTGATTAAGAAGACGTGTGTAACTTTGGCACGAGATTGTCGCTTTCAATACCATGACGTCAGATTTGAATTGAAAAATTGCCGTGTAGGGCACGGACATCGAACTGTCCGAAATTATTAGGCCGTCTGTGCTCTGTAGGAAGTTTCACTATCAGACTTTAAGGTGATGACAGATCAGTGGTAGTGACGTCGAATGCAGTTATGAAGGTCTTGGGTTCGTATCCTATGATGAAGGAAAACATCGTGAGGAAACCATTACATGATGCTAGGGTGCTTTATAGTACCTGGATGGTTGAACTGGCCCTTAAGTTAAGATGATATGTTGTCGCTCACGTCTATCCCACACCCACCGCTACTTGAGCAGCTGACGGTCGGTTCACTTATTAGTCATATAACTCATATAAGATCAACTATCCATTTCAACGTCAACCGGCTTACTATGACTTTTGTGTTTGCAATGCTACCTCTCGGAGTAGCCGCGAGAACAGGGACCCAATTCTCACTTCCCTCGACCTAGCCTTCGAATCGAACTTACGGTTCGAGTCCTATTCGACTGCCAAATTTCGAGGGGCGGAGTCAATTCGAACGATCCCGACCAATCAAAGGACTAGTTGAGTGGTTTTCCTTCTAAAAATGCCAGCCTCGAAATTGCCGGAATAACGTAACGTGATTAACACACGATAAAAGTTCGAATTCGTACTTTTTTCGATCGAGCGATCAATTTCGTGTGGCTGAGAATTGGCTCCCAGGGGTCCAAGTCTGCTATTACAATTGTATTCCAATGAACTTTCAGTGGTGTTAAAATTGACACATTTTGGTAGTCTACTAACACAATAGCTTTCGGATGATTTTCCACTGAAACTAAAATCATGCCACAATGATCTTTTAGTTGTCAGTTTTGACAGTTTTTGTACTAAAATTCTTTTCATTCATTTTGAATTATGTAGACTGCGCACATCGGGTCAATGGTAATGGAATTGCAATAGTATCGTGTCAGTATGACATTTTAGCAGACTTGGCCCCCTGAGTCGTGGTCGGTTGCTGTCTAAAACGTTTCAGAATACCAAAGCTGCACTTGAGAGCCAGTTTCATATAGCCTTTGTTGCTTACTACCTTCTTTTTATATGGATATCCATTTAAAAAACAAAATAATGTGTTTTTTACACATTATTTTGAATTTTGTCAACAAAAAAGTAATGAACATTTGTTTTTATGTGTAACAAACCAGTTTCAGAAAAATTCGTCACCCCCTCATAATGGGTCCTGGGTTTTAGTCACTCCCCGAACATGGGTGCTGGCTACGGCCCTGCTTTCAGTAGCTTCACTGGCAAAAGCGACATTACGTAGTTAAGGTTGATAAGGTTGATAATATTCATATCATAATATCCAAGCAGTCTGTTATCGGTGATAAACTAATACTTTTATACATCAAATTGAGAAATAAAAGTAATAACTGATATAGCATGCTATTGATTCGTTTGGATTTCGAAAATATGGATGATCAGATTGTCCCATAGATCATGGGGCCCTGGGTACTGGCAAAGTGTGCCTGTGCGTAAAGATAGATACCTATATACCTATGGCATCATCAATTACCATGTTGAGATTTATCAAAACACATGATTGGTTGGTAACATTTCGCAACGAGATTGACGAAGACTTGTTTTTTCAGTTTATTTTTATAGTAAAACAATGCATCTTTAAAAGTTATTCACAAAAACACTATCTTCAATAAATTATATCTTGTAAAAACGCTTCTTTCTTAATTTTATTATTGGTAATAAAATAATGTTTTTAGAAGTTATTTTCATCAGAAAATATGTATGTACATACATAAATATTTTTCAGAATTAATTCCAAAATTGATTACGAAAATAGTCAGTTGATAAAAAGTGCCGGAGCCTAGTTGATTACTGAAACCTTATAACGCGTCTAGCCTACCTAATTTGGTAGGTCATACACAATCCACACATATTCATTGTGAAGATATGATCTTTATGGATTGGGTGCCTATGAAAATGCAAGATGTACCTAAACTTAGCTTTTAGTTATTTTTAACCGACTTAAAAAAGGAAGGAGATTCTATATCCGATGCGTATGTATTAGGTATATATATGTGCACAGATTTATCGGAATTGGATTCACAGATTTCGATAGTTATAATCCCAAGTTGGTCCCATTTATATTTATAGAACTAATTGTAAAATAATACTTTATTGTCACACCACACGATTGAAAAAATACAAAAGAAAAACTTTGAATAATAAAGAAAGTGTTACAATGGGCGGCCTTATCACTAAAAGTGATCTCTACCAGGCAACCTTTGGATGGAAAGGAGTTAAATAAACTGTAAAAGACGGGGGTTAGGTTACTGTATTGAAGTCAGCGAAAGATTAGCTGATTTCCATAGATTTTTTTACTCAATGTGCTACCCTCAACATCGTGATGCCTTCGATTTATCGATATCAGTTTCTCATGACAGTGCATCATAAATCAAATTTGGCCTCGGTCAACTTTTTCGTAAAAAGTAAGCTTAGGTTTCAAGTTTATAACGTGAGCGAAAGCTATAAGAGCGAAAATATCTAAAGTGATTTTTAGGTCCATTAATCTTATCCTTAAAGAAAATGAGGGTAACCTCAAGTGAAGTCAGCAGCTGTTTTTTTACAGCAAATTTTCAGTTAATGCTTTCTTTCAAGATTCAATAACTTTGCGTGTTTCCGTTCGCCGTTTACGCTTATGGGAACAAAATGCTAAAAAGCAGGACCGGCTTTTTGAAACAAACTATATTCGAGGCAATTTTTGGCTATCGCGGATACACTACGACTTATTTACATACTCCGATAAAATGGTCCTGCCAAATTCAGTGAAGTGTCGTAGCTTTCACTTGAAATTAGCATTGATTGAAAAGATCGGCAGTATATTATTTTATCTTATTTCTACATATATTTCATCTGCGGTACCTGTAGGTGACCATCTGCTTGGTTATTTGACACTTACACCTCAGAGTATATAAATACTACGTACCTTACACATATGTATCAAAACAACAGATTTGATATCCTTTAGTAGGTTTGCACAAGTGATAAATACATGCGACTCGCGACATTTGTTACCAACCATTATTCAATACCTACTTCTTTTATTATTGATATAATGCCATTACATTGTAATACATGCCATTTATTAAAATATTAATGAGGTCGAAGACACATGCAGTGTACTCAGATTTTAATTAAAACATAGGAATATGAAGATCCATTTTTGTTGACTAATTTTTACTTCGTTTACCTACTTGGCGAAGTTCTCGATATACAGAATTATACGGTCTTTGTACTCTAAATCATATTCTAGAAACAAGATTGCTATTTTTTTTAATACCACTATGGTGGCAAACTAGCATACGGCCCGCCTGATGGTAAGCAGTTACCGTAGCCTTTGGACGCTTGCAACACGAGGGGTATCACTCGCGCGTTGCCGACCCTGAAGAAATCTTCATCTTCAGACCTTTTTTGAAGAACCCCATGCTGTTCTCCATTGGGAAAACCACGGCGGATATTTAGGATAAATATAATATTTATTTGTGTATTTCAAGTGTTCTGAAGAATTGTTTAAGATGATGCCCACGGCTACCTTCCACCATCGCAACTCTCGCCATCGACAGGGAGTCCATCCCCACACATTGAAACCAGAATTGTTTCGAACTGTGCGGTCTCAAAGGAGCTTCCTTCCGCGGACGCTCAGATTGTGGAATGAGCTCCCTGCCGTGGTTTTCCCAATGGTATACAACATGGGGTTCTTCAAAAAGGGTGTGAAGAGATTTCTGCAGGGTCGGCAACGCGCGAGTGACTCCCCTGGTGTTGCAAGCGTCCATAGGCTACGGTAACCGCTTACCATCAGGCGGGCCGTATGCTTGTTTGCTACCTAAGTAGTATAAAAAAAAAAAAAAAAAAAAAACCAAACAATATACATACTAACAAAATATATCCTACCTCCACCGTCAACGTGTCAGCTATCCTAGAGCCGAACGGTATCTCACGTGACGATGGTATGATTCCATGGAGTCTGGTTTGTGACGCAAATTGTACTGACACCTTGGCGCTCTCTCCCCTGCATAATACATCTCGGGTTGCAGGCATGGCTGTCGACGCTGTGAAAATCTTCAAAGGGAGGAAATATGTAACTCTTGGAGACCGTCATATATTTCTTCTTTTTGGGGTCGATAAATAGACTCCTGGGGTCCAGAGGCGCGCAGTTTGGTTAAGGAGTTGTCTAAACGCGACAGCGACCTCCACATTAAAGAATACCCAAATTACTTTTTTGTTTTCCTGCGCAAGGGTAGAGTCACCAGTGCTCATTGGGGAGGAGGGAAGGGAAGCGTCCATATGGCAACAGTAACTGCTCACTGATCAGGCAGGCCGTATGCTTGTTTATCGACTTAGTAGTATAAGAAAAAAAGACGCCTAATTGGTATTACAACGCGCAAGAGCTGGCGAATTACCTCTGCCAACTCATTGGCTTCGCAATTCAACGAGCTAATGTTTTGTTTAGCTTTTTGGGAACTCTGTCTGCGGGCGGCGATTTATTATTTATAATTACTTCCTTATATTTACTCGTATATTGGTTTTATAATTTTAATATGGTTTAAGTGTAGTCTTAATCGTCGTTCGTTTGATAAATAAAAAAAAATACATGTTACCTACCTACTATATTTTATCCCGCGGTTTCACCCGCGTTGCCGACGGTTCTAGGAACATAGGAAGTAGATATTCAATTGATGTATGTACCTACCTATGTGTTACATTCTATGGATACCTACTAAAACAGGAATGCATTCTTAGGGGATAAATATTTTCTTTTTTGACGCCAATCAATCTTATAGCTTATGCAGATCAATAGACTCCATGGGATTGAAGTTTAACTGATACGGAGTCTCAGAGCAAAAACATTTATTATGAATTTTGTTGGGAAATTTAATTCTGTTTACAAAAAGCCTTTTTATTGATCTTCGAATGAATGTTCACTATAAGTATGTAGGCGTTATGAGTATTAACATAACCACAGCTTGCTGTTTCTTTAATCGTTCCCGAAGACTGAAAGTCAAACAAACCTATTAATTACACCTGTCGTTATTGTTTGCCTAAGATTCACAAATAGTTTATAAATCGTTTTTTTAAATTTCCAATGTCGAGCAACCAAGAATGCCTCAACTCAACTGTGAGTTTAAAATAGTGAAGCGATTTCGCGATGTACGTTTTACGATTGTTGTAAATATTATAAAATTCAAAAATAACACGGACATGAATAAACATTAAACATACCCAAGAATCTTATATCCTACCTTGTTTATCATGTCAGTAATTTTTTTAAGTGCACTTAGTAAACTCATTTTTTTTCTTACTGTTTATAGGCCTGTGTTTGACCGCAATCTCACCATGGTAAGTGATGATGCGGCCGAAGGTGGTAAGCACACAAAGCCTAGAAGGAACTGGCTCTCAAGTGCAGCTATCGGTATACACACCGAAAGGTGCTTGGCGACAGATTTTCTACTTGATGGTGGTAGCAGCCAGGCGGGTACTACAAAGTACCCTACCACCGTGCTCGGGTTTCCTCACGATGTTTTCCTTCACTGAAAGCTCAAGCTCATTGTAGGATTCGAACCCGGGACCTTCGTCTCGGTATTCGGTTTATGCCAGAACTAGCTGTCCTCCGCGGTTTCACCCGCGTTCCCGAGATAAAAAGTAGCCTATGTCCTTCTCCATACTATAGCCTATCTGCATGCCAAACATAATGATCCGTTGAGTAGTTGAGGCGTAACAAACAAACAAACGAACAAACTCACTTTCGCATTTATTATATTAGCTAGGGTGTAAACATGCATAGCAAAAAAATTATAATTATACATATATCCCCAACATCACCAAAGACAGGAAAAATCAAACATTTGGAGAAGAAAATGAAAGAATTGCTAACTAAAAAATATTTTTATTAGAAATACTTATGCAGTGCGTGTTAACACTATGAAATGAATGGGTTCTGTGATTTATCACATTCTATTTCAAGTAGGTAGAAATGTAATATGCGCATATAAATAGACAAAAAGTTGAATTCAATTTCCATCTCTACTAGAGGCTGGGTCCATCGAAAATATTTACATTACGCTGTAGGTGTGGTATAGTACCTACCTACCTACCTCGGGCAGATCGTATACTCACAACTTGGTTAACATTTTTGGAAAATTTTATGGGCTGAGATTATACTTCCGGAGTCACTGTTTTTCTATTTTCAGAATTTCTCTAGATAGAGCATTTGTTACGGCTCTATCTAAAAAACGCTTTTAAGTAAGAAGACAATTTTGGTAAAAAAATAGCACATAAAATAAGATAATATTTTAGATGAATCCGTGTTAATTTAATTATTGTAATGAATTTATTAATTATTTGTAATTATTTTACATTCAAACTGAATTATTTTATATGTTATATCACTTGTAGGCCTTGCAAGGCAAAACATAGCAGAACATTATATTTTTATGTACCAACATTTTATTGTACCTATGTTTACAAGAAATAAATTGAATTGAATTGAATTGAATTAAAATTTAAAAAATAAAAGATAACATATCTATACACAATTTAAAAAGTTATCATAAGTAAGTATTAAGTATGTTAAAACATAATTTGTGGCGCTTACTAGCAGGTAATATAATTGCACAGTAGAGTTGCAGAGCCAGAAAGAAAATTAGTTTCACTATTATTGTAGGTACTAAACCGACCCTGTGTGAGTCCGATTCGCCTTCTGAGACAATTCGGTAGGGAACTTCAAATACCGACATCGGATTAGGTATAACAAACTGAAGTGGCAATGTAGAGATGATTGTGATTGCAAAACCGACAGACGAATATAATCTGAGAAAGCAATGGAAGCAAACGACGGATATCATAAGATACAAAATGACACAAATATTTCAAATAGGTAACTCTGGTTTCAAATTTGGTCAAACTAACATTAGAAGTGATTCAAAATTGTTGAAGGGTCGCGGTCGCCGAGATGGTCGCAATGTCTCGTCGACAATGGTCAGGAAATTGTTAATCTCGGTTTGTTACAGGAAGCGCGCGCTTGCGTGGAGGCGCGCCATTATCCGCACGAGTCAGCTATGATGAACCTATGACCGACCGACTAGTGAACAAAGTTTAACAATAAATACTACATAAACCTTTATAATAAGTTCTTAGTCCATTAACATTTGTCAATTTTCTTTTGCCTGCATCTTTGTGTGCATGCTTTGTTCTAATTTACCGCGAGCCAAAGTACATATTATAGGCCTTTCTGACACACTAAAGCATTTTTACAGTTTATTTGATCATCAATTTGTCATACTACACTATAATTTTCCCTCACCACATAGTCCATTAAAAGGATTCCATTCATTAAATTTTCCGATGCCATTGGCTAGAGGGGGCGACTGACTGGCGCCACTAAGTCTACATCGGCGCCATGCGACCTCATCTCCTGAACTACGGCAGTCGCGCGCCGGGACCCGCCCTCTACGCGGCAATATGAAGTCCATTTTCGCTGTTTTTCTTTATACCTTTGTGATAAATGTGCTATTTGTGAGCGCGAAAATCAGTGGAGGTCCGCGAGGACGCTTCGACAAATTGATACATCGTCGATCCGCCAACAACCACCACGTTAGCGCTCATCATGCGCATTACTCGTACCATCCGCCGTCTCACATCAACTTCGTGTGTCGTTATTGTTCAACAACAACCTCCTACCCCGTGTACCACGGCTTGCCTCCGACTTACGTGTATAAATACAGAGAATCTGGAACCAGATTTGGGGATCTCATGACGGGATTGGCCTTATTAAATCTAGGAAGGGTAACGAGTGAACAGTGGCATTCTACGCACTATTACACAACACATACCAAGGAAAGATGTTCGTTGCAAGTTATCGATCAAGCACACTTTGAAGAAACTAGATTCCCATGTTTCATGATGTCTTCATTTATGGAGCCGTCACCGTCACAGGAGCATAAAGCCGATCCGGATGCCTTTTTGCTGGACATAATATCATCTCAAATTGATGTGAAACCATTCTTGAATGAGACTGGATCACCATTAAAGGTGAACAATGACCAGGAGTGCGTGTTGTGGCACAATGTGACGCTGTATAGGGAGAGGAACCACGTGCCCTGCGCTCTCTTGAAGGAGTATGCTGAGACCATGAAGCCCTCCGGAGTACCTGTTTATATTTGGCTGCCAGTTTTAATATGTGTAGTGATCATCATTTCTTTGTTCTGCCAGTGTTGTTGGAAGAAAAAGAGCATTGAAAAGGAAGACGCCCCACTTAATGATATGCCTATTGTAGGATACTGTTCCAATCATTAGAGCTGCATTGATTCTGTTATTTTATGTGGTATAGAATAGTATTATTTGTACGTAGTATATTATTAACCCTATGGTATAATCATGTAATAATTTCAAAATTTACATTAGATGTAAGGCGCCGATCCCACAGAGAGAGTTCTAAAGTTCCGAGTTCTGCATTCCGTGTTGACTATTGTGCACACAGCAAGCTGTCTAGAGTTCTAGAGTTCTGCAATATTCGCTACTGATCGCACATCATCCACTTTTTTACTTTCAAATGTCCCACATAGCTTACAGTCAACGCGGAATGCAGAACTCGGAACGCGGAACTCTAGAACTCTTTTCTGTGGGATCTGCGCCTAAGTGTTTATGGACCTATAATAATCTAAGTCATATTCAAAGTCACTTTAAAAAAAAAATACTATTACGCTTTGTCGACTGATACGAGTATGTAATTAGAAGAATAAGTAACTAAATAATTATTTTGACTGTGTAAAAAACAAGGTGAAAATGAATAATATTATATGTATGAGTTACGAATGTTGCATGTTGAATAACGTCACTTATGTACCTTCTTATGATAATGTTTAATTTATCTAAGCGCACAATCCTATTGACTGGTTTTTTATAATAAAAATCAAATGTAGAAAGTAATTTTAATCCTGTCCTTTTTTTTACTGTTTATAGGCCTGTGTTTGATCGCAATCTCACCATGGTAAGTGATGATGTGGCCGAAGATGGTAAGCACACAAAGCCTAGAAGGAACTGGCTCTCGTGCAGCTATCGGAACACACTCGATAGGTGCTTGGCGACAGATTGTCAACTTGAGGGTAGTAGCCAGCCACATGGGTACTACTAAGGACCCTACCACCGTGCTATGGTTTCCTCACTATGTTTTTCCTTCACCGAAAGCTCAAGTTCATTGTAGGATTCGAACCCGGGACCTTCGTCTCGGTATCCGACGTCACTATCACTGAGCTATCATTGCCTTAAAACTACATTTGGATGTCCTTTACATTTCAACATGGTTCAGTAATCATGTGGGCGAGGATGTAGGCACACAAAAACCTTATAGAAATCTGGGTCCCTCCCCATATACCTGTTATCCTAAATCCCATTAAATGACAGATTAATATGAGGAATTAAGGTAGACTTGCATACCAATGCATTTTAAAAAGTACCTACTCCTAAATATCAAAGGTTCCACAACCGAAGGGTGCTCAACGGTACCCTATTACTAAGCCAGCGCCATCTGTCTGTTGTAAGGGCTGTGTCATTTTAACTATGTGTATTTATTAAACTATGTGGTACATATACCACATAGCTAATTATTATTAATATACTGCATACACGGTATTACTATTATGGCCTCAAGTATTAAGTTTTTTGATTTAGTTGCGCCTACTAGTCATTTCATAGCAAAATTGGACAGTAAAGAAGTACATAGCCACCAAACAACATAGAGTTGAATTTATTATTTTTGTATTGAATCTCCCGTGTCCGAGTCGCTAGGCTTTTTTAGTGAATAGGTAGGATGTGTTAAATCAAAATCGGGGATGCAGGGTAATTTTTTTTTATTTGGCAATTTGCTTATTAACTTTTACTTATTTTCAATAGGGATACGTCAAAGGCCAATGAGTGAATGAGAAAAGCTTTCTATTACTTACCTTATTTGTTTAGAAAGAAAATGGTAGGTACATTTGGTAAATGTGAGAAAGGTGAAATGTATGCTGTGAAAGCGAATTATTGAAGCCAATTCTTATAAAAATCTAAAATAGTATAGAGAGTTTAAATAGAAGTTATATAAAATAAATGGAGCATGTAATTGCAGATATTTCATCCCACCGATGATGCGTAAGTAACGTATTTTTGACGTGAAGTGGGGTAGAGATATAAAAGCTTTTTAATGTTAGTAGATCGATATGGTACAGATATATTGCCTCCCCGTCCACACTTTCGGTGGATTTTTGCAACATCAGGGGATTTCAAAGTCAAAGTCAAAGTCAAAGTCAAAGTCAAAGTATCTTTATTATGGACCATAGGTAAAAGTTGTAGGTACAGATGTATTGTAATGTTAAGTTCACTATGTCCCGCCGCTTAGGCATATAATATTAAATTATTCACGCTAATATCAATGCAGCCCACAACATCTTGGGACTACACAGCTGACCCTGCTATTTCTACGAACGTAACTACGGACATAATTATCCTGCCCTGATGATACATCTTATTTACACTACCCCAAGGGTACAAGCTGGAGCACAACTTTGTGCGCCGTGCCGGGGTATGTATGTACGTCAGGGAGGATATTTGGCGTCGCCGTCTCCATGGCCTAGAAGACCGGTACCTGTCGATGTGGGCGCGCATAGATCACGGTAGTTTACACGTGTCTTTACGGTTCCACAGCGGTGACGCGGACACAATCCGGTTACGTGAGAACCCGTGAATGACGACTGACAAAGAACTGGAGCAGTACCCCTCCACGGAGTTAGTGATATTAGGAGATTTCAACGCTCACCACGTTGAGTAGCTTAGTTCTCGGTCCACTGACTTCGTGGGGAGGACTGCTCACGACTTTGCCCTGGCCTATGGCTTCTCACAACTAGTTCTTTCTCTTACGAGAATCCCAGATATTGAGAGCCATACTAGCTTAGGACCAAAGAATTTAAAACGTCCAGAAGGATAGTCGCCTCTATGGAAACATGAAATAAACAAGCCAGAATTGTCAGTATTTGACAGTCAGTGTAGTTTGCATAGGGTAGCAGATAAAAATATTTTCCCCTAAATAGGGTAATTTATAAATTTCGGTGGGGAGATTTTTATTATTAGTTACTAAATATTATATTTACATAAGCACGAGCAATATTTATATATAATATACAGGTCGTTGTTTTGGTCAGCGACGAGCGACTCAAGATCGATAATACAAATGATACTGGTGCTAAAAAAATATAAAAAAAATACTTTTTTTTTTAATAATAAAAATAAAAATTTGAAAATCATGTAATAAGCTAAAGTGTAGACATTATACTCAACGGGAGTACAAGGGAGTAAAGGGGTGGGGCGATGGCGGCTTGCGCATAGCTCTAGTCTGTGCACGTGCCTAGTAACCATACTTTGCAGTAATTTTATTTCAAATTGAATAAGGTATTTCTCAACATATTTACAGTATTTAATGGAATTAAGTCCATTTTTGGGGAATATATATTTTGTACTACCGCTACTGGGTCGCTTGTCGCCGACCAAAACAACAGCCTGTATATCCTATACCATTAAATGTACAATATTTGTATGTTTTGAGATATCTCGAAAATGGCTTTAACGATTTCGATGAAATTTACAATATGGGGGCAAAAATCGATCTAGTTAGATCTATACAGCCGTCGTTTTGAAATTGTATTTTTAACAACCGTATGCTTGTTTGCTAACTAAGTAGTATAAAAAAATACGGATTTTGCTACATAGGATATTTACAAATACTTGCAAATGTTTCGACATAAGTTTAGTTAGGTTAGTAATCTGTGTTAGCTCTTATACCTACTATTATATCCACTAAAATTAATTTTATTTGTTAAATCTGGTTGTGCAGGTAATATTTAATGAGGAGTTTTCTCATGATACCTCTATGGTCAAATACCTGTCAAATCGTGAGGTTCGAATTATCAACAGTTTGACGGGTATTTTGAGCATAAGAAAACTCCTCATTAGAGAAAAATTAATCAGTAGGTACTGGATATCATCTTTTAATAAAATGTGGGAAATTAATTTTCATGTTGTGGCAACCTTCCATAAAACATGGCCGGAAAAAGTATATTTCTAAAATAGGCTTAGGTAATTAAAAGTGACGAAATCACAATATTTACACATGGAAGGATCGTTTTTTAGTTTTTCCTTGGTTTTTGTAAGTGTTGTGACCGTATTTTAATACGCAAGTCGGCATTTTTTATTTAATCAGTACAGCGAGTATGACGTGCTGACAGCCGTGCGCAGTACGAACTGAGAGCGATTTGCTCAGAAGCTTCTCAAGCGGAGTGATATTAAATGTCATGCTTTACTAGGGCGGATTATCCATCTGGGTAGAGGCACGATGCCCTATGAAAATCTTTGCTTAGGACCTTCTGTTCGCAATTTTACATATTTTTTGAAGATCATATTTTGTTTAATTTACTGACATTGAATCAGGTTAATAATAATCTATTTACAAGGTTTATTTAGCATGTTTTCGAGATAACTGTAACCGTAATCGGTTCACATATTTAGCACTTGTATGCGATAATGGTGTATCTAGCCGAAAGCGTCATTATGTTGCATCATTATCGAAGTAATATAGACGAATCGATAGGCTGTTTGCTTGAAAAGTGCCAATTATCTATCATATATCGGTCTGAGCCACTATGAATACAGTTCAGACAATCTGATAACGAACACACATGCTGCTAATCTTAATATATAAAATGATAAACTGATTGTTGATATATCAGCCCACAGCCCAAATCGCTGGACCTAGAGATTTGAAATTTTGCACAAAGATACCTTATACAGTGGAGGCATCCACTAAGGAAGGATTTTTGGAAATTCCACCCCTAAGAGGGTAAAATAGGGGATGACAGTTTGTATGCAAGTCCGTCAGTTTTGAAGTTAGGATCTTCAAATTTTGTGTTTAGGCTGACGATTGAAAATTAATGTGTAGTTATCTCAGCGTCTGTGATAATTCCTCCACCGAAGGGAGGAAAAGGGGGATGAAGTTGGGTATGCAAGTCCTTCAATTTCAAAGTAAACTTCACTAAATGTATTATTATATAGCGTAGGCATCCAATAAGGAAGGGTTTTTGGAAATTCCACCCCTAAGGGGATAAAATAAGGGATGAAAGTTTGTATGCAAGTTCGTCAGTTTTGAAGTTAGGATCTTCAAATTTTGTGTTTAGGCTGACGATTGAAAATTAATGTGTAGTTATCTCAGCGTCCGTGATAATTCCTCCACCGAAGGGAGGAAAAGGGGGATGAAGTTGGGTATGCAAGTCCTTCAATTTCAAAGTAAACTTCACTAAATGTATTATTATATAGCGTAGGCATCCAATAAGGAAGGGTTTTTGGAAATTCCACCCCTAAGGGGATAAAATAAGGCATGAAAGTTTGTATGAAAGTCCGTCAGTTTTGAAGTTAGGATCATCAAATTTTGTGTTTAGGCTGACGATTAAAAATTAATGTATAGTTATCTCAGCGTTTGTAATAATCCCACCACCGAAGGGAGGAAAAGGGGGATGAAGTACACTTTTATTATTTAAGCTTATGGTTATAAACTAACGCAACGAATATCGGTGTTGTTGGAATTTGAACCCTTAAGTAGTGAAAAGGGGGATTAAATTTAGTATTTTCGGAGTGAAAATTTTACAATTTATTATTTCGGCTTATGGTATTGGCGTATTGAAATGACTCGCCTAAACAACATCAGGAAAAAGAGAGGAATCGGTATTAAAACAAAAATCCGGTTAATACGAGCATTGGTATTCCTCATTTTCATGTATGGAGTGGAAGCGTGGACTATACTGGCCCGAGAAAGAAAAAGGATTGATCCATTCGAGATGTGGTGCTGAAGACGGATGTTGGAAAAACCTTGTACATACCGCTAAACGCAACAATAAATCAATCCTATCGCAGCTCCAAATTAAAACACGATTGTCCACGATATGCCATCAATGTATTTTTTCGTATTTCGGCCACATGGTGCGCAAAGGCGATGAAATTTTGGAAATCTGATCATAGTTGGTAACACGGAAGGAAAATGACTACGTGGTCGTTCACCAACAAGATGGTCCAATCAAGTAAAAGACTCATCGTCCTCCAAGTTTTACAGAAACCAGAAGACAGAAACCAGTGGAGGCAGATCATTCGCTCTAGAAGCAAACCCGATGTTGACCACGATCCTCAGACATGAGGGAAGGAGAGATAAGGCCTCCAAAATTGTGCTGTGGAACTAGACTACAAGTAACAGCTCTCCGCCGCAATGTTATTGAGGTCAAAATAATTACTGGTTCTGCCAGAGGAGAAACAGTCTTCTTGCCGCGTATACCATTGATCCCAAATCACCTTCCGTTTGAATTTAAAAGATAACAGTTCCTAATTAAGGTTTGTAGTAACAGGGAAAAACTCTGAAATTTGCTAGAGTTGATTTGCGGCAGGACTGTTTCAGTTTTATGTGGCATCCTCGCATATGAGCTCTTAATCTACCTGAATACGAGCGTTGGTATTCCTCATTTTCATGTATGGAGTGGAAGCGTGGACTATACTGGCCCAAGAAAGAAAAAGGATTGATGCATTCGAGATATGGTGCTGGAGACGGATGTTGGAAATACCTTGGACCGCTAAACGCAACAATACATCAATCCTATCGCAGCTTCAAATTAAAACACGATTGTCCACCATATGCCACCAACGTATTTTTTCGTATTTCGGCCACATGGTGCGCAAAGGCGATGAAAGTTTGGAAATCTGATCAAAGTTGGGAACACGGAAGGAAAACGACTACGTGGTCGTTCACCAACAAGATGGACCGATCAAGTAAAAGACTCATCGTCCTCCAAATTTTACAGAAACCAGAAGACAGAAACCAGTGGAGGCAGATCATTCGCTCTAGAAGCAAACCCGATGTTGACCACGATCCTCAGACATGAGGGAAAGAGAGATAAGGCCTCCAAAATTGTGCTGTGGAACTAGACTACAAGTAACAGCTCTCCGCCGCAATGTTATTGAGGTTAAAATAATTACTGGTTCTGCCAGAGGAGAAACAGTCTTCTTGCCGCGTATACCATTGAACCCAAATCACCTTCCGTTTGAATTTAAAAGATAACAGTTCCTAATTAAGGTTTGTAGTAACAGGGAAATCTCTGAAATTTGCTAGAGTTGATTTGCGGCAGGACTGTTTCAGTTTTATGTGGCATCCTCGCATATGAGCTCTTAATCTACCTGAACTTTTGTCAATATCACACGTAGTGGCGGACAATAGCCATGAACAAAGCTCTATATTGTTACAATGATTCATATCTAGAAAAAAGAAATAATCTACGCGGACGAAGTCGCGGGCTATAAAGCTAGTAGGTACATAAAATAGATTTTATGAGCATTCTTCCACAAACTTTTCCAATTGTATAAGAAATAAAATTGGTTTCTTATAAATATTATATGTCTGTGATTGGTTTTAACTATTTATTCGTATTTAATAAATGTGCACTTAATATTTTTTTTGAACAAAATAGTATGACATAAAACAAAACTCATCGTGAAGATTCTACTGGTAATACTAAGTTTATGGGTAATATTGAGAGAGCAAACTAATTTCTGGCATATGTATACTTACATTGATTAAAATTGTATAATTATATCTTTTGACAATAATATTCACTTCAATGTTCGTCACATAATTCAAAAAATTCAAAATCATTTATTCAAATAAACCTTCGCAGGCACTTATGAAAAGTCTGACTCTAATACCGGTTCGGAAGGTTGCATTTGCTGAGAAGAGCCGGCAATAAACTCAACAATTACTCTTTTCAAATGAAGCTTAGATTCATGAAAAAGAACCCTTAACATATATTTTTTTACGACGAAGTCGGTAAACAAGCATACGGCCCGCCTGATAGTAAGCGGTCACCGTAGCTATATGGACGCTTGCAACACACGAAGCATCACTCACGCGTTACCGACCCTTCCCCCCTCCCCAATGAGCTCTGGCGATCTTACTCACGCGCAGGAACACAACATAAAGTTATTTGGCTGCGGTATTCTGTACTTCCCCAGTCGAGCTGCTCTTTGAGCGATTAACGCTACGCTCTACCTCTCTTTTAAACATATTACCAACCTGTCGACCGTTATTACCATCCTTATTTAAATGGTATAAAAAAATATAATTCAATAAACTCTTTTAGCAATTATAAAATATATGCTTGTATATTTAAAGGTACGTAGTGTCCATTTTCCAATCGCATTTTTCTGTTCATTGATACCAGTAACTAGAGAGCTATAAATCAAAAGGAGCCTCAATTACGCCGGATAACGGCTTGAAGAATTTGGGTGAAATAGGACACACAATTTGGGTTGTAGGAGGCTGTACCTACAGCCATTGGCTATGTGGACAATCTTCCACATATTTATGTAATATTCTTACAAATCAAGCGAATAAACTTAGTAGTTTTTCACTTGATATCGTTCGTTTGTATTATGTGGTAACGTATATATTTTGATCTCCTTGTTTATAACAATAGGCGCCTGTTAACCAAGAGCTGGAAGTCACCAATCACACGTAGGGTGTCAATAGTTCGAGTGTGAGAATAAATCAAAAGCACGATATGCAAAAAATAACAATCCCACCAAAAACATTTTTATGTAAAATGTTGCCAAGACATATGGCTCGCACTGTCAAAAAGTTATCAGATCCCATGTAGAGCCAAGCTTATTATTCTACATGCACTTACTCTACAAGCCCTAGCTTCACAACTCTACACCTTAGTCAAAATATGTGGCTTGGCCGTTCCGCTACCGTCACATGGGAGTAAGGTGAAAAATTTATTCACTGTTCATTACCTGTTTGTTATTAAATAGTTCTTGTAGTGAAACAGCCAAGCCACATATTTTGACTACGGTGTGTAGAGTTTGTCTGAGATTTTGTTTATCTGGTATAATCAAACCCAAGTTATGAGGGTTAAAAAAACGACGCACTTCGAGAAATGGTAGGTAGTGCCCTCTCGCTTCGCTTGGCTGTCTTGGCGGGAGGCACTTCCGTGCCCCCAGATGACTTCCGAAAAATAGGTACTATAAACATGCTTTCCATTTTTCTTTATCGCACACTATATGGCATTTATTTTATAAAGCATAGTTCCAGCCAGTTTTCTTTTATATTCCATATAAAAAAAAAGAAGTGAAACGTAGTTAAATTCCAGTTTATTATAATCCCTGCATGTTGTCCACATAAAAATGTAAGTAGAGTAAAACGAGACAGTTATATCACGAGTGTCCTTCGTATTTTCTAATTAACTCCTTCTAATTAGCATTACTCTAAGGAGTGAACCGGTCTTGGTAAATAGATACTTGTACTTCGGTTACTGTTAATTTTATTTAAAACTAGATGAACGGGTTAATTATTGGTGTCTTAAGTAAATACATTTTTTAGAACATATTTCAGAGTGACTCTACAAGATTTTTAAAATATTGAAATCTCGAGTGACGTTTTTTCGATTTATTTCAGCCAAAGTAAGTCATGTAATACAAAAAAATAGAAAAATGAATAAAACAAATTGTAGTCATACAAATCAATACGCATATAATAATATTCTCATGAGTGTGGAATAAAATTATTCTAGTGAGTGCATACCGAACACGATACTCGAATCTTGTATCAATTTTCTTAAAATGCTCTCAATTTTGACACGTCTTTGAAGTTCACTTTTATTTGAGTCATATAGAAATGAATACTTACTGTAAGAAGGGTATCTATACATACCTTTTAAGATAAGAGTAGGTATGTACCTTTAATGTAGATTCGGTATCTCGATAAATCGGGATACAATAAACTTTGCATAGAAACTGGTACTGGCCTAATTGATTGGGTTTGTTTTATACGGAACGATATATTGCCAGTATTTTTTTATCAGTTTTATAGTTCTGGATTAAATTCTTAGTAAACATATATTTTGTAGATGTACCTACATGAAAACAACATTGGAGGTAGCAGGCTTTTCTTATTTTTTTTAAAGTAATGTTTAAAGCTAACAAAATGTTTGAACTCAAACTCAGTTTAGACCTTGTAAAAGCACTTATGAACGGTATAATTGACTCTACCACCAGTTTGTAAAAGGTACAATCAAATTGAGAAGACTTCGGCAAGGTACTCAGCTAGACATCTTGGATTAAATGAACTAATTACAAGTATTTTAAGCTACGAATATATAAGCAAGTTCGAAAAATGTAAGAGTAAATAAAGTTTTGCATAGATAAAGATTTTAATAAATTGAAGAACATGAGAGTAAGTGGTAGTGTAGGTACCTAGTGATTATAAGCAAATTTGATGCCGCCGGTCCAACTGCACTTTTTTCTCGCCAACTCCAATTTCAGGGGTTAATGAACTCATCATTATGATCAACTTTTAGTATGGGACCACCTCTGAAATCTCAAAAAAAATAAAAAAAAATTATACAAAAGTGCAAACGCTGCACGATCAAAATGTATCAAAATTTAATGGCTTTATATAATACTAGCTTCTGCTCGCGGCTTCGCCCGCGTGGCCTACAGGAATCAAATGACATATTTTTCTACAGCAATAAATCAAAACAAAAGAACTTCATCCCGCTTCGAGGGTGGAATTATTAAAAACGCTGAGACACGTAAACATTAATTTTCAATCTTCAGCCTAAACACAAAATTTTAAAATCCTAACTTCGAAACTGACGGACTTTCATACAAACTTTCATCCCCTATTTTACCCCCTTAGGGGTGGAATTTCGAAAAACTCTTTCTTAGTGGATACCTACTCTTAACAAAGAATACCCTCTAAATTTCATGTCTCTAGGACCAGTGGTTTAGGCTGTACGTTGATATATCAGTCAATCAGTCAGTCAG
This sequence comes from Polyploca ridens, assembly GCA_951394255.1. Taxonomy (NCBI): domain Eukaryota; kingdom Metazoa; phylum Arthropoda; class Insecta; order Lepidoptera; family Drepanidae; genus Polyploca; species Polyploca ridens. The sequence continues at coordinate 14,569,292 of OX596247.1, read as the reverse complement.
TCAGGACTTTGAATTTTATATATATAGATAGATATACAACAGGTGAAACAAATATTTCTGTATGACGTTCCCCAGAAAACCAGCACCATAAAAGTCCATAAAATGTTTATGTTACGTGGAAAGTGCCCATTTGCTTAATGAAAATATATCAAGCATTTTTTGGGGCTTTCAACTGTCTATTCAAAATATTGTTACCAATTTGTATTAAGGATCATATTGATAAATTACGGACGTGTCATCGTCATCGATTATGCGTAACAAAATCGAGTTTTTGTAGCACTCGTAAATGCACGAGATAAGGTTATATGGAGCATGGTTATTTTTTATGCCGAAATTCTATAAGGTTATATACAGATGAGTGGATTACACACTACACAAACGTAAACCAAACACACATTCACTACACCTTCACACTTACTCTACGCTTAGGTACACTTTTACACACTACACTCTCCATAGAATTATTATTATACCTATTTGTTATCTAAGGCTTTGTATTTTAAAAACATGTTTTAATTAATTAATTAGTTCTGAAAGCTTTGTAACCTGAAATAAAAATATTAACAGGTCCATATTACAGATTTATCATAGGTACATATTTGTAACATAAAAGGGGTATTGATGTCTATAGAACAGATGCTATGTGCATCTAGTTTAGGCGTCAATGATCAAAATGTGCTTGTATTTTAACGTACTAAAAATTATGAATTATGATTCAAAAACTTTTTGACATGGTCGTGACCATCATCATGTGCTCTCCGGCGATGTAGAGCTCAGCTAGTCTTTATTCTGTGGCTCAGCCTAATATCTTCGCGATAATCGTCCACATAACAATTCAGTCCGAATGAACTCCCCATTACTGTTTACCTATATGGGGTGCTTAAAAAAAGGCATAAAAGATCTCTTCAAGGTCGGAAACACATTGGGAATCCAAGTATAGCAAAAGTTTATAGGCGGGCGGTGTCTTTGAAAAAATCTCAAAGTAAACAATCTAGTACCAATTAACAAACACCTCGTTCAATCTGTCTAGTCATACCTCTGCGTGTAGAGTCGATACGTTTTTACACTGTTTGTCTTTGAACATAATTTCAATATGGATATAAATATGGTGGAAAAGCACATACGATTTCACATTTAACTGCTAATAAGTTATAGTCACTTAAACACGTCATTCTAATTTATTCATTCGCTTACGTCATCTTAATGGATCAAGACGCCTATGGTCAGTGAATGGTCAGTGAATTTTACAGCTTCCAAGCGGCGCCGACAATACGGCAGTTATATCGTTGTTAATAAGATAGTGTATGCCTTTAGTGTGAATTAATTATAATAAAATCTTGTGTTGATTGTTATTTTAATTGGAATAGCTATAAAATCTGTGAACGAAGACGGCGTATTTAATGATTATATCTAAGAAAAGGTACTAGGACAGTAGCGCTATTTTGACAGATAAGTTTGCCAAATTTATAAAATAACAACAAATAGAAAAGTGTTGTTTTTTCTTCCTGCATATGATTTTGATGATGAATCTTTTTATTACGTACTAGCTGTGCCCCGTGATTTTACCCGCGTTTCCGGGATAAAAAGTATCCTATAATACTCGGGGATAATTTAGCTTCCTATTATTGAAAGAATTTTTCGAATCCGACTGGTAGTTACAACCCACACAGATTAGCACGTTAAACAAACAAACAAAAAACCTCATCAGCTTTATAATATTAGTATAGATTACAACTATTAAAAACACTACCTATCGTTTTGTTTAGATTTGACTAGGGCAAGAAGGAGTTTTCTTTTTTATTTGATATACGTATATAAATAAAATATGGCTAAATCCAAAAAGGAACAGTTTTCAAATTGCAATTCTGTAAAACATAAAAGCAAATATAATATTTGTTAATTATTTCACGTACATAGGTATTCCCGAAGGTTTGCCTACGATTAATTTCGTGGATATTTGTTTCAGTCGTAGCACGTAACGTAACGCACGTGTGGTAATATACCTAACAGTTCTGTGACACTTATTGTGCGTGTATAAATTGCCTTGGCTTTTTTACAGTAAAACATCCTAATAGTTATAGCAAGGTCGAAGTAAATATGTGTTAATTCGTTTTTAATGGTCAACATATTTTAGTTTCATTACCATATTAAGGTTTCCATTCACACTTTCTAATATTTGAAATAATTACGTTTGTTTGTTTTCTTTCGAATATCGGAAATACAACCTCTATTCATGTTTTCTCATTATATGTTTTTCACAAACGTTATATGAATTTCCATGTAATTGAAAAGTGATTATTTTAGACTTTATGATTAAATACGAGCTTGCAAATGGTTGACCTGCAGGATTTTTAGTTATTAATCGTAGGCTTATACTAAAGGTTGGCATCATAATAGGAAGCCTCTTGTCCATAAGCGAGATATTTACAAGAAAACAAATGATAAATCTGAAAGCAAGTACCTATAGGTGCCTATAGCTTGCGTAGAGCTTTATTATGTTTACTACGAAGTAAGTCATGTTTATCTCGTAGCCCCGCTACGAGTTCTTGCTACATATGTGCTCTACTGTCTTCATAGAACATTTGAACGTAGCAAAATATGTTTATACATAGTGTATACACATAATGATAATAAGGCATTTATTTTTCTTTCACAAATGTATGCGTTATCATAAAACTAATAATACTAAACTGAAAACTGTTTGTTGAAAGTATTGGGCAATTGAAAGAACATTGTGAAAGTTGCTGATATTAGCGCCATGTTGTGACGTGCGTACTTGGGTAAGCAATATAAAACTTTTTTATTGTTATCTATGACCTACTTGATAAGTTTTGTTGCTAACTGGTTTAGTTATGTAATATTTATATTTGGACGAAAATAGTCAACAAAATTTCAATTATTCTTTACGACCTGTATCATTCATCGTTACTACCTACCTGCTATAATCCTATATATAACTATTCATTACAAAAACGTTCGTAAATGCGTCTACTACGACCTTCCGTAGACCATCATCTTCAAATGCAAAAATACTTTATTTTTAGCCAAAACACCATCCATTATTTAGCAGTAACAATACCAAACGTGATCTGACGACGAATTGGAGCAAACTTCCCCTAAATCGTGATACAAATATTAATTATCACTTCCATGTTACTTGATTACCTCTTATTGAAACTGGATTCAAGTTGCGTTGCTATCGCTGAACTTAATGACTTTTGCGAGTGTATTTTGATACCCAGAACCTTTATGTTATGATTCCCTGTAAAGCCACTGATTTTGACGTACTCTTTGTTATAATCATCTTCTTTCTATAGTATATTTACTGACTGATTAACAGATACACGCACAGCTTAAGCCGCAGGGTCTAAAAAAACGTGAAATTGTGCAAACCATTTCCTTATAATAACGATGATATTCACACTAAGGGTTTTTTAATTTTACGCGTGTGAAACCTCGGGCCTCAGCCGTAATTTGCAAACTTTGAGTTAGACGTGCTCTGACTATACGCAACGTTAAGATTTATGGATGTTTCTAATAGCCCATTATTGGAAGGTCCGGAAGGGTTAAATTTATTTGGAATAGTCTCGAAATACACAATGTTTAATCTAACCACTATTCGATCGGGGAAACACAGTAGCACACATTTAAGTATCGTTAAGTTTATCTGCTATCTTTGTAAACCGATACTAGTCTCTTATGATGATTTAATTTAGGTTTTAAGTTGTTTGACCACAATCTCACCATGGTAAGCATGAAGTAGTGATGGGGCTGAAGAGTAAGCACACAGAGCCTTGAAGGGAACTGACTCTGAAGTGGAGCTGCAGAAACACATCTGTAGGTGCTTGGCGACTGATTTCAACATTTCTGCTGGACAGCCAGATGGCGAACCACAAGCTCTTAAAACAATATTATTATAACCTTACTTGTCTTTTGTCTTTCTTTGACATCCGACGTCAAAACGGGACAAAAGACAAATAAGGTTTGTTTAACCTTGTTTTAAGAGCTTGTGGTAGAGCCCACAGGCGGGTCCTAAATAGTAACCTTCCACCGTTTCTCACGACATTTATCAACACCGAAAGTTCAAGCTCATTGTTGTCGAACCCATGAACATCGCCACTTCAGGCATTCGACTACCGCTAAGCTGACACTGGTGCCGATTCAGTTGTAAGTATGTACGTATGTATGTATGTATGTATGTATGTATGTATGTATGTATGTATGTATGTATGTATGTATGTATGTATGTATGTATGTATGTATGTATGTATGTATGTATGTATGTATGTATGTATGTATGTATGTATGTATGTATGTATGTATGTATGTATGTATGTATGTATGTATGTATGTATGTATGAATGTATGTATGTATGTATGTATGTATGCATGTATGTATGTATGTATGCATGTATGTATGTCTATTTCTTTGTGCCGCTCTGCAGCCTAAATGGCTTGATGGATTTAAGCATATGAGGTGTCGTTAGATTCGTCTTGACTGGGGGAGTGTCATAGGGTATATTATTTTTATATGGCGCTTACGAATAAAAAAATAGGGGGGGTATTAAAAATAAAAGTTTCGTTATTATAACAATATGGATATCAAATGAAAGCTTGTAAATAGACCATTCCATATATGTATATATTGTAATACTTTTATGCTACCATTTTGACGTAAACTGCAAAAATCCACGATTAATGCAAGGACAGTAGGTACTGAGCCGTTACCATACGTAAATCACAGAGTTGCGATGGTTGTTAGCGTTCCTTTACCGTACCGCTCATTTACTTACTAATACACACAACTATTTCTGTATAAAACTAAAAAGTCTGAAATAAATTAAATTATTAAAAGAAACAAAAAACCCGACTGCGTAAAACATAAATTAACTGAAAAGAGAAAAACAAGCTCTTCAATCTATAGAATTTTGAATATAACTTGAATTTTATAAGGTATTGCAGGGGATGAACAAATATTACAAAAAAATACATACTTAGGTTATTGGTTGTCCCCGATTGCAATACCTTATAAAATTCAAGTTATATTCAAAATTCTATAGATTGAAGAGCTTGTTTTTCTCTTTTCAGTTAATTTATGTTTTACGCAGTCGGGTTTTTTACGAACATTATTGAAAAAGGATAGAATATATCTTAAGTTTGCCGTCTTATTTTGCTTGTATTTAGGCGTAACCGCGATAGATGGTGACTAAATTTATATTGAAAACAAGCATTGGACTAATTAGACAGGACTAAATTTCTTACATCCTTTTCTTATGTTCTTTGTTAGAAAGAGACATAGTGACATTAAAATTAGTTTAGTTGTGAACAACAGAATCAAGGCCACTGTAATGAAAACATTCCTGTTACGGCATAGTAAGCGAATTGGAATCTCTACAACAACATCAAAGAAACGAAACAGTATTTACAACAAAATATTCTTATTTTCAGTGTGCAGGAATTGAGAACACGTGGCTCAGCTCCGTTTGAATGCATAGTAATGAAATATTTTTGACTGAAAATAAATTATTTATTTGCAATTCTCTTGTTTTTTTATGAATATTGAAAGTTGAAAAATTTTGTTTATTTAACGATCTTGTCTAGTGTATATTTCACATTTTTGATTCTCCTTTTATGTAAGCATTTGCGTGTTTTGATATTTCAGTATTTGAAGAAAGCCGCATCCATTAGGTATATTTTATTATGTTAAAATAAACCCCATATTATATGAATGTACTAGAATGTTATTTACTCTCTTTTTGTGCGCTCAATAAAAAGCAAATAAACCTTTTTTCACGGTTACTACAAAATGCACTCAGGAATACTTCTCTTCGTCTAAGACGCAGGTGTTTAGTATTCAACAACATATGCAATGAAAACAATAACGTGTTATTAGTGTGTAGTGAGTACCTACATACTATATATACATACTGAGTAGGTATACAGTCGGTCGTTATAGTTTATTGGAACAAGTTTTTCGTTTCAAGTCCCAGTAGTAAGTGCGTGGGTGGAATTGTGAGGCAATTGGGTTTGCACTCAGCAAATATAGGTACGGTCAGGAACGTAAGTAGCAAAACAAATCCTAAACACCTCTACCCCTACCCTACCCTATCTAAACCATCCAGGGAGTTAATTCTACGCACGTGTTAGTGTTCGGCCCGGCAGATGGCGCTGCAGTCGGTATCTAGGTTATATTATCAACTGCAGCGCCATCTGCCGGGCTAATTTATGAATCCAAACCATCCAGGGTACCACCCAAACGCATACAAAAAAAAACATTCAAATCGGTCCAGCCGTTTAGGAGGAGTTCAGTGACATACACACGTGCAGTAGAATTTTATATATAAAGATGGGCACACATTAACAAAACATCTATTTACTTAAATCTATTCATATTATGGATATGTAATTGGATCTGATCAGCTACTTATGTTGGTAACTCTACATAATATGTTATGTACATTCAAATAACATATTATGTAGTGTTTGAAAGTAACATAATTTCAATAAGTAAAACTTCCCTTGTGTTCTACGCATTTTAATGTTGACAAAATTAATTCTCGATAGAGGGCGTGTCTTGTTATAAGTTTTAATTTTGTTACTTATTTATTATGTATTCCATGCGTTGAGTTTTGGTAGAATATTTTTCGTGGGTTTAAATCTAATCCCGTCTAATTCTTGCTTGCCTTTATTAGAAATTATCCTTTATCACAAAACTAAATATATTATTTTATTTATTATTACAACGATCGAATTACATAGATCTAAGACTTCGTTCAGTGAAATCAATGTCGTGGAGTGAAACCTTACAATATTTCAAGTGCGTAATTTCATCGTTTCTTGCATTGTTTCCCGACATTGTTGTTTTTATAAAAAACTATATTGCGACTTATTATATTGTTCGCATCTTGGGTGAATACAAATTAATACCGATTTACGATTGACAAGCTGCAGGGCTATTTTAAAACGCTCGGATTCGATATCGGAAACGGATTCAAAAACTACCGAGGCTATATTCCGCAAATGCTTTTTTAATTTCCGAATTGAAATATTTTTGATGTTTCTTTACGGAATTATCAATTCGATTCATCGAAAAATTTTCGGAAATTAAAATAGCAATTGCTGAAATTCGCCTCGGAAATTTCTGAATCCGTTTCCGATATCGAATCCGACGTTTTTAAATACCCCTGCTGATGTTCCGATTCATGTCACCATCTCGGGTCAACATCACTGTCGGACTATCTATCGAATATTAACTTGTTCCTTACATTCTTGCTTGTTTCGTACAGTGTTGCTAATCTTCAGGGCATAATAATATGAATCTTCCGGCTTTGCGTCGATATTCTATAACGAAATCAAAATTATTTAAGCAAAATTATTTTATCTACTTTGCAACTAAGTCCTGCTGGGTTCTTGGTATAGGTATAAAGGTATTGCAGTAGCATGTTCGGTTTGAAGAGTGAATGGTTTGATGTGAATGGTGAACTTTTAGATTTACTTTTTTTCTTGGAGACACTTGCTACAAGGAAAACGTATTTTATTGTAAGAATTCATTATTGATAGGCCGTTGTCTAAAGTTTACTATAATAATGCACTCCTCTTGAGTTTCTGTCGCCGTACCCGTATTTGGTTGGAGTAGGTGGTTTATATCAACTATACTAATTAGTTTCACAATAATGCCTTATTGTAACGGGAGCCATACCGATTTAGAGATATCGAAATTTCTTCTTGAACATTGCTTATATTATTTATGTCAAAAGAATTCGGCGTACAAAAATAACAAGCTTGTTTTCGAGAGTACCATATCGACGACATGTTTGTTTATATAAAGCGCAGATTTGACATTATATCGTATATTTCACGAGTATTACTGACTGCCAGATGAAAGATCTTCCTTCAGGAATGATGAACGTAAACGATTATTAAGTGTAAACGAGGTCATTGCAATGTTTAAAGATGCTTTTAACATAATCAGTTCTAAGATCAAAGGTTAATGCCGAGTTTTCAAATACGTAAGATTTACTAAACATAAAATTAATTATTAACGGCCGTGCTCATAAACCGCTATTTAACTAATATACTGTTTGAATGGTTACGTAAATAAGGTCACATCGTTTGACAATGACAATACATAGGTGAATTATTTACGTGACCATTTAATCAGTATATTAATTAAATAGTGTTTTACGAGCAAGACAAATTACCTCTATCTTACGTGGTTTTATCTGCATTTTTAATGTGACGTATCTAAATTGAATACCGGAGTACGAGAGAGAGAGAGTAATAGAGTCTACAAGCATACCCCATAACCACAAAAAAAATACGAATATACTACGTTTTTTTTTTTATACCACTGAGGTGGCAAACAAGCATACGGCCCGCCTGATGGTAAGCAGTTACCGTAGTCTATGGACGCTTGCAACACCAGGGGTATCACTCACGCGTTGCCGACCCTGAAGAAACCTCTTCACACCCTTTTTGAAGAACCCCATGCCCAGCCCAATTAATCAAATTGAATTGAATTATATAAAATAAGTCACTATTTGATAAATAAGTACTGGAATTATATAGCGTCTGCCGATAATTCAGAAAATTATCTCTATTCAGCAATATTTTTACCTTATGGGTTAAAACTTTGAGTAGTTTTTAAAGATGCGAGACTAAATATGCATCATAAACATCTTGATTTGAGCCCTTTAGCCCTGCTGGATCCGCTACTGTCCAGGATATAACCTTGAGCCGTGACATGATGTCGGTCAATCATATTAGTCACTGCAACCCTTGCTAATGGCAGTGTCTATAGTGATAATTCTCGAAACAATTAGCATTGGTCGCTGTATGCATTTGGTTCTAATTTTAATACAAAGAGTATTATGGTGCGTCCATGCTACGCGAAGCGAGCACGAGCCGAGTCTCGAACGAACAGGATTCTTTCGTTGCTCGCGATTTTCAACGAGCCTACAACGAGCGCGATGCGAATCTCTGTGTTCGTGAAAAAACTGACAATTGGGCGGAGCGCAGTCGAGCACGCTACGAAAGCTCGTTCGAGGCTCGCAAGCCCGTCCACGCTACGCGAATTGTGCTCGCAGTGTGCTCGGTCGTGGCTCGGCTCGTGCTCGGTTCGCCAAGCATCGACGTACCATTATGTATGATTCAATGTATCAAATGCTTTATTACAATCAGTCATACATATTTTAGTCCCAGGAAATTGCTTATTATTTTATTTTAAACTGTAATTACTTGTCTTCTATCATTCACATCATCGCTAGATAGCTTTGAGTAACAAATAGAAGATGAGTGGTGCTTTTTCTACATTGAAATATAAATTTCTTTTTATTAAATTATAAGAGAGGTACAGGATAGTAACAGAGATAGAGCAATAGCGTTTATTCGCTCAAAGAGCAGCTCGACTGGGGAAGTATCTCCACCTTACAGAATACCGCAGCCAAATAACCTTATGTTGAGTTCCTGCGCGTGAGTAAGGTCACCAGAGCATTGGGGAGGGGTGAAGGGTCGGTAACGCGTGCCTCGTGCGTTGCAAGCGTCCATATGGCTACGGTAACCGCTTACCATCAGGCGGGCCGAACGCTTGTTTACCAACATCGTCGTATAAAAAAATGTAAGAAGGCATTATCTGATAAAAAGTTATTTAATTGTTGTCCTATATACAGGGTGTTGTTTTGGTCGGCGACAAGCGACCCAGGAGCGGTAGTACAAAATATATATTCCCCAAAAATGGACTTAATTCCATTAAATACTGTAAATATATTGAGAAATACCTTATTCAATTTGAAATAAAATTACTGCAAAGTATGGTTACTAGGCACGTGCACAGACTAGAGCTAGGCGCAAGCCGCCATCGCCCCACTCCTTTACTCCCTCGTACTCCCGTTGAGTATTATGTCTACACTTTAGCTTATTACATGATTTTCAAATTTTTATTTTTTTTAATTTTTATTATTTAAAAAAAGTAAAGTATTTTTTTTATATTTTTTTTAGCCCCAGTATCATGTGTATTATTGACCCTGAGTCGCTCGTCGCTGACCAAAACAACAACCTGTATATTTCTATTATTTTATCTAGACAGGGAAGAATAGTTAGAGATCTGTATCGTTAGTTGCCTTTTTGTACACGGGCATAAAAAGTCTCATCTTCAAGCTATCTCGGTATTTGGAGCTAGAATGTATGGGAGATAAATATAAACGTAATCCCCCTTATTACAAAACATGGTTTAAAGTAAAACCAGGTTTTAAAATAGCCTCGTCTCTTTTTATTATGTGACGTTAGAAAGTGAGCGAATGACAGTAAAACCTGGATTTGCTTTAAACCTTGTTTTGTAATAAGGCGGAATATCTTTTACACTATATCTTATCAATCCCTGGAGTCAAACTATCGCTTAGACTTTGGATAATCTTAATTGTTTGAGTATCACTTATTTTATTCAGCCTGAATGAGACAATAGGATCATTAATATTATATGCTATCACAGATTACAGAACAGTAGGTGTACTATCATCAATTAATGGGAATCACACGAAACAACGTTGCCTTTGAAGTCACTTGCAAAATTATTAGCGTTTCTTGAATTTAAAATGCCTATTATCGTATTATACCTACATAGTAATTCATAATTTTTAAATTACGTAGTTCAATGTTATGTCAATTAGGAAATCCGGGAATGAAATACATTTAATAAAATATAATAGTAAAATTAAATAAGGGAATCAGTTTTAAAGTCATATAAACAAGGTGAATAGCATCGGAAAGGATTCTATTCCAGTTTGATTATACAGGTCGCTGTTTTGGTCAGCGACGAGCGACTCAGGGTCGATAATATTTTTTTTTAACAATAAAAAAAAAAAAAATGAAAATCATGTAATAAGCTAAAGTGTAGACATAATACTCTACGGGAGTACGAGGGAGTAAAGGGGTGGGGCGATGGCGGTTTGCGCCTAGCTCTAGTCTGTGCACGTGCCGCGTAACCATACTTTGCGGTAATTTTATTTCAAATTGAATAAGGTATTTCTCAACATATTTACAGTATTGAATGGAATTTAGTCTATTTTTGGGGAATATATATTTTGTACTACCGCTCCTGAGTCGCTTGTCGCCGACCAAAACAACAGCCTGTATAGAAACGTCCCTGATACCTTAAGCGGCAATTAAGTTAATGTTTCCAAGTTAATTGACTAGATTCCAATCATGCCTTACAATTTTGAGGTACCCACTTAATTAACAAATTAACTAATACATATTTAAATAGTTGAGAAATATAATTATCGTATGAAAAAATTATATATTTCTTAGTTACACCAAATATACAAAATACAATCAAATAAAATTTCCTCGAGAGTTTCTTCGAGAGAGAAGTTGAGAGGGAATAATTTAGCGTAGTATGGACATGTTATGAGGAGAAATGAAAGCCACGTCACTAAAAGAGTTACGAATATGAAAGTGGATGGATTTACGGGAAGAGGAAGACCGAAAAAGAGATGGATGGATTGTGTGAAAGATATCCATCTTTACGAGATGGATAGAAGAGACGAATAGAGGAAGCTTACATATTGCGCCGACTCCAAATGAATGGGTACAGCCCTGTTCAGGCAGATGATGATGAGAAAATTTCCTCGAGACTGCCGCTGCTGTCCATCATCACCATCATCACGGTTCTCAGCAGGTTTTTTATATATTGAGTGAGATGCTATTATATATAAATAATATACTATGTTGTACCCTAAACTTTTTCCAGTATATTCTAATTACAATTCGCACATCATTTTTCCATCTCTCAAGATCATGTATAGTTTTTTAACTACCCTCCATATTACATGTTAACCTATATGACGAGATTAGTAGGTTAGGATTACATAATCACCATTATAGAGTCGATGATAGTATTATTGTATAGGGTTTACAAAATTAACCATGGATCTAGTTACGATAGGCGGTCAGGGACTTTAGTTAAAAAAAAATATAATTTTATTATTACAAAATGGTATATAATATGTTCACACAATGGCTAGCACAAGACTAAATTAAAATACAATTTATGATACGAAAAGTAGGTAATGCAACTATGCATTCTTGGTGTCGGCGACGTTGGCTTCTGCGGCGTCGGCGTTGACTACGTCGGCAATCTCAATAGGTTACGACGTGGTAACTCCTCCCTCCTTAAGATGGAAGCGCAAACTGCAGCTTCCAGTAGCGTCCTCGCTACTATTGGTGACCACGTTATTCGGCTTCTTTAACAGCTTCCATGCGATTGCGACTGCTAGTATGATGTATAAAACCAATGTGGTCCAGCTCGGAGTTGCCATGGCGTTGACCCAGGTCCAGTTTAGGTCGTCTCTGCTTCGTAGATCTTCTGCTTTGTTGATTAGTTGGTGGATGCTGTCCAGTGATACATCTTCTAATTGGAGTTGATATTTTATGGATTCTTCTGGTATTTCCTGTCGTTTGGGTAAAGGGATTATTTCGTTTATATGGATTGTGTCTAAATGTGTTTGCAATGTTCTATTCAGTATATTAATCTGACAGTCGTTGGTTATTGTGGTAAGGTATATTCCAGCTGTTTTTCGGTATTCGGTTTTGGTTCCACATTGACTTCTGATGATTTCCTCTTCTTGTAATATCAGCAACCAGTTGTTATCGTAGATCTTCTGAATTTTGCCTCTCTTTAAATCCATTCTAGCGTGAGTGCAGTTTGCTGACTCATGTTTAATCAGAGATATGATGCAGTCCTTGGAGTCTTCGATCTTCCCGGTGTCCAACATCTTGCAGAGCTGGATATCTTCCGTGATATGTCGGCAGTTTTCTTCCAGGTAAGTGTACTCATCGTTGCCAAGAACAAGGTATTTGGATTTGGGTATAATGGTTATGTTATTATTGTCAGGAATGGAATAAAGGTGTATTAGGTCATATATTTTAGGGTCTATAGATGGTATGTCTAATATAAAAGTAAGCGTGTGTTCCGTACTATAAGCTTTGACGTCTATTGACCTTTCAATTTTGTGAATATTTGCCATATTAGCCTCTGCGACCGGAGTGAACGAATACATTTTTCGTAAATTCAAGATTTCTAAAACTAAATTTTGTGGGCTGATTATACTAGGATGCATTGCTCCTAATTGAGCGAAGGTCATAGCATTTTCTAGTAACATCAATTTATCTAAAATTATTTGTAAACTAAAATCTATCTGAATATAAATGTCTAAGAAATGTAAATGATTAATAACTAAATTAGAACTACGAGTTACGTTTTGCAGAATTGCAACTAGATGTTTCTGATTTTCATTTATTTTATTAAATTGATTACTAAACTCACTAATAGTGTTTTCTGCTAAAACTAATGATTTACTTTGGGTATTTTGTATACTATTTATCTTATTATATGCGTTAGCAATTTCTTGTTCGAATTTTACTGCATCTTCATGGTCTAAATTCCCGGTTATAGCTTTCACTACTGATCCTAAACCATTTATAATACCACGCCTAACTCTAACTCGGGGTGTAATAAACGTTATCTTTCTATCTATTAAAGTTATAGTATGTTCTATTTGCTCTTTGTATGATTTATGTAATTCATCAGATGCCGTGTTCTTCTCAGCATTTCTAGTACTTGCATATAACGAAGTAAGTTTAATCGAACATAAATGTATATAAGAAATATTATAAACGCAAGCTAGGCGAAAGGAATCGACCTGTTTAAGGATTTCTCCTTGTTTGAGCAAAAGGATTCCGTTCTCATTGTTAACTGGGTTGAATGTTACGTTTCCTGCTGCGTAGAGCGTGATGGCTCCGGCGATGAGGGTCCTGGAACAAGGTGTGGTCGTCGTAATAATTTGAAGTGAACCCTTATTGACTTGGAGTTAGGGTGATTACCTATTATCTCTGCGACGTTGTTAGGATGGAGATGAATGATCTTATATGGTCCTTTAAATACTGGTTTAGTCTTATCGTTACGTGCCGTTTTCGCGACCTGTTTAAATACCGTTTCACCTACCTTGAATGTAATTTCTTCCGCATCTCTGTTACGCTTTGCAATTACCTGTTCCTTGTTTTTTGACGTATAAGCTGCAACACACTCCTGTACTGCCTCAGCGTTTGCTCTATGCTTAATAACGTAGTCCTGATAGAATTCTTTGGGATAATAAAGTTCTAGCGGGTTCCTAGATGCTGTATGACCAAACAATAATTCATGTGGTGTATAACCTGTTGTTGAATGTATAGCATTATTATATGCAATAACAGAATATTTCATAATCAATTGTATAGGGTCATCTTTATTAGTCATTCTTTGTATTCTGACTATTTCTGCTAATGTTGAATGAAAGCGCTCGACTGGGGAATTTGAGTTCGGGTTATAGGGGGTGGTAAAATGTATATTAATATTATGCAAAGCGCATATTTCCTGAATAACATCGTTGTCGAATTTGCTATCTGAGTCGGTGGTTATTTTTAATGGTAGCCCTAGGACTGAAAACACATGTAATAGTGCCTCTGCTATGTGAACGCTGCTAGATGCGCTTAATGGGACAGCTTGGGCGTACTTTGAGAAATTGTCTATAATTGTTAAGAATGTCGCTCCCCCTGAGGAATATAAGTCCATAAATAGGTGCTGCATAGGTTTAGTAGGTGTATCTGTTAATGCGAGGGGTGGCTTTAGGGGATTGCGTTCATACTTCGCTTTGAGACACGTCTCGCACTGATTTATGAATCTTTGAATAGTGAGAAGCATGTTAGGCCAGTGATAGTTCCTATGAACCTGCTTATAGGTTTCTTGAATACCACGGTGAACTGTTTTACCCTCATGGTATTTCTTTACTAACTCCTGTTGTTCTGTTTTATTTTCTACCAAAGTAACACGTGAGGTACATTTGAATAATTTGGGACCCCTATCGTTAAATATAGTTGTATACACTCTCGAGAAAGCCGTATACAGTTCTTCAGAATGGAAATAGCAATGGAAAACGCGATCTGCTACAGTATGCTCTTTTAGGAATCTTATTATTTCCTGTTCTGTATTATTAACCGGTATAAATACGTCTTTAATTAACGTTCTCGAGTTTGTTGACCTATCATCTACTCTATATACTGAGCCTGGGGTTGATCTGATATGAAACTGTTTAAGCTGTCTATCAATGGCATCTGTTAAAATAGGAATTCCGTTATTATCATTATCGGGCTGAGTATGATTTGTAGAAATCAATTGATTGGCATCTACTGTTACCGTACTCATACTATCAGATTCTACATTTGCATGAGATTGGGGAATGTTTTCGCTATCGGGTACGGTATTACTTTCTATATCATGATTGTTAACTCTAGCGTTATCTAACTCGGCTTCCACTTCGACCTCACCTTGGTTTTCGGTTACAGCGAGATTGCGAGCATTTTCAAAAATTCTATTAATTAATTCATCATCTTCATTATCATCTAAATTTACTGCCAAGGAGTCTATACTATGATGAAATATTTTTGCTCTTGATAATGCGTCCGCGTTTGTATTTTGACGGCCCTTTTTATAAACTACTTTATAATCGTACTCCGCAAGTTTTAGCCGCCAACGAGTTAATTTTGAGTTGGGATCTTTAAGGGACATCAGCCATGTCAAAGGTCTATGATCGGTATATATCGTGAACTTACGACCATATAAGTAGGGTCTGAAATATTTGATTGCCCATACTATGGCTAGAAGCTCTTTTTCTATAGTTGAATATCTAGATTCGGTGTCAGATATTGTACGAGATGCGTACGCTATTGGTTTATCTGATCCCACATTGCCTTGGGATAAAACCGCGCCTAGGGCAACATCGGATGCGTCTGTCGTTAAGATAAAAGGTTCGTCAAAATTGGGGTACTGCAAAATCGGGGCGTTTGTTAAAATTTGCTTACATTTATTAAATGAATCTAAGAATTCCGGAGAATGAATAACTTTACTATATTTCTTCAAACACAGTGTCATTGGCTTAGTCAGTTTGGCAAAATCTTTTATGAACTTGCGGTAATACCCTACAAGTCCTAAGAACGATTTTATTTCCTTCTGATTCTGTGGTAACGGGAAGTTAAGCACGGCTTTTATCTTATCCTTATTAGGCTTAAGGCCTTGGTCAGTCAGTTCGTGTCCTAGGAAAGTAACCTGTTTCTGTAAAAACTGAGATTTATCTAACTGTATCTTAAGATTGTGAATTTTAAACCTATCAAAAACTTGTTTTAGTTTTTGCAGGTGCTCTTGTAATGACGTAGATATAACGATGACGTCATCAAGGTACGTATACACATTATCTATACCTCTTAAGATATGATCCATCATTCTCTGGAAAGTACTGGGTGCATTTTTAAGACCAAATGGCATGCGTAGAAATTCATAGTGGCCTCTTTCCGTGGAAAATGCCGTTTTCTCAATATCGTTAGGATGCATTTCTAGCTGATGGTAGCCACTAGCAAGGTCAATTGTAGTAAAGTACTGTGCGCGTCCTAATCTATCCAGGATATCATGTATATTCGGCAAAGGATATTTATCTTCTACTATCCTATCATTGAGACGTCTATAGTCGATTACTAACCGCCATTTAACCTTTCCTGATGCATCTGGTTTTTTTGGTACAATATGAACGGGGCATGACCAGGGAGAAATGCTTTCTCTAATTATTCCCTGCTTTAGTAAATTATCTATTTGTTGACGAATCTCTTTACGTTGTTGCGGGGCTTGTCGATAACTTCGAACAAAAATTGGGGTATCATCTTTCAACCTAAGTTCATGTTTCACTGTATGTGTAAAAGTTAATGGAATATTTTCTGAGTAAAATAAGTCCCTATATTGATAACAAATTCTAGTTATTTCGCGCTTTTCCTCTTCGTTCAAATGATCGGTCCTAATTTTCTTTAAGTTTTCGCAAAGTTCCTTGTCAATATCTGTCTCTACTTGTAACGAATTAAGCTTATATTCCTTATTTTTAATTATGACTTCTGAATACGACTCTAATTCCATAGGTGACTTATTAGATATAACTTTCTTTTCATCACTATAATTTATAACCGATGTTCTAAAACTGCCATTTTCTACGTTAACAATTGCGGCTGGAGATTTTAAGCCGTTTGACCAACAATAATTATCGTGTATATATTGTCCGTCTGTATAGTGAGTTTTAACCTTTACTAACTTCTCGCAATTAGGTTCTATACTAATCTTTACAGGGCAGTCAAAATGAATAGGAATATCCGCCGTGATTGTACGTAAAACTTTATTTTTTATGTCTATGTTACTTTTCATTTTCTTCAGTAGGTCTAAGCCGATAAGCCCTTTATATTTCTTGTCAAAATCAAATAATAAAAATCTATGAGTTATCTCACTATTAAATGCTGGTGGTAGGGGAAGATATACTACGTGTTTGTGGCTCGATACCGCGTGAGCTGTAGTTATTTCAAATGGTTCATATTCTACGCAATTTTCAAAAAGGGTTCCTCGTATTACGCTGGGTGATATAGCTGAGCATGTGGCTCCCGTGTCTATTAAAAATTTACCTTGAAATTCCGGCAGCTCTATGTACGGGAGATGGTCTTTATCTTGTATGTTGAGTTTTACTAGCTCTGGTCGGACTGCTGCTCGTCGGGAGGAAAATCCTGAAAATAGCTAACCTCAGGGTCCTCGTTATCTGGGAATTCGAATTCATTCTGCGTTCCTTGTGGTTGTTGTAAAGCGTACTCGTACTCACCTTGATTGGGTAGTTGCGGTGAAATATTGCTAGAATGTGGCGAATAAAATAGCTCCTCGGCGTCGAACTGCTTTTCAGGCTTATTCAAGGATCTCATGGTGACGTCTGAAACCTTTTGTGGGGGGTTTACTTGCTGGGGAATATTTTGTTGGGCCCTAAAATTGCCTGACTGCCTGAAGTTTCCGGAGTTTGACCTAAAATTACCCGAAGCCCTGTTTTTCCAAGGCGACATGGACTGGACCCACTGCTGTCGCTGTTCTGGGGTAAAATTATTTTGTTGGGGGTTATATCCTGGTTGCGGCTGCTGCGTTCCAAAATTACGAAACTGTTGATTATTGTGGATGTTAGGTCTATGATCCGCTTTGGCCTTCGCTTGGGATGTACTTGGGAGGTTAAGATTAGAGTTTCGGTTGTATGCAAGTCTAGCCTCCTCCTGCCTTGCGGTAACTATAGCCGATTCTAAAGTTTCGGGTTTAGCTATTTTAACCCCGACAGAAACAGTGAAGTCTAATTGATTTACATATTGTTCAATGACCATATTCTCGTAATATCTCTTATCAGTATGCTTTCCTACTGCATATAATACGTCGAGCATTTCTCGAAGTCGCTTGCCATACGTCTCTGCGTCCTCGTTTCTGAGCTTGCGAGTTCGAGTAAGCTCCTGCATGACTTGTATTTCATTCCTCGGTTCGCCTAGTCTCCTAATTAGCGCGTCCCTAATTGACTCCCAGGTAGAAAGACTTTCCTGGTAGGCTATGGCATCTATTGCGGTGCCACTAAGTTTACTCTTTATTAGACATATTAAAAACGGGTGTGCTCTAGATGCCTCATCCAAAAGCGCTAATAAATTTTCTACCTCTCTAATATAATAATTTAAAAGTTTCGAATTGCCGTCGAACCTCGGCATTAAATCCTTAACCAGTTTGAAAGTTGAGTCATAATCTTTGAGCGACATTTCCGCGGTTTTATAATTCGTACTATTACAACAATGAATGAAATTTAATACCTCAATGAATGAATGCCTACCGCGATTTTAGCTTATAGACAAACACATGTACGTAATTAAATAAAGTAATTATATATAATACGGCGGGAAATATAGCAAAGGGATCTTGGACAAACGAGAGTACTCACCAGAACAATCTCTGCATCTCCCAGCCGGGTCTTGTGTAGTTCAGGACCTCCAATTTTCCGGAACTCCCGAAATGTTTTAGTGACCGCCCGAAGGTTCTTATTAACGGATCACGGGACAACGATTTAAGAACCGTACACTCTTTTATCGAAGATTTTGATTCGAAAGTATGAGTGCCGCGATCCTACCGACTGCGCCAGTTACGATAGGCGGTCAGGGACTTTAGTTAAAAAAAAATATAATTTTATTATTACAAAATGGTATATAATATGTTCACACAATGGCTAGCACAAGACTAAATTAAAATACAATTTATGATACGAAAAGTAGGTAATGCAACTATGCATTCTTGGTGTCGGCGACGTTGGCTTCTGCGGCGTCGGCGTTGACTACGTCGGCAATCTCAATAGGTTACGACGTGGTAACTATCTCAGAGCAACTTTAACCTAAACGTATGTTTACTTTAAGCTATGGATACTGACGTGTTGCTCTTATATAAATGTAAGTTCAGTGGGGTTGTTACGTTTTGGTCCATAGACCTAAATCGTGACCTAAGCATATCGTGTACCGCAAAGTATAATAATAGCACATAGAGACGATTATAGCCAGAAGCAATACGTAAGTTTATCGGTTATTTTTTATTTTAGACGGGTCAACAGTGATGAGGGTAAACTCGATCTCTATGGGGTATATACATACATAGTGAACGAGAGGGTGCAATACATTAGTTAACAATATGCTACGTATTTTATATCGTAAAGAAATATATCTGTTTTTACATCTACATAAGGTCCTACTAAATTAGTGAACTTCCTCTTGAGGGATGAATGTATAGGTCGTTAGTAATCAAAAAATAATATTAGAAAAATAAACCGAGGGAAAAAAAACTTTTTGACTTGTATGGAGAGTCTCTAAAGACATTGTTAAAGCCTGATTAATGATAATAGAAGAAGCTTGTAAAAGCTAGTGGCACTCATTATTTACCAATAAGTATATTTCCGTAACACTACCGTATTACATAGATACATGCATAGAGTTAGAAAAGTATAGAGCGACTGTACGAGAGTACGGTCTGTGAGCACGGGTACGGTATAAATGCCTTGAAACGAAGTGGGCGTACATAGTTTGAACGACTAAAATGAAGGCGATGATAGCTCAGTGGTAGTGACGTCGGATACCGAGACGAAGGTCCCGGGTTGGAATCCTACAATGAGCTTGAGCTTTCGGTGAAGGAAAACATCGTGAGGAAACCATAGCACGGTGGTAGGATACTTTGTAGTACCCGCCTGGCTGGCTACCACCCTCAAGTTGAAAATCTGTCGCCAAGCACCTATCGGTGTGTTCCGACAGCTGCACTTGAGAGCCAGTTCCTTCTAGGCTTTGTGTGCTTACCACCTTCGGCCGCATCATCACTTACCATGGTTAGATTGCGGTCAAACACAAGGCCTATAAATAGTAAAAAAAAAAAAAAAACGTATAATGAATGCAAATTTCTCGTTTTTTATCGATGATTTTACCAAGAACAAATGACAATTAATCCATATCGACATTTTGTCTGACAGTAAATCAACTAGTGTGCGATATATCTGTGAATGCATCTATATGGAAACTGCTCACACTTCGCGCAAGGTAACGTGGTAACGCTATCACTCTATAATATTCTAATTCTATGGGTACATGTAAATATCGCGTGTAAGTGTTAGTTTACAGGCACATACTCGTACATCTAGGGAAATGTGTGTAATACATATTCATGAGCATGGACTCAAACATATAACTTAAAGGGGTGCTATTTGGTACCTACCACGTAGCAAGTTCCACGAGTAGGGTGTGAAGAGGTAGGTATATAACGTATAAGTTTGCACTTCGCTCTCCAAGGGTGAATCTCTTTACTTTAAAGGGTTACTGTCATAGAGATATGGAGGAGAGTGATATTAATATTAATAGTATTAACATTGTGCGAATCGTGAGCACTTTGCATATACGAGTAGATGCATTCATAGATATATACACTAGTGACTTACTAGTCCCTTAGGGCCCAAGTCTGTTATTACAATTGTGTTCCAATGAACTTTCAGTGGTGTCACATTTTACAGTTTTGTCACCACTGAAAGTTCATTGGAACACAATTGTAATAACAGGCTTGGGCCCCTGGTAACCTCATGTTCGTGAAGTACATTTGAAAGTTGCGCGGTCGCGGATGTGTTGACCGTACTTGTGTCACGGCACATACTCTAGAACAATCAATCTACTAATATTCTATCTAAAGAAGAAGAAGAAGAAAATACATTTATTTTGAAAGTGACACAACACAATTACATACACATAAAACAGAATATGGAGAATAAATAGTAGTAGGTAGTAATAATAAATTGTGTTGTGTGACATCAAAAATGGACAGCGACTCAGTTGTAGACTGCAAGCCCGGTACAGGTACAGCGCTAGTGCAATTCTGTTATTTTTTTGACAGCTGACGACGACGACGCATGACGTCATTCCGTCGACGCGGTCTATTCTCTATACATTCATAGTGCGGTGCTACATTTTTCAATTGGTCAATTAATCAATGTTTAATCTTAGGAACCTCCTATTACGGTCGTATTATGTATCCATTATAAAAAAAAACCTGTCACTTTGTGGATCACTTTCATTTATGATAGTTTCTGTGTAAAGTTATGATATTTAAAGTAAGTATGTTTTATTATAAATTATTTATTATAAATCCAAGACTGTTCTTTGTCGAAATCAATGGGAAACAAAGGCCATATTCAGCAGAGGACATCTCGTGACAGAATATGATGATGAAACTAATTTAATAGTGGTTATAGTGTTGGTATACAATAGTATACATATTTCAGATGTCTGCAGCTCGGATAAGTCATATTATGGCCATCTTTAAATCAGCCAATGATGAAGATATCTTGGATAAACGTCGCCATCTGAACAGTTGAGACTTTTGGCGAGTAATTCTTTTTACTATTCTCGTTGAAATAAACATTGATTAAATTGTGCCCAGCACTATAAAAGTCAATGCATTTTTATTTACTGGAAATGCTAAAATTCTTAAAAATTCTATATATAAGTCTTTGATATCTGGCTTATTTTTATTATTCCTTATAAAAAAATACCTCGTCAAATTAGTAGTATGTACCTACATACGAGTATGTTATTAAACATAGCCTTCATATTAAACCTTTAAAATTTGTATATTCGGTACATTCAGTTTTACTAAAATATGAAATAAAATTTGCCTTTATCTTGTTTCCATATCATAAGTTTGCTTGGCTTGGGATAACGGCTCAGATCATTAAAATAAATGAAATCCACCCGCAGAGCGCAGTTGATGTTTACAATACACCTTCCAGTCCATTTTAATTCTATTGACCATTTCAAGTATTCAATTGTTTCGACATGCAATAGTCCGGGAGGTACTGATGCATTTTAGGTAGTATTAATAAGCCGATCGATGGCCATCTTTTTCAATAGATCTTGAATGACTAATAAGTGAACCACGCATCAGCGATGCACCCGCGGTGGGTTTAGGATTGGAAGGTTACGGAAGGGGTAAACTTTTTTTTAAAAAGTTCATGCGAGCAGCTGACGCGTGTTCCCCCCTCCACCATGCAGCAGACGATTTTTTTCAGCTCAGTATGATGTCAAATACTTATAAAACAAGTTTGAGCCGGCGTACTATGTCTTTTTTTTACTGGGAGTGGCTGATGACGGATGTAGTAGACTTGAGCACTTACTTGAGCAGACGGTCGGTTCACTTATTAGTCATATAAGATCAACTATACATTTCAACGTCAGCCGGCTTACTATAACTTTTGTGTTTGCAACGCTACCTCCCGGACTAACCGTCACAACGGAATACGTCATGTGTTGTCGTCGGTTGCTGTCAAAAACGTTTCAGTTCAACAATATTAGGAGGACCCTACTATATCGATGATCATCTAGATAAAAAAAAATATAGCTCAGTCGCAAACAGCATACGGCCCGCCTGGTGGTAAGCGATTACCGTAGCCATATGGACGCTTGCAACACACGAGGCATTACTCACGCGTTACCGACCCTTCCTCCCTTCCCAATGATCTCCGGCGACCGTACTCACTCGCAGGAGTTCTGTAAGGAAATAACGCTATGTTCTACCTCCCTTAACTTATATTCCAAATCATTTCTGGGGGCCTACCACGAGCTCTTAAAACAAGGTTAAAATAACCTTATTTGTCTTTTGTCCCGTTTTGACGTCGGATGTCAAAGAAAGACAAAAGTCAAATAAGGTTATTTTAACCTTGTTTCAAGAGCTTGTGGTTCGCCCTCAGTTGACTACAATCTGATCATGGTAAGTAATGTGGTCGGAGGTGTTAAGCATAAAAGCCTAGAAGCCTCTCTCAAGTGAACGAATAACGACGAAAGTTTATTCTGTGATTTCTGGGCAACAAATAAAATAGTGAGATAATAAAGTTGTAGATAGTCAAGTAGCAATTTAGATACGCCACGTGAGTCAGTCTTTATCTCTTTGTTTATTTTATTTTCACAAGATAAGATCAGCGCTTCAAAATGTTTACCTATTTTTTGTAGATTCGTGGAAAAAAAACATAGGAAACTTCCGAAAATTATCTAAAAAAATCTTGTAGTTTTTAATAAACCTCTACTATTACTTTCTGAGATCTAATTAATGCACTTTTAAAATAAAAATCAAATAAAGAAATGCTTACTAATAATTTGAAAATATTTTAACGCCTTAACTTATTTAATTAACCTTATGACGAAATTGTGTAACGAACCAACCAATTTAATTGGTAAAAGGAGCCGACACCTAATACCTATCCAAGGGCGGGATGGGCGGGATAACGCCCAAGATTTTCACGGGATCAGTAAAACCCGTGACCTTGCGAACATTTCACGGTCAAAGAGGATACAAATCACAACCCTTATTGCGTGCTACACCACGTTGATTTTGTTTTTATATTTTTTCTTATAACAATACATGATTTATAAGGATTATTAGGGAGCAGAGTGTATAAAAAGGTATCTCGAGCAATATT
Organism: Polyploca ridens; assembly: GCA_951394255.1. NCBI lineage: Eukaryota > Metazoa > Arthropoda > Insecta > Lepidoptera > Drepanidae > Polyploca > Polyploca ridens. Next base: position 14,545,401 of record OX596247.1, on the reverse strand, counting down.
GAATTCATAGCAGAATTTTATGTAATTCCAATATGTTCTTGGTAAAATTTGGTATTTGTATGAAATGGTCATATATAATCCTCCTTTTATATTATTCAAATCATTTGCAAATTCGGATTATTTATTATGAATTGCATAAATAAAAGAATTCCTGTAACGAAAATTGTGTGAAAGTTTTTGTGAATTGTGCTCATTACAATACTATTATTATTATGGTATTATAAGAAAAATATAGTTTTTTACTGATTTGACTTAATAGTTTAAATCTGGGATACTCCAATGTATTTTGATTTAACTAAGTGAGTTTCAAAATAAAACTGAAACTTTTAATGTACCTATTTATAAAACATGTAATTAATTACCCAATTTCGGTGTTTCCATTAGGAACCAGATTAGATCATTCTCTAGCCATGTCAGGTTGGTTACTCAATAAACGAATATTTAAGGAAGGCTATTACATATGTCATTACTATAAAACCTATTACGGAATTAACTAAACATGTTGTTTATTAAGTACTCGCATACGCACCGAAAAAATAATATCATTGCGAACATGACCCTGGCCTTTTCCCGTAACTATTAATTCATTACTTGTTGTGCTATGTTTAGGAGATTAAAAGCGACAATTAGTGTTATGTGACGATTGATAGCGATATAGTATTAGTTAGAAAAGTAATCTAAGTCGTTGAAAATTTTACAGCTAATAATAGCTCTTGAATCGCGGTGTAATCCGCACCTTAATAGAATTCAGATACTACACGACACTAAAGAAGCGTCGACGAAGATTGATTGAGGACAAAAATAAATAAAATATTAGAAAAGGTGTATGTATGGATCTTTCAGATATATTGATAAGGAAGTTTTCAATATACCTACAGTATAATCCGCGTATTACGACTACATTTATAACGGCTCGCTGTTTTTAGCGACGAATATGCTAACAAATGGTAGGTTTCATACAGACATACTATGAAAACATATCCTTTTAGTCCGACTCTACGACTCCGGTTTAACCGACCTACTGCTTATTACAACCTATTTTTTCAATAAATCGTTCGGTTAGAACGACCGTAGTATTTTCTTTACCTACGATACCGTTGCACCCCCGCCCCACTCCTAGTCTTCTTTCTTCCACCGAGGTATGTGGGTGGATTAGCGCGCGTAATCCACAGTCAGTGTCTTTTATGTCGTGACAAGGTCAAGAATTCGTTATGAATGCAGAAATGAGTTCCGTGAAGCGAAAGTGTTTCTCAATCACAGAATAGATTAACCTTATTAATCTATTCCGTGTTCTCAAATAAAGAAAAACACACGGAAACCCAAGCGTGTGAGGGCATCTACTGATGTAATTTTAATATATGTATAAGTATGTATGTAATAAAAAAACACCTAAATCCGGTCGTTTTGTGCGTCGTCCGGTTAGTACGACCAAATTTCGCCGGTATAGTAGTAGAACGAAACGGCTACATGCTGCAGGAGTCATCGTTTCAAATATAAATTTAAATTGTATTTTTTATACGCTTAATAATAAAGTTGCAATCACTCTGTAGTCAATTCCGGTGACAGGGTTGATCGCTGAGTAATTAACAACTGTACACTATGACACGGCATCTGAATCCCCTGCGGTACTATAAACGCATTGCATTGCATTTGTAGTCAATGAGAATACGACGTCTATACATGAACGAAGGCTACTGAGTAACGCATTATAATAGGTTGTTGTACAAGTAATGCAATGTATCTAAAAAAATCAAGATCATTGACTTCCCATCAGGCCCGGATTTAGGGGGCACCAAAATCATAATATATTATGTTTAAAAAAAGTTGTGACACAAAGCGATATAGCAACCAGTGTACTTAGTTCAATCGATTATTCATTTGTTTTTTCCACTTTTGGAAGAAAAAACCATAAAAATTATTTCTTGTATTTTTTATAGTTAATTATTTAACTATAAAATTAATATAATTACTTGAATTCAAATTCCTGTCATTAGATGGCGCCAACAAACTGCTGCACAGCAGTTGCTTGCAGCGCTTCGATTACAATAATAAGCAATTTTAATAACTATAGAACAAAAATAGCAAGTAGAACTTAAAAAAAAATTGAGACGGTAGCGAAACGGCCAAGCCACATATTTTGACTACGGTGTGTAGAGTTTGTGAAGTTAAGGCTTGTAGAGTAAGTGCATGTAGAGTTATAAGCTTGGCTCTACATGAGATCTGATTACTTTTTGACAGTGCGAGCCATATGTCTTGGTAACATTTTACATAAAAATGTTTTTGGTGGGATTTCACTTCTTTTTGTAAGTTGCTTATGATTTTTTTTTTGTTTGAAATTTCCAAGTTTTATATTTTTTTTTGTTGTTTGTGTACTAATAAAAGCTTACATACCAAATTTCAGCTTTCTAGGACTTCAAGAAGTACGCTATGAGTTTTGATGATCATCAGTAAGTCAGTGAAGAAATCGGGGTTTTTTAGATATCAATACAATCTAAAGTATAAGAGCTATGTTATTGAAACTTAATATGTTTAATAAGTTCACTATTGACATCATATCCTGAGAATTGTGTTTACCTCGTATAATCCAAACCCAAGATATGAGGGTTCCAAAAATCGACGAAGCGCTTCGAGAAAAGGTAGGTAGTGCCCTATCGCTTCGCTTGGCTGTCTTGGCGGGGGGCACTTCCGAGTCCCCAGAAAAGTGGATAAGTCTTGCCTCTCCATATTATGAGGTAACTTATCCATTATTTTGGGTACGCAAAGACACCGATCTTTCAGTGTTTTGTGGACTACAGCAAAACAGCTGAAAATATTTTAATATTGTTTGAATGTAAGTAGGGTATGTGTAGCTATGACTCATTGAGAAGTATAGCAATTAATTTTAAGTAGCTGAATAGAGCGAAATAGGTATAAATGATGTCAGAATAGCGGTAATTACAAAATACATAAATAAGCGGAACAAATTTACATGATTTGTACCATTATAATGTAATGACCATTAGTATTGTGTATTTGTGTCCATCTTTTATGATTGAAAATTTAGCTTATTAGCCTAACGTGACGTCACTTTGCAAATATCTCAGAACGTTTTGTATACTGGAATAAAGACAAAGTATCTTTGCAGGCTCCAAAACAGAAGATTAAACACAGACTTGGGTATATATAATCTCTTACTACTTCTTGAGATAAGTAGGCACTTTAGAAAACTCTGTGTGCTCGTAGCAGACGTTTCGAAGCACCATGCAGCCACCTCAGGAAAGACATAGATCAAAAGATTACTTTAGAGTTAATTTTGTCTGATATCTGATCAGAATTGATCTAGCTACAGCTACATTTAATGAGGAGATAAGTTATATTTAATTAGTTAATCTTACTCATATTACAGCTAAGAAGCTAGCTAGACAGCAATTTTTCTCGCTTCATGAGATTTGATCGCTTTATCGGATTAAAATACAAAACAGCGTCCTTACATATTCACCTACCGTTTGTCAATAGCAAATGTGTGGATCATAGCATTGCTTGAACATTTTTTATAGGAGATCGGTTGGTCAATGGACGTTACGCTACGATAAATACAGTTGACCGCACATTGATAGCACGCAAGGTCATTTTCTAAGCTATACGTTGCCAAGGTAATGCTGGATTTGGTAATAAAGTCTATATCATAATAATCTGAATATAAAGTAAAGTTTGATATAAAACGCTATCTTATTCTATTGTAACAAAATAACATGGCATACACATTTCTTTTTTTTATTTGATTCATAAAACTGGATACAATAATTATTTATGTTAAAATATACACAGTAAATAGCTTAAACAAAAACTACTGTATCCTACTAGATGTGAATACAGCTTGCAAATATGAGGATACACATAATAAAAATGGTATAATTTAGAATTAAGTTTTCTATATTTTAACTCATTAATCCGTACAGTAAACGTACATTAAATAGAGTTAAGTACCTATACTTACATACGTAATACTTTTAGTAGGTATATATGTAAATACAAACAATGGCACATTAATTACAGAATATCACAGGCCTGGGATCTTGCCTGAATTGTTAAATGCTACTTATCTGTTGGATCAATTCACGGTTTGAATGTTTCAGTCAGTTTTTGTTTAAAACCTAGTCCAATTAGGTATGATGGTTGAGCGAATTTGAATGAAATTGGAAACATTTTATCACCTCTTTTTATCCCTTTAGTTATCCCGTTAGATCCTTTTAGTGAAATCTGTTCCCCGCGGCTTTACCCGCATTTCCGGGAAAAAAGTAGCCTTTAACCATCTCCATACCATTGGCTATCTGCGTGCCAAAATTCATGGCGATCGTTACAGAGGTTTCGACGTACAGACAGTTTCTTTCAGATTTATAATATTATTAATAAGTATGGATATGGATTATTTTAGTCTTAAATTAAGCAAGGACTTATCTTATGTATAGATAGTAGGTAAATGGTGTCAATTCTGTTGTAAATCGTACAAATTTTAGTCACATCACATCTCTTTCTTGCAAACATTATTGAAAAAGGATAGAACCATTGAATTATTACGCTTAGAAGCGAAGTATCGAACAAAAATCCTCGCGACTCGTAGGCCACTTGACAACCAATGTGTGCGTGAGTACCATATAATTACACTCGCTGACACGCACACAAGCGCACGAGTAATGTTGCAAGCTAAACGAAAATTTTCGGTAAAATTAACCTTCCGATACTAGTTAATGAAATTGGAAGTATGTAATGTTCTGCGTCTTAGATAATTTATCATAGACACAGGCCTGTTATTTATTTATTACTAGTTTAATGATTATGTTTCATAGTACTTATGTCGGGTATTTTAACATAGTAAACCAAGAAAATGTGCAAAGCTATGAACGATCGTACAATTTGTAGTAGGTATTGTTGGTAATGATAGGTTGCATATATGATAGGTTGTATAGAAAAAGAAGATTAAGAAGTATGTAGGTATTTAATTATCATTATCGTATAAAAAACGAATAGCTATACATTCTTATAATATCTAACTGAATCTATACTAATATAATATTTATATTTATAATACAAGAAACCGGAAGAGTTTTTTGTTTGTTGGTTTAATCAATGAAATCAAAAAGTTGGTTGGGTCAATCTCTGTAAAAAAAACTACCTGTAAAACTACCAGTCTGATTCGAAATTATTTCACTAATATGAAGCTACATTATCCTGAGTATTATAGGCTACTTATCCCAAGAACGCGGGTGAAACCGCGGGGGACAGCTAGTCAGTTATAATAGCTATATGTAAAAGAAACAACATATCGGACTCAATTACTTACTCTACTTCCTACTCTAACAAAATCAGTATCAATTACGTAAAATAACACAAATTCGCACACAAACAGCTGGCAACACTTTGCTCGAAATCTGAGTGAAGTATTTTAATTTTTGAATTTTGTTATTTTAGATGAATTACGCAATAAAACTAGTGGCTTATCTGTGGAATATTACGACAGAATTCTAATCTTTCTTCCCTGATGAATTATGACACAATTTTACTGCACAAACCGTCATATTTATTATTTTTCTGAGAGCTCCACTCACTAAAACGCCAGTCAGTACACTGACAGCGCGGCGGTCATTTGGAGCCATTATGGCTCCAATTGAATGGATTATATTTCGCGCGTGTACTTTGTTTCTATGTGTAATAATTCAATGGATAGAACATATTTAAAGCTGTCAAATTAGTCTTTGTTTTAATTTGCGGGTATTTAGACGTAACTACGATAGATTGCGACTTAATTTACGTTGAAAACAAGCATTGGACTAATTTGACAGGACTTTTCTTACATCCTTTTCTTATTTGTATTGTTAGAAAGAGATATAGTGAGACTAAATTTAGTTTAGTTGTAAACAAAAGAATCAGCACTAGTGTGTTGATGCTAGCTGGATTTCTGTGACAGCGTAACTGGAATAATTAACCACATATCAACAAAACAAATAACTTATTTATTACTGTACATATTGACCATTTCTGACAAGATCGACGGAACGTGCCTAGCGTGTGATTGGTCGCATTATATCGGCTCAGTTTTACCACAAAATATGTATGTTCGTATCAAGCACGCTTCTGACATAATCTTGGTACCTCTAAAAACGACCCCTGATAGTTGAAACCAATTTAGGGGAACCTCGTGCCCCTAAATAGATTTTGACGTTGAATTATTTTAAATACCGAACAAAAAAAATGTTAATGATGACCTCATCTACCAATTACTTTGTTTAATTAATGATTCACGGAACAACTGTTGTTAAACAAACGTAGACACGATAGCACTGAATGTTGCAAAATAAGGTTAGAGAAATATAGATAACTGAGGCCGTTTAACTTAACATTAAGGCGATGATAGCTCAGTGGTATTGACGTCGGATACCGAGACGAAGGTCCCGGGTTCGAATCCTACAATGAGCTTGAGCTTTCGGTGAAGGAAAACATCGTGAGGAAACCATAGCACGGTGGTAGGGTACTTTGTAGTACTCGCCTGGTTGGCTACCACCCTCAAGTTGAAAATCTGTCGCCAAGCACCTTTCGGTGTGTTCCGACAGCTGCACTTGAGAGCCAGCTTCTTCTAGGCTTTGTGTGCTTACCACCTTCGGCCGCATCATCACTTACCTTGGTGAGATTGCGGTCAAATACAGGCCTATAAACAGTAAAAAAAAAAAAAAAAAACATTCAATTTATTTATAACTGTAACTTGAGATGCTTGGCAGTAAACTATTATTAATAACACCACTTTGTAATATTAATCACATGTCTACCTCTCCAAAGAGCAGAGGTGAATAAAATAAATATTTATAAAAAGGTGGTTCGAAAACGAGGATCACTTATTCGTTATTGATGATTATCCAACAAGGAAAAAATTATATGGATAGTATAAGTTATTTATATTTGTATGGAGCATTCAACATTGATTGCAAAACAACTTTTATTATACTTGTATATAAATGGTTCATTTTGCACTAGTGTAAAGACACTATTGATTGTAGGTAATTACTGACTGTAATTTTAATGGCTAGGTATATTTCGATTTATAGCCTTTATATGGCATTCATTTTCTTACATGTTTCGAGGTGTTGGCATGTTTTTTATGTCTTTTAGATAATATTGAAAGGTTACCTGACACAACTTTTAATTTATTCGTATTATTTTTAAAGGATACTTATTTTTAACGACAGCTATACATATATGCTGAACAATAACACTCGCGCGCTATTAGAAGACAATAAGCAGAACTAAACTATTTCAAAGTAAATGAACCCTCAAGTCCCTCGACGTTTTGAAAGATATTTAACAATTGGTTATGCTTCTTTAATTTGTAAAGAGTGCATGAATCGGAACTAATTGTCGTCAGTGTGACCTTCACGTGCCAGATAACACTGTTTTTCATTTCGTAATTAAACAACAAATTATTCAAATCGTGAATATTTACTTACTAACATTGTAAACATGTTACTAATAACTACAAATATAAATAAACGTTCGATACACTTATATTGACAAGAAGAAGCTGCTACATGAAGATGTTACATATAAATTGTGGTTATTTACAGTTATTTACATATATGAGGAAAAGGCACGCAGCCACAATAAGGTTTTGCGCACAGGGAAACACTGCACTTCCACTGAGACGATCGTTCACGTAAAAAAGAATCCTTTCACATTCCACTTTATAGTTGGTAGTGGCGTCCCTGGTACACATGATCAGCCTGCAGTCTGCGTCCTTTGAGACGTACAGCCTCATACGCGTCGTAGGGTCCATCACCGTCGTCACCTTCCAATCTTTAATCGAGTTCTGGTTCATCTCTGGAAGCCGGTTGTATTCCAAATCTTCTTGACTCCTCGGCTTCTCTATCCATAAACTGACATCGACGCCGTCTTCTGTCATCTTCCGAGAGTTGTAGTCGTGAATATGGTTTACGAGGAATCCATGAGCGATGTGGCAGTAGATGGCGATGGTCTCCGTCAACTCGATATCCTCGATCCTGAGCCAGCACTGCTCGGCGCGCTCGTTGCGAATGGGCAGCTCGAAAGGTACAGGAAACATGTACGGCTTTACCTTCTTCTCGGTCCCTTCACTGCACAGCACGGTTGAAAGAAATACACTCGTTAATATAATACTGAGTAACATTTTAAATGTGCTGCCGTAGCGACGTCATGATTGAAACTAACCGATTGTCGTGACGGCTTTGTGTCGCTCCGACAAAAAGCGTTGCAGAATAGCGCCGACTTGCCTTCACAAGAGGTGATTACAGGTTGAAAAAGATGATTAGATTGCAATTTACTACTCATTGTTATGGCTACTAATTTACCACGTGATAGAGCTATAGAATAGTTTGATAAATAATCATGTTCGGTTATTTATAAGTATGTATATCATCGATGTGTGTGCGGTTTGTTTCCGGCGACAGCGCGTGGTAACGAAGGTTTTCTTTACTTCCATTCCGGTACGTACAAGGAATGTAACTGAGACAGTTATTGCTCTTGGCAATGACAAATTATTTTCTTTATAATAAATAAATTATAATCACCCGTACAGTCAGCGAGAAAACGGCGTATTTTGAAAAATATTTATAATACTTAGCTTATTCGATCCTGTCTCCGACAAGGATCAAAAGGCTCTATGGGGTCAAGTTTGGTTAGGGTAGGTACTAGTAGTAATGTCACAAATGGAAAATAACTTTTTCCATACATTTTGTTAGGAAAATAATCTAGTGACATGGTAAAATATACACAAAATAAAGTATCAAAAATAAATTAAAAATGATTTTTAAATAATTTAAATAAATGAAATAACTTAAATAAAAAAAAGAAACAATAGAAAAAAGGAAGATAGTAGGTAGTACAATTCTATTTCTAACTTTTCTAGTTCTAACCTAACTTGGTCTCATATGCACAATCTGCTGCGCTGCAGATACCCGCAGCACTTCGATAAAACATTTTTTTTTTTAATAAAAAACTGATTCACTTAATATTGTTACTGCTCGGAATAGAACAAATAAAAGTATAAGTAATAAGTTAGGAGTTTGAAAAAGTTTCCTTGTCAAAAATTTATTTGAAAGATATTCTAAAAGAAAAAAAATATGTTTTGTTTAAACAATTCTGGCCACTATTTCGAAAAACTGGTTCGAAAAAAATCGTAGATCCAAGGCTGAATTTATGTGTAGAGTAATTTTCGTTAATGTTTGTAAGTGCCTTATCAGGGCCTAAATTGAGTAAAAACTTTTTGATTTTATAGTTTTGTATAGCTTGACTTGTAGGCGTCGTGCGTACAAATGAAACCCTTTCATATGATCATCATCATAATCGTATCAGCCTATGGATGTCCGTCCAGTCCACTGCTAAACATAGGCCTCCCCCATTGATTTCCACTTCGAATGGTTTTGGGTCGCTTGCACCCAGCGGTGCCCAGCGACTCTGACCAGGTCGTCGGTCCACCTGGTCGGTGTTTTCCAGTACGTGGTCGCCACTCGAGAACCTTTCTTCCCCAGCGGTTATCGGCTCTTCGAGCGATGTGGCCTGCCCTTTGTCATTGCAGCTTACTAACTCTACGAGCTATGTCCGTCGTATTCATTTTCCTACGAATGTCCTCATTTCGGACCCTGTCGAGTAGTGAAATTCCGAGCATAGCTCGTTCCATAGCTAGCTGAGTGACCACGTCTCTGTCCCGTATGTAACACACACTGATTAAAGACCTTTGTCTTCAGACTCTGAGGTATTTCGGACTTGAAGATATCTCATATGATACCCCATTTAAACTTGTAGCCCTACTTTGAAATTTCAGTCCCCATTTTGGCCCCTTTTGCAAAGAAAATGAAAATAAAGGAATATTTAGTTAGTATTTCTTACCGAACCTTATTGCTGTGATATATAGACAGCCAGACGGGCGGAGTGGCACCATGGGTTCCTGTTTACCTTTTTGTTTCGGAACTCTAAAAAAGGTACAAAGATTCTCTCTCAACTCGCACTTTGGTCTGTTATAAGTAATATTGTAAATACTCCGGTCAATCAAGAGATATATACTAGTATTTCTTGAGCACTAATGCTTATGCTTTGAGCACCGATAAATTTTTTAGCTAGTTGCTGAAATAGGAACGAAAATTAAATTCGAATTTATTCCCTTTATGTTATGTTATGTTATGTTATGTTGTGTCGTGGTGTTTAACAAAACATCGATAAAAATTAACAGTTTTATTTTACAGAATCTTATAATTTGTTTGGAATCCGACTGGCTCGCGGTTGAAAAGTAATAATTGTTTTTAATTGTTATAAAAGTCCGCGCGGACTTTGGACGGGCTAGCGGGTTTAAAATTGTTTCTTGCCATTACTACCTATTATTTATTATTTATTTCTTTCCTAAACTTATACCCCCTTACTCATAAAATGCTATTTAACTAATATACTGTTTAAATGGTCACGTAAATAAATGCACATTATTTGACAATGACAGTAGAGTGACGTTATTTACGTGGCCCTTTAATCAGTATATTAGTTAAATAGCGTTTTATGAGTAAGGGTGATATTCTCTATTCAAACCAATTTTGAGCTGTTACACATAGAATAAGTCACGCAACGTTTTTGATTATTATGAAGGGCTTATAAGTAAGATGATCAGTAGTGCTGCTTGTGCCGGTCGTTAGGGAGCTCAGCACACCAGAATAATATATTTACTGTTTGAACCGTGATCTGTGGTTTGAACCTATTGACTATCTATGAAAAATAAGTATAGTATATATAAGGAATAAATTCGAATAAAAGTGTTGTCATTTGAGCACCCGGCTCAAATATTGATCGGTGCTCAAAAGGGAATAAATACTGTGTGTGCTCAAAGCATCGATGCTCAAAAAATCCGTGCTAAAATGGGAATAGGTACTTCCACTGTTGAGGAGTTGAATCCTGGCTTCCCAGTTAGTTAAAGGTTGAGCGTTACAAAAATACCGTATTCCAAGTATTTGTGCCCAAATGTCTTCCTTTTGCTATTGAGAAGAACCATAGGACTCCTGTCATAGTCTCCAGACATAACCTTTAACTCAAGCGGTGGTATGCAATGTTTTAGCTTTAGTTGATCGAATATGCTTATCATTTTAGGCCGTATCATCACTGACCATGGTGAGATTGTGGTCAAATATAGGCCTATAAACATTTTAAAAAAATATTCAAAAAATATATTACCTTTTGACAGTTCAGAAGCAAGTAAAAACAAAATCAAAAATTTAAAATAAGCTTTGGAATACAATTACGTCACAGTTTTATTAAAAAAAATGTTAAAAACAAAAGGAAGGTGTGACGTCAATAGGCTATTTTTACCTTTACCACAGAACAGTCTATTCCGTGATTTTTACGCTCTGAAGTAAGTAGGTACTAAAAGGTCTTCATGACTCAGGCACAGACTCAGGCGTCGGAAAGTACTTACTCAAAACTTCGGACGAGATCTTTTCTTTATCACTATAACTAGAGCGTTACCTGAAATTATTATATGTATAAATATACAGGTCGTTGTTTTGGTCAGCGACGAGCGACTCAGGGTCGATAATACAATAGATACAGGTGCAAAAAAAAATATAAAAAAAATACTTAATTTTTTTTTATTAATAAAAATAAAAAAAAAAAATTTTGAATATCATGTGATAAGCTAAAGTGTAGACATAATACTCAACGGGAGTACGAGGGAGTAAAGGGGTGGGGCGATGGCGGATTGTGCCTAGCTCTAGTCTGTGCACGTGCCTAGTAACCATACTTTGCGGTAATTTTATTTCAAATTGAATAAGGTATTTCTCAACATATTTACAGTATTTAATGGAATTAAGTCCATTTTTGGGGAATATATATTTTGTACTACCGCTCCTGGGTCGCTTGTCGCCGACCAAAACAACAGCCTGTATACAAATAGAAATTGTCTGACAAATTGACACACAGCTCAAATCGCAGTACAAGCCTGACATTTTGTACACAGGTTCCTTATATAAGTTGACAAACAATGAGATGAAAAGGGAAGGGTTTTTCAAAATTCAACCCATATAAGGGGTAAATTCAGCACAAAATTACCCGAGGCAAAAAGTAACTATAACTAGGCCATGCTAAGAAGTCATATTTGACAAGAGGGTGTCTCTCCTTGCCGCACTATGTTTGTCTCTTTTTGACACATGGATGTATAATGGGCTATCAATAGTGACCTAGGAAGGCCCTAGTTTATCTATAAATCAATAGGTTTATCGCATAAATTAATAGAAGTAAAACTAAATGAATCATCAAGCTACGACCGCCAGCTTCGAAATTAAAAAACCGGGAAACCCAGACAAACGTTTGATTGGTTGGTACATACGCATTCTCATATCGCTTTACTAATAACATTTTAATTAACCGTTCAAAACATGTTTACTAAACCATGTGAGAATACTTATCAGTGGTCAGTGGGACAGAGCGAGATGCCAATATGTATATTCCTGGAACGTATGCGCATACAGTACAAGCGGCTGCAGGCTGACGTCAAACACACACACACACTTATCAACAAATAAACGACTTAAATAATAGCTATCAAACCGGGCGCGTACCAAACGCGTTTGCGCTTCCACAGCGTTATCACATCAGTTACGATGGCCAACAGAAAAGTTCTGTTGTGCCTGTTATTTGTGTATTTACTAGTGAATATCATAGAATGTGGGAGATTCGGAGGTTCGCGAGGAGGTAGTAGATCAAGTAGCCGCGGCTCATCATCACACTCGTGGGGATCCAGTTCTAGCCGTCATTCATCATCGTCATACAGTAAACCCTCGTATTCATCTTCGTCAGGATTATCTGGGTTTGGATCTTACAGTAAACCCTCGTATCCATCTTCGTCAGGACTTTCTGGGTTTGGCTCTAACAGTAAACCCTCGTATCCATCTTCGTCAGGACTTTCTGGGTTTGGCTCTAACAGTAAACCCTCGTATCCATCTTCGTCAGGACTTTCTGGGTTTGGCTCTAACAGTAAACCCTCGTATCCTTCTTCAACAGGATTTTCTGGGTTTGGCTCTAACAGTAAACCCTCGTATCCATCTTCAACAGGACTTTCTGGGTTCGGCTCAAACAGTAAACCCTCGTATCCATCTTCAACAGGACTTTCTGGGTTTGGCTCAAACAGTAAACCCTCGTATCCATCTTCAACAGGACTTTCCGGGTTTGGCTCAAACAGCAAGCCCTCATCATACGGAGGTCAATCGTATGGTTCTGGATATCAAACTCAGAAACCGAGCTATTCATCAGGAAGCTACAATCCCTATCATCCCAGCAATTCTTATAACACAAACAGAGGACATACGTCATATAATGTTGGATATGGAACGCATATAGTACATCATACAATTCCAAGCTACTACACATCACCCCAATATGTGTATGTGAATGAATACAGACACTCAGATAGCCGTTACGGAGATCTTCTCACCGGCTTGGCGCTGTACAACATGGGTCGTTCGAGCGGCCACTATCACGATCACTATTATTACGATGATTACTACAGGAGAAGATACAACTCACCCAGCAGCGAATACAAGTCGAATAGCAAACCTGATGACGAAGCTTTATGCACACTGAAGATAATCGAAAATAATAAAGTTGAAAAATTGAAAATACCATGCGAGATTGTTTCTACTTTTACTGAAGAAAGCAGTAAAGTGGACGAAACTGTGAGTAAAGTTAATACTACGGTATGTACTACGAAAACTGTTTTGATTAATAATACTGCTCCAGCTAATGTAACTGCACTAAATACTATAGTACCTCCTAGTACCACATTGTCACCTAATGTAAAAGCAAATGCTTCGATGGAAGATTTACGAGTTTTACCACCAACAATAGATAATTCAGCTATTGTATTAAATGGAACTGCGGTGAATTCTAAAGTTTCTTCTAACATAACAACGGTGAATATTACAGTATGTAACTCTGTAGAAAATAATGCAACGGATCCCATGAGCGTGAAGGGTCCGCCAGTGAATGCATCAGATATGCAATGCTTCGTTGAGATAAAAACTAAACAGACTTACTACTCAAATAAAGTTAGCTGCGATACACTAATTAAATATGCTAGAATGCCAGAGCCAGCAAGAGATACTGGAATTTTACCAGCCAAAAATAAATTAAAAACTTGGTTGTCTAACCCACCGTGGTGGTTATCAATGTTTATTGCTGTGTGATGAAGATATTTTTTACTTATTATGTTAGTATTAAGTTAATTAAGAAATAGCTGCCAAAGATATGTGTTTACTGGTATGATAAGATAAACTATAATATGTTCAACCTATACACTTACAATTACCTAGTCAATTAAAAATTAAATATAACTCTAACGTATTAAAAAAACTGTTTATAAAAAAAGTTGAGTTTTTCCCTCTGTAGTTTTCATATTTCATGTTGTCTTAAGCTTAAGAATTTTACAGATTGGTAATTAAAATAATTACGTGGATGCAATTAAACAATATCTCACAAACAAAACATGAACGTTTGTTTTATTATGTGTTATATGTTGTTCTATATCAGAGGTTAACAATAGGTTATCTTTGTTATTAAACCTTGACAAAATGTTCTCGAATTCTTGTTACCCAGTGTGAAAAATAAAAATAACTTACTACAAAATTGTTACCTAATTGCTTTAATATTTATAACGTCAGCAGTGGTCAGCAGTAATAAAACTAATATCATTGTGGCTAAAATAAGGCTGTAGCAAACATGCAGAAATACCTAATACATTATTATCCTTATGTTGAATAAATCTTTTATACCTACTTAGGTTTATATAGTTATGGTTTATATTATATATCTAGATTTGTTCCTCGTTCACACCAAGTGTAGGTATTAATTAGAATTTAAAGGAGGATATATATTATTATATTATTTTTGGCGTATACTTAGGTTATTAATTTTATCATGTAAGTAGGTACGTAAGTTAGGCCCGCTTATGTCAACCTGGGTAAAATTTTTAACCAATTAACTCGTAAGGTAAATGGAGGCTATTGCGACTAAAAAATATAAAAATTATCACTTGGCTTTATGAGGTAATCTATATGAGCTATATCTGGGATTAGTTTTGATCTAAAATAATGTGGAAAAGCTTTACGATTTGGTTAAAATCTTATGACACATCCGGGCAGAAAATCCCCCATGTTGGGATAAACGCAACTATCTAAATTAATTCATTGGTTCATTAATTCATTCTGATTCGCGAAATTTACCGAGACGCGAAGTTTGACTCAGACTTTCGGACTGGCCGCTTGCATTTTCGACTTTCAAAAGTAACAATATTTATTTATACTCAACCTTCAGATGGAAATCAACAAAAGTTCATTCGTCCCAGAATGTGAAATAGCGGCGCAGAGTTAATAATAAGCTAAAGTCCCACAAACTTATCTGGCCCGGTGAGAGAGGCGCTGCTATTGCATTTGGTGGATCAAACAACCAATGGCAAATGACAGAATTTCAAACTGGCGTCGTTAGTTCCTCTTTTGGCCACCGGGCGTAGGATAGAAGGAAGAGGTTTGGTTGTATTTTATGAAAACATAGCTAGATGTCGCTTTAAATTATTTTCATAGCTCGCTCGACTAACTCGCTAGGTGGCGTTGTGTTGCTCGAGGGGCCGATTCGCCGTTGAAAAGTTGGTCAAACATAACGCAAAGATAAAGTATGTTATTTTTACGGGACGCAAAAATGTATCCCATAATAATTCAAACAATAATACAGTGAAATTAATATAATAAGGCTGAAGAGTTTTTGTTTGTTTGTTTAAACGCGCAAATCTCTGGATCAAGTCGGATTGGTAAAAATCTTTCACTAGAGTCTGGCAAACGAAAGTAGAGACTGTAAAAGCCCGGTAACCCAAAATTAGTATGAAATACCCACGGAACAAAAAAAACAAGGAAATACCTATATAAAAAAGTTATTTTCATATTTCTTAGGTGGTTATTGTAGGTATCTGAGGTATAGAAATACGACATATTTTGTAACGTTAGATGAACCTATCTCAATGATTAAATTCATAGTTCGCGTACCTACGTGATTCCCTTGGACCTAACAATGGTCCAAGTATTTGCCCCATGAATGACGATTATAAAATTCCCCTCCTTTTCTGCCTTTGCGTGTGATTGTGACAGAAACATAGCTGCGTGCGCCAAATGCCAACTAATGCATACAATCCAATATGGCCGCCAAGTTAAATAAAAATGGGGGCTGGCTGGGTGTACACATTATTAGTGTTCCCCAAATTAGGGTAAAAAGAGTATTACTAATACTACTAATGATATTAGCCAATATGTTATTTATTAGTCAGATTGTCCAAAAATATTTTAAAATTGTAACCTTGCTGAGATTATTTCCGTTTCTTCTTAGTTGAAGGCTGACTTCTAAACCAGTGTGGTAACTTTAATTTTGGCCTTCATAAGTGTATTATTTTCTTAGGTGATTTATTTTCTTGTCTCATCATCGTCACCAACAACAGTTGACCTACGTTCCCACTGCAGGAGCACGAGTCCTAAAGTATGTAGGGTGGTATCCATATCACGAAAAAGTACAAGCTATAGTTCACGGAGTTATTTTAATCGTGAGTATAAGTTAGTTGGTATATCATAAGAAATAACTCAAAAAGTACTCGTTACCTTATTTTTTATCTCATTCAAACCGTTTCGTTGAGAGTAGGTTAGAGTGAAACTCCTCTGACAATGTTAAATATTATGAGGTATTGAATACGCAAAATAAATTCTTAAGTTGAAAAATAAAAATAACTATAAACAAAAAAGAAATGCAAAAAATATTATATAAAAAAACGTAACCTTTAAGAATATTCAAAACTACAAAAATACCTATACAATGTTTGTCTGTATTAAAACGACAAGTTAGTATGTAACCTCAATCGAGTGATAAAAGTAATTTATTAAAATTATTATTTTAAGATACTTATGATTAAATTCTTTTAACGAAATAAGATGATTAACAAATTTTCCAATTTTGAGGAAAAATCTTTTATAAATGGGCAACACTAGGTGCAAACATAAACAAACGCGGTCAGGAGTAAACATCTATCTGTCTGACGTCTTGGTTGGTAAACATAAACGAATGTCATGTAGCTCACTTCAGTTCAGTGCGCCAGAGTGTCAAAGACGGTTGTGTGTTTGGTTATTGTGCTATTGTGAAATCTGTTATAATGATTGTCATCAACTTACGCGTGCTGTTATGCGCGCTGGCAGTACTTTCTACTCTCGAACCGATATTGGCCAGGAGAAATTTCGGAGGAGGGGGTAGTAGAAGTCACAGTTATCCGAAGTCCGGTGGCCTTTCTGGTGGCGGTAGCCATGGCTATCCGAGTTCAGGCGGCCTTTCCGGCGGTGGACATGGATATCCGTCTTCAGGTGGAATGTCCGGGGGAGGACACGGATACCCATCTTCGGGAGGTATGTCAGGTGGATCTCATGGATACCCCTCTTCTGGCGGTAGTCATGCCTATCCTTCAAATACTGGTGGCGCGGGATACCCGTCAAACACCCATCATTCAAATACTCATGGATATCCGTCTGGCAAAGGTCTATCGGGTAATAGCCAACCTGCCGCTGGACATACAACGATCATACATAACAACTATCAGTACAGCCCTCCTCAACAGATAAGATACACTCCCGTTCACGGTGGAGCACCGGTCAGCTATCCAGTGTATCATGGTACTCCACCTACATACGTGTACCAGTATAAAGATTCTGGAAGTAAATACGGTACTCTATTGACCGGTCTTGCTCTCCTCAACCTTGGAACTCTCGCCGCCGGTACAGCGTACGCGGTCAGTCACAGCGGTCATGGTGGCGGTTCCAGTTCGGGTGGTTACACACCTCGAGCAGGTGAAGTATGTAAATTTGGCATAAGAAAAGATAACGGCGACTACGAAGAAACAAAAATCGACTGTCAGTTAATATCGAGCTTCATATTACAAGATCAAGCGAGGACACAAAATGGCGGTGGAAATAATGCAACTGTTACAACAACTACCGTGACGAATGTAACCGTGGTAAATACAACGAATGGAGCGTCAGTACCGGCGGCAGCGCCTGCTGCCGACGCACCTGCCGCTAGCACCGTCTACACAATGTTCCCTAACGGTACGCTTGTGCCCCTGAATATGACCACAGCTAATGCAACAAGTAATGCCACCGGCGCTGAACCCTCGCCGAACAATACGATGACGTCATCGATGACAGTAACAACTACAACTACTAATACGACAGTGACCAATGCACAAGACGTAAAAGGCAGCCCTATTCCGGTGACTCCAGGCATGAAGTGTTATGTAATAAGGCAATCTTCGGTGTCGAACATGAGGAAACAGGTGGACTGTGGTTTATTGCAGACTTATGCAGAAAAGTCAATACGTCCGAATTCGGCAGCGAGTCACGCACCAGCATTTACGATATTAGCGGCTATTGTAGCCTTTGTATTGTATTAATAATATATATATATATATATATATATTACATGTTTGACTAGTTTCCCATTGCAGCCAGTTCAAAAATATTAACGTCACATTGAGGCTTAAGCTCAATATTGTAAATGGTAATATTTAGATTTGGTACCTAATTGTAAAGACACTCGGAGTTATGATCACGTGGATTATAATTTCTCGACTGCCTTGTATTTGTTTTTTTTATCACCGAGTGTTTAATGTATGTATAGTTTTATGTCTATTTGTTTATGTATTAAGTTTGTATGTAGTTCCGTGGTAGCACAGTTGAAATATTCGAGATATTAATCGAGACATCTAAATATATTATGTATATAGTATTTTTTCCTATTTATTACCAATTTCACTTATAAATGACGCATCACATTCCTTTAATGTAGAATTAAATTTTAAGGATAGTTTTGTTAGACACCGGCATAACTTTTTTTTCTAGTGATTGATGTTTCGATGTTAATTTGTGATGAATAATTTCAAGATGATTTTACGTAGGTTAAACCTATCGTAGAATTTATTATAAGATTTAAAAAATATTTAATATCTGAACTTGGTATTCATCGGTTACTTCAAATTGACGAAATATTCACTGTTGAATTACGTGAATAAAAGCCAAGGTTTATTATTATTTTTGCTGTTACAGTACTTATTCGTTGTTATACTATTTTATTATTAACATATCACTAGTTTTAAATACCCAAAAATGATCTGTGTATTACAATATCAGCTATTAAATTTGTGATATTATTGATTAAAGTGGTAAATGAAAATATAATTCAAATTTTATTACTATATTATTTTACGATGTTGCCAAAAGGCTACAAAGCTACGTACGAACCTATCAGAGCGGTTTTGGTAAAAGGAAAATAATTAAATAAACTGGATGTATGAATTAATTATGTATTTTATCGAAGGTTATATCCGCTGTATGTCGGAAGTACTGACAATCACACTCACACTCTTATGTTGGTAGATATCAAATTTGAATATTCTTTTACGCTATTAAGCATTAATTATGTCTGGATTCAATTCAAAACTCGGTCAAAAAAGTCCCGTTATTGCTTTATGAAAAGAACAAAAAGGAATGTGGAGCTGGCAACATATAATACTCACGTGAATTTCCGGTAACTGATGTGGAAAACCAACCAACCGAATCATTTCACATAGACCATTAAAAAAGACAGGAAAATCGTCGAATTCCTCTTCGCATGACTTGAGAAGTAGTAATTATTTCAAATTATTCTATACTAAAACTGGAAGTATAGAAATTGTATAGAAATCTAAATCTTTTACGTTTTTCATTAAACTGTGTCAAGTTAGATTACCTTGTTAAATTATCAATCCGGGTTTGAGGGTGATAAGATAATGGTATAGCAAAGAAATCAAAGCAGAAACTGGTATACCTTATGCTTATGTTAAAATGGGATCTTAAAAAACGCTGATTAAATTTCTGTTAGTATTAATGAAAAGTTTCTTTACGAGGTAGTCATCATCATCATCAAAATCAACCCAAATGGTATCCCCGGCGGCTCAGCGACTCTGCCTAGCTCATTGGCCCACAGGAGATCACCTTTCATTACCGTCCGTTATCGGCTCTTTTTGCGATGTGGCCTGCCCATTGCCACTTCAGCTTACTGACATGTGAGGCAGTTGTTTGTTTCTAAAAACAGACCGTTACCAGGAAAAATTGCACATGTATGACCTGACTGTTTGGGGCGTCCCCCTCGTCATTTGCTGGTCCGCTGACCTGGGGAGATTGGAATTGATTGGATATGATAAGTGGCAGACCGGGAATAGTGACACACTCTGTGGGTAGTTCTTACTGTATGATTGTCAATGTCAAATTGTAAATGTCAAAGTAAGCAATTAGGTACGTTTAGTAAACATTTTCTGTTTTGTTGATGCTTGTTCCAACATATATAACAAGTTAGGTAAATATGTACTGCAAACAGACAATTGCTAAAAAAGGAAGTTGTTAATATTCAATGAGGTTGGCTGATTCGTAGCATCATCGTCATTGGAAAACGAAATATAATATTTCTCATAATATTTTTCTACATCAGCTCGTTCTTTTCAGACCAAAACACCTTTTTGTTTGAAAACTAAGGCATTGAAGTGGGAAGGTATGTGCGCATTGTACAACGAACAATCGAATTGAACACATTTTTTGTATATACATGCAAATGAGTCAACGTCTTTATCACTCGAGTGAAATAAGAAAGAGACACAATTTGTGGCGCAGGTGGGTGAACAATTGTAGATACATAAGTTTGTTCAGTACCTAATATAATCCACTTTACTCAGTAAAAGTCCATAAAGAATGTAATTTCTCGATAACCGATGCTATTGTGAATTCAAGCAAGAAGAAGGCAATGCAGTTTCTAAAGAATTTATACTATTTACGAGGAAACTGTAGTGTGTAGGTTTATTTCCGTGAATGAAACTGAATCATCTGTCCCCGAATAATTAACTGGTTGACTCACACAACGAGAACAACTTATAATTAATCTATTTGCGGCGCCCCGGTTAGGCTGTCGAAAGATAAAACGATCGGTACATCTTTTAATCCAAGTAATCGACGGTAGCTCTATGAAGCATTAATTGAACGTGAAGCTCAGCTATCTTATCCCATTGTAATAAAGTCGAAAACAGATAATTAAATGCTCGGTTTTTATCTTCTCAGTTTGTAAGATTATTAATAGATTTGATGGTGTTTATATAAAGCATAGATATTTGAGGCAGCGTTTGAAGTAATTGACCAATAATACAAAACGATGCTCTTTAAGTAGTCCAAGGGTACTGTGTTTACGTTTGTAATCGTTGTTGTGAAGTATTTCTAGTTAAAAGCATCATTTAATTCATCACCCTGTACTGCCCGAGGTGTCCCCTAAAGCCAATAAAATAGGGGAATAATTAGCTACCTTTTTTAACGTCCTTGATTAGCCCATAAGGTTTTGCTGAATGTATGGCCTTTATTTCACTTTCGTAACTATATTAAGTTTTTTAAAATTAAGGACTATTTATTATTGAAGGATTATTTTCGTCTTCAACCTCGCCATGATATGTCAAGACACGTAAAATAATTATTTTGTGTAATAATAAGTAGGTAGCCTTTCGAAGCCTACAGTGAGTCAAGGAAAATAAATAATTATCTTATCCTCAAGAACGACTCATCCTTACCTATGTCTTTATTTCTCATTGTCTTCAAGTCCCTCGTCAAGAATCATGTTTGATTTATTATTTTGATTTGTAATGACGTTATCTCTCTCTAGTTCTTTGCACAATCCGATGTATTCTTGTGAGTATTGGCTACGAAATATTTTGAAGCCAAGCTTTATTCACGGAATTGATACCTAAAACATGAAATGTGTAGAACTGTAATGCAATGTGCCTCGTTGGCGCGGTGCATAACCGCGTGTTGGGTGAGCCAACAAATGACGTGCGTTGGATCAAAAGTCAAATTTTCAATGATCGCCGGAAAGTTTGATTTTACATAATATGCTGCAACGTGTCCCACGACACTTCCATAATCCTCGCATTTTCTTCATTCGGTCCTGATTTTATAATCTTACGATGAAGTATAAATAGATATTTCGTCTTGAGATGAATGAGTGACGAGATTAGTCTTTAGATGTTGGCAACTATGCCAAAACCTAGAGATTCATCTCTAATAATTGTATTGCACAGTTGATTGTACAGAAGAAAAAGAAAAGATTGCAGTTTTTAAATTCCTTTTTTTAGGACAGACGAAGGAATGGTGGTAACATTTTCCATACCATAGGCTATCTGCGTGTCCAATTTCATCGCGATCGGATTAGCATTCGGCGTGAAAGAGTAACAGACTGACAGACGTAGTTACTTTCGCATTTTTAACCGACTTCAAAAAAAGGAGGAGGCTCTCAATGTATTTTTGTTTTTTATGTTTGTTACCTCATAACTTCGTCATTTATTAACCGATTTTGAAAATTCTTTTTTTATTTCAAAGGGTAAACTTCCCGTTTGGTCCCATTGTCATCAAATCAGGATTTGATTACTTCTTAGTGTATTTTGAAGTCGGTTTAAGGTTTTTGTAAAACAGTCCAATTATTAATATTAGTATGGGTATACAAGTTAGTTAGCAGATGAGAACTCCGGATACCAGCTTGGGCCTTTACACTAGGTTCAACGACGTGCCATCAGATTTGTCGACGATTTCGAGCTCACAAGCGGTTTAGAGCCGCTTAGGCTGAGAAGAGACTGCCTCCTTATGTGTGTTCTACCGCTTGTACAACTGACAGTGTTCTGTAGAATTTGACTTGATGCCTAAGGCTACCTTTTACCATCGCAACTCTCGCCATTGACGGGGAGTCCATCCTCACACATTGACACCAGAATGGTTTCGTACTATGCGGTCTCAGCCTACTTCCGCGGACGCTCAGACTGTGGAATGAGTTTCCCGCCGTAGATATCCCAATGGAGTGCAGCATGGGTTTCTTCAAAAAGGATGGGATGATATCTTTGCAGAGTAACAACGCGCGAGTGATAGCCTTGGAGTTGCAAGCGTTCATAGGCTACGGTAACCGCTTACCATCAGGCGGGCCGTATGCTTGTTTAGCTCTCCAAGTGAAGCTATAATTACTACGTATAGAGAAGCTGTCATAAGCAAAGGTTATGTCCCATTTTTTTAGAGTCAACTAGCAGATAGTAGAAACGTAGACGTAGCGCTATAGAACGCTTTTAGGAGTATTTTTCTCGCAAACACCGTGATTTTCACGGCGCTTACGCGTTTCGTTCATCATTCTACAACAAGTGTGGCCAGATGGGCTCACTTGAACGAACCATAGTTGTGATGTGTGGCGTCTTCTCTATAAGTAGTAATAATAGCTCAATGACTCAATGTTATATGACTTTTTATCCTTGTCCTTAGGACACAATTCAAGACTAGCTCACAACTTTCAAAGTAGTTGGTATTTGGACAAAGTTTAAAGTCTATTGATTACTTAAGTAATTAACAGCCACATACCGCTTTATTATAGTTATTACAATTCGTAAGGAAGAATTGATAAAGTAATGACCTCATTAATCAAGTAATAGTCACTAGATTTTTTTTATCTCAGAAAGTCTCAGTCGCCTTATAGTCATTTAACTATATCAGGTATCCTAAACTATTAAACAAGCAGTATTTATATATCTTTATATATAAAATTCTACTGCACGTGTGTATGTCACTGAATTCCTCCTAAACGGCTGGCAAAAAAAATCATTCAAATCGGTCCAGCCGTTTAGGAGGAGTTCAGTGACAAACAAGTACAGTTGAATTTTTTGTATGCGTTTGGGTGACGCCCTGGATGGTTTAGATAGGGTAGGGTAGCGTAGGGTAGGGTAGCACCGCAGGGTAGGGTAGCACCACGCGAACGAAGTCGCGCCGGGCAGCTAGTATAAATATATCCTTTGACTGTTTGACGATCCGCGCGGGCGAGGAAAACAATAGAAATCTATTGTTATTTTTTAACCGCAAGTCAAGGGATATATGCATAATATATGTTTTGAGATCTCGAAACGGCTCTAACGATTTCGATGAAAGCTATATATATAAGCTATAGGCTTTTGGGGGCGAAAAATCGATCTAGTTTTGATCTAGTTAGTGTATTCTGTGGGAAAACGCGTTTTTCTGAGTTTTTGAGCAAAGCTCTGTCGCCGCGTCGCCCAGATGTTTTCTTTATATGAAAAATATCTATCAGTAAACATGACTTTAGTTTGATTGTTATATGACCTAAAAACAAGGAATAGTTATTATGGTTTCTTGTGTAAATGTGTTCGTTCGTTGATTCACCATCCTATCAATATGGGCAGTTTTCATCTTAGTTCACGCACTACTTATTTTTGATTGTACTTATCGTCGATAAGGTTAACGTAAGTATTAAAATTGCATTAATACAGTGTTTTATAAACAAGGTAACTGAACAGGTGAGTCACGTGATAACTAGCCGTGATGAATGTTTATTAACGCATGGTTAACACTTTCAAAATATTTTGAATTATAAAATCACAGAAATGTCGAACGTGTGTTTTTTGTTTTTCATTTGAATTAATATCATCTATTCTATTTTTTTTTAACCACTAAGGTGTCAAACAAGCATGCGGCCCGCCTGGTGGTAAGCGGTTACCGTAGCCTATGGAAGCTTGCAACACCAGGAGTATCACACGCGCGTTGCCGACCCTGCAGAAATCTCTTCACACCCTTTATGAAGAACCCCATGCTGTACTCCATTGGGAAAACCACGGCGGGGAGCTCGTTACACAGTGTGAGCGTTCGCGGAAGGAAGCTCCTTTGAGCCCGGACAGTTCGAAACAATTCTGGTTTCAATGGGTTTCAATTCAAGTTAGATTAGGCACACTGGCTATCGGCAAACAAGCCGTTGCCCTATGGACGTTTCCAACACCCTGAGCAACACTCACGCATTACCTACCATTCCCCCCTCTTCGATAAGCAGGAACACCATCATTAAGTTATTTAGACCAAACCTGAACGAACTCCACATGGCTTTCAAAATATAGTATCCCAAAGTGTTTACCATGTATACGCTTATTCGTATAAAAAGTATACCAAATATTTTGAGTCAACCTAGCGACATTACGCGTTACGTGAAGAAGGAGCGGAGAAGAGCATAGGCCACTTTATCCAGAATGCGGGTGAAACCACGGAACAAAAACTATACCATTAAGGCGATGATAGCTCAGTGGTAGTGACGTCGGATACCGAGGCGAAGGTCCCGGGTTCGAATCCTACAATGAGCTTGAGCTTTCGGTGAAGGAAAACATCGTGAGGAAACCATAGCACGGTGGTAGGGTACTTTGTATTACCCGCCTGGCTGGCTACCACCCTCAAGTTGAAAATTTGTCGCCAAGCACCTACCGGTGTGTTCCGATAGCTGCACTTGAGAGCCAGTTCCTTCTAGGCTTTGTGTGCTTACCACCTTCGGTCACATCATCACTTACCATGGTGAGATTGCGGTCAAACACAGGCCTATAAACAGTAAAAAAAAAAAAAAAAAAAAACCATAGTTTGTAACTAGTTTTCGCTCCAACATTTCATGTTTAGTTAGAAAATGTACAGAACAAAGTTCTCCGTTCTGACTAATTTGTTATCTATTTCAACGCTGGCCTTGTGTTTCGTACTTGTTATATTATTAAGTCTATTGTACGTTCACAAAACTGTGCTGATATAGAGAGAGATGAAAATTTATATGTCAAATAGTGATTCGATTCTTCGACATTTCACATTAGGCATCCTTGAAAGACCGCAATTTACAAGAAAACACCATCGATAATAAGAATAAGAACCCCTAAAATGAGGGTGTTATTTTGAAGTCAATTTTACAAAAAATGGGTAATTAAACCTAGCGTACTATATATGCTCATTTCCACTTTTGTTGGGAAAAATATGTTATTTTGTTCTTACGTCATTTATTTAAATTGTTTGGCGATTGTCTTTTTAGCTGGGTGGTTCATTTCTAATGTAATAATTTGTGTTATATGGTTATTTTAATAATTTACTTAATTTAATGTGTAAGTCTTTGATATGCAGCTAAATATATTCCTTTAAAAAGTATAAGAACGTATTTTTAGTGAGTATATCTATTGTACCAACAAATGTATGTGTAATGTAATGACACTATAACACGTAAGTAGTTATTATTTATGACTGACATTGCGTTCTGGTTCCTCGGTTTGGGTAAATAATGAACAACTTTGTACATGTTTAACGTAAATGTGCCTTTGACTTTGGATAGGTGATAAGTACATTAAGGGTAATTAAAGTAGGTACGGAACTGGGGCTTGCCGTCGTTGCTAGGAAGCCTTATGAAGCCAGAACGCCTGGCAATGTATCAAGCTATAATTTCCAGTATAAGCTGATCTCGCATTGTATAGGATTTCCGTACAATGAGAGGTCAGCTTATATTGGAAATGTATAGCTTGATCTGTAGCCGTGCCTACTACCACCTAACAGTTTAAATTACTACCTTATTATTACAAGCATTTATTTAGTTTCACCAGTCCCGGTGTCTGTCTGTCTGTCTCTAATCAAATCTTGCAAGTGTAAGACCCACTGCCCGCTTTCCGACAATGCAATGTTATTTAAAGTTGTAAGTTGTAAGTTGTAAATAAAATAAAATAAAAATATACAGAGAGCCAAAAGAGCTTAAGATTCGATATTTTCCGGTATTCCTGGATATATTATTCTACTTATAGAGGTCCCTAAATAACCTTTTTATTTCCAGTAATAATCTCAGTGTGCTGGGTATCTGGAGCGTGCGTGGGCCTGCTGCCGTTGTTCGGGTGGTACGCAGCCCGGCCGCCCCCCGGCTGCTACTTCGTCGAGGTCATGGACTACAACTACCTCCTGTTCCTGTACTTCGCGACCATTGTCACACCGAGCGTCCTTCTAGCTGCCTTCTACGCTCATATTTACCGTGTCGTCCTTAAACAGGTACATTTATTATGAGGGCATGACAACGAGTCAGTTTATACCAAACGAAGTCTATTCTTATTATATCATTGAATAAAAAGGTTTGTAAATTCCAAGATTTCAAATCAAAAACTCTACATTTTTTATATCAAAAGTTATTATTTTATAGTTATATTATGTTTTTGAAAGTAATATCTTTCTAGTAATAACTGTCAAGTTTAAAGTTTGTGGATGTCCTCCTGCTTCATTAACATAATATTAAACAATACGTATGGATACCTATTCTGTCTGGGCCGTCTGGGCTCGAAACTGAAACAAATAGAAAAACATCTGCTGCATTTATAATATTTATTTTGTCATAATATCGTAATGTACCTATTATTTAGTGTGTGGTTTAGTATTTATTAAGTGTGGACAACCTTATATACTGATAAACAAATGGTTATCACATGTTGCAAACATACACATTTTTTCAATTATGTAAAAAAAATAACATCGTGACATTGAAGTTTTTAGTTGTTTGCGTTTTTCAGCGCAAAAATCAAATCAATTTTTTTTTTCCAATCGTGCATTCACTCGCGTGCTCAGCTGTGGCCATATCAAGGGCCTCGTGTCACAACGTGCCCATTACAATTGGTGGTGCGTCAAGAAGTCATATAAACTCACTTTTCCATTTATAATATTTAGATCAGTTATCCTGTGACGTCACGTTCAGGTTTTCATATAAAATATATGCTTAGGAAAATATTGTAATAAACATAAATAATTCAATGTGTGTACGGGAGGCAATGTAATGAATATTGTACAAGTGAAATCCAATCTGAAAATCTGTGGAGCTCTTTAAAATTTTGCGTCATGAAACTTGATAAGCAATCGAATGGTTGTTTCATGTATTTTATATCTTAATTGTTTTTTTCGAGTTGGTACCATTGAAATATTATTTCTAACACACATGCAAAATATTAGACAGACCTGCTGGAAAATAGACAGCCCTGCTGTCCAAAAAGACCAAGTCGAGAGAAAAGAACGCAAGAGACGTAACAAAAGTAAAATGTGTTCAAGACAAACGTGGGCAGGTATTAACAAAGGATGAAGATGTAAATTAAAGATGTGTTTTAAAAATTTTATGAATGTGGAGAATGTATGGAGTAAAGTCCTCGGGAATGTAAATATAAGTCCAATTAGGGAAGTAAGTATGAATGACGTCAGAATGACAGTACGAGGTATGAAGAATGGAAAAGCAGTAGGTCCAGATGGAATATCAGTTGAGTGGTTGAAGCTGTTAGGAGATGATGGATGTAAGTTGTTGACTTTGTTCTTTAATAAATTGTTGCATGAAGAGAAAATCCCCAACGAATTGGGCATCAGTTCACTAGTGTACATAATCTACAAAATTAAGGTGCCGGGATGGAATAATTATACAGGAATAAAGCTCATCTCACATAGTATGAAAGTATGAGAGAATTTAAAGTAGACCGAGAGAAGAAAGTGAGACCAGGATCACCCAAAACCAATTCGGGTGGTGAAATAGCAGCGGAGAGTAGTGGCTTGAAATTTAGCTTAACTAAAACTAAACACATTTTCTGCGATTTTATTTCTATATTTTACTTGATGGAGTGTCTGTATCAGACTGCTCCAACTTTTGTTACCTCAGTTCAAAAATGCAGATCGAATAGTAATATTGACCGTGATATGAAACAGAGAATCAGCTTACTTTGGATGAAATGGCGACATGTCACAAAAACAACGTCATCCATGGATACCTCTAAAGCTAGAGGGGAAATCTATAAATCCGTGATAAGACCTGTCTTAATGTATGAATGGATCGGAATGATGTGCAGTAAAGAAGACTGATGAAACACAATTGCTTGCAGCTGATATGAGGATTTTGAGATGGATGTGCAGAGTGACAAGAATGCGTAAGATAAGGAATGATGAGGACATAAGCTTGAAAATGGCGCCAGTAACGAAAAGTTGAGAGAGAACCGTTTATCGTAGTATGGACATGTTATGTGGAGGAATGAAGACCACATGACTAAAAGAGATATGAATATGAATGTGGATGGATATACGGGAAGAGGAAGACTGAAAAAGAGATGGATGGATTGTGTAAAAGATGATATGGGTAAGAAAAGAGTGAATGCTGGTATGACAAATAGAAGAGCTAAATGGAAGAAGTGTAAATCATCTACCTGCAATAGGTAGATGATTATACCAGAAAAAAAACATAATTTTAGGTATTTCAAGGAAAAACTGAATAATATTCTGAATATACCTTTTATGTACCCCACATTCCTTTAGATTACGCACACCAGATACCACAAATCATCGTTGCTACATTATTTAAATTGCATTTCCTTGTAATTTGCGAAAGTGTAACTTCATTGTCGTCATTATCAAAGGGCATACTGAGACTGACGTCTATTTAGTACCTATATACATTAGAAGGATATAATTGAATGACTCTTCTTTGTATGTTTGTTTAATGATAAACTAGGTAACCTATTTTTTCAAAGAGTACATAAATTATACATTTTCACTTATTTCAATTATAAATTGACACATGATGAAGTGACTTATTGCAATTTATTATATTCACAGATGAGCGAGGTGATGACCGTAGAAGGCTGTCCAGGACGTCGCGCTGGAGGAGGAACCATGCTGCGGGTCCTGGGAGCCGCCCAGAAGCGCGAGGTCAAGGCTACTCAGAACCTCGCCATCATCGTCTTCTTCTTCATCATCTGCTGGATACCACTTTACACCGTTAACGCTATAAAGGCTTTCATGCCTGAACTTGACATTCCCAACCCTCTCACTTACGTCTGCATCATTGTCTCCCATTTAAACTCAGCTATCAACCCTTTATTATATGCCTACCACTTAAAAGACTTCCGAGCGGCTCTAAAAGGTCTCATTTGCTCCGTTCTCGGAAGAGGAGTTCCAATACCAGCCGCGTACAGACCTCCAGTGCCTGTTAGAAGGCCGATCCTAGAAAGATGTAATGCATTACGTGAAAGACCAAAGGTTTACGTCAATTCTCCAGTTTGGATGCGTCAAAGGGCAGCGGAAATAAGACCTCCCGAAGAAAACGTAGTTGCATCGCCTCCGGTCATGCCCGATATGGAACCATTTTTAAACAAGGGTGGAGCAGACGGTTCCAGTGACTATCAAACACCAGAAGGCCGTGATGAAGCTGGTCCCTACCTTATAGAAAATAGTCAAGAGAGATGTCAAAGTCCATATAAAAAGGTAGAGGAGTTGATAAGGAGGGTGAAGAGTGTGAATGGAGATCACAGCTGACACGAGTCATGCCGGGGATACCCGGCCTACAGTGTCACCTGAAGATAGCTTTAAATGCTTCAACATTCCTGCGCGAGGTGAGCAAAGGATGTCGGTCGGTACAATACAACTGCCCGCTGACTTATTGAAAACAAATGAAACGTGAATATGCCCTTACCGAAGGATTGGTTAACGTTGTCCATGGCGTACGGTATTTAAGACTGAATGGGATGAATCACATTGCGTTGTTTCATCGCATAAAAGAAAGAACTATCAATTCGTGAAATAACGCTTATTTTATGGTTAACGTCATCTGTAACATTTTCTCGTACGTCAAAAAACAGGAGTTGAACTTAGTTTTGTGTAAAACAACGAATACTTGGTAAACTATCATTTAGAAACAATGTAACATTATATCGTATAGCGGAGTTGCTAACAGTACAGCATGTTGTTATGGGGTTCATAAGAGTATGATTACAAGCTACAGCTTAACAATGCAATTGAATGAGATTGTATTGTTTCCGGAAATACTGCAAAAGTTTACTATGAAAACGGGGTTCTGATTATAGTGTTTGTTTATCGACATAAAATTTGATACGGTTGGGCATCTAAATTTTATTAAAATGTCGTGAACAGTAAAATACCAGTCCGATAGAAATCAATAACAACGACATGATTTAATTAGGTACGGAAACTACAATGTTTGTACAAACGTTTTTTCGTACATTATTATATTTTTAGATTATAAAAGATTTTGAAAGAGTGTGAATGTTAGTCGATAGGTTAATGATGTATATCCATTGTTGCTTGTATATGTGGAGATGATCGAGTTGTTGTTGCTTACCAAATATAAATTATGCGAGAATACAATTAAACGAAGTTTCATTTTGTTTGCTTCTTATTCTTGTTTTTCCACATTTAATAGTCACCAAGTTGCTCATCTAGTTGTATGATATAAATTATAGAATAGATAGATAGATAGATAGAATTAAAACAGGTTATTCTCCCTGAAAATATAATACAGTTGACCCTAATGGGTAAGGTTATTTCCCACTATAGTGACGAACGTTGAACTCGCTTACGTACTCTCGTGCTGAAGTAAAAGTGAAAGGCCTGACGTCAGTAGTTTGTCAATGTATTTTATAGATTGTATTTGTTTTTAAGGAAAGTTTGACGTCATGATTATTCCAGGGTTTCCCGACACAACCTACTGGTAATAAGCCTGTTATTATCACCAGTGAGTTAACTGTTTGATAAAAAGTAAGTACTTAACAACCAATCTTGGTAACCAACAGTTCTCAGAGAGCAATATCAATAATTAATACGTACATTTATAATTTTCAACCATTATCAGAATAACTGTAAGTTACGAATTATTTACTTCATACTTAAAAACTTTATAGGTAATACCTAAATACTCATTTGGTCGATGATTCAGTATTATTCGAATTCCAAGCGTTGTATTGTACCTTAATAGGAAAAAAATGGTCGACATGTTTGGAATCAACATTTGGCGAAACATTAAAACTTGATGACCTTCCGTAGTCATGTGATGAATTTTCTTTAATGTCGACAGTGACGCCATCTGTATTTTATCCTCATTTCTAGTCGAAACTATAAGGTGAAGCTACATCTAGCTGTTGTGGTGCGACAACCAGCTCTGGAGCTTGAGTAACGCCATCTATGAATAGGTGTAGTAACTAAACAGATCGAGTCGACTACGAAGTTCATGATACTTGGAGTAGATGTAGCAACTGAGTAAGTGATAATCTATTTTTCTCCTCTCCGCGGAAGGCGTCAACGTTTGTCCCGCTGCGCTAAACGAAAATGCCGCTTTCCGCCTCCGTCGAGGAGAAAAATTGTATACACACCTTGGGCAGGAAATAAGAAAGGCTCAGATCACATGTTTGTCGACATATAACATGTGATCTGAGACATTTCTTACTTTCCTGCCCTAGGTGAGTAATATACTATTTGTAGGCCTGAATAAAATTGTATTTTCATTGATAAAAAATATAAAAATCTAAAATGAAAATATATTTAAATGTAAAACTGACTGATTGACTGACGCACGCTCAGATCAAACCTCATGGTTTAGAAACTCGACAATTTGTATATTGTATAGCTGTTCCCCGCGGTTTCACCCACGTTCCCGGGATAAAAAGTACCATATAATACTCGTGGAAAATGTAGCTTCCCATTGCTGAAAACATTATTCAAATCCGACTGGTAGTTTTAGAGATTAGCTTAAAACTCTTCCGCTTTATTTTATTATTATAGTATAGATAGTATAGATTACGATAAACTGAGAAAGGGTTTTTTTAAATTGAAAAATAGTGATCGTGAAAGGAACTGGGGTGGAAAGATAGATGGGACCAATTCTGTATCAATTCAAAATTCAAAAGGTCCTCATTGGGCTATATTTACACCTTTTCCTGTCGATTCAGTTTTCTCATGAGGAAATAATAGGTTACAGTCCAACAGCTAATTTCTATTATTTCAAGTAATTTTCAATATTCTTTCTTTTAATTTAACACTATGTATGTTAAGTATAGGGGAGATTTTAATGAAAGGTGATGTGAAATAATTATTAAGTACGCACCATTTTTTCACATTAACATCAAGGCTTTTTTAAATAAATGTTGCACAAGAATCTCCTATTGTTTGTTTGTACTTTTATCTGTTTATTAACTTCACTATCATAAGCATTAATCTATATATAGAAAATTTCCTCAAGCCTGCCGCTGCTTCGGGTAGCCAAGCTGACGCGTTGGCGGAAAAAGCGGCTATCCAAAGAGGAAACGCTGCCAGCCTTCTGGGAACCCTGCCGTTAATCGGAAGCAGCGGCAGGCTTGAGGAAATTTTCTATATATAGATTGTATTTTGTACATATTTGTTGTAAATAAAGATATACTTTAAAAAAAAAGCATTAATCTTCTGCTAAACATTTTTCAATTGTTCCATCATCCAGGCCTTCACTTTCAACTTAACTGCCGCCATATGACATCTGTAGGTTTACAGTGCTGAAGGAAAACTGAATTATTACCTTGAATGGGGGACTTTTTTGTACTGAAGACATGAGATGATATCTTCCGTTCGAATCCAAAAATTCTGCCACAGATCCCTGAAGATTGTGGGTATTAAAATAGTGTCTCTACTGAAACGTGATCGATAACCAAAGTACAAGCAAAACCATCGAACTTAATATTGTCTACTAAGAGCATGTCATTATATTTAATTTTACTATAATTATCACCTTTTCTCGAGCTCAAGTTAACTTTTATTCATATTTCTTCACTTTTGCTTAACACACTCGTGAATATTGTAAAAGTCAAGAGAACATGAATTTAATTAAATCTTTACGAGATGCTCTATTGCGCACTAAATATCGTTTTTTAGAATGCAGTTTTGATAATTTACTTTGGCTGGTAAATATTGTACCCAGTGCGGCTGGATTTTCTATCCACAATGATAAAATATCTGGTTCGTATATGATCGAAGATAAGAAATCGTTATTTCGTCGACAGGAAAATGCATACTTCTTCGCTTAATTGTCTTTAACGTTACAGCTCCGTTTTGGATTATTCATATATCACTATTACTTTACGTTTACGGTTTGGGCAGTATTGTGTACCAAGTGAAATGTGCCCAGGGCGCCGAGGACTTCATTAAGAGCTACGTCAATGTTTCAATCTTGATCCTGACAGGAAATAATAGTTATTGGTTCCTGGCGAAAAGGTATTATGTATTATATAGTTTCCAAGAAAATCCTAGTGCTGAGAGGGTAAAGTACATTTTTTAAAAAATAGCTTATATAATAATTCGAATATTATTAATGAGATTATCTTTTCACGCAAGTAAAATTACATATTCCTGAAGGAAAATAATTTGAGCTTCAGAATCGTAGTCAACTAAGTTTTGAAATTTATAAATACCCGATAACGCTTTTTTTGGTATCGTCATTAGTTTGTCTGCATTTTGTTGGATCTCCTCTCGTTTTATGTGTAAATGAAGACATTTATTCAGCCTTATCTCTCTCTTTTTCTTCAAATGACGTAACTATTCTTATATATGTATAAAGTGATAGCTTTTAGGGCTTTTAGGGATTACGACGGCTTTTATTAGTTTTGTGATGGTGTCGCTCCCGACCCGAGTATGGCTATACGGGCCGGAGATAGTAATCATAATTATCTATGCAACAAATTCACTTTGATTAATGCTCCGTAGCTTCGCGTATGTTCTAAGCTTAGTATAATTATCTAAATTGTGTTTTATAACGATGTAACAAGAAAAAACCTTCTACTGCAGACCTCTACTGAAATCACTTTTAAAGAAAATTCAAACGAGTGACAAGTTGGCGCAAGGTACAGTGGCCCTTCAGGAGCACCATAAGAAACTCATTACGAAGATCAAGTATATACTGTTGATTTTCTATGGTTTCAACTTGACGAATGCTTCATTCATATACCTGCCTCATCGAGTCGATGTCAATAATGACTATTATTCCATGACACCTTGTGTTGGTAAGAGCATAAAATAAGTACGAATTAATTATGTTGGATGAATTGATTGGAGAAAAGTTTAACTGAATGACTGAAATAAGCTAGTACAGTAGTA
This sequence comes from Polyploca ridens, assembly GCA_951394255.1. NCBI lineage: Eukaryota > Metazoa > Arthropoda > Insecta > Lepidoptera > Drepanidae > Polyploca > Polyploca ridens. The sequence goes on along the minus strand of OX596247.1, from coordinate 14,510,548 downwards.
CTCAACTGATATGGCTTACCGATGTACCTGCGCCGAAGATACATTTTCAAAGCGCGGGAAATGCTATTGGTCGGCATTGGGTCGGCCAAAGGGGTCGGCAGCTGCCGCCATGTTAGTGCGCGTCGTGCGGAGGGGCGTGACTTGCGAGTGAGACGGAACTAACAGCTGCAGTGTATTATGAACCTTATAATAGTGATCTATGGTTGATTGTAAGTTTTAAGCATTCTTTCGTTAATATTTGGGGCCATACTTTCTTTTCTATGCGAACGAAGATCCACGACGCGCCTTATCATTTGGGTACTACTGTATTATGTAACGCATTGTAGAGGTTTTTTTCTACAGATGGAGTATAAGATGATTCATATCAGTACAAATAACACAAAAGGGCTTTAAAAGAAATTCGATTTGTCTGTTTTTATTACTCCATCAAAGTTCATTAAAAATACTTTAAAGACGCCAATTTTGCTTACAGGCTTGGAGCCTCTAACATCATCTCCTAAACGCGAAGTCTGTCTGGTAATCCTCTGCATGCAAGAATTTAGCATCATGACTGTCATGCTCAATTACCAAGCTCTACTTCTATTCTTTATAGCCCACACTTCTGTCATGTACCAGATGTTAGCAAAGGAAATGATGACTTTTGACACGTATGATGATTTAGCTGAGCATCAAGTCACTGTTAAGAAACGACTTCCTTCTCTCATTGAGCGTCATGCACTAACTTTAGACGTCATACGTAATCTGAAATCTCTGTACAGTGTCCCTATAGGTGTGAACTTTGGATCCAACGCCGTATGCATTTCCTTATTCTTCTACTTACCCCGGCAGGAATGGTTGAATTTTATTCCCATCTTAGTTTATTGTTTCTTGGTGTTTTTTCTTTACTGTTTCTTATGTCAGAGATTGATAAATTCCTCGGAAGTATTTGAAAGGGCCGTATACAGCTGTGGATGGGAGAACTTCAATTTAAATGAGAAGAAGTCGATTTATGTGATGCTGCGTCAGTCACAGAAGCCGGTTGAATTGCTTGCAGCAGATATAATACCTGTAAATATTTACACTTTTGCTACAACACTGCAAGCGATGTTTAAATTTGTGACAGTGGTTAAATTTTAATTAACAGATTTAAATTCCTAAAATGAATAGCATATTAGTCAGTAGCAACATAGAATTACAGGCGAATTGATTTGTAGTGGGTTGAAAGAAATAAAAACCAAATGTGCATTGAAGTTTTTTCCTACCTCCTCATTTTTTTATCTAGGTTATATTATAGCCTCTCATGCTCCCATGGTCTTTACCATAAAAGGCATACATAAATAGTTGGTGAGATGGTACAAGTGTAGCTTCCGGCACCCTAGCGACTTTCCAAGTTGCCGACATAATCCACGGGATCAAAAGACCATATCAGCTTCTTCATTATATTTATTATTATTTAGATAAAAACATAACGTAAGCACGTTAAATTGTTGTTTTGTTTGTGTTTAATGGCCATATCTACTGTAAATGTCTTCAATTACACACTTTCTAATAGCCCAGCGCACTTACTTTCCTTCTTTACCTTTACTTTTTCCTTCTTACTTTCCACAATTATTGCAATAGAAAAATATACGAAAATATTTCCATCTACGTTAGCGATAATGTTTTGCTTTAGATAAAATGTGGACCTGAAGGTCTAAATGTGCCTAAATATGTAGTTTTTGGCACAATCTCACTTATTCTTTTACTAAAAGACTACAATATCAGAACTTTCTACATCCTTCACTAGTTAGTTATGCAAAATTTTGTAACTTCTGGGTCTAATAATGTTGAATATTTTATACAGAATGCCACTATACTATATATTGATATCTCCATGCTAACGTGATTTGGTCGGCTAACTGGGTGCTGTCATTCGTGTTTGCATAAAAATACCAAATGTGTGTGAAATGTTACGCTGATTTCACGACGAATCTGGCCAAAAATCATGATCAATCAGGCATATTCAGGCAGGTAGGCGTGCATGGCTATGATTTCTTACCTACCTAGTCCGAAAACCAATGCACGCCCATTGAGCTATTATTACTACGTATAGACAAGCTATCATAAGCAAAGGTTATATTCCATGTTTTTAGATCAAGAAAATACAGTTCTCTTTAGCGCTGAAACAATTATTAGACGGCTAAGCAGACAGTAGAAACACGTTGCGCTATCAGAACGCTTTTAGGAGTATTTTTCTCGCAAACAACGTGATTTTCACAGTGCTTACGCGTTACGTTCATCGTTCTACAACAGCAAGTGTGGCCGGATGGCCTCAATGGAACGGAACATATAGTTGTGATGTGTGGCGTCGTCTCTATACGTAGTAATAATAGCTCAATGTACACGCCACTGAATGCCACTCCACTACCATATTGATGTCTCCATGTTATCGAGATTTTCTCGTATTCCTTTTATCTATTTCTGGTATGATGAGACTGTTGTCTGCATTAATGTCTTAACACTTAATATTTCACATCAACCTTAACATACAAGTAGGTAAGTAACTGTTGTAATAGTTTCCTTCGAAGACTGCAAGAGCGGAACGGTATTGCAAAATTTGCTACATTTAATGTTAGAGCCATTTGTCTTTTTGTTTACTAAATCAACTATACAGGGTGTCCCAAGAAGTAGTGTCAATAGGAATTCCATAGAATACCTTTAAATATACCCGAATCACCCCCAATATGTATGTTCCGCCATTTTTTGTAGCTTTCGAGATATGAAGATATGAAACTATCAGATTTTTGATTATAGTGATAGCGTCATTTATTTTTCTAAATTAGTTGAATTGTGAACCTAGCAGATACATAATAGTCATAACTCGAAAACTATAAAAATGGCTAAACAAACGGAGAATTTTTGATCACCTGCAAAAATTGCATGAATCTTTGGTGAAAATGATTTAATAGTGTTAAAACGTGTTTTTTATTTGAGTATCATTTAGATCAATAATTTCGAGATATGGCATCACAAAGTATTCTCAAAAAAGTCCTCATCGCTGGACACAACGCACCGAGCGCTACGCCTAAGCAACGCGTCACGCGCCCGTTACGCTTCCCGTTTTTTTTAATTGAAAATTTTTCCTCCTATTTTTTTCAGAAATGGAATCTGTAAACGTTACCCGTAGCCTGGTTATTTTTTTGCGGGCGATAAAAAGTCTCCCGGAATATGGGGGTAGTTCGGATAGTTCTTTGATTGCTCAACTTCTGGACTACCGATTGACACTTGGTTTTGGGACATCCTGTATAATAAACACTCACAGATATGTATTCGGTTGGTAAACCAACAACTATAGTCACATGTGTCATGGTTTAAAATAATTGTTACTAAGCAGTCAAAACGCTTCATCAGGTTACATTAGCATCATTAATATAATCTAGCAGAAATCAATTAATAGAAAAAATACTTTTCTCTATGATATAAATAGGAAACAGATATGCTTCATTGAAAAGGGCTAAGTAGCACGGTATGTTACCAATAGTGTCCAATTTCAATTAGGCAATAAAGACCCAACATGCAATAAAGTGCATTTTGTGTTCATTATGAACTCAGTAGCCCTAACAATTTGCAACCAGAAAGCCTGTACCACGAGATTCATAACAGAACAATGTATCGCTTGAGAAGCTGTGATAAAAGTAGTACTGGATGTGATTGTTATGAGAAGTTGGAGATCGTGGTACAGTGGTTTGTGCACATGTTGCTGCCTAGAGAACCTTCGCTTTTCTCAGTTGCGTGCGAAACGCTGTAGCGAGCGCGCTTTCCTCACGTGTCGGCTGTGCTGTGATCATGTTTATGTTCTCTTTTTAAAACATTGTATTGTTTTTTCTAAACTTTATATATTTTTAAATCTTTGTGAAAATGAAAGTTACAGTTTGTTGTTTATTTATCATCATTAACATTAGCAATATTGGAAAAGCATCGCTCGAGAGTTTTGCGCCCACAAGTACAAATATTCTTCTTGAGGACACCACCAAGGGTTCAGGTATGATATTCAATAATGAACTTAAGGTTATAAAGTATTTTGTTTGACTAAGTAGGTTTTGATATATGCATGCCAGTTAATTGCTTACTTTTTTGGCATACTCTAGCTTAGCGAACACTTAAGTATGAATACTTAACAAGTGATTGATTGTACTGATAATCTTATTTATTTAAGTATGAACTAATATACTTAAGTGATTGATTGTATTGTATTGACTTATAATCATATTTATTTGTTAGATCATAAAGGGGTTTTCATATTTGAAACATAGAAGAAACAAGTGATAAATCAAAATACACGTTCGGAATGAGTTTAATCTATTTAAATTATATCGTTAATCTTCAAGGATGTTTACATGCATTCTAAGGTCATGTTGTAACATATATCGACCTCTATATTTTAATTTCACAGATAAATCATGCTACCGACCTTGCAAATTCAACGTAAAACCACGAAGGTGCCATTATAATTTCCTAATAGAGCCAATAGTCCAAGAAAATGGCAAACCGGCGATATCTGTGAATGGACTGTCTCCAGGACCTGGAATCAATGTTTGTGTGAATGATGTTGTCGTGGTTGAGGTTCAGAACAAAATTCCTGACCAGGATATATCGATACATTGGCACGGTGTTGAGCAAAAAGGTACTCCCTACATGGACGGTGTTCCGATGGTGACTCAATGCCCGATAACCTATGGGTCAACCTATAAATACGCCTTTAAAGCGACATCTCCTGGAACCTTCTTCTATCATTCCGATTCAGGTAATTAGTATCAATTCTAGTAATAATTTAATTTAATTATACCGGTATAACACCTGTTTATTTTGCCCAAATCTCGGAAACTGAAATTGCAATGGGGCTTTCACGGGATGGCCTTGTTAGGCATAGTTGAGTGAAAGTCCCATGATAATCAAATTATCAGTTTCCGTGATTTGGCAACAGCGGAAACAACACGGAAACAACACTTATCAGAAACGCATTCTCTCGGCAGCCGCACTCTCAAATTTTTATAATTCGTAGATTGTTGGAAACAATATAATTGTAAACAAAAAGTACCCAAACCAGTTTTACACCAGTATTGTAGGGCTTTATTTACCCTTGATATTTTTTTTGCGCATTTTATAAAAGGTCTATCGAAATGTCGGACCGATGCGATGAATGAAATTGAATGAGTTTAGAAAGCAATGGATGAAATTTCGCATTGGTGATTCACATCGATTATTCTCTAAAGAAATTGATCACCGTGTATCGATCAATCATCATAGTATAAGCTTTCACCAGCTAGGTGATCCAACATCTGCTGTAAGACCGGCTGGACATGTTTGTTGAGAAACTAATAAAACGATAAGTTCGAAATATCTTAGAAAAATATGGCTTTTACGATTTCAGAGTAGGTTCCATACATTTGTCAATTGCAGCAAAGGTATTGATATTTTTCAGTATCTCACCAAACTGACGGCGTGTACGGTTCACTGATTGTCAACCAGCCTCAGCCATTAGAACCTCACTCCTCGCTTTATGATTACGATAGAAGTAAAGAAAACACGCTTATAATCGCTGCCAGTTTTCCAGAACTACTTACAGCTAACCTCGAGGATATCAGCTTAAAGAAACCAGACGCACTTTTGGTAAACGGCGAAGAAGAATATTACAAGTATGTATGATAGATAGTGTATCCAAGCAGCATAGTTACATTTAACAATTTGTCTGTTGAATGAATTGATGAATAACTAATAAAAAACATGGTATTTTGTGGTACTCCTTGATTGTTGATAATTCAATGATTAATTAATTTATGTAATTCAAAAGTACGCTCTTTTACCAAAGAGGTAGCTGTCGCTTTCTAGATATTCAATTTGTTTGCCAAAAGCAACCATAGTCCTAAATCCACTCATTTGACTTGCTTGACCTTTGTACCGTTCTTATAAAAATCGCCCGTGTAGGTAGAGGTAGTATGACTCGCACAAGCTTCATGTGCTCTTGACTGTACCTATTCTTCATCTTTTTCCCAACTTGCTCCCACCTGGGTCATCGGCTAGCGACGCCCTTCTATAAGATATAAAGAACATCAGTTGAGGGATTACAATATGGTATCTTTATGACTGCAAATCTTTTAAAGTCTGCCTATCTTGTTCCCAATCATTTGGGCTTGGTGCAGTTTCTATGATTTTTCAATTCATTTTCTTCACCGTCCATCTCGGCAACAACCGCTTCAACGACGAGTCATACAATATCGTAAATTTTTATCTTTACTATTGCCTTTTGGTTTATTACTCTTGTTGCATATGTTCCGCAATAATAAAGATGTCTATACACTTTTAAGCCTAGCAAACACTGATATAGAATGTAATAACAAATATGTATAATAAATTTAAAAATATATCTATTACAGATTATTTGTAATGCAAGGCTACGCGTACAGGCTGCGGTTGATCAACGCTATAGCTGTTGACTGCCCAATAATTGTGGGCATTGATCAACATGAACTGATGGTAATAGCGACTGATGGTAAACCTGTGAAGCCGGTGTCGGCGAGAAACGTTCGTCTTTTCCCAGGTAAATATTTGACTTCTTCCGTTTTTTTTTAAGTTTCATTAGTCATTTTGTATACTAACAACAAATGCCTTAAATAAAATCGGGTGTATAAATTGTGGTGATTATATAAACTCATTGTTCATGAATGTCCAGCAATACCTACCTACCTATGATAAATCTTAATCTAGTCAAAGCTAAATTAAAATGTTCTAATTTAGATTTGTGCAATAGCTCACGATATGACAATACACAGAAGTCTATTCACAATGAAAAATGATAGGAATCTGATCTAGATATCTTGGCAAAGCTCTTACGGCTAGAATTATGACGTAAGAGATTTGATATGCTAATTTAATTGCACGACTCTATTACGAACGTCATCTATATCGCGTGCCTCATCTTAGGTTAATGACTTTATCCGAATTGTTAACCTTGCGTAAGTGTTGTTAGGAACATTGGCCTAGCTTAGATGTTCAAACTAGTATTATGAATTATGTACTGTGCTATTATATTATCGTGGAGAAAGGCTGTAAACTATATTACGATGATAGGTACAAGTTCCGCTATATGACATAATGATTATTATACTCATAGACTAAGGCCTAACTCAGACAAGCGATCTAAATCAGTCAATGTTGCGTGCCCAACTGCAGCTGGCATTAACATCTTTGTCACACTATCTACAGAATGGGGTCTGATGTCACACAAACGCAAAGATCGTCATCGTTTAGCACGTGTTCTCTCGTATGTAATCTAACTCTCCAAATTATTAAACAAAAAAAAAAAAAAAGAATTTCGACGTCTACGGACGTCGGAGTCTTCTCAATTCAAATGTTAACGTTCATAAGTGTTTTATCAGGACCTAAATTGAATAAATACTTTTTGAATTTAAATTTGAATTTGACGTTGCTTGTTTGATTGCTGCGATTTGTGTTGGATCTATTTTTGATCCGACTTTTGTCGGGTCGATTAGTCGGTCGCCTGGTAGCAGACTTGAGAATGGTAACACTTGTCACGGACATCGACTTTAACTTCGGTTTTTTGGCGGTCATGCTACTTTCAATTAAGGGAATACAGTTGCTCAACCGCGCCGGTAAAGTCGTGATCCATAAAACATAAACAAAGTAAAATTTAAGTGGAAACTTGCTTGAATATTTTTATTTATTCCATTATTATACATCATTCTTCAATAAGGTTGGGAAAAGATTTTTGCAGAGTCGGCAACGCGTGAGGTATACCCCTGGTGTTGCAAGCGTCCATAGGCTACGGTAACCGCTTATCATCAGGCGGACCGTATGCTGGTTTGCTATATTAGTGATATAAAAAAAATGCTTGGTTCAAATCAAAATGATTTTGATCTTTCGGTGAAGTAAAACATCGTTCGGAAACCATAGAGCGTTAAAAGAGTACTAAGTAGCAACCTCGATTTGAAAATATATCGATAATATAGGTACTTGTGTGTTCAGACGGCTGCACTTGAGAGCCAGTTCCCTAACAGGTTTTGTGTGCAAAGTCATCACTTACCATGAGATTTCAGTCAAAACAAATACCGTGTGGAGATTTCTAGATGGCATATTTTCGAAAACTGTTGGATTAAACTAAAAAAATACTTTCCAAACCATTTTTTTTTTCTAAATTCTGCTTCTACCTCACAATATGAACAAAATTATGTAAGACAATCTTGCTCACAAGTTGCTAGAAGTTATCCAAAATATAATTTTATATTTTCCTTGACCATGGTTTTATCCTGCGTAAAGTTTGACGAGTTGGAGCGGATCTCACAGGGACCTCACTATGTTTAGCCATAAAGAATTAGCTCTTAGCATTCTGGCAAACATTTAGAGGTCAATTTTGATTACTTCTAATAACTTGTGACCAAGAATGTCACATAATAATTTTGTTTGTAACGTGACGTAGAAGAAAAAGAAACAAAAAATTCATATTTACGAAAATACACATATTTTTTTTCATTTTTTTTAATGGCGTTTTTATTTACTTCGAAATTCAAACTTTCCCCAAAGTTTGAATTTCCATTCAGCGTTTTTCTCTAAGACCTTTCAGAATTTGCCCTCATTGGCTGGAAAAGAAAAAAATTCACCGGTATATTATATACGGACCCTTAAGAGATACAATGTTAAATTGTTCTTTTTTATTACCGTGAAAAGTTGACTTTAATGTTCATGTAACCTTGTCGCTATACACATAAACGCGACGAACGGAACATGGTGTAGGGTCTACAATATGATCACGTTTCGCCGTGAACTGTGGAATGAGTGAAGAGAAAGGCGTCTGATCCACGGGCCACGGGCGTATCACTCCGAAGTTTAAGGTCACCTTCACCGGTTCCGTTTCACTTTCTACAATAAGCTTTTTTTTTTTAGAAAAATGCTAATAGTTTCCATTGTTAAACGAGATATACTTTTAAAAGTAACGAGCGTTAAATAAATTATGGTGCGGATTATTTATTTGCCAATTATATTTTACTATTGGGTTACCAAGGATATTGTATGTTTGTGCGTTTTATTCAAATTCAAAAAGCATTTATTCAATTTTGGCCCTGATAAGGCACTTATGAACGTTAACAAATGGCTCTACACCGGTTCCAAATACAACTTGAACTGAGAAGACTCCGGCAAGAGACTCAGCAAGTCTTTTTTTTTAATATGTACTTAGAAGCATAGATCATATAATACTACAGTAGAAGTATTACAATTACAAAATATATATAACAATAGCCTGCGAAGCGAACAATTCATTCAAATGCATTCTTGTCATCTACAAAATCAGAAACTTTATAGTACCCTTTCGTGCATAACTTCTGTTTAACTATCTTTTTGAATCTATGTATAGGTAGCTCTTGGATTTCTTTGGGTTTTTTATTATATAATATATTCGTAACAGAGATAGAATATAAATTTTTAAGTGCAGCATTCGTATTTTCTGTCGATTTATGTCTGTTGGTAAAAACATAAATAGTTTAATTGTGCATCCCAAGTGAGGTAGCTAAACATTCTTTGGGATGAGGTATTGCCACAGCCTTCTTTGTTACAGAACCACAAAAATGGGTTGGTTTTGTTATTATTATACGGAGTTAAATTCACACTCAGCAAGTGATTTATATCCCTCTATGTCATCTTTTTTCCATTTCCCCCTAGTCAGCAGTCATTTCAATCAATATTTTGTCTAATGTTTTTCTGGAAGTTCGCATTGAGTACCTCCAGTAAATTCTCATTACAATCACTTGTTTATTACTCTTCTTCTTTATACATATAGCGGGCTCTTATTAAGATCCGCTTTCCAGCTTATTTAATTTATCGCCTTTGAATTCTCTTTCAAAATATTTGATTAACAGAAATCGTCTTTGATATTTTTATTAGAAATACGTTTGATTGATTACAGCATCGAGTTATATAAAAAAAATATATTAGGTAAATTGAAAGAAGAATTGTAAAAATGTCTATTTGCGTTTAAAATATCAATAAATTTGTGATAGCCATAATTTCATACTACGAAGCTATATAATTGCTTAGAAAGTTCAACTTTCTGAACATTCACCGTGATGTTCGAAAGTTGATTTATAGTGATGCAGATGTAATGAGGATAATATGACAGTCATTCATAAGCTCATTATCTCGTGTATTTTTTTAAAGCTCATAGCATACCATATAGAACCATGACCGAATTTTTGCATTGAATCAAATCCATATAGGTGCAACACAGACGACAGACTATCCCTGCCGCAATTTTTAGTCTTTGAAAATACAACCTGTACAATTCTAAGCAGTATAGCACACGACGCACAAAAAGTGTGCGAAAGAATAGGATATACCCAAAATTCTCTATTTTTCGAGTACAAAATAATACATCGCAATATCTGCATTTCCATAGCGTAGATGTCCCTAGACTTCCGCCGACAGAATTATCGAGGATGTACGGTGTGTGAAAAATCCGTAACGGACTTTTTTGTGTGCAGCAGACTCTTTCGCACCGCGCTGAACTTTTGAGTCTGAAAATAGAACCTATATAATTCTAAGCAGTAACGCAGACGACGCGCAATAAGTCCGGCGCACAACCCTTTATTTTCACACAGATTTTTTGTACGCCGCAGACTAAAGTGCGTCGTCTGCGCTACACCTTAACGTGTGTATTTACGTTATTACGTATCAATTGATCTTTTTGCAAGTATATAAATAAATAAATATCCTGGGACATTCCTCACACACGGTCATCTCATCCCAAACTAAGCAGAGCTTGTACTATGGAAACCAGATAACTGCCCCCCTAAAAAGGAAGCTAAAGCAATATTGCTAACGCAATTCATTTTTTCGAATTCCCGGCAGATCCTACGTAATTTCAATATTTTTTGGTATACTAGTCACTCATTATACATAATTCAATTCAATAAAAGATTCGGAATTGATGAATTGCATAAGATCTGCCGTAAATTCGAAAAAATGAATTGCTTTAGCTTCCTTTTTAGAGGGGCTGATATAATACATATACTACATTTTGTTTGTAAATACATACTTAATATACATAACTATATAATACCTTTAAAATATTCTAATTATTTGGATTACAGGTGAACGGATGGATGTAGTAGTACGAGCTGCACAAGATGGCGGTGGTTACTGGATAAGAGTGCGCGGTACAGGCGCCTGCGCAGGTTTAGTAGCTAACTCTATGCTGCTCTACTCTGGTTTTAATTATACGTCCATGTTGGAAGGACAGGTAAGGATAAGTTTATAAACAGGGTGATTATACTTACAGATGAATTTTGAACTCTTAGTTTAGTTCACGCCTAAAATATTTTACATTTGGACCATCTTTCAAATCGCGAAATAACATCAATCAACAACTTTTCATAAGAAAAAATATTGTAAGCGTCATGCATCAAATCAATATGGTGGGTTGACTAACAACAAACAACTGTACAAAGTATCATTTCAGTCGGATGAACTGATGTGTGAATTCATAGAAGATGAATTAACGAGCACAAGCATTTATTTTTATATAATAAATAAATAAAAAATAAAGTAAAATAAAAATAGCCTTTATTTCTACTAAATATAAATAACATTATCTCTCTAGATTATTATAAAAAACCTACGCCTATATTACTTTATTATTTTTAAGAGTTAAAATACAGTAACAAGTTATGATAGTACACATTTATTATATTATTTAATTTACATAACTTATTTCTAGTAAAATTATTTTTAGTACTATGCATTAGTAGTCGCCTCTGCGGCGTAGGCCTCCCCTAAACCCTTCCACATATCTCTTTCTCGTGCCTTTTGCATCCAATTTGGTCCACTTATTTGACTATGGTGTAAGAGTATTCACGCGATAATATTTTGTAATTCCAGAACGAATTGAATATTATTTCCGAGTTGAACTCCGAGCCTATCTACGGTCAGATGTTGGAATCTCTGCAGGATGCTTCCCCGAGCTCCGAAGTTAAATCAGTGTACCTCTCTATTGACAAGAACGTAGTCAAGTTCAAGGATAGTGACATTGATTTTCGATACATTAGTGATGCTATTCCTAAGAAGCCATTCTTCCCTGCTTCGTTATGTGAGTATTTTTCTTCCTAAATTCTTGATAAGGATATGGTAAGAAACTATATAAATCTGCAGCTTATAAATTATCCTGGGACATTACTACGGTTATTTGATCTCAAACTAAGCAGATCTTATACTATGGAAACCAGATAACTAATGAACTACATATACTATACATAATTACACCCAGATATGTACACAAATGCATGTCCTAGTTGGTAATCGAACCAACTTTATGCAGCGTGATAGGTGGAATCAACGAACCATGCTAACTGGCCACCATGCTCCTTGAAAATAATCTTTATCATATTATATTTCAACTTAACATTGGAAATTACTTTTAATACGTTGTAGCAAGGTGAAATTGGTTCTATAAGTAGATATCTCGCGAGAGACGGCGTACATTGGTTCAGCGCATGTAGGAATTGTCTTAAAACAATATTATTATAACCTTAGTTGTCTTTTGTCCTGTTTTGACGTCGGATGTCAAAGAAGGACGCAAGTAAGGTTATAATAATATTGTTTTAAGAGATGGTGGTTGGTCCTCTTATTATTATTATAAGTAGATATCTCGCGAGAGACGGCCTACATTGGTTCAGTGCATGTAGGAATTGTCTTAAAACAATATTATTATAACCTTAGTTGTCTTTTGTCCTGTTTTGACGTCGGATGTCAAAGAAGGACGCAAGTAAGGTTATAATAATATTGTTTTAAGAGATGGTGGTTGGTCCTCTTATTATTATTATAAGTAGATATCTCGCGAGAGACGGCCTACATTGGTTCAGTGCATGTAGGAATTGTCTTAAAACAATATTATTATAACCTTAGTTGTCTTTTGTCCTGTTTTGACGTCGGATGTCAAAGAAAGACGCAAGTAAGGTTATAATAATATTGTTTTAAGAGATGGTGGTTGGTCCTCTTATTATTATTATAAGTAGATATCTCGCGAGAGACGGCCTACATTGGTTCAGTGCATGTAGGAATTGTCTTAAAACAATATTATTATAACCTTAGTTGTCTTTTGTCCTGTTTTGACGTCGGATGTCAAAGAAGGACGCAAGTAAGGTTATAATAATATTGTTTTAAGAGAAGGTGGTTGGCCCTCTGGTCTTATTATTATTGTTTATTGATATTGATATGCTATTTTAATTTCAGCTCTACAAGATAAAGGAATAGTGCAAATTAACAGCAAGAGTTTCCTATATCCCAATGCGCCCTTACTTCTGAAGCCACGTGATGTGCGTCAGGATATGATCTGCAATGTTGGTGAAGAGACCAAGCACCCTGAACCACAATGTGTACAGATACTTAATGCCGAGGAAGGACAGGTGTTGGAACTGGCTTTGGTTAATGAAGGTATTATTGCTACCCCTACATATAATTGTATTTCTTTTCAAATAAGTTACTCAGAAAGAGTGTTAATGCCACACAGAATGGCAATGATGATTTGTTTCCCAAGAGAGTCACCAGCCCTCTTGTTATTTAAAGGACGACGTGAGATGCTTTCAAACATTTTGTGAGCATCAAGCCTTTACTGAGGGTAAAATATTTGTGGCCCTGTAGACCTATTTGGCAATGACTGAAGTAACTGGATGATGTTGGCGAATGTGGTCCCACTCCAAAAGCCTTTCCAGTCTCTAGGTAGGGTATTAAAGGCAGTCATTGCTTTCTTTCGGCAGTATTGTTGGGTGTATTAAAAATGATGGGTTTAGTCATTTGAATTCGGGTAACACACAGAATTGAAATTCTAGTTCCAGCTTTACATAGAGACCTCTAAGCTACCAAGTGTCGGTCTAAGGACTTTTTAAATAAATTCCTAAACTAGTCCGTAGTTATTTGAAACTATGTATTTGATTTTCAGGATTTGGTAGCAATGACTCCTATACTTTCCATATGCATGGTTACAATATGCAAGTTATTTCAACGTGGCAAACCCCTGATAATACACCAATTTCCAAGCTCCAATTTCGAAGACTAGATAGTGAAGGAAATATCAAAAGGTGAGAAAATCCAGAATATTATCAATATTATAATAGAACGCCATCATCAAGGTAATGGGATTTGTTTACGAGAAGGTTTTCTACTAGCTGGTAATGGTTCTGATATTCAACGAAATTTATCGCTGGTTGTATTTTAAATTTAAAGTATATTCCAACAAGGCCTTCATACGTATTTTGAATGGTCAAGGTAGCTATAAACATTTTGTATAATTTGCTATTTTAAATTTTCAGGAATTTACAGAATCCACCGGTTAAAGACACGGTGACAGTACCAAACAAGGGTTTCACTATAGTTCGCATGAGGCTAGACCGCGGTGGTGCCTGGATGCTCGAGTGTAGATCATGTGCCCTCTCATCATTACCAGCAGCAGTCCTCATCAATGTTCCTCAACCACTACCAAAGTCTGTCCTCGATTCATTACCTAAATGTGGTAACTACAGACCTCCAGATGTACTATTAAATTGATTTATTACTTGAGACGAGGGTAAAACGATCCCAGAACATGTTAAGGTTATTCTTGAACATTAAAATGATACTCACATAGGATTAGTGAGAAATGTGGAAGTACGAGTGGTTGGTAGTGGTAAAGATCACTTGGAAGATAATATAGAACCAATAGATTTGGAAAGTTACTTTAAGTTGTGTAGTAGTAAATAATACTCGTACTTTAAGTTTCACAATGCAGATCAAACAGTTGGTAAAATATATTGATGTTATGGATATACGTGATCGTGTTCAAAGATTTTGAAGTCACTTCAATTTCTTAGATTATTATTATCTAAATGTCAAATGTTAACAATAATTGTAAATATATGGTTATTATTAGTTTAAGTTTATTTATATTAAATTAAATGAAAAAATAATTGATCGAATTGATTTTTTTATCAATAAATATGCTCTGTAATGAAATCCATGTACTGTGAAACGTTAGTATAAATTGTTGGTGCTCCTTTTTTCCCACAAGGTGAAATACCCCATGACACAATACCAATAATCATAGGCATATTATCTTCTGAGTCTTGTATTGATTCTTCACTCTTTATTTTAATTACTTCGGTTTTATTTTCAATGTAATCGTCATTAATTTCGTCATCATAATATATTGTAGTTTCATCAACTGAATCAATGTCATAGTCGACGAATTCCACTAAAGGTCCACCTGAATCACCACTGCAAGCTGCGACTCCGCCGTCTAAAGGTCCTGTGCATATGTTTGCCTCCTTATCTAGTTCGTTGGTCTCACCAGGTTCACTCATATCATCGATAGCTTTGTAACAATCTGTATGAAGACGAAAATGAATTACAAAAGTATGAGAAAGGAATAATCCCCATTATTAGTGGTAACCTAAATAAATAAATGTTTACGATAGATGATATAATTTTAACAGCCTACATTTATGTGATCCTCGATTAATTACAATTAGTCCTTTTTTTAAGCAATGTCATATGGGTATTTCTTGTACCAGACGAAAACGTGGGTCTGTTAATATTACGGAAAGAAAAGTCCTTACCTTCAAAAGGAACGTATGTAACTTGTACTTCATGCAGTCTTGTCGGAAGATCTGGTAAAAATACAGTAGTCGTTAGAACTCCCCAACCAGGTAGCATCAGGTTCTTACATCTAGAATCGTCATATGGCAACTGGATGGGCTTGACCTCTTTTGTTATTTTAAAAGGAGTCCTCAATTGAAGAACTGCAATGTCATATGGTGCAATACCTCTGGAATGTAAAAAAGAAAGTGATGACCAGGCCCCTTAAAAATATTTTCTTTCTAATTTACAGAAGACTTTATGCAATTCATCAATACCGAATCTTTTAATTTATTGAATTGTATATAATGAGTGACTATTTTGACTTACGTAGGATCTGCTGAGGATTAGAAAAAAAACCGTTAGCAATATTGCTTTAGTTTCCATTTTATGTAGCAATAGGAATTATATTTAACAAATCCGTAAGTATTACGTAGTACTATTGAATATTCAGTGTCCATATTATAGAATATCTTCAGTGGCGATTAAAACGATTGAATTTAGAATCTGGCCTTCTGGTATAACATTTATTTCCGTTCAACAATCTATTCTTGAGACTGAGTTTTGATATACGTTCTTTATTTATGGTTTATTGAAAAACTGTTACCCAATATATTTTGGATGCGGAATCCGTTGTTCAATTTGTGATATTTGTGTAGAAGGTCCAAAACTGTAAATGTTGTGTGTTCCAGCTACGGCGTCCATATGTAGCCATCTGATTACCCAGGATTCAGTTATGCAGTGAGCAGCGGTCAGAACCTGATAAAATATGTGTATTTTACTACGTTTCTGTTCAATAAAAGTAGCTACGTATTGTATGTCATTAATATTTTATTAATACATGTTACCTACAAAATATATAGACTGATTATGGCTAGCACAGTTTGATCGAATATTTCGCCAAGAATCTGTGTTTTACAAGTTGCATTTGAGAGTCAGTCGCCATCCTCGGTTTTGTGTGCTTAGCACTTCTGGCTATAGAATTTGACTATATAGATTGTGGTCAAACACAGAAATCAAACGGTAGTATTTTTTTATCATATGACTAAAATAAAAGATAATATCACCAGGTTCTTTATATTGAAATCCTTACTATGTCCAATGTACGTATACAACAATCTATACATAAGTTATCTAAATTCCATTCTCACCCATCGTTCATTCAGTATTGTTCCTGAACATATTGGTACTCGTATCCACCAGAATCGCATTTGTAAGGAAACCAGATAAGGGTGGCTGTGGGGAGCCGCTTCATGTCCTCCTATGATTTTGCCTTCTGGTACTTCAGCATCAGTTATAAAAGCTTGATACCAAAGTAAAAAGTTTAAGTTATTATGGAAGTCAAATTAAAGTGACACAGATCATTAATCAATTACTCTAATTATTCATCATCATCATCCTATAGATGTCAACTGTTGTACATAGCCCTTTCTTAAAAATTGCCACATCTTCCAGTCGCCTGCCAAGTATTGCTACCTACAACCGAAAATACACTAGCCTTTGCATGGTTTCCAGTCGAGAACTCGTGTACCCCTTTGGTTATCAGTTCTGCGATAAATATAGCCTGCCTTTTGCCCTTTGGCCTTTCTATTACCCGCTGAGCTGACTTTAAACTGGTGCAAGCTGTAATTTATAAGCTGTTTTTTTCATAAAATAGGTAGCTAGCTGTATTGTCTGCTCATATATCTGAACTACTTCTATGCCAACATGATCGACGGTTACCGGTTTGTGAATTATCAGGACAGGACGCATCTGGGCCTCAGTCTACGGTACTAATGTCGTCATATAAAAGGAGAAACTGACTCACAGATCCATCTATGAATCATCCAAAAACTTAAAATTTTGCAAGCAGGGTTAACTTATAATAACGAAGGCAACCATAGTGGTTTCCTTCGTTATAAGTGGTTGCCTTGTAAGGGTTTTCAAAATTTGACCAGAAAGCATGTGACTGCAGACCGGAAAGGTAATCTAAACATTACTTTTCAAGTCCTTCGATATTTTAATAGTAAATTAAATCAATACTAAAATTATAATAAAGCTGAAGAGTTTTTAGCTTGATTGTTTATTTAAACGCGCTAGTCTCTAGGACTACCAGACGTATTCAAAATATTATTTAACTAAGCAATAGGAAGCTACATTATCCCAAATTGTAGGCTACTATACGGCGTAGGATAACTAGTTAAAAATAAAAAGTATTACCTGATAATATTAGTGAACATTTTATCAGAACTATGATCACTTGTAAGTTCATTGTAAAAGTATTACAGCACTTGTATTGTTTACTTCGTTCGAGTGTCAATGTATTCATATCTGTTATTCGAGTAGGTATCTAATATAAGGTTTGCCTCGTTATCCGACGCATACGCATGTCAGAAGTGCACAATATTGGTGATAATAGGTACTCTTTGCGATTCAAATCACTGTCCTGCTATGAAATTTGGCTTTTGGTGAAGGAAATAATCGCGAGGAAACCAGGTGGTAGGGTACTGCCCATAGAATTAGAATATTAATAGAGCGACTGTACTAGAGTACGGTCCGTGAGCATCGGTACGGTCGAAATGCCTTGAAACGAAGTGCGCGTGCATAGTTGTGACGACTAAAATACATATAATAAATGCCAGTTTCTCGTTTTTTATCGTTAATTTAACCGAGAACAAATGACAAGGAATTCATATAGACATTTTGTCTGACTGTAAAACAACTAGTGTACGATATATCTGTGAATGCATCTATATGGAAACTGCTTACACTTCGCACAAGGTAATGTTGTTAACGCTATCACTCTATAATATCCTAACTCTATGGTACTGCCATTCTCAAGTTGAAAAAGTCATCAAGCTCCAAACGATGTGATCCGGCAGCGCCGATGTCAGTTATCTGGTTTCCCTAGTACAAGCTCCGCTCATTTTGGAATCAGTTAACCGTGTGCGAGGAATGTTCCAGGATATTTATTTCCCAAAATTCAAGCCGAGAGTAGGGGGTCGCTTATGTATGAATGCCTCTGTAAACTTGTGTGAGTGGTTTAGGCATGGTTTAGGTATTAAAGGTTTAGAATCTCTGTCATGAAGATGGAACTATAATAGATACCTAAAATATGATACGGGTTATTACAATATGGGAACAGGACAACCATATATTATAAAAAATTATTGCATTATAGTACCATATAGTACTTAATTGATGCTTATTTCTATCGAAGTTATGGCATGAATCCAGAACGACGTAGAAAAAAGCAGTTACGACTATTTTTTATCATTTTTAAAGCAATGTTCGTGTTCAATATCTACTTATATTATGAATGCGAATATTTGCGTCTTTGTGTGTGCATGTTTGTAACACATCATGTTGTAATGGCTGAAAGAATTTGGATGTTTAGTATACAGATATAGCTTAATAAATAATAGGAAACTGAATTGAGGTTAAATCAAGTCTAAACGCAGATCAATAACTCTTAGACATAGATTTAGGATTTAGCTACGCGAACAATTCTTTGGTCTGAAGAATAGATTGCGTATCATTGGTACAGGTTCCAAATTCAAATGTTTTAATCTCGACTGAAAACTTGACTTGTGCATTGATTGACGTTTCAAAATAGGGAACTAAGAAATAAGTGACGATTAAAAATACTCGTAATGAGTTCATTCAAGTGAGATTATTTTGAATTAGAATTTTTGCTCCTAGTAATAGATTACATTAGATAGAAAGTAATAAATAAAGATACCTATATTATTATGCTCTTTGAGTATTATTTCATCAAAAATAAATATGTTGGTCTGCTTCGTTAGTAAAGAAGTTAGAGTGACACAAAGTATTTTTGTCATTTCACTCTAGTCTAGACAAAAGTGCAGCGCTTCATTTTCCGCATGCGAAATTCGGAAATAAATGTGGGTTTAAGTATGCATCATTCACATGATTTATTATGTCATTTTCCATACAAAATAAACATTCTACTTGCGGAAAGTTTAAGACACGATGATAGAAATTGTCTAGGGGCATCATGTAGCGGGTGCCTAAGCTTATTTTAAGATAGAATTAAAAGATTACACATGTTTTAACAATTTATTCCATGACTATGTTTCCTGAAGAAAATTTACAATACTGAAAATACCAAATAAAAATAATAACAATGCAATTAAAGTAGTTATACCCATGATTGGAAATTGAAGCAAACATACCATGTTGCGTCACCATCACAGGTGTATATTTTACACAAAAAAATATTACCCTGTGTCATACAAACTGAATTCAATAAGCTGGACCTTCAAACAAGAGATATGGTGCTAGAAAATTTTCACAGGAGATAATTTAAAATTTTCATATTTCGTAGTTCTCAAATTAAATTAGTTATCTATGTATTTTCACTATAAAAACAAAAAATAGATTCCTCCCAAACTAAAAAGAAATCTTATTTTAAACTCTACATTATTAATAAAAAATACGAGTATGTTTAGACCTTCTTTTATTTGCGACTTTTTGAACAGTGGCCGGTGAAAGAGCACGTTCATCCTACCAGCTCAGTCACAGATATGAATCTAAATAGATGACGCAAGGGTATTTACTTCGCTGACTAAAAGCTGTGCCAAAAGGGAGAGCAATGCTCTTTTTTGAGACTGTTTCGCTCGGCCAGGGACTTGCATAAGGCTGCATATCCACCAGAGATGTGTAGCGAGGGATTGTTTAGTTGACAAATAGTATCGCTTCATTTTCACGTTATAGCTCTAATGCCAGCCTAACTAAAGCGCTCTTGTGACAATATGACAGGAAGAAAAGAGTGGCACGCTTGGTTTTCATACGGATGGAGGAACTTGTTATCTATTTAGATTTATGTCTGTGAGTTCAGTCTTTATTAGGTAGAATTAAAAATATCAACAGTCCTATTTGAAAGTCCTGCCAAAGAATCATTGCATCCAACTAAAAGAGTGTGTATGAATTAGATAATATTTTGAAATTATTTTGATGACAATTCATTTAATAAGGATATTATAATTAAGATTCGATTAATTGCAAATTCGATGGTTCTCCGTAACTTTCGTTACAGTCTCAAGTTATCACTTGAGTTTGGAATGATGATTATACTTATTTAAATATATAAATCTGATTAACGTATTTAATAAGCATCTTAATTATAATGTGGGTAAATAAAATTTTAAAAGAATTTTTGAAATTAATTACAATAAAATATTTTAACGGAAAATAATCAATGTATGGAAAAATGCAACACAGAAATTGCTTTTGTCATCTTACTTATATATTTTCTGGATTAAACCTTTACGTTTAGTTATCTACTTATTTATCTTACTGGATATATTCGAGGATTTATACTAAGCTTCTATATAAATGAACACATTGTGGCAGTTCACATGAAAACGGTTCTTATAAGATAGTAAATCCTCGTAGCACAGAACACACAAGGAGGTTGAATGAAAAAAGCCTCCCTAAACATATGTTTGCTGCAAGGTACATTCTGATATGCACTGACACAACTTCTACACCTAATGGTGCGTTCATGCTACGCGAAGCGAGCACGAGTCAAGCCTCTAACGAACAGAATTCGTTCGCCGCTCGCAATGTCAAGTGTTCGTGGCTCGGCTCGTGCTAACTTCCTGTAGCATGGACGCACCATAAGAATTGGTTAGAATAGAAATGGATGTAATAAAAAAATATTCTTTTTAGATTGGCATTTATGGATTGGCCGGTGAATTATTCAAGCTGGTATATTTTGCACTTAACCCATTTATAACCCTTTAGTATATTAATTAGTTTTACTGTATTTTACGTTAGAATGAGGCTAACATAGTCTTACTCTAATTTTATGTACAAAAGTAAAAAACGAGTAACAAAATTATCAATCTAAACCTTATTCAAATAGTTCTTACAAGTTATATTATGATAAACCTTATCAATGACACATTAATGCCATTTTAATACCTGTCTCACGAACAAATTCATTTCTTATAAATTATTTGAAATAAAAAATGAGTTTCATATAAAACTTTGGTCGAAATTAATTACAGCTTTTTCAGTTACACGACGTATTAAAAATTACCTTAAAATTACCTTATTAAACAATTATTTACAGAAAAAAACATCAACAAAAAGTATCTTTATTTATTCGCACGTTGTTCATATTTCAACAACTGAATAAAATATGGCAGTACGCATCGCTTGTGTACAATATTCACTCGTAAATTCGATTAGAGATCGAGTTTTATCGATTAGCGAGTTTACATCTCGATACTAGTGATGTATCGGGTAAAACGGTGGCGTGATGGTGGGCAGGTGGTGGCCGCACCGTGGGAAGTTCGGAGGCACGGGAGGCAGGTCGCCCTGCGTTCCGATATGTAGTATCAAGTTCATTCCGATTACAATGTGGTAGATAAAATGACAGTGGAATAGCCAGTATCCTGAAAATAAAGAAAAGTTCGTTATAGGTATGAGGATAATCAAATAAGGGTTAATAGGATTTCAAGACCAAATTAAAAGAGTGAACGACAATGAAACAAAATTAGGGAAGCCCAGATTTAAGATCAGTGCAATAGCAAGAATGTTGGCCTCAGACGGCTTGTTTTATCATATTTAATTATTATTACTCACCAGGATTATCAGCCTTTAGTCTTAAAACAACGTATCCGTTGTTTGGTACAGCGAGGGTGTCCTTCAATGGAGGTAGATTATACTGCCTGTTCAACAGCCCCTTCCTATCTAAATCTAGGGCGTGTTTCAAGTTGATCTTCTTTATGTTCTTGTCTGGAGATCGACCCATACCGATCACATTGTATGAAGTACCGTGGAGGTGGAATGGATGCGAGAGGTTAGGCGATTGCACTGGAAAGTGGTAATTGGTAGAGATTAGTTTTCGCTGTCGAAAATTGACTATCGGTTATATTCTTGAATTCACAGCATTCGAAAAAGGTTAACATCGTGAGGAAACCAAAACGCGGTGGTAGAGTACTTTGTAGTCTCTGCCTGACTTGATACCCTCCTCTAGTTGAAAACCTGTCGCCGAGCCTCTACCAGTGTATTCTGGTTTCCAGGCTTTGTGTGCATACAATTTTCGGCCACATCATTACTTAAAATAGTGATAGATTTATTTTATTTTCCAGTTCACTTACCTTCATCAACAAGGACAATTTCAACGATCGAGTTGAGTGGGACATCAATCATGTGTGTGCACCGACAGTCGACTGGACAGTTTGGTGGCCTGTTGTCGCCGTTGCAGAACAATTCCGGAGATAGCTCGTGTACTTGAGACAGAAGCGGCGCGGGCGGCGCTCTGTACGATATTTCGTCTACTAAACTTATGACGTGATCACCGCCTGGAGCCACTAGAAGGAGAATTTGGATTTTAACAAGCTGCATACAAGTTCTAGAGACCTAGAGCTGGACAAAAGGTAGCATATGAACTACTCTCATAATTATTTATGATCATTAATCCTAGAAAATCATTTTTGGAGTGACAAAGGGATAGTAAAAAGATAAAAAAGATATGTTTGTATTCAAAGGTGAATTCAATGCTTGATGACTTTCATACTTCACTATTGCATGTTTAATTTATATGCACACATTAAAGCAAAGGATTAAGTAATAAATACGTTAATTTAGGTTAACTGTTGTGAAATAAGTTATTAATGTGTACGTTTTAAGTAATTATAAGTAACTACATTACATTACAGGGTGTCCCAATACTCAACGTTAAGTGGATACCGGGCGAAAGACTAGTCTATAGTATAGTCCATAGATACAAGCTTACTTGCCGGGGTTAGTGTAGTACTTCTTTTTAAACTTTAATTTTTCTAAACCATGACTCAATCAAATATTTTTTTTTTCTAAATTAACAATGTTCTTTGTTTGATTCAACAAACAAATCTGTGACTACGATTTGATATTGTTTATTTAGAATTATATTAGTAAAAAAAACACTGCAAAATTTTGAAATTTGGGATCACAGATGTATATCGTCTAAGGTGTCGATTTTCAACTCTTTCAAAATATGGCTTCTATCACTTAACTACGTGACATTATTTTCTTTTTGCTTACCAGATCTTGTATATACTAGTCTTTCACCCAGTAGTCACTTGACGTTGAGTATTAGGACAATGTATTCGCGTACACCTCCAATAAAAAATACAGAATTTTTGTTGAGGTGTACGTGAATTTATTGAAGCTACCTCCTCTAAGGTACTTACCTAAGAAATTCCTGTAAGTATTCTCCTGAAATAGATCTTTTGGCTTATAGAAATGGAACCGGAAGGGAAGGAAGATCTTTACATCAGGTCTCTCTTGTAATATAGCCTTATCCACAGCTCTGGACGATTTAAGATTACTGACACATACTGCGTCATTCCGTTTGACGTTGCATATTGCGTCTAACGGGTTCATTATCTGTAATTTAGAATATTAATTTAAAATATCATGTAGTTGTAAATATAATCTTAATATAGCAGTAGTATTTTATATACAAGCAAATAGTATTATAATAAAAATGTACAACCTGTATATTTTGTGCTGCATTCTAAGCACAACTAAAATACAATTTGATTTTGAAGTCATAACCTTTGTGCTTCCAAGAAATATATTTATTTACATTTAATCTACAATAGTTTATAGTGCTACATTCTACAAAAACAACTACATATGTATAACCAATACTGTTTGGGCTACTGTCATATTAGGGTAAATAAAAATACATGTATTTATAATAGTTTTATTGAATGGTATAAAAAAAATACACACTTCTTACAATAATTATGATAAATTGTTAATTTTGCTAATTCCTCTAGCATTCGCGATACATACCTTACTTCGTTGTATGATTTTAATAATCGCTGTAAGTTAGCTTTATTTGTTTAAATATTTTTGTAGACTAGGGTACGCCAATATATGATTTTTAAATAGTATTTTTTTTTCGATTTTCGTTGGCACAATTTACATATTAAATCATAATCAGTATACAACACAATTTTCTTAAAATGGTAACTTTAAAATTATGGTAATGCGTTTTTGTATATTCATTCATCTATTTTCTACATAATATAATATGTATTTGTATATACAGTCTTTATTTGTTTATATAATGTGCAATGAAGTGTTTGATACAAATTAATATTTATGATTATTTACAAATATTGGAGTAAAGAGTATTTACATTTACCATAAGTCGATTGTATTCCATGCAACACAAGTTATGTAATTGGTCCGAAAATCTTAATATTCTAAGCAGGTATGTCTAATAAGTAATTTTTTTTATATATACACGAAATAAATAACTATCCTTGGTGAAAATGATAATGGCAAGTTGTTAGTTGAAGAACGAACAGCGAAATGATTCAATGAAACAGGAAACGATACCTTTATAAATGAGGAAAATGGTTTAAGAGCCTCCAAGAACATATTACGGGCGATAAAATTATTAATTACGAAAATATCACCGAATATGGCATAAAAACAGAAGTCAACTCAAAGACAGAGTTACATCGTTAAATAAAAAAAAACACAAATAATTATTAACTCCCGTTGAATCATTCTAATACAAAAATAAACACAACGGCGGAATCGAGCACTTCGAATCCACCGAACACATCACACAAGACAAACATAAATTTACACTTAGTTAACATAATTCAACTGCGATGTACTTAATTTTTCACAGGCGTGAACTGGGAAATGTTCTAGATGTTCTAGGAACCGGATTAGTTGAGTGTGATGGGAGGGAGATGATCCCCGCAGGTGGGGAAGTTGGGAGGCACGGGCGGGAGGTCAGCCTGAGTACCGACTTGGAGTACGAGACTCATTCCGATGACGATGTGGAAGAGGAAGTGGCAATGGAGGAGCCAGAAACCGGGGTTATTGGCTCTGAAACGGAGGATGACATAGCCGTTATTGGGCACTGCTATAGTGTCCTTCGCTGGTGGTAAATCACCCTGTTTAAGGTGACGCTCGAGCAGACCTCTTCTGTCGAGGTCGAGAGCGTGTTTCAAGTTAATTTTCTTGACGTTCTGGTCGGGCGACCGTCCAATACCGATAACATTATAAGCGTAACCATGAAGATGGAATGGATGAGACAAATTCGCGATTTGAACTGAAACATAAGAAAATGCATCATAAATTCATGTTCTGTTCAAATAAACAATATAATAATGATAATGGGTTGCATATAAAACCTCTAAAATTGTTAAGTTAACAATTGGAACGTGGGTTTATAAGTTTTGCTATCGATTTAAATCGTTGTTCTTACCTTCGTCTACTAATACAAGTTCCACAATAGCATTCATGGGGATGTCGACTTTGTGAGTACACATACAATTCTGTCCGCAGTTTGCTGGCCTATTGTCACCATTACAAAACTGTTCAGGGTTAATATCATCGTACTGACTGATCAAAGGAGCAGGTGGCGACATATTCGAGATTTCATCAACCAAACTGATAACGTGGTCTCCTTGTGGGGCCACTGTAAAGGTTTAAAGTGGTTAATGTCATGTTTCCGTATACACATTTTTCAAAATTATACATAAGCATAATGTGCCAATTAACTTAAAACAGTTCTGTTAAATTGTCAGAATAATTTTGTTCTGATGCAATAGCTTTGTGGCTGTTAAAGTAAATACAATTTCTTACCTAAATATCTATTGTAAGTATTGGGCTGGAAGAGCATTTCAGGTCTGTAGACGAAGAAACGGAAAGGCAAGAAGATCTTAACATCGGGTCTGTCTTGGAGGATAGCTGGATCAATGTTTCTGGCATTTTTCAGCTGGCTGACGCAAATGGCGTCATTTCTTGATATGTTACATCTCGCGTCCAAGGGATTCATAACCTGAATAGTTAGTGGGGAGAAAGGTACGTGCAAATTACTAGAATACGTGCATATTATACACTAATATTGTCTACTGTTTCTAATATATCTACTATTTCTAATATCTCTACGAAGTGGTTTGATTTGGTGCATTATTTATTTATAACATTATATCTCACTTTTCCAATAGCTACATTATATGAGGTATGAGCATGAGGTAGACAAGTTATTTGTAAGACCAAGTATGGAGTTATTTACAAAACCGGTCAGTGTACCGGTAGTTGAATTAGGCGACTGTACATGGTCTAATTCGTGAACAGTTATAATTTGATTTTTCAATTTAATTTATTCACTACTGCGAAATTCTACTATGCTTCTAGTGACTTAAGTTTAAGCAACTAGTTACTGCTAAGCCGATACTTCAACAACGTTTAATCGAGGTTGTCGTGCTCAAAGAATCTAGTATGCAATATCCGCTATTTAATAATTGCTACAATCTTATGACACGAGTACTAAGTGTACTAACGGTTATGGAAATTAAAAGGAAGAATAGCTCATCTCAATATAAATGAATAAATCTAAGTGTCTAACTAAAGGAAAAAACATAGTAATTTTATAAAATTATGTACAAAAAGTTTTCATATTTCTACTAGTGTTTCATATTTTACACAATAAGGAAAAATCATATATA
This sequence comes from Polyploca ridens, assembly GCA_951394255.1. Lineage (NCBI taxonomy): Eukaryota > Metazoa > Arthropoda > Insecta > Lepidoptera > Drepanidae > Polyploca > Polyploca ridens. Next base: position 14,483,438 of record OX596247.1, on the reverse strand, counting down.
CACTATTGCGTAAAACTCTTACCACTCCCTGAGGGATTCCGATATCATAAGTTGGCGCTTGAGATGATGGCTGATATGGTCCTCGTGCGTACCTGAGGACAGCCAATTGCTGAGCTCTCTTAATACCACACTCTCCGAGACCTCTAACTTGGATCCAGTAAGCTCCTGGACGGTTGTTCGCTTCGATCACGAAGTCATATCGTTCGCCTGAAACATTAGAATTCTATCAAATTAGTTCTTATTTGTTTTTCCGTTGAAGCCTCATTAGCTTCTAGAAAATTAATTATCGTTGTAAAAGAGGAAGCACGTTCAGTGATGTTATACAATTGTATACGCTTGACTGGGTGCACTACTTAACTGTATACATTATTACAACACAACAAAGGCGTGTCTTTTATAAAATTTGCCGATTATCGTGATTATGCTGTTCGATAGCAATAATTATTATTAATCAAGAATCTAAAAAAAGTGGACATAGCCTAGGTAATCTGGAATGTCGATGCCGCAATATGAGTTTCCCTTAAAATGCAAGAATTTATTAGGAACTATAATGAGGGATTACTACAAAGTTATGCTTATTACTTCCTCGTTTTCATTACCTGAGAACGAGATGATAGTGTTGACCTGCACCGGCTGCACTGGCTCTCCGTCAGTTGCGATTACCGTTAAGTTGTGGCCTTCGAAAGTGATTTGCGCGGGGCACACTGACGCGAAAGCGTTGATCATTCTGAATCTGTATCTTCTGCCTGGTGTGATAGTGAACACTTCGAGGGGAGTGTTTGTCATGAAACCGGTGTTGGGATCTCTGAATTGACCCTTTCCATTAATGAGCACAGATTCGGGATCTTGACCAGTGTTGACGGCAAGACGACCTGGATACCTTTCGGCGGCATCTTCGTGCAACCAATCGCTGAGCAACATAACGTGAGTGGTCAGATCGTAATCGTAAAGGTGACTGTTCGGGTCCTTCGATGGGGGTTGACGGACAACGATGCTGCCGTATAAACCGTCTAGTTTCTGGAGACCGGTATGAGCGTGCCAGAAGTGAGTACCAGCGTTACCTTGCCATTGATATCTGAAATCATCATAGTAATATTTTTAAAATGTGTAATTTTTTGGACAATAGAATAATACTTCGGAAAGTAACATATTTTTATTTAAGATTACGTAATATGTTCTCATTAGTTATAGCGCTGATAGAACTAGATCTTATACCATTATAAGCTACTATGAGTGAATCTTTATTATTACCTGAAGGTATTTCCCTGCTGAATTGGACATTGAGTCACGAACGGTACACCATCGTAGTACTGGGATCCTCTCTGCCAAATTCCATGCCAGTGAATGGTCACTTCCATGCCCTCCATATGGTTTTCTACATCGACAACCACTTTGTCGTTTTCACACACTTGGATGGACGGCCCAGGCAACATTCTGTTAGCCGTAAGGATTCCCCTCTCGACTCCATCAGCAAGTACACATTGGCAGTGAGACCACACAACATTGGTCGCATTCGGTGTACACACCTGACACGCCCTGTAAACAAATGGTTACTGTTAAAGCAAACTGCACAGTGACATAAGCTGGAAAGTGCTTGTTTTATTTCCCTATCAGCGTTGTTTTATTACACCATGGTTTCTTGAGCCTATTCGTTAGGTATCGTGAAACCGTTTGCATAAGTTCTGTCGTCACCTATCAATTACGTGCCTAACGGAATTTGGATCACTTGTTGTATACTTGCGTACGACATTGAAACCGCTGCAGTCCGTGTGAAACGAGCCATGAAATGTGCGAAATGCAAACCATCGGCGTCCATGTTGCTTCTTCAACGTCTGCACGTTTTGGCGTGAGGTTCTCAAAAATATTTTCGCGAGTACCTATTGTCGTGGTGGATAACTACGATTACATGATTGTTAGGTAAGGATTTACCCAAGCGTTGCTTAAGTGGATTTTGAGATTTTGTGATATAAATTGACGTCGGTCTAGCTAGGTGATTGTATAGCGAACCTTCAGTAATTATCGTAGTTGAATTGAATAGGACGAACCTAACTATTATCGTTATGAAATGCTTGGCCCATACCGTGCACAATGTCACTGGGTGATCTGTTGCGTTGTAATTGGGTACCTTGGCTAAGTAGCCTCATTCACTTTGTTTCCGCTGAGTGAACACAATACAAAAGACAATTTTAAACAGCAAAGGTTTTTTACGGAGGAAATGAGCTTTAAAATGTGTAGAGTTTTTGCTGCTGCAACGTCATATTTACTTATTTGGTCCTAACTTTTATTATCAATAATGCATGTAAAAATCCTTCGAAACTCATAAAACTGGCTGTGGTTTTGCATAATCACAATTTTTATGGAGGTTTATGAATCATTAAAAACAATACTAATTGAATAATAAGAACTGATTCGTATTCTATTCAATCATAAAAATGTGATAAGAATGCATAACCACACTTGTATGTCAGTTACCATATACTTTTATACTATTGTGATACTCTACAATGTAAACAAATACTAGAAAATATGTTTCTGACTTTATTTACGATTATCTTTTTATCCGCAATACAAATACAAAGAGCCATATTTTATTGTTCCGTGGCATAATAATTATGACCGTATACTTTTTGTGCGATGCGCTTTTAATTGCTTTTTAAAGACAGGTTTTAATATCTTGGACTGAGTATTATTTAAAATTAAAACAATACTTACGCTCCGAGAACAGTGTATAACTCCAGGGTGAAGTGGTAATAACAAATCCTTGGTGGTTCATTCTCTCTGCACGCTCTAGCGCACTCATCAGGAGCCGAAAGCGCTGGGTTTCTCCTGAGCTCAGCAGTAGCACTGCTCGTGAAGTCCAAGTGCTTGAGAGAAGATTTTCCATTTGCATTCCTTGCCAAAACTGGGAGTGGATTATTCCTCACACCACCGCTGAGCGGACCGCTGCCGCTTTGAGCAAATGGGTTCGAAGCAGGTCCGTTTGTACTGCCGAAAGACGCAAATGGGTCGTTCGCAGTAGGATGGGTCTGAACTAGTCCATGAGTGGAGGAAAACGAGTTGCTAGAACTATCTCTGAAGGGTGTTGCTGTGCCCGATGACCACCATGATGCTGAAGTTGACTGGTCATCTGGGACGTTCAATGCTTCTGCAAAACAATAAAACGCTAAAATTAGAATCGTTTTTCGAACAAGGTGCTTTTGTACTTGGCCTAGCATTTGACACAAGGTTGAAATGTCGGAGGTCGATCCGGTCTGTTAAAATCACCTAACCTCTTTACCTCGATTGTAAAAAGTTCATAGACCCTTAATATCATTGCGAGGTATTATAAAAACATTCTCATTTAGAAAAGCTAGAATTCAGGCATTAAAGAGTTTATGGAACTTTAGTGACAACCTTGGTTTTCGCAATATTATCAATAAAGATAAAACAAACAAACATGTTATAATCAGCTATAATAATACGCTCTAATGAACTAGCAGTAGAACTAATACAACACGTGAAGTATCTTTAATCTGTAACATTTTCCCAAGGCGTCCTACAGTAGTAGTCGGTTAATGTATTCGATTGATTAGTTTATTAGATAAGACCACGCTTGGTTCAACAGGTGCGTTAATGCAAATTCCCTGCTCTCAAGCAAACATGGTTATAGTGGTCACAGCCGCTTGTTCTGTCACGACACCGTTTTCGTAACGTACCGATCTAGTAGGACTTCAATCCTTAAATTAAAGGACTTTTACTTCCTCGTTTGTTTGTTTAGACTCTGTTACAGTTTTAGCATTACCAAGCGTAACACTAATTGGATATTATGCAGTCAGATACAATCGGCTTATTTTCATCATAATTAATTACTTTACTCAATGTTTACATCGAAATATCGCTATGACTTTGTTATAAAACGTTTTTTTGTTTGGCAAACTTGGGCCAGTTTAGGATTAGACCTTGAACCGACTTTACTTTTATTTCCTTGTTGGTAAATTTTGCTAACATTGGTAAGTGATCGCGATTTGCTACGCTGTCTGCGATTATAATTGAATCAATAAAGGATTTCTTAAGATTAGGTGTTCCGATTTCTTAAAGTTTTAGGTAATATTTATTTTTATTCGATTCTGTAAGCTGTGTAGTCGATGAACGATAAAAAATCACGATACATGTAAATATTTGGAGTAAACGTTTGTAGTCGCACGCAAATTCTCAATAGATGGCGCTGGCTGTTTGCTTTTATGTTTAATTGGAATTTAAACTTTTCTTTAGAATTTTTTTTTTATTTTTTCTTCGCTTACTTCATTCTTGAGCCTTATCCGCTATAGAATTTTCCCGCGCCTTTAAATATAATTTTATTTGAATTCATTACTAATAGTAGTATAGTATTTACTCTATGCTAAACATGCTATGCAAATGTATATCGCCAAACATCACCTACATACAAATAGTGAAATAGACATACAATAACACTATTTACAACATAACACTACATATTAACATCGGTGTAAGTGCAATTCAAGACGTCTCCGCATCGTGAGTAAGTGGTAGATGAGTCCTAATTTTTTTCTGCGTTTCCCGCGAGATTAGCGCAATTCAACGGCCACAGGGTTAATCCTGTGCCCGGCGTGATTAGTTTGTAAATTTTGTTTAAAGTCATTTTAAACACATAATTCATTTTATTAAACTTTGATCATTAGTGGTATAAATATGCCACCCAATAAGATTGGTCGCTTTCGTACTGCCTTTAGGGTTAGTTAACTAGTATTTATTAGGCATTCCGTTTATAAATCACCGGTATATAATCACAAATTAAAAATTTGAGCCGCGAGGCACCTACTGCGGTTTTCACGTGGTTTCCATAATAGCCCCAAGATTTTCCCCTTCTTCCTGGTTATAAACTGATTACTTTGTGCAACGTTAGGTGCGTGCGTAACACTGTGATTATTGTTAAAAAAATTACTCGCGACGAATCTATAAAATGTGTGTGTTGTTTAAAGTTATTATCCCGTTCTTCTGAATAGATCTTCCGCTGCAAATATGAGATGTTTAGTCGGGTAATTATTTACATAGTATTATTATTGCTGTGATCTAAAAATATTTCAGTGCCTCAATTTATTTAAGGCACCAAAAATCTATTCTATTCTCTAGACCAAACGATCCATGGTTCTTTCTATCTTAAATATTTATTTCAGTTTTAGCAATGCTTTATCTTTACTTTGTCATGATCTATTGCTATTACTTTGGCTGTAAGCCAAACATTTTCTTGTAACTCACACACTAAACCGTATTTCACACTTAATCTAAGATCTTTCATTGAGTTTATCTTCTGTCTCACGTACGTTCTTATCACGATTTAGTTGGTCATGTGCAGTCACAATGTTTAATACTCTATGTTGCGGCATATCGGTGGCGTTCCCAGACACGATGGGTCAAGGCTGTTTATGTCTCGCTACTGCAGCTTAAAGGTTGTATGTATTAGACATTTCTACATATCCGCTAATCTTTAACTCATACATATAATTACGACTGTCTTCATATTAGTTATTAAAATATCACTGGCACCTATTGAATCATTGGTTATTTTTCGTACTCATTTATTCTACCTTAAATGTAATAAAAATGTTCCTTAAATGTACATTTTTATTACATTGAGTTTTAAGATCTATGCATTCTGAACCTTTGGCAAATGTCATAGCTATTCCTGTGCAGATTGTTGTGGTGAATGTTGAATGAAACGGTTTGGTTGAAGGTGTTACAAACGTTGGTGCATTTGGCATACCAATACCATTTGGTTTGTAAATTTAGTATTCAATGACGTGCTCATAGAATCGTGTTTGCATTCAATTAAGTTGTATGCGATTCGTCGCGGCTATAACTCCAGGTAGTGTTTCGTGGATCGTGGCGTTGATCGCATATGCCTGTTACTGCAAAATGATATCGAATGAGTCGCAAATTGTTATAGTTTCTCTTCTTTGGAGTTCAGCAACAATGATAGCTCAAAAACGTTGTCAGTGTAGGCTGTCATAGAATTTCTTTCATTTCTAATGTAACGACGATAAAAGCAATATTATCGCTATACAATATTGAACTAATGATAAGGCTACAATAGTAGTAAAAGTTGGTTATGGTAGATGGGTTTCTAGAAAATTTTAAACGTAATATAAAAACAATAATATGTGTTGTTAAGATTTTGAAAGCGTAACAAAAGCAGAAGCTGTTAATAAAATAGTTTGTAAATTTTATTATTCACTTTTTTATCACAGGCTTTATGTCACCCAAAATCCAGCCGTTCGAAACAACTTCGATTCTTTCCTCATATTATATAATATAGTATATACATTTTTACATTGCATTGCATAACTTGCGTACTATTCTAAATTCAAAAGAACGGTCAATTTCAATGATAATTTAAACAATTGACACCCACTTGAGTTACAATTTGCTTGCGATTTATTTATTACATGTTGTTTATGTTACCTACTAATCAGAACAATTTGTTATTTATTAGCGTGTTAGCCGAGACCCAAAACTTGTTTTGTCACTTTAATATTTACTATCTTGTCTGCTGATAGAATAGGTATTCCACCTTGAATAAGTATTGAAAGATTTTTCATAAAAAATATTAATTCATTCTCTTTTCGTAAGTCTATAAGACTGCTCTAGACTAACGTGGTTTATATCTCGCCTTTAGGGGGGGACTCTTATGCTCTAGTTGACCACGATTATAAAAACAACTTCGTGTGTTTTCCCGTTATTGCAAACCTGAAGAACTTGAATAATCAACTGTCTCAATATTTCACACAAATTGCTTCAAAATATCAAATTTAACATCGAAATAACTTGTTTTCGGGTTATTAATGAGGCATCCTATATGCTACATATTTGAAGTCTAATTGTTTATGACTATTCGCATATACCGCTCTAAATTAGCATAAGCGTAACTCTTGAAGCATTAATTTTATTTGAAAATTCTTCATGGAATTCTGAAAATTAAAGTTAAAAATTATTATCCTGATTAGTAACGCAGTTTATAAATTGAAACAAAAACTTATTTCTCGCAAGGCTGATTGCGATTGTTATAAATGCATTATATAATTTTGTAATGAAATAATTATGATAAAACGGAGTCAGCTTCCTGTACCTTGTGGTTTTACGAAATAAAATTAAATAAGTTAAACCGACTTATTGTTAGTTTGGTTTTGTATATTTATTGTACCGAATCGTGACTATACATTACCACGATTTGTAGAAAATGCACCAGGATTTAACCCGTCTGAAACTGGACAATCGTGAGCGTTGAAGCGGAAAAGAGTGAAAGTTTCCACTTCAAACAATCGCTTTGGATTCGAAGTGAGTCTGTCTAGTTCGTAGATACACGTCCGTAAAGTGATATATTTGCTCGCTGTACCATGTCAGTGGGTAGTTACGCCCATGACGGACCTCAATGAGTTCTTGTATCAATTTCAACAGCATAGTTTTGTATTATGTGTTTGATTATCGAAACCGGTATTTAGATTGCTTTTATGTAATCGAAAATGAACATTCTTGGTGCAGGTAGCGTTAACAGCGCTATCTGATCTGAATGTGTAACGTATTCAGCCCGGTGTATATTGCAATTATTAATAAGATACGTATTAACTGATTGAGGATATGATGTAGGTACTACTTTTCTAATTACAGTATGAGTATATTACAAAAGTGCAGAGTAATAAAGAATAAAGGAAATGCAACGATTAAAAACTTTATGAAAGGAAGTAAACAAACGCAAGCTGGCAGTGAAAATTTGCGTAAGTCATCATACTATGCAGTAGATTAAAAACCGAACGACACAACGCGCTAATAGATCAGCCAACCCGTTTAGGCTACAAGAATTATCATAGAAATATACAAACATACATCTTAAAACATCAACCTTCTTTGGGGTGGAAATACAATTGTATGTACCTACGAATATATCTATGAATACAAACATTCTTACGACACTCTGAAAAAGTGATCGTGATTTCTTTCAGGCAACCAATGGTAATATCATTAATTAATTATGGCTGATCTATCATAAATCATCATATCAGTCTAAGGTTCACTGCTGAACATAGGCCTCCCACATGAACTTCCATTTGTAACGGTTTTGGGCTGCTTGCATCCAGCGGCGCTTAGCGACTCTGACAAGCTCGTCGGAGGAGGTCCCATTATAACATAAATACTTACATGAAATATATATGATTATTGAAACTGCTTAAATGACAGTCAATTTTGATTGAATTTCATTCACAAGCTTAATTAAACCAGTCATTCATACCTAGACGAAGTGTGAAATTTTGCCTCGGCCATTTAATCCATGTAAGTAATATGACACCGACCAAACCAGCTATTGCACTAATAAATTATGTATTCCAATGACTTAATCGTACTGGGAGGAGAGTGGAAGTACTCGATAGTCTTGTCGAAGGAAGTTAGCCTATATTAACATTGGTGTATATTAGAACGGATGGCAGACATTAGCACATGCGGTTTTTGTTGCATAATTTGTACTACATTTGATTTCTGTTTTGATTTTCCTTCAAATTGTAAATTTAAAGTTAGTGTTTCATTCATGTCTTAAGTGATTATCAATAAAATTTTATTGGTGTTCAGTGTTTTGATAACTTCGAATATAGGCTTGACAACTAGCTCGATAGAGATAATTTAATTTATTCTATCTTTTAAGTGTCACTCAGTGGCGTGCATTGGTTTTCGGAGGAGGTAGGCAATCAAGTACTAGGAGAGTTTTATTGTATATTATCGGTGGTATTTTATCCAATAAAGATCAATCCACGTGCACTAGTGAAATGAAATGAATTATGTGTATCGTGATTCGTAAGTTCGTGAAAAGTTTTAGTACAGTGACCACCATTTTACTAAAACACGACTGAACGGTGACTGATAATGCGGACTATGTAAAAGTTAATGTGCGGACTATAGGAAAGTGATATTATAAATAAAATGTATGCGACTGAAGGACTTTGTGTCCATGGTCATGAACAAATATTAAAAAAAAAGCCAAACTAGGGTTTCCAGCCTCGGTTGAATCGATCAATTTTTTAATCAATATTCGATCTTTTAAATCCTCTTTGGAGATACGGATCGATCTTAAGATCGCCACGAAATTAAAAGATCGGAAATTGATTTTAACGAGACCATAATATTCCATTTCGAATTTTCGAATCGATTATTTTTTGCAGTATTATGTTAAATATTAAAGTTTTTTTGAATAAATTAGCACAAGTTACTCTCTTTCTCTCTCATCAATGCCGAAATCGATGGGAGGGCGTCTAAATCGTTGTTTTTCTAAAAATCTCGACAGTGTAAGTTTAATCGAATAACGATATTCGTTTAATTATTATTAGTTACCTAATAAACAGTGCATTTATAAAAATATTTTTTGCTACTAATTAACTAAGAAATATATTTTATATCATAATATAATATAAAATCTAAATATTGATTTTCTAAGGATCGACCTTGTATATATTTTTTTTAATCGATAGCAGTCACTTCGATTTGAATCTATCGATTAATTTTGTCAAAGTACGGTAACCCTATGCAATGCCAGCCAAACCATAAACAAAATAATACAAATAAATTGCGAAGTTATATTTCAGTTGCTCTAACGTTGGTAAACTGTAGTTTTTTTAATTTGGCTGGGTTACTAGTGTCACAACAGAGTAGGTATGGTTACTTTTGGTCCATAAATCGCGAATGTCAAATGCCAGTGTGCTACGCATAGTAAAAACGTGATTTATGCTTTCGTCGTATTATCATAAAGAAGTGTGTGTGCGTGTATGCATATGCCGAAATCGTATTAGTGTGCGTGAATTTGTTACACGAACTCGCGAGTGCCTGCGCGGAAAAGTTTGAAATTTTGCATTGAATGTTAGGTTAGAATTTTTATTTAAAATGATTATGTAGTTTAATTGAATCAATATATCATATTATTGAATCTTATGAGGTAAGCATTGCTTATTTGCCTATATGGAATGCACGCCACTGGTGTCACTATTAATAATAATAATAAATAAAAACCTGGGACTCACACGCGGTGATCTGATCCCAAACTAAGCAGAGCTTGTACTATGGAAACCAGATAACTGATATACTATAATAAATATACTACTTATTGTTTGTGAATACATACTTAATATACATAATTACGCCCACACTCAGGATATGCAGACATATGCATGCACACGAATGCATATCCTGGGTGGGAATCAAACCCACGACCTGCGGCGTAATAACACGCCAACCGGCCCGTCGTATAACCTTAGTATTACTTTCAAATGATCTAAAAGGATATGGCCCATGGTTCACACATCAATTACTTGAACCAAAGTTCACATAACTCTGTGAAGACTGCATGCACCAAATAACATTGAACCACCTTGTTATTTGCATATCATTATCACCTCTCTACATAACCCCGTGAAATGAGAAACTGCAAATAGCTGATTACATAATTAAATGTTAACTTTAACGCTTGTTAACGTGAAATAGATTTTAATTTAACAATATGATTGATATGGACGGAGAAAGTTAATTTGACAGTAAATTGAATTTTACAGTCACAGGTTCTACAAACTGAACTAGTTTAACTATCATCGAATAATTACATTTTAAATAGCCTTTTTGATTCATCAGTTAGCATATCTGGGGGCACGGGAGTGCCCCCCGCCAAGACAGCCAAGCGAAGCGCAAGGGCACTACCTACCTTTTCTCGAAGCGCTTCGTCGTTTTTTTGAAGCCTCATAACTTGCGTTTGGATTATACCAGATAAACAAAATTCTCGGGATATGATGTCAATAGTGAACTTATTAAACATATTAAATTTCAATAACATGGCTCTTATACTTTAGATTTTATTGATACCTAAAAAACCCCGATTTCGTCACTGACTCACTGATGATCATCAAAACTCATAGGGCACTTCCGGAAGTCCTAGAAAGCTGAAATTTGGTATGTAAGCTTGTATTAGTACACAATCAACAAAAAAATTATAAAACTTGGAAATTTCAAAAAAAAAAAAACAATCGTAACTTACAAAAAGAAGTGAAATCCAACCAAAAACATTTTTATGTAAAATGTTGCCGCCAAGACATATAGCTTGCACTGTCAAAAAGTTATCAGATCTCATGTAGAGTCAAGCTTATAACTCTACTTGCCCTTACTCTACAAGCCCTAACTTCACAAATTCTACACACCGTAGTCAAAATATGTGGCTTGGCCGTTTCACTACTACAAGAACTATTGTATAACAAAAAAGTAACAGTGAATACATTTTTCACCTTACTCTCATGTGACAGTAGCGAAACGGCCAAGCCACATATTTTGACTACGGTGTAGAGTTTGTGAAGTTAGGGCTTGTAGAGTAAGGGCAAGTAGAGTTATAAGCTTGACTCTACATGAGATCTGATAACTTTTTGACAGTGCAAGCTATATGTCTTGGCGGCAACATTTTACATAAAAATGTTTTTGGTTGGATTGAAGGTTTTAAGGAACCGAGAATAAGGTATTGTGTTTAGGGTCAGCAATTTTGATTTTTTTTCAATGAAAAAATATATATAATGGATTTTCGTGACATAGAATAAATTATTCTGATGGTTCAATAAAAAAAAAAGCCTACTAGCGCAGTCTACATATTAGTTAAGTCAACACGCGTTGAGTATATGTCGTAAAAGCACAGCGTGAAAGTTGATATGAGAGCACACACCTCAAAAGGAGGTTCATTCATAAAACGACTCTATTGATAATTTGTGTCATAGCTTTTTTATTGAACTTATTCATTCAATTACGGAATGGATTTAGATACTAAAATTAAAACGCTTTGAGTAAAAAATTAAGTAAGTTGAAAAATATACATTTAAAATTACATCAATGCTCCTTATAGTTTATATTTATTTCGAAGTCGATTGACACATTGACGTTGGGTAGGAAATTAATTAATTTATTGTAGCTACGCAGGAACTTGTTATAGTTTAGTTATTGCAAAATTCGCACGATGTTGGCATACAATTTATTGCCATTATAAAAAAAACGAACCAATTAGTTTTTATATGACATAAATCTTTGCATTTAAAATTGTTATATCACAATATTTTCAAGCAGAGTAACCCCAGAATCATATTTTATTTTGACCCATCATCGAATCATAATAAAGTTCAAACTCATGAAACAAATTGAAACGTTACTAGGTCAATCCATCATCTCATAAGTCAAAGTAGTTTACCGTCTGATTAATATTCAACGTGGCGTATAACATTGTGCATAATGAGTATCTTGTTGCGGTGCGTGCGCGCAGCTCCCGGTTTCTGCGGTACCATCATCGCATCACTTTCACTGCCGCTTAACCGCTGCTTGTTAGCGCATTGTTCCTTTAAATTGCGTAAGGGTGCGTGACTGATTCGCTTTAGATGTTTTAACTATATAATTTTAATGTTGAATTATAGTTATAATAAAATGGTGACTGCTGTCATTCAACTATTAAGTAAGCTTTTAAAAACCTGAGTGAAAACTACCTCTAAACTAAACACCTAAAAGCGTGAAACTTTCTTCTGATCACAGTTTAATCCTAACTAATATTATAAATGCGAAAGTGAGTTGGTTTTTGTTTGTTATGTCATGCAGATAGCCTATGGTATGGAGAAGGACATATGCTACTTTTTATCCCGGGAACGCGGGTGAAACCGCGGGGATATCTAATAGTTTATAAAATGGAAACTGAATATTTTTCTAAACCACTATTTTCTAAAAAAACACAGGTGTTTATAGAGCTCTTAGAATGAGTCGCATAATTGAGTTGTACTCGACAGAACTTGTATTTACACTTCAACCATTAAATCAACGGATATTACCATCAAGACATTGACAGTCCGGTCGGTTTCCTTCTGCGGACATTTTTCCTAGTCATACACTTAATATTTATGGTGCGTTATTTGTATGGCAGGTAGAATAGAGAGTTTCATCCCAACTTGTTATAATATACTCTTTACTTTCGTTATTATTCTTGTACACGCGTCGGTTAGGTTAGGAATGCAATAAGCTACCGCATACGTTTCTTATTTAAATTATCTAATAAGAAATAAAAGTATGTCGCGTGGTTGGAATTTTATGACACGTGTAAGAGGAACATTCTTGACTAAAAAATTTTTAGGTTTCCGAACCAAAAAGGTAAAATAGGAACCCTTATGGTGCCACTCTGTCAGTTGGTCTGGCTGTCACAGCGGTATATATCAGCAACTGCTAATGCTATCGGTTTAAACTTTGGAATAGTTCTCAATATTGCCAGCCCAACCGTTTTGCAAATGAAAAAATATTTACTTTTTCATGTTTAGTTTCCTTGCAACTAGGGCCGAAATAGGGGATAAAATTAGGGCTAGAAGTTCAAATATGGTATAATATGAAAGGGCTTTATTTATACGTTCCAAAACAGGATTTTATTTTCATTGATACTGCTTAGTTTTTGACTTATGATGAAAAATTACAAAAAATATACCAATTCCCCCTTTATCTCCGAAGATCGCAAAGCGAGTAATCTGAATTGATAGACATAGCAGTTAGTTAAATAGAATATGTTTTTTTTTGTAAATTTCATGACACTATTATAAAAATAAGCAAGAGTACTTTTACAAATAGAAATGAATTACAAAATAAAAGTTCAATATCTACCTAGAAGTTGTTATCAATCTGCTTATTTCGTGATACAACTTATGTATCTGTTCTAATTCAAACCACCGGAACACATATTTCCGTTTATACCTAACACAGTACATAACATCCTTCACTATGAACGTCGTGAGAAATTGTCTCTGAGACTATAAAGATACGTGTATCTAGTTTTTGCAACTACTAGGTACGTAATGTTTTCAATAGCATCAAGGTCTATTCTCGCAATATTTGTTAACGATGTGAATACTGCAGTATGACTGCAGTCTCATTGAGTTGTTGGAAACGGGTGCAGAAATAAAATGGATAGCTTTTCGCCCGCGATCCCCTTTATACCCCCTCAGATGTGGAATTTCCAAAAATCCTTTCTTAGGGCAGGCCTACGTTGTGTGTTTCTAACCCTATCCTTGGGTACATTGTTACCTCTTCTACAAAAGATCGACTAAACATTAGAGCGACAAAAAATTGACAGGATTTTGACTATCTTCCAATGGTGACATTACATTATGATCAACATGTTTTTCATTTATTTCACATTTAAAGTAGCAACGTTTAGACTAACTTCAGCCGTAGTCTTTTGGTAAAAGGTTTTTTTACAAATCCTGTTAAAAACGACTGATAGAGTTGTTAGATACGACAGCCTGGCAAAATAAGACGCCAGTCAAGTTGAATAGCTGTCTAAAATAAGACGTTACAGTTTAAATTGAGCCGTATTATAATTATGATCTATTGCAGTTGCCACCAGTCAAGGCAGAAATGGGTTTGAGTGCGCCTCAGGTCATATTCTTGTCTTGCTTTGATTTAGTTGTGGCCTTTTATTATGACACAAGATTGGATACCTGCAGTTTATCATATCTCTATTTATATAAATCAATGTTTGTCTGGTTTTACCGTTTACGTTCTTATACCATTCATACGATTGCGATGAAAAAAGTTATTGGTTCGCAGGTCGGGAAAGTTTTTGACATAGAAAAAGAAAGAAAAATCCGGTCGAGTGCGAGTGGAGTCACACGCGACAGGTTTCCATAAAGACTTATTTGAATTATTTGTTATTATAGCGGCAATAGAAATAGACATTCTGTGAAAATCACAACTGACAGATAGACGCGACGGAGGGATGGACAGCGGAGGCTTAGTAATAGCACTGAGGGTTATACTATAAGAACCCCGTTGACACTCTTTGATATGGAACCCGTTGCAAAATATGCTGCGCATTCGCTAGGAAAAGTGTCGAAGTGCTATATTAATTTTATTAATATATCTGTGTTGATAGACGTGCAAGTATTTACCCTGAATGTATTTGTCCTACTATTGTTCTTGTCGCATAAGAGCACATTATGACGAAAGCCTCGTTCCTCACTTTGGGAAGTGATCTTATGGCCTCGCGCACACGAGATGCATGTCAGATAAGTTTTATTGTTATTTTTACAGCAACATCTGTGACTAAAGCGCTCGGATACGATCGGAAGAGGAGTTCCACTCACGCACCGTGTGTCGACCCTTGCGTATTGTGTAACAAGCCTTATTCATTTCTGTAATGTCGTTTTTGTTATATGAGGAAGAGAGTGTTGCTTTTATGACATATGAATATGGACTTGTGATGTTACCTGCAGAGTTTTATGGTCTTTGGAGTACTGGGGGCTAGACTTGACTTCTGTTCAAAGCAGGACAAGTAAGCTTAGTTAGTTGGCCCTCTGAATACTCTATTGTTGCCAGTGTGTTCTTTATTAAAAATACTTTTTTTTTTATTCATTTTACAGAGCGACCCTGAGAAACATTGCAAGTTAAATTTGAGTATTATCAGTCTAATCAATTAGAGTATTTTTAACCGACTTCAAAAAAAGGAGGAGGTTCTCAATTCGGTATGTTTGTTACCTCATAACTCCGTCATTTGGTTTTTTTTTTTTTTTGGAAGATTATTCTTTACCGTTTGGTCCCATTGTCATCAGGTCAAGATTTGATAATATTTTAGTGTACTTTGAAGTCGGTTATGTTTTTTTGTAAAACAATTTTCAATTATTGTGGTAGTAGCTTTCATGCGGATGGGCAGAAAATAACAACGGATTATGTTATGTCGAAGCGATTATAACTGGTTTGCGTGTAACGTGATCGTAATACAGTTATTAATTTGTAAAGAAAAAGTGGTGAGTTACAAATTTCATAACCAATCACTATTCGACGTCTCAAGATGTTTGACAATTCGTGACGGTGTAATAGTTTTCTCCGTAATGCTTTCGAGCATGACTTGAGATCTGCCTTTTAGTTTTTAAGGCAATTTAGTGATTTGATGTGCTCTATGAATAAATGTACGAATTATTGCGGTCGTTTCCATGTAGAACTATCACTTCATAATGTCTTCTAGCAACGTGTATCATCATCATCATCGTGTGGGAATCGAACCCACGACCTGCGGCGCGTAAGGTGAACCTTAACCAACTGTTCCAACTGGCCCGTCAAATAAACATAATTTGCCCGTTTAATGAATTTCTAATGCTACTAATACAGTTGTTGCGTTTCGATAATTGCTATCATTACCAATTTTAAGGTCGTGAAAATGTTTAAGCTTGCTGGGCAGGCCCGGTCGGCTGACGTGTAATTCCGCAGCTATTTCATGTAAACACCTATGAGGTGTGAATTTGTTTAGTTTCCGGGATAGTTACGTTTTTGATACTTTAATGTTTCACTTCTATCATGTAATTTTTATATTACGATACACTTTGTATTATGATTGTGTAGTATTAAAAAGGTATTATATTTAAGGTATAGTCAACATATTACATTTGAAAATGTGTTTGTGAAAATATTAACCCCCTTTTTAACCGACTTCAAAAAAAGGAGGAGGTTCTCAATTCGAATGTTTTTTTTTTTTTGTTTGTTACCTCATAACTCCGTCATTTATTAACCGATTTGGAAAATTCTTTTTTATTTGAAAGGGTACGCTTCCCGTTTGGTCCCATTGTCATCAGATCAGGATTTGATTACTTCTTAGTGTACTTTGAAGTCGGTTTAAGGTTTTTGTAAAGCAGTCCAATTATTCATACTAAAGTTATCAAACGTTGATTAGCTAAATTTCCGAAGTCTTTATCTGACAGGTGACATTTGGTGATCGAAAGAGTGAGACGGGGCACACTATTACACTGATTTAGTTAAAAAGCGATTATGAATAAGGGGGTAAGTGTGTAGGTATCAATTATGTAGTGTCAAATTCAATTCCAGTTAAGCGCTTGAAAAAATATGCGCATAAAAAATATTTTCGTATCCAATTTACTTTACGAAGTAAAATATACCAGTTTTCTAATTTCAGTTCATTTTAAAATGGTAAGAACAAAGATTAAATTAATATTTGTACACATAAATCCGCACGATATGTTTTTAATTAAAACCATGTCAGCGGCAACTTTGGTATCGTTTGTGAAACGCGTAAATTAACCGTTTGATTTAGATTCCTTAAACGCTGGGTTCTCACGGACTCCATAATTAGCGGGCTCTGGTGAAGCAAGGATTATAATGAGAACGTTGTTCGCAACCGTTTTCATTTGAATTGCAACTTTTTACTGACTCACTGACTACCTATAATATTGGTAATAGCGCCTGAGAGAGTTTTATGTTAAAAGAAGCCTGTGAATTATAGTCGATACCGAAAATTAATGTTTGGTGGAAGAAAATTTGTCTTGCATATGGAAGGGTACTTTGCAGGGCTGAAAAGGAAGCTCGAGAAAATATTGTTAATGGAATTAATTCTTCCGTCATCATCAATTCCGAATCTTTTAATGAATTGCATAAAATGAGTGACTATTTTAACAAAAAAAAAAAATTTTTTTTGAAAATTTGAAAAATGAATACCACTAGTAATATTGCTTGAGCGGCCTTTTTAGCCCCCTGGCTACCTATTAAGAAATTCTGATGACATTCGCCTTCTGGTGTGTACCGATAATAATTGAGAACCAGATCTCATCTAAGGCTCTGCTGTGTGCTTAGCACTTTCGGCACTCGCTTACCATAGAGAAATTATGGTCAAACAATATTTAAAAACACAAATACAGAGTGTTGTTTTGGTCGGCGACAAGCGACCCAGGAGCGGTAGTACAAAATATATATTCCCCAAAAATGGACTTAATTCCATTAAATACTGTAAATATGTTGAGAAAT
Organism: Polyploca ridens; assembly: GCA_951394255.1. Taxonomy (NCBI): domain Eukaryota; kingdom Metazoa; phylum Arthropoda; class Insecta; order Lepidoptera; family Drepanidae; genus Polyploca; species Polyploca ridens. Next base: position 14,465,609 of record OX596247.1, on the reverse strand, counting down.
ACCTTATTCAATTTGAAATAAAATTACCGCAAAGTATGGTTACTAGCCACGTGCACAGACTAGAGCTAGGCGCAAGCCGCCATCGCCCCACCCCTTTACTCCCTCGTACTCCCGTTGAGTATTATGTCTACACTTTAGCTTACTAGATGATTTTCAAAAAAAATATATTTTTTATTTTTATGATTAAAAAAAAATAAAGTATTTTCTTTATATTTTTTTTAGCACCAGTATCTATTGTATTATCGACCCTGAGTCGCTCGTCGCTGACCAAAATAACGACCTGTATATATTTGTTTAATCGTGTCGCTTATCGTAAGACTATTTATATTCCATGTGTTTTTTTTTATTGTTTGACAATGTTTTATTTAACTCGCAGCTACAAATTATGTCTTGTGTATGCAATATTATTTGAAAGCTTGATAAATCGTGACTGAAAACTCATAAGGCGGTCAAGTAAATCGTTGTGCATACAAAACCAGTCAGTTTTGGTGTTAAACGTAAGTCTTACCTTGTTACCAATAAATAACAATATTGTGTGATATATTAACCACGGATTGGTTTCTTGTCTCATTAGAATGAACTAGTTACCTAAATAATTGTCTCACCGAATCCATGTTCGAGCCTGAATTGACCATATATTACCTGGAAACAAAGAAGAATAATTAATTAGTTTTGCAAGTAAAGAAAAAACGATAAATATTATAAGTACTTTCTGTGTTTAAAAAATCTCAATATTGAAAATTCGTATTCAATTTAAGTGATTTTTGATGTTTAGAAATGCAGCTCGTAGATGTCTTTTACACGCAGGTTAATGAAATAATTTTTTATTCATATTTAATGTTATTTTATGCAAAATATTGCGAAAAACAAATAATCAACTATTCCGATAAATCTCCTATCAATCAATTCCCATGTTCAATCGGTACTTTAAGGCCCTATTTTTCCCATGCGCAGTTTTAATTGTACCAGAAGGTCGCTTACACAATATAATCGCAGATATAATTATGTACGTTAAATATAATATAGTATATCGCAACTGGCCCCTCTGTGCAATGGGTGGGTAATTTTGCGTGCGTTTAATGTGCAATCCCCGTGTAATTTTAGTCGCGCACTGCGTCCGTACGTATTTGTAAGTTATAAGCTGTAGCGGAGGAGACGTAGAGAAGTAAAAAAGGTGGACTTGAAATACTATTGTAAAAGGATTAAAGGTCATCGGAGTCTTCTCAGTATTAAGCATAGAGTTGGAAGCTCTATGGTTTTAAGTGTGTTCCAAATCGTTGGTAGACTCAACTGCAACGTTAGTCCTTATCAGGGCCTAAACTGATTAAAATACTTTTTGATTTAATTTTGGTCTTGGTGTCGATTTATCGGGTGATTGTTTTATAAATGAAAGTAAAGAAATAAATAATAAATTATTTGTAATAAATATAAATAAAGAAAATACAAATAAAACTTCACGATTGTAATTTTCTTTGGATTTTATTTATGTGTTTCGTCGCTGTCACTTTTAACTCACATCCACCATCATTTTGTTACCTTAATGAGGAGAACAACTAAATGCCATTTGGAAATATATAAAAGGGCATTGTCTTGTAATAATGAGCAATTTGTTGCTCTACATATTTGCCATAAAGTTCGTTATGGATTATATCTGACAATATTTAAAATAGTAAAATGGGGCAACGAGAGGTAAATACGCCAAACATATTAAAGAATATGAATGCAATTAAAAAAAATGTCTCGTTTCAAGGTGTGTAAAAATCACGTAAAATTACAATAATATAATTATTGTTCAAAGTTGTTTGTAAGGCCGACTACTTTTTATTACAAACAAAAACAACTAACGAATTATTTCGCAAGTCGATCGCTAATGTCCTCAACCTTAATTCGGCACACTTGTATCTAGATAGGATATGCCCAGTCGATGGCAAAAGGCAACAACCATATCAATGGGAAGTAGTGCGTACAGTAGTACCCAACTGATATGGCTTACCGATGTACCTGCGCAGAAGATACATTTTCAAAGCGCGGGAAACCGCTATTGGTTGGCAGCTGCCGCCATGTTAGCGCGCGCCGTGCGGAGGGGCGTGACTTGCGAGTGAGACGGAACTAACAGCTGCAGTGTATTATGAACATTATAGTTGTGATCTAAGGTTGATTGTAAGTTTTAAGCATTCTTTCGTTAATCTTCGGAGCCATACTTTCTTTTCTGTGCGAACGAAGATTCACGACGCGCCATATCAGTTGGGTAATACTGTACTCGAGATTAAACTGTGTGTGTTATTCAGGTGCGTTATGCAAATATGCAGTTGAGAACTGCAATAAAGTGCACGCAACTTTCGTTGCAAACAACAGGCTTTGTGCACTGAGTTGCATTAATTTCGTTTATTTACTTTGTGGTTGCCGATGTAATTTAAAATTTCCCAGACTGAATCACGTAATCGATAACTAGAATGTCTGTAAACGTATTGTTTCACAATATTGTATGGGTTTCTAGAATCAGTTTGATCAAACAAATGTTGCAGATACGGAAGCTGTTGCAATATTAAATCATACATTTACAATGGTTGTATTTAAATGGCCTTAGGAATAATAAAAAACGTTTACGATTAATATCTCATCGAAATCGTATTCGTTATCGGTCGTCTGTCATTCGATTGTGTATCGATTGTGAGGCCTTGACATCGCGACCATTACTCACGCTTTCGCAACTCACGGTCAAGCCTGCCAATAATTTGCACCAGTTTCATACGAGCATTATTAATTTGAAAGATTAAACACCCATTTTAATGGACTATATAAATTTATTCCACCTAAAATAATGTTTTTTCATCGTTAACGGACATTTATTGAATTAAAAGCACATAAATCATAATATTATCAATTTAATCGATTCATTTCAAGCGCGTAATTGATCCATTCGAATAAAATATTGAATGCATTTACAATGTCTTCTATCTGATACTTATCTGTATGTCATTCTGTCTGTATTATATAGCAGTTATGGCTTAAGAGAAATGTTATTTCAGATGCTGTGTTAAATTATAATAGAGTTGATTTGCATCCAATATGTTAAAGTTTTTATGAATGACATGTTTTTATTGAATGGATAATTGTGAGACTATAATTAGTTTCGTGACTGAAACTTTAATCTTGAAACTAGGAAATACAGTTGTGTAACTTTTAATTTAAGTTCAACACAAGAAATCATTATCAGAAATCAGCATCAGCTGCCGCGTTCGGTCTAATTTAATTTAAAGCCAACGTTTTGGGCACGCCCAAAGCGAAATTATTAAATACAGTCGTGATAAGTCGATATCAAATTAACGTCACTGTATCGACTATCGATATAAATTGTAGTGTAGGTACGTTAATATAATAATGAGTGGTTTGGTGTTTCTATAACAACGTAATAGAGACAGGCGTCGTTCAGGTCTAGGTTCACACGATTACGCCTCGCAGGCCTCTACAATTGTACCTTTTGGATAACATGAAAGTGTTGTGTACGATGATTCATAGTTTGTAAAACGTCGATATTAGCCCGAAGGCGAACATTAGTACCGACTAGAGAATTTCATGTTTCTTCCGCAATCGTGTATGATTGACCAGTGTCCTGTTCAGGCTCGTTAATTTAAATACTTACCTTCCGGCTCTTTGAATTTGTAATATCAAAAGCTTGATTCTAATTCGTATGAATTACAGTGTATACGATGCGATCATATGCTATTTGTTAACCGACTTCAAAAAAAAGAGGAGGTTCTCAATTCGAATGTATTTTTTTTTTTTTTTTTTTTTTTTTTTATGTTTATTACCTCATAACTCCGTCATTTACTAACCGATTTGGAATTTTTTTTTTATTTGAAAGGGTACGCTTCCCGTTTGGTCCCATTGTCATCAGATCAGGATTTGATTACTTCTTAGTGTACTTTGAAGTCGGTTTAAAGTTTTTGTAAAACAGTCCAATTATTTGACATAATTTTGTGTATAGCACACCGAGCATACCTAATGTCGCGAGATTATTGTAAATAACGGATGGTTATGATGCCATTATGAATGGTGAAGCGCTTGTGGTGTAGCATAATTACCCGTAATTCATCGATCGACAACCTGGATGGATGGCTTAGTGGTATTTTTAACTCGAGCGTTTTCCGTGCTTCGGAAGGTATGCAATGCCATTGGTTCAGTCGTTAAGCTAGTTGGGGGCCTAGGCAGCTTGAAAACTACAACAGTCGGTTGGCCACTAGCTTACCTCCACCAATCCACAGTGATAAAATTGAGTTTGGATAAAACTCTTTTTATTCTGAGAAAACCCCGCAGATCTACGGGTAAATCCGCGGGGCGGATAAGTTGATTTGAAATGTATCACTGAAACTCTGCGTGGGTGCACTTAATAGTGTTGTTTATGCAATAAATTACAATTAAACAATATGCAAATTGTCGAGATAGCAACGCATGAATAAACTCAAAGTATCTATCTAATGGATGTATGAAATGAAATGTACATGCAACGTTTCTGTTTCACTTTGATTACGATACTGAATATTTGATTACAGAAAGTAGTTAGATAAATAGTATTAATCATTTCTTGATCATGTATTAAGCCTTAACTTTTTCGCTATAAAATTAATTAAATAAAACGCTGCCAGCCTTCTGGGAACCTTGCCGTTAATCGGAAACAGCGGCAGACTTGAGGAAATTTTCTATATATTTGTACATATTTGTTGTAAATATAAAACTCTGCAATATTTAAGTAACATATTGGTGCGTCCATGCTACGCGAATCGAGCACGATCCGAGCCACGATCGAACAGAACTCGTTCACTCGCGATGTCAAGCGTGAACGTACAACGAGCCTACAAAACGAGCGCGATGCGAATCCCTGTTCTTAATAAATCTACAATCGGCGGAGCGCAGCCGAGCGCGAACCGAATGCTCGTTCGAGGCTCGCAAGGCCGTCCACGCTACGCGAATCCATGCTCCATGTGTGCTCGACTCGTGCTCGGTTCGCGTAGCGTGGACGCACCATGAGATATGACTAGCATTTATTAATATGGGAACCTCAGAAACGGATACTTACCAAATAATGATATTAATTATGTCTCAATAAGCTATATTTAGATATAAAAAACCGTCAGTAGCCTAATGATTTTAATCAATTATATTTTATTGCTTCCCGTGGCCCTAATCCGCTTTGTAATCGAATTCAATATCACAAATTTAATTGCTACGTGTATGTTTTACTTCAGAGTCAATGAGAGTCGACAAATATTTTCAGTTCTCAGGAAAATAATTTTCAATAAAATATTAAAAATAAGTTACTCTTAGCACGACATTCTAAAGTTCAAAATAACAATAACTCTCCAAGATGTATATCATGATTTATGAATGCAATAAAGCTTTATTCAAATGATCTATGATGCAGAAAATAAAATTCAGTATGTTTTATGAACAGTACGTGTAGTCTACTAAATCATCGGAGCAAGCGAAAGTCAGATGATTGCATCGAGTGTACCAATTACCAAATTTCTATGAATAATTTCGCTCATATTTGGACATTGAAAAAAAAAATGATTCATCGCATGATATCATAGCGGCTGTACTCTCAATGAATATATCAAATTATGTAAGCATTTGTGAATTATGATGGTATTACATATGAAAGCAAAAACAATAATAATTGCACCTTAAAGTGTGGCACTTAAGCTTAGAATAGAATAACAAGTGACTATAGATGCGATCACTATTTTGTCTAGTGAAGTCAATTGCCTTCAGCGGATAGTCCGTAAGGGTGTAAGTAAAGCTATCTTAATATCGCCATCGACGGGGAGTCCATCGTCACATATTGAAACCAGAATTGTTTCGAACTGTGCGGGCTCAAAGGAGCTTCCTTCCGCGGACTCTCAACTTGTGGAATGAGCTCCCCGCCGTGGTTTTCCCAATGGAGTACAGCATGGGGTTCTTCAAAAAGGGTGTGAAGAGATTTCTGCAGGGTCGGCAATGCGTGAGTAACGCCCCTGGTGTTGGAAGCGTCCATAGGCTGCGGTAACCGCTTACCATCAGGTCAGCCGTATGCTTGTTTGGTACTTAAGTAGTATATAAAAAAAAACAGTGATTTAAATAACAAACAGCAATACCCATTTCAAATAATTGCCATGAATTCTTAATTAAACATGCCATTATTTCATTCTTCTTCCATGCCAACCATGCGATTGAAGACATGGCATAATCCCCACGCATGGTTAGTTGTAACCACAGCGGCAGCGGAAGTTCCGTAACTGTCAACAAGACACCAGAGCGTGACGTGACCGTGGGCTCTATGCCCTGCCAGTGGAAACACGTGACCCACTGAAGACATTACCTAGATGATGATTTTATACAATTGTACGGGGGAGGCAAGCCGTGAAATTTCAGTTTTATTTTAAAGCCAATGAAGTGGGCGTGATAAATATGCCTACTTTTGAAAATTTCTATATTGATCAGATGAGCTCCTATTTCAGATCAACTGACTATCCTAATTATTATTATAAACGCGAAAGTGAGTTTGTTTGATTGTTTGTTACGCCTCAATTACTGAACGGATCATCATGAAATTCGGCATGCAGATAGCCTATGGTATGGAGAAGGACACAGGCTATTTTTTCCGAGAACGCGGGTAAAACCGCGGGGGGCAGCTAGTAACTTATATATAGTAGTTATGCTTAGTAGTTCAGTCACTTTTTTTTTTAGATAGCTACCGAAATTACTACTTAATTGATACTAGTTTTACACTACGAAGAAAATTGCGAAGGATGAAAACCCTTAATCCTTATTCTCCTATTTACTAAGGGTTTTTAAGATTTAAATTCTGACAAAGCCAGCCTGTGTTAAATAAAAAAAAACTGGCAAAGTTTATTTTTTTTTGACCCTACGAATTGAGCAGAACGTTGATCAACCATAGTCGGTTTCTCCTTTTATAGGTACCATATACAGGGTGTTGTTTTGGTCAGCGACAAGCGACCCAGGAGCGGTAGTACAAAAAATACATTTTCCAAAAATGGACTTAATTCCATTAAATACTGTAAATGCGTTGAGAAATACCTTATTCAATTTGAAATAAAATTACCGCAAAGTATGGTCACTAGCCACGTGCACTGACTAGAGCTAGGCACAAGCCGCCATCACCCCACCCCTTTAACCCCTCGCACTCCCGTTGAGTATTACGTCTATATTTTAGCTTATTACATGATTTTCAAAATAATATTATTTTAATTTTTATTATTATAAAAAAATTAAGTATTTTTTTTATATTTTTTTTAGCACCAGTATCAGTTGTATTATCGACCCTGAGTCGCTCGTCGCTGACCAAAACAACAACCTGTATAGATATATAGTAACCTATGCTATACGATTAGGAATTTCTAATGAGAATGTTGAAACAAACAAAAATACCGGACGCAGTTCAAATTTGATCTTATGTAGACAAATCATGTTTATATTTTGATCGACACCTTGACGAGCGCACAATAATACTAGTTACAAAATCGTTCACACGTTATGATATAAAAGTAACAAACAAAAGCAACAAAGAGACCATAATTCGTACAATATGAAGGCCAAACGACTAAGGCCGGACTCTACAAGCCAATTTTATTAAAGGTGATGAAATGATTACACATGATAATTGACCATTTTAGTTATTGTATTACTGATTCGTTTCTTTTCTGTTTCCTTTACGTGGGAATGATATGCTACAATGAAGTTATTTAAGTTAAATTAGGACTGTTTGGTTCGTTAGTTTGAAGTAGAACAATAAAACTGTTAAGTTGTTCTGTCATTACATGTAATTGAAATAAAAAAAACATTAAAATAAGTATTCGGAGGTTACCAGCATTTTGTCTAATGTCAAGTTTGTGGTAACTATGTTATACATCATAACACATTTATTTGACAAAATTTTAAAGAGTTTTTCTAAGTAGCAAACAAGCATACGGCCCGCTTGATGTTAAGCGATTACCGTAGCCTATGGACGCTTGCAACACCAGGGCTATCACTCGCGCGTTGCCGACCCTGAAGAAATCTCTTCACACCCTTTATGAAGAACCCCATGCTGTACTCCATTGGGAAAACCACGGCGGGGAGCTCATTCCACAGTCCGAGAGTCCGCGGAAGAAAACTCCTTTTAGCCCGCACAGTTCGAAACAATTCTGGTTTCAATGTGTGAGGACTGAGGATGGACCGTATAACACTCTCCGTTGTACAAGTTTTAAAGGCAAATGAAACATAAGTGTATATGTCGCACGATCACATTCCAAGATAACTCCGGTTAGCATTATGACAGTGCGTGTTACCACGGATACACGATCCGGAAACGCGTATCGCAACTTTAAAGCGTATTTAATTCGACATGATTCCGTAACAGACACGCTTTAATTCCGTTGCACCACATGAGATCCTTTCAGAGGTGATTCTAGTGTCGACATGTATATTTTACGACGTCCGGTCCGGATTTAGACTATTAAAAACCTATTAGAACTGTGTAAGATGATAGCAAATAGATTTATGATTTGTAAATCCTTCAATCGTGTTTGAATAAAATTATCTATACACAATATCCGTGCCGCATAGAGATCGAAATACATCAATGAAAAATATTCTGTTGTTTTGAAATTATTCATCATCATCATCATCATATCAGCCCAGGGATGTCCACTGCTGAACATAGGCCTCCCCCATAAACTTCCACTTTGAACGGTTTTGGGCCGCTTGCATCCAGCGGCGCCCAGCGATTTTGACAAGATCGTCGGTCCACCTGGTGAGAGGTCGTCCCGCTCGGCGCTTTCCAGTACGAAAATATTAGTAACAATTAATTAAAGTAAACTGCATCTAATTACAAAATTAAAATACATTAACACTTACTATAAAACAAATGACGAAATAATCGAAATCTCATAGAATAAAAAATCACGGAACAACGTAAAATTATATATCATTAGACCTGTAACGTATTACAATAATTTCCCCTTTTTCATTGTCAAAACAACAATAAAGTAACGCGATCCTACGAACATCAGTAAATACAATGGGAAACCTTGCCCACGTCTCCGATTGTTCATAAATACGCGCAGCAATACGAATTGTTAATATTATTATGCTGTGTTGCATCACGTGCGCGGCGTAATGATGATTGATACTCTAACGTGTTCTATGACACCGTTATTAGTGGTAGGCTGTCGAAGGAAAACTGGTTCATCACACGCATCACACAAAGTCTACTCATCAATCAAAACTACAGTGGAATCCGCTGTTGAATTAAACTGCGCTATTTTTCTAACATTGCCAATTAGGGTTTTCGCAACATGGAACAGAGGAGTTGCATCAACTGGGGGCTAACGAGCGCGAGCGTCAGACTAATCGGTTGCAACTGGCAACAATCTTTTCTTTATAAAGTCGGATAGCAATTAATATTACTTAACTCGAAATAATGAACGTTTCACGCCTCAGTTGCCACACGACACCACAGCTTAGAGCTCCATCTGAACCGAGTCTTTTTATGCTATCGTATTACAATACGCTAGTTCGCCGCTTAAGAAGCTAAATAATGTTTGCACAAACAATAGCAGCATGACAATCATCGCTGCAATGAATTACGTCGACGATATCAGATTGTTGAATGATAAATGCTCAATTAGTATACCGACCAATGCCACAAACGGAATATTAATCCATAAAGGATAACCGCTGTGATTTTGGCACTTTAGCTTTATCTTGTTCTTTCTTTATATTCTTCGCTAATTATAAGTGATTTGAGATACGTATAGAAGCATGGGTGTGCAAAAAAAACAAAACAATAAAACAAAATCTCGATAACTACTTTCACATGTCTAAATCAAGTAGATGAAATCGCAAAACAACCACCAAAAATTTACAAAAAAACTATGTAGGTAACTAAGTATAGATGGAGTAATAATTTTATGAATGAACAAGATTGCATAGTAAGTATAGTAATAGCTAATGTTTTGAAATCTTGAACTTCAGAGTCCCGAATAGTTGTGGCCGTAAAAATTGTAGAATTTGTGAGAAGCAAGTTTGGTAAATTAGTCACGTATGTTCACACGTTCAAGAGCATTTTGTCGGACGTGACTGGCACGATCGCGATACGTATTTTAATTTCCAAACGCGTTGTTCACTCGGAGTGGTTTCACTGTTCGATAGATACATTATTTTTGTATCTGGAGCGGGCACCAACTTTCGCTAGAAGTGTTTTATTTTTGTTAAAGTCCATTTCACGAACTCACGTGTTGGCCCTTTTTGTTCGTTTGGCAATATCGCCTTTTAGATACCTATCTTTTTGGTATTCTTGTCTTTTTATTTTGACCTGCTTTCTAAGGAAGGTAGGTTTCGTAGGTACCTACTTGTATATGACGAAGCTTAGCTTTATCTATAATGTTATTAGAAAATAGGAAGGAAAAGTATAAGTATGTTTAATATGATAATGTTTTTTTGTAAATCAGCTAACGTCAGTGAAGATTGATTGGAGCGGATGTAAGTATCGTTTTCTATTTATATTCATAGTATTTTAAATCAGATTTGTTTAATGAAGGCTATGTTAATATTGAAGGGTTAAAGTTGTGTACTTAGAATCTAATTTCCTTGCTCATTTGCGTAATTGGAAATGGCATTCCTGAGTGCAGGAAGTTAAATGTAAATCCAATAATTATTTCCTTTTATATAACAAATAAAAGCTTTATTTTATTAGCATTAGGCTAAGTGTAGTTAATGCTAATTGTGAAGGCTTGCCATTTGACTTGTGTAGAAATAAATTCAAATCGTAATCGAAAAATCGTAAAAGGATATGCTCAATTAAGTCTATTTAATATTATTATTAAGTCAAATGCGTTTCCGCAATAGTAAACACAGAAAATTTGTAGTAATGCTTTATATTTAATAAATTGTGGTAAATAACCCTGACACTAATAACAAAGACTTAAAACTAGGCTAGGTTCAACATTTCGAAATTACTATGACAATATCGGAAAATAATCCTATTTTTTTTATAGTACCTAATCAACCACTCAACGAAAACGTTAAGAAAATTTAATTACAATAACAAATTTTAAAAATTATGAAAAATGGAGCGCTGTTTTTTTTTACAGTGACGCGCTGTCAAATTATTTTAACTGGTTAAATTAAGAATGCTTTTTGTACATGCATATAAATTGCAGTGAAGTATTAACTCAACATAATCTGAATTACGGGATTATAACATAAAACACGAGTGCGATAATGTAAAGTAAGAAGCACTTTATGTGTAATAAGCTGCATTATGAAACTAAAAGTACACTTGTACTTATACTGGAAATGTATAGCTTGCTGTGTTGCCGTGTGCACTGATCCATAGCAGAGCACATACTGCACAGATCCTTTTTTTCCCAGATTTCGAGGAACGCAGTAGGTAAATGTCAAGGTTGTATTAAAATCCGATACAGTTCGGTTCTTGAGATATAAGCACAGAGACTCCTATAAACGGACACGTTCATGAACATACATTTTTGTCCTGTGTGAACAAACCCGGCCTGTGGCGTGGCGTGGCAGCTACCCTGAAGGCCCGGAAAGATTATGTCTGGCTATAATTGCAGTTATGTTTTGATTGACAAATAAGTATGTATGGAACTAACGTACCTAGTTGTGAATTATAACTTTCGAACAGAGAAAGTATAGTAAGTAACTAAGTAAGTGTTCAAATATATAGGGTGTAACGGAAAGGGTATATACATCCGAAGGGGGTGAAAACTACATCAGGTACAGACTCTCTATAAAAAGTTTCAGCTCAAAATAAGGTACTCAAAAATTCAAACCAAATTTTTGAATTCAAGTTTATTGAATTAAAATCATAACCAACATGTCACCGGTCAATGAAGGTCATTATCATTTTGCGTCCCTTGCTAATATTAATATAAAATTTTATCTTCCGCGATCTATGCTCCTCGTACCAAAAAAGTGGATTAGTGTAATGTATATACAGTTTCCGTTACACCCTGTAGAGTAATTTTGTTTGATCGTGCTTTGTTTATGGTGATTTTATTCAATCATCGGGAGGGTCTTATTTGTTACTTTAAAAATATACGATCATAGTTACCTTTATTGTTTAATTCCTGGTTTGTGTAGTTTAGCTTTAAATCGATTTAAAAAAGGAGGCGGTTCTATATTCGAAACGTAGATTATCGGGATTGATTTTTTAAATTTTATATTGTTTTCAACTTATTAATGATATCGATGTCCTCATTTAGTGACAAATTTTAAGTAAGCAGATGTATTGAGAAACTTAAAATTTAAGTATTACCTATAAAATTGAAATATTTTTTTTCTATACTGTTGTCAATTTATTAATGATATGGATGTCCTCAGGTTAGTGACAAATCTTAAATAAGCAGATGTATTTAATACACTTAAGAAACTTAAAATTTAAGTATTACCTATAAAATTAACTTTTAACAAAAACTGACTCCATAGTGACTATGACTGACTCTAATCTGAATTAGACATAGACTTAGTAGATTTATATTACTCTGTTATTCAATAAAAGCTTATCTTTAGGAATGTTGATTAGTTTTATTAATGTATTGTAGCTTTTATTATCTATTAACTAGCTCGTCAAAAGATTATACCTCTCAAAGAGTTATATCATTTTATTTTATATTCATCCGCGTTAACGATTCTAATTCAGTTAACTTTGTTATTATAACGTTAACAATTTGACGTTTTATGTCTGCGAAGCTGTTCGAATGCTTGTAAAACATAATACGCATTACGTTTCCAATATTTCCTTATAGTGATGTGTTCATATCATAGTAAAAACAGTTCCCGGCAAACCGATTACGTGGGTCTGTGGAAATTGTTGTCATATTCACACGAATTGTTATTGTTTTATGAATTAAATAGTAAAATAAAAAGATTTTTGTTGGGAAAAGATAAATTCACTAACTATAATATAACAGAAATATAATCCATGTTCATAATTGGAACTTCTTTTTTCAAAAACTTGTAGAAAAAGTTTGTAATGCTTAGTAATGCATAAATATTTTTTCGTTTCCAACACGTAAAATTAATACAAACCAAAAGATCATGTGCATTTAATATGCAAGTATTTATGCATCTGAATCTTAAAAGTTAATGTTCAAATGTACATTATGAACATTATTTTCGACATAATTATATGTATAATACGGCTTACCCCACAGATTACCAATAATGTGTCTGGTTTCGAAATTGTCCAGTTTCTATTCTACTTTTTACTTTTGCAAATAAATCTTTATCAAGTGCCTTTATTCGAGTTGAGAGTGCATTTTATTCGCTTGTCACTTTTATTTTTGAAACCAGTTTTAAGCGACGTAAAAGTTGTTCCTAGATAAATAGGGTTGGCTTGTAAAAAGCAGTGGACTGGTTTAGAAAAAAACATATCGATTTCGAAAATTTATTAGAGAACTAACTAATAAAAACTGACATTAACTGCATATGCGTTTCAGAATGCTTATATATTAATTCGCCTAATTGGAATTTTCACTTTAATATCGCACTTGTGTTATTAGTAGCTGCCAAGGCAAACTTCTCCAAAAATTGCAGTCCTTAAATGCTACAAATAATATAATAATAAAATGTATTTATTTCTCTACATAAAGGTATACATAACAATGAACATTAAAATTTTACAGTTTATTGAGTCTTAAGTACTCCTTTATGAGAGACTGGTGCCTGTACTAGGATACCCTGTTTTACAGGTCACCAGGCCCTCGGCCCTCGGACATTTGTACTGCTTATCAGATTACGAAATAAAAATATACTTAAATAGGTACCTATAATAAAATTACAAAATAAAATGAGTTAAAGGTACAACGCAAAGTAATATGTGTATGGGTGTGTGTGAGTGAGTGTGTGTGTGTGGGGGGGGGGGGTTGGTTTATTATAAATATAGATTTTAATTTAATTTAATTTAATTCCGGCCAAAATTATGACGTAGATAATTATTTAGGAATTGGAGCTGCGAATGTCTATAAAAGAATAGATATTTGACAACCCTGTCAACAGGCGACATGTCAACGCAGCATTTGTCGCATCATGTTAATACATGACGTGTAGTGTTGATTGCCTTTCGAGCCTAGTAATTAGTGTTGTAGCCACGGAGTTGTAGCGCTAGCCGATGTAACACGAACGTTGTGACACGTGAACTTTAATTAATGTGATGAGTAGTTAATAAGGACCAGCGTGTCTGTAACATTGAATTTATTCACAATAACTGATGAAGAAAGAGTATTAGATTATAAACAGATTAGAAAAATGCTGATCCCCGAAATAACTGAACGGATTTATTTATTTATTATAGGCCAACTGCTACATATCGTAAATTATGTACCAAATAATTTGATTGTATGCTTACAAATGAATTATATGCTATCACAAAATTTATTATAATTATAACGCGAGTAGAGTATTTACATATTACTGTTTGCTATAACATAAAATATTAGTAAATATAAATACATAAAGATGATATAAAATAATCATAATAAATATAAAAAATAACAATATATGTACATGTAATCAACAAAAAAACGACTATATTATTGATGAGAATATTAGATTTTCATATATTAGTTAAATTTAACATCGAAAAGGCTTGATTTCTTGAAAATCGAAAAATATGGAATTTTATTGCTCGAGCCAAGCCGAAAATTATGTATGTTATGTATATGTATGTGGCAAAAAAGTTCATTTTTTCAATGATTATGAAAATAGAAGAGAATTTTAAAATAAAAATAGATCTTTTACTTGTTTATAAACAGGCGGGCCGTATGCTTGGTTGCCACCTTAGTGGTATACAAAATAAAATCGGTAAAATTATAACCGGTACTTATTTATTTGCTTAAATAAAGTTTTAAGTAAAAAAATTATAAAAGTCATTGTCTTTTTCACTCACAAAAATATGAAAAGATTAAGTGGTATTATTATTTTGCAAAATTGCTTAGAAAGCCACGAGCTGTCACATTGTTTGTTTGACAAGTTCACATCAAGCTGAGAACGCTATTTTGGCTATCTCGCTATTCACATGTCTACGTAATGTCATTTGAATGCCAGTCGCAGTTTGCCGGCGTGAAATTTAA
The DNA here is from genome assembly GCA_951394255.1 of Polyploca ridens. Taxonomy (NCBI): domain Eukaryota; kingdom Metazoa; phylum Arthropoda; class Insecta; order Lepidoptera; family Drepanidae; genus Polyploca; species Polyploca ridens. The sequence goes on along the minus strand of OX596247.1, from coordinate 14,450,475 downwards.
CGTACAGTCGACAGCACAATTCGTAATCCGATGATTTTCAATTCACTGTAATGTCTGTAAATAAGAGATCCAGATCTTTGTTACAATTTTTACGAGTATTAAGTAACATGGACCGCTGTAATACCTTTAAAACAGGTTAATATTAAATAACTGTCAAAATTATTAGTAATCGTGCTTGTATTTATTGAAGTTTACGACAAATTAAAAGAAGTCGTGTAACTTTTGTCACGACTCAATGTTAGGGAATATCACGCAGCCGCGAACACGCCTCCACGAGACTAATAGGTACCTTTTACTTTGATAAGAACAGATAAACATTAATTTATTCCAATAAATACCAAAGTAAACAAAACAACGTTCCAAATAGCGTATTTAATTCAAACAATAGCTGTATCTAAATCAGAATGTCATTTTGTATTGATATAGAGGCAGGCGAGTTTATTTTAACTAGTGGGCCGCGATCACGTTTCAGCGTACCAGACAATGTTCCGTTTCCATAATGAATTGTAATAATTAACAGTTTGCCTCCGGTTTTCCAGTTAATTAATACTTATCCGTCTTTAACGAATTACCGAGTCCATTGCCGTTTTGCTTCAAGAGAGTATACAATGAATAGAAACAAATGGTAACATCTCATGCAAACGTTCTTCTTCAATCAATTTTACACGTCTCAATATCCGACATATTAAGTTGTAAAATCCATAAATTGTTTCTAAAACAATGAGGTCAAGGCTCCATTTCAATTGAATAATTGCAACAATGGTTCGTTCATTGGATACAATGAGTGATGCCAGATAAATCGAAGTCAGGTCATCTAGTGAATAGATATTTATAAAGATCGAGGCACTGATCGATTCTATGACAAGGGCGTTGTCGACATCCGTCTCTTACGTTTGTTTGCGATTTGAAATCGATTAGATCCGCTTTTAAAATTGTCATACAACGAAAGGTTTCAATACCGTGGCGTGTCGTAATAAATGTAACTTTAACACCTGGGGCCGAGTTGCTAAATTCGATCGAGCAGAAGTAATATGGAATGCAATTGTCGTGAACAGAGTCGGCTGGCACATTCACGCTGTGTGGCCTTGTCTACAATAAGGTGCACCTTTAATGGTCCGGAAATTATAAAGCTTTTGTCGTGTACTGTAGATTTGGTATTATAATATAATTTGAGTTTTTGCGGTTTGGCCAAGCCGCGGCCCGCGTCGCCGCTCCGAAATTGGATAGGTACCGAGTACATTTCGTAATTACGCAAATAAATTATATTATATGCGGTTTACATACGCTTTGAGTGAAACAATTTACATTAATAGGTATCTTATCTGGTATCTATCAGAATTTATGATTGCTAATTATTTATTACTTGCTATTATATTGTTCAAGAACTTTTTACGTATTTCGATTGAAGGCTGTACCGTTTATTAATTGACTAAACATTCGTAAGTTTTTAACTTCGTACCGGTTGCTATGCGAGCTTGTTAGCTACGATTTAGCTGATCATTACATTTAATAAGTAATGTCTACAAATCATATGTATTTGGGTAGATAAAAACTATATCACGTGACTTACGTTCTGAGAATTGCACTCATAATTCGCAAAATTAAAAGGTACCGTATCATAACAAGTGCGTAAGACCAGTTTCAAGATATTTCTCAACCTTGTCACCGGTGCTCCAGTGCGCCCGCGCAAACCCGTTGCACCACCAGTCAATGCACTCAACTGCACCAGTTTGGCGAAAGTAAAAGTTAATACGGACGCACTCGTTCTTGAACCAGTAATACTGTTCAGATACAATATATTTTTGTTTATTTATGCAATCAAGAAATATGAAACTGGCGAAGACAGGATGAGTATCCGATGCTAAATCCGAACTATGAAAGTTGCAGACGATTGATTGATTTACTGCGTTATAAAAATGTTATACTGTCGAGTAACTTTCGTCGCACATGCCTACGTACGTCTAGAAGTGGTCTGTCATTCCTTTAGCGGGTAAAATAAAAAGTGACTTGGCTAGTCAATTAAGCACTTTCGTCCTCTAATTATGGAGGCCTAGAGAAGCGTCTCAATGACATGAACAAGTCAATTAACTTTTGAGTATGACCGTGTGGCCTTTATTTCTACTGAATGTCGTTCATATAACCTTTGTCGGTGTTTTAAGTATGTGATTATAATGTGTATTAAGGTTTTTTAATTATTTTGTTTTTATACAACATTATAAATGATTTTTCAACACACTTGCTCGTAAGGTGACATTTATTTTACCTACTAGTGCTTCTTACTTTACATTACCGCACAGTTTTATGATAGATATTATCCCGATTATATTAAGTTTGTACCTCAAAACAATTGATATGTGTGTAGACGAAGCATTCTTAATTTAAACGGGTAAAACAGTTTGACATAGCATGGCTGAAAAAAATACTTGCGCGCCATATTTTTTGACGTTCTCATTGCTTATTATCAAAAAATCTACTTTAAAAAATACAAGTCTGTTTTTTCCTCGCAAGTGTGTTGAATAACGTCGTATGACACGCGTGTGCATCGATTATTACACTCTCGGCTCCTTTATCGCGTGAATACTGCCTCGCGTGTAATTACCAACTTTGCACACATGTATCATAATGTTCTATTCATAAAATATGTCTAGTCATAGTCCTTATTTGTTCTAATAATAAAAAAAATAAGAAACAGGTTACAAATGCGATTTTAAGATTTGATCCATTAGGTAAACTTCATTAAATAAAAAAAAAACAATTAATTTTAAATCAGTTATATAACATATATATTTGGCAGTAACATCGACAGGTACATACGTTATAATTTCAAAGAATACGTACTATTTGAGAAACTACATATTAAAAGATATTTTAATGGTTACAATTATAAGCAAAATGATCAAGCTCACATATCGCTTCACTACTTAATATCTTCGGTTTTATTAATGTTTAAATAAATAACTTAGAACATAAATACTTCCAAACTAGAACTGACGTGATGTTATAAATAAATTATTTCTTGTCCGGAATAATTACAGCAATAATTAGAAAAAAAAAAAAATTTAAATTTATTAAGATGAAATAGACTAAAAAAACTAAATGTATTGATGTATCATAATTGCATCTACTTACTTAACTACTTTCACGAAAAAAATGTAACACTTAGACGCATACATTTTTAATTTATAGTTTGCAAATGAGATATTTAATAAGCAATTATTTTGTCAATAACATTCATCATGTTGGTTATTTTTTTCAAGCTTTCTATCTATATACCAGATATTTTTATGGACCGTATAGAAATACAACAATAAAGCGTAAAGGCTTTAGCTTTACATCATGGTATTACATGACAACATAATTTTTATTATCCAATATTATTTTGTTTAAAAAAAACAATATCTTCCAATTTTGTAGTAAATTAAACGTCTTCAATAAAAATTTCCGTGATCTGATTTCATCTGTTGTGTAACGTTCAGATCGCAACAATTGCAAAATTTCATTACAATACTTTCGCTTCAGCTTTAGGTATTGTTGAGATAAACATTAAATAAGTAATTGACCTAATTAATTATGTTCGCTTACTTAATTAACACCTTGAGTTGGTATTATGAACGCTTTGACCACTATTTACAGTCAAGACAATATAAACAGAAATGGAGTTGGCTACGGAAGTAACAAAAGGATTTTTAGGAGAATGATACTTGACAATGTTAGAAGTATCACTAATCAGGGGAGTAGCTACCGCCGTATCAATGATACGGGGCCCCCGGGCTTCAGGGGCCCCGAAAGTGAAAATGTTTACTCTCCACTTTGGGTTTCATCACAGTCAGGTAGAACTGGTAGAAGGCCTCCTCAACAAATTGTGATACAGGGCCCGTCTAAGACGAGCTACGCCACTGTTTTTATACTACTAAGGTGGCAAACAAGCTTACGGCCCGCCTGGTGGTAAGCGGTTACCGTAGCCTATGGACGCTTGCAACACCAGGGGTACAACGCGCGCGTTGCCGGCCCTGAAGAAATCTCTTCACACCCTTGTTGTACTCCATTGGGAAAACCACGGCCTCATTCCACAGTCTGAGCCTCCGCGGAAGGAAGCTAGAACACTAAACTAATGAGTTTATGTGTATATCGTTTTCTAATAATATTATAAAATTTATGTCAGGCCACACCCGAATACGTAAGCAGTCTTAAAGTATAATATTAGATTATAAACATCTATAAATGGATAATCTTATTAAGTGAAAGTGATAAACAGTCGTAGAATAAGTAGAATCGCCTACGAATTTTCGTAGACGTGCTTGCTAGTCTACCTACACCAAATACAGATATATCATAACTTCATATATTAATCGATAAACACATTTGTTATTAGCCCACACTTCCAATCTCGTGCAAGCTTAGCTTGTTTCGTTTACGTAACAGACTTTACATGTAGTGTAGACTCAATGAAATATTGTGTCGGTTTCGTACAAAGTTGTAGCGTGTAGCCATGGGAACAGTGCACTCGACGCCAGCTGTTCTCGATATTGTAAAGCAACTAGATCAGGCCAATAAATACCGAATCACATTTCTGAATCCAATTTATTACCTTTTATGCCTTGACTAGATGCCAATTACGAAATAAACCCATGTACTTACAGTTGCATTTTTTAACAGTTCGACGGACACCTAATTGGGAACTCTAAAAAAGGTGAATTAGCAAAACAATATGTGCTGCTAAAACAGTTATTAAAAGCCGTATGTTATATAAATATGCTAATATTTTTTTAATGTCTAATAGATTTGTATACAAATTCTTTTATAACAAACCATGGGCAGTTTATAGTCGCAAATCGGCTATTAGTAAAGTGATTTAGCTGTCAAATTGAGTTCGATGACAGCGAAGACGAGAACTATAACGGATTCGATGCCACGGCCAACTCGCCGATCTTGACCTAGGCCCGGCAATGCCCCGCATCGATGCGTAGGTAGGTACCTACTACAGAAATGCCATCAGTCTGTGAATCGATTAAATATCGATAAATCGATTATGCCATGGAAATGGAAGCAGTTAAATGTCTCGTCACTTTCCAAAAATGTTTGAAATAAATACACCATTATTTTGAAATTTAATTGGAATGTTAAAACAGATGTCGATATAAATTATTTATAGAAAATGCATTCATAAATTCAATTGAAGGTGAAATAATAACATACCGTTAATAAGATATAAATAAACACGTGTGACTTTACTTACGTCTCGAATGAACCGCCATTCACGCAGTTTTCAATAGATGGCGCTGGCAGTTTAATTTTATTTTTAATTGGAACGAATTTATAATTTAAACTTTTCTTTATGATAATTATGTATTCTTTTGTTTTTTCTTCGCTTGCTTCATTTTTGAGCCTAATTCACTATAAAATTGTGCACATGTCATTTAACCCTAGAAAGATAACCATATTTCACTATACACTAAAGATAACCATACGTCGATTTGACGTGTGCATGTATTAGTGGGCATATTTTGGATTTTGTAAATAATAAGATTTATTAAAGTGATTACTTGTTTAGTATAGGTAATTATGTTTTGAATAATTGAAAAATATCAGGTTTTATTTATATATTTATTACAAAAAAACGTGATATTACAAAACGCGATACTTCTTACATTACAAAACATAAACATTACGGAATCTCTCCGTCAGTCTTATTATTTGAGGAATAAACTTTTTAAAATGAACTTTTTGTACTCGTAAGAATATAAGAAATCGAGGAAAATAATAGTTTTTGTTCATTTTGACCTTATTGGTACTTAGGGCAGGCGCTCGATTTGTTCTCTCCACAAATAGGATTTTTGCAGTTCTCGCAGATATTCCATGTCATTCTTCTAATTTTTGAAGGACAATACGTTCTTTTTTCATGCTTAGGTGCAGGTTCATCTTGTCCGAAAGGTTCGACTTCTGTTTTTTGGTAATAAAACACTATTTTTTCTTTTACATTGGTGGGCAAAGTAGGCATTTCTGCTTTGTCTCCGTCCACGGAGTCATCAAGCTATTGCTTAGTTTTTTTATAAAATCTTTGTCTAGATGTACGTATGATAATACAAGATAATACCCTTCTACTTGTTCTTCCTTTAGTGGTCATACAACGATGATCGTCTTTGACTCAGAGATTTTGACGCTGTGACGTGACAACATTATTTGGCACATTGTACGGAGGGCTTTCAAGGACGTTTTCAGTATCCTGCATGATGTTTTCCAATAGTGGAACACTCATCTCATAGTTCTCGACGTCATTCGAACTTCATCCTCTACTAAATTATCTTTAGATTTGCTGTCCAAACTCTGAGGCTCTTCATCACTTATTTCTTACAATTATCGATAGATTTCTGCATTTTCGGCACGTCTTTGTGACATCATTATGTTGTTTTATCATAGCCTAAAACCCATTAAAAAACTAATAAATAAATGTGCATTTATTCTTACAAAAGTCAGAAAAACCCACATTTGCTAAAGCTAAAAAAAGTCACACTAAAGATAACCATACGTCACTTCGACGTACGGTACGTAAATATTGACGAAAGTATTGCACTTACCTGAGCGACACAGGTGTCTTCTGCAAGTTTCGTGTGCCAACTGAGTTGGCTGAAACGGCCGATGCAGTGAAGTGAAATTCAGACGAGTTAGAACGATTTTTCAAAATTGAATACGTCGATTCGACGTAGGTTATCTTTCTAGGGTTAAAAAACAAATAGAATCATTGAACTAGATTTCACTTTCAAACGTAAATTGATTTGGTCAAGTCATTTCTCACATTACATTGCCGTATCTAGAAAACTTTCGGCTTACTATGAACACTTTTTCGTTTTGTGCAAAACAATAAATGAGTCACGGATCTGCCAAGTTTGTTTTTGTTGATGTTAGTATTATAACCGCAACGGACTTGCTTTCAATTTTAATTTGGTATTTGATTAAAGTGGTTTTTAGAATGTTGCTGATCTTAGGGTGCTTGGAAATTTATGAAATCTATACTTAATAATATAATTTTGTTTGATTGTTTCTTTGTTTAAAGGGGTAAAACCACCAGTCGGATTTGAAAAATTTAAAAGAGTATTTATAATAAAATAAGTCTCGCAATATATTGTTACCAAGTGTACATATACCAACGAGACTACCAGCAAACATAGATTATAACGCCAAGATAGAGCAAGTATGTAATTTAATTTAATAGGTTCCTCGGATAAAAACGTTAACATCATTGATTACACCGAGTTTAACTAATGATAAGCTTAATGGAGCGTCAAGAGGAAAGGGAAATCTGACCAATGGCGACTACTTACGGCTGGAGCGGTGGTCTCCTCAGAGAAAGTTTTAAATTATACGTAAGTAAACTGGTAACATTGATGGGGACAAGACCGCGCTAAGACGATTGATGGCCGGCGCGTCGCGGGCGCACGCGATCCGCAAACTCACCTCACTTCACGCATAAGGCGAAAGCGAACAGTTCAAAGTTGCGCAATATTAATCCGTTTAGTTCGACACCTATAAAACTTATGTGATGCCCAAATCAGATATATTAATTAGAGTCTATATGTCCGTACGTAGCATTAAGTAGGCTATTGTAATTTGAGTGTTTAGGTGAACGATGGTATTTTGTGTGTACAAGGATGAATGATTCCAAGGTCTTTAAGGTGACGGGATTAGTTTTAGCGTACAGCTTCTATGACTTTCAAATGTGTTGGCTTTAAATTACATGGTGATCAGGTAAACTTATGATTTTAGGTGTTGGTGTAGGAATTAGAAAATGGTAATATTAAGCAGATGAATTGCATGACAAGTTAATTTTTAATCCCACGCAACATGAATCATATTTCGAAACCAACATTTTTGATTAACGGTTACCTATATGTGTTTCTTTAAGTAATACATTAACTGTAACAAGTTATACCTGTACGTGATAAGCAATTTTATCAATCTATGAACGAAAAAGATTTGGTTGAGGTTTAAATACAGACAAAAGTGAATATAATCGAATCCTAGTGATAATAATCGCAAATATAAAAAGCAAACTGGCCCTCGTGGTTTCACCCGCGTTCCCGGGATAAAAAGTAGCCTATGTCCTTCTCCATGCCATATAGTTTATCTGCGTGCCAAACATGGCATGAAAGCGTACCAAACAAACAAACTCACATTCATATTTATAATATTAGTAAAGGTATCAGTGTTTTTCAGACATGAGAGCAAAAATCCTGTAATTAAACATTTTTTGTAACACTAAAAAAACTAAAATAATTAATTATACTTTGTAAGGCTAAAAGATTCTAAAGCGGCTGTATTTGTTTTAGAATGCGTGCATCAATTCTTGAATGCATATGCACAAGAATAGATTTTTAAAAATAAAATAGAGAGATTAAATAAATCTCATGAATACTATTTCAGTTCCGGTTATAAAGATACCATACATTCTTTACAACGTCGTATAAGTGTCTACATATTCAGATAGATACATCACTTTGGGATATCCGAACTCGTCCATCAATCTTAGCGCTAATTTCATATGTGATTATGATTACCGCACGAGATAGTTGCGCAAGAGTGGCACGGGCTGCGCGGGCGCAGGTCATAACACAGGCCCATTTATTGACCGCAGTTCCATTGTCTGTCTTTTCATTCAGTAGTAGCTACTTATGTGGGAATGTAGATTTTGCATGTAGCCTTTCTATGACTTTATCATCCATTTTTTATCAAGAATGATGTCAGGATGAAGGTATTTTGGGTAATTTTGAGTAATTGTATACTTCGTAGTTAGTTGGTTAACAATTTTAATTATACGTTTAGCTGAATTTGCAACAATGAACTTATGTACAATAGAAGATTAGTCAAGTTTCTAGAATAGTTTATGTTAATAGAAAATAAACCTTATGTACTGGGTATAAGTTCCAAATTCAATTGTTTTATTGATTTATACTTGATGTTTTTATAAATGCCCGTAACATTAGAGTTACAGGTGTGTTTTCTGAATTCAGTTTATTGTGGGTTATTCAAAGCACTGAGTAAATCAAAAATCAAAATCAAAACCCCCCCACAACCCACCACCAAAGAGACCTAAAATTTGGCTTCTGAGTAGTTTACGTTTTAAGCTAAGAAGTTTGTCGATTACTGTATCGGGGTATCAAATAATATTTATATAAAACATTATAAAAGTAGTGAAAGTTTAGAAATATAAATTGTATTATATAGAAATGTTTCTAGAGACCAGATATCACAATGCGACGAGATTTGTCACTACATATAAAATATAAGTTGTTTATGACCAAGTTTTTATTAACTCGTTTTCTGTCTGTTCAGAACAAATTTTGCAATCGATTTTATTCTGACTTCTAAATGAACCAGACTTGATAACTTAAACATAGCTTAAAGAGCTTTTACGTTTGTCTTTCACAAAAAAGCAAAAAATAATGGTCTAAATATATAATTCACAGTCAAATTACAAGTACATTGACAAGTAGCAATTATGGAGAGTACAACATTCAACAAAATTATTAGAATCGTAAATTATTTTGTGTATCCACGTTTACTATCGTAATTAAAATCTGGATTTCATCTACATGTGTAAAGTATACTATCGTAACAACAGGTTACAAGTTGGTCAGTTAATATTTATAGCCGTTATCAACTTAGTCTTACATTTTGTCGAAATTCTTCACGGTTCAATAAATTAAGAAATTGAGCACTTTAATGAAGTTTTAATAATTATTTCTGTATAATCTGTATGAAGACTAATTAAAGGTAAGATAATGCTCTAGTCTAACTCCTAGATTGAAAAATCGGTTATGTCAATGATAAAATAAAATGTACTTCATAGATTTGTTAGAAAATTATTTCAACTCACTGCTAAGCTTGTATTGTCGAAACAAAAAGCGTTCTAGCATTGTCAAGATAATGCGGACTTTGTTTCTTGTATGTTTTTATTAAAAAACTTAAAATTTTCAATTGAAAAGGGTATATCCAGATCGCGAAAGCGAACATTTTATAATAATCTTAGCAAGTGACGTGAGCAAATAATGATCCTCATTGAGCAGATTACACGTTGGTTATGATTTTAATTCAATAAACTTGGAAGCAAAATTTAGTATGACTTTTTGAGTAATTTATTTAGTGCTGAAACTTTTTATAGTGGGTATATTTTTATATCCCTGATGCAGTCCCCTTTCGTACAGATCATGCCATCAGTCACAAAAATGCGCATAATATTAGAGTGCAACTGTTACTGATTAATTTAATTATGCAAAATAAAACAGACAGGAAACAAAAATCGTTCAAGATTTCGAAGTCTAGCATAAAATAAAATACAAAATCGACTTCTACGTATTTTCTAGTCCAATTAAATTTATAAAACCATTGTTAATAAGGATAAAAGAACGGATAGCGAATAGAAACGAGACTTACTTGTAATGCATGAGCATAGATTAGAGAGCTTAATTTGGTAGTCTTTTTTCGGTGAAATTTATAGAGAAAACGGTGAATAGTGTGATTGGAATATTAGAATCGATTTCTTGATGGCTTTTGTTTCGGTTTGACTACGTAATGACGAGTTAGGCGCGTCCAACATTTACTCGAATCTTTGTAATAAGCTCGACATCCGGCCAAGCTTCTAGTGGGCAGATTCCAAAGATATTGCCTTTATATTGGAAGCGAAGATCAGAAATTAAATAAGATATCACGGTGCATGTTGTATCAGCCCACTACAAGCCCTATAAAAATGATACTCATAAATCATCTCAAGCAAATTTTAACAAATGAATTCATGAAACAGCTAAAGATGCCACTTCTAATAATAATTATCGTTAAGGCTGCGTATGAATAATTAAGTATTTGCATGCAACAGTTTTAAACGGATATTCTGTAATACTAAAAAACACTCATCACACTTTGTTATGTAAACGGAAAGTTACCATTATGTACCTAATAATTAATTACCTGTTACGTTGTTTATTTTGTACAAATACTGTTTTTGATAGACTAAGATCATTCAAGTTATTTATAACTAGTTTATCGCCCCGCGGTTTTATCCACGACCCTTAGATTCCTAATGTTTGAAAAAAAAAAAAAGATAGGTAGGTACTTGTGTGCCAAATTTAAATTTTCCAGACTGTTGTTTGAGGAGTCTCAAATCAGTCTGTTTCTATACCAAACTCTACTTATTTACCTTTTTGGATTCCGTACCAAAAAGGTAAATAAGTAGTTTTTGTTAAACACAAAAAAAATGTATTACAAGCTTTTTTGGTGACTTTACTTTTTGCTCATTGTATTTCGCTCATCAAGCATTTTCATTTGATATCCATGTCATAGGGGTTAATGTGGAAATTATAAATCGCCATTTTGCGGCGGACGCCATATTGGGTAAAAAATGGCGGCATTTAGGCAATCGTGCATTGTCATCAGAACCAAACGTTTGTGCCAAATTTCAGCTAAATCGGACACTGGGAAGTGGATCAAATGTAACTTTCAACATTCGATTACAGACTATTCCAATTCCCGAAAGGTCTCATGTTTTGTTCGGGATTATATTTCAGAATTTGATTTATCTATGTTTCATTTAAGTTGGTCTTTCGAGAAGCCAGATGTATATTGCACCAGGTAGAGGCACCTACCTACATTACTTTTATTATGAAATTACTTTATGATTAGAAATAAAATAAGTAGTAGTTACGTTAAGCTGTACTAACTCTTATTATGTGAACATTTTGCAATATATTATAAAGAAAGTAAGTAGCAAAGATAAAATTCTTCTCGTATAGCGTCATTAGAGCTAAAGACTAAAGATCGTTAAATTTAATGAAATAAGTTTTATACCTTCCTTCTTTTTATACGTAAGAAGCTTTCATTTTTTAACATTACCTTTATTGTAGCTCTTGAAATTCGGCCCGCCCCGAGCGGCACTTTTAGGGGGCGGCAAAATTTCACAATAATAATAATAATAGGTACATCTCATAAATATTTAAATCATTTCATTCAGTGGTGGATTTACAAATTTTCCAAGTATAGGCTGTTCATTTTTTGCCGCCCTTATCTCACAATGGTCAGTTTCTAGATTATTTTTTACAATTTGAGAACAAATTTGCCGCCCCTAAAATTTGCCACCCTAGGCACAAGCCTACTCAGCCTGCTGGTAAATCTGCCACTGGTACCGAATAGGTAACCTTTAGGATTATTGAATGTAAAGACCGAAATAAGGAGGCGGCGACGCTACGCCACTGATTATTGCCGATTGTACAATTAAAAAAAAAAATTAAGTGGAGCAAAAAAATAAGCGCACGGATCTTCAAACTGGCACCGCACTCGCACGAAATAGCTTATCTTTACAGCATGGGTAATAAAGATAAACCCGAAGGCGAAATGCAACTAATAAACAACAGTCACAAATTACATAAAACTAATACCTATACACATGTGTCTAATGTAACGAATTCAGATTGAATTATGCATGCAGGTGGATCTAAAGCGGCAATGTAACATTGTGATGTGAATCTGTGCAGGCGACTCTCTAATATAACCTTAGATAATAAGACACCTGTTCAAATTACGACATTCTTGTAATATGCTGCATGAAAAAATTGATGTAAGAATTTGTAACATTATGTTGGATTGGCGTAAATTGATGCAAATTACTAAAGTTGTGCAGTTTACTTTGTATTTGCAATATTTTTTTGTGGAGACTGTAATGGATTATAAGGAGAATAAAGTAGAAGTATAGATACTAACCCCTTTATTCATAATCGGTTTTTAACTAAATCAGTGTAATAGTGGGCCCCGTCTCACTCTCTCGATCACTAAATGTCACCTGTCAGATAAAGATTTCGGAATTTTAGCTAATCAACATTTGATAACTTTATTATTGGGATTCGAACTGACAGCGTCAATCTTGACGTATCAAAATTTTTTCAGAATCATAATTTTAATAATTTAATATTAATATAATTCGTTTTGTTTCAGATCTGCGGTCGGCGTGCGCTGCCCATATCCAGCCTGTGATCTGCCGCCTCCAGCGCAGCATCCCTTCCTGCTCGGCTCTGGGCAGTCTTCATCATCCGTCCGAAGATCGTAGGATTGTTTAGTTTTTGTGTTTGTGTAATACCTATATGCTCCCTTTGGGCGTACGTATTGGCCCTGGTACCAGTTCGGACCCACAACCTTGTAGCCAGGCAAGTGACACATCGCGAGAAAATTTATTAAAATGTGAGCAGTGTCCGGAACCTCGATATTTTCGTGGCAACCGTGGGTTAAAAATTCATGTCGGAAAGGTACACAAACCTATTCCAAACCTTATCCATCAAACCGGCTCCACCAATTCGGACGTATATATTTCGGCTCCAAATTCTTCTTCTACTGACCTCCCGTTTTCGCAACTAATTTGTTCGCTAAAGAATAATGTCCCGGTATTAAAGCGAATCCCACGCGGAGCACGTATCTGCGTGGCTTCAGCTTTAAGTGTATGTATAGACAAAATTCTCAGTATAAATTCATTAAGTGCTTGGGAAGACCTGCTTACTTTTTCGTACAGAGTGCTGCATGTCCCTAGTCGCCAGAAAAATGAGATTTCTCTCACACAACAAATTAAAAATAACTGCTCAATATTAGACTCAACTGATAATATTATTCCAAATTTTCCCAAAATTAAAAAAAAATATAATCAGGCAAACACTATCAGGAAAATCGAAACTAAAGCGAACGATGGCGATTTCAAGGGGGCAGCACATCTGCTATTTTCGAGTGATGTTGTCGCTGCAGACACACCTGAAACCCTGTCTGCTTTAGAATCAAAACATCCATCTCCGCTTTCAAATATAAACCTCCCGGATCCCCCATCTTTAGACCAAAATTGTCTAAATTGTAACGCCCAAGATCTTTTGAGTGTCATTATGTCATTTAAACCTGGTTCTGCTGGCGGCCTCGACGGTTTTACACCACAGCATTACAAAGATCTTGTCTGTGGTGCCGCCGGAGACGCTGGTACCAAATTATTATCAAAATTAACCTCTCTTATAAATTTAATGTTGGCAGGAAAGGTGCCAAGCCCATTCACTGAGATCATTTATGGGGCCAACCTTTGCGCGCTATCCAAAAAAGATGGCGGAGTAAGACCCATCGCTGTGGGTAATACTATCCGTTGTATGGCCTCCAAAATTTGTTGTCGTCACATTCTCCCGAAACTTTCGGAAATATTTCAGCCCATTCAACTCGGTTTTGGCTCAAAGGGAGGTTGTGAGGCAGCTGTTCATGCGGCTCGGACCTTTCTTTTAAATAACGGAGGTGAAGTGCTGCTTAAAGTTGACATAAAAAATGCATTTAACTCTGTCGATAGGGGTGCTTTATTGACCCAAATTCGGGATATCTGCCCTGACATATATCCTTACCTTTGGCAATGCTATGGGCATCCATCAAAACTTTTTTTCAGAGAACACCCACTTATTTCCGCCATGGGTTGTCAACAGGGCGACCCTCTCGGTCCAGCTATCTTCAGTTTGGCCATCCATCCAATTATTTCCGGGTTACAATCAAAATTTAATGTATGGTATCTAGACGACGGTACGCTGGGGGGTGATGCGGCTTCCGTTCTCAGTGATTTTAAAACATTGACAGAAAATTTTAAAAAGATTGGCCTAGAATTCAATAGCTCCAAATGTGAGCTCCTTATTTTAGATTCTTTCCCAGAATCTGAAAAACCAGAATTAATTCAAAATTTTAATGTTTTGGCTCCCAATATTAAGTTACTGTCAAAGGAGTCGCTTCATCTTCTTGGAGCCCCAGTCTTAGACGAATCCATTCCTAGTTTCTTTGAGAAAAAGATTCAAAATTTTAATGACTCTTCAAATAGACTTTATGAAATTAATGCTCACTATGCATTTTTTATTGTTCGACTCTGCCTTTTCGTGCCAAAGTTTACCTATTTGCTCCGCAGTACGCACTTATTTAAATTTGATCACATATTAGATACTTTGGATAATATGATCAAAACGTCACTTTCCAAAATTCTAAATTGCAGTTTTTATGAAAACAAAGTGTGGTCTCAGGCCACCCTACCCGTGTGTTATGGTGGCCTAGGAGTGCGGAAAATTTCAAGCATATCAGTACCGGCGTTTCTATCCTCGGTATACAGTGTGGGCAACCTCGTCAGTTCTGTTTTGGACCCTTCTATTGGATCTGTTGAGGTTTCTTACCTGTCCGATGCTAGAGACGCCTGGCAGGCAGCTTGTCCAGGCACAAATATTCCGACCTTGAGTCACTCTCAGAGAGCGTGGGACAAGCCTCTTTGTGAAAAAACCTGGCAAAATTTATTTTCTAACTTTTCTATAGATACAGACCGCGCGCGCTTGTTAGCTGTCTCTCAGAGTGACTCAGGTCACTGGCTACAAGCTATTCCATCAACAAATACTGGAACAATGTTAGACCGTATAACATTAAGTCTGTGTATTTGTCTTCGTCTTGGTTGCAGGACCAATCAACCTCATCGCTGCCGCTGCGGAGATCTCGTCAACGAGCTCGGCCACCATGGGCTTTCGTGCTCTCTAAGTGCTGGTCGAATATCACGGCACTCGGCTATTAACGACATTATCCGCAGGGCTCTTGTTGTCGCTAACGTGCCTTCCGTACTGGAACCAGTCGGTATTGCGCGGGGCGATGGCAAGAGACCGGATGGTATGTCTTTGATCCCTTGGAGTGTCGGCAAGTCGCTGGTGTGGGATGCCACATGTGTCGATACACTCGCGCCATCTCACTTACCGGCGACTTGTAAAGCTGCAGGGGCAGCTGCGGCCAGTGCGGAAAATTCAAAATTCAAAAAATACGCATCGATTGGACCCAACTATATTTTTGTGCCTTTTGCGGTCGAGACCATGGGACCGTGGGGGTCCGAAGCTCGCCGTTTTGCTCGCATCTTGTCATCAAAATTGATCGAGACCTCCGGAGACCAGCGGGCGGGGAGCTTTTTCCGCCAACGCGTCAGCTTGGCTATCCAAAGAGGAAACGCTGCCAGCCTTCTGGGAACCCTGCCGTTAATCGGAAGCAGCGGCAGGCTTGAGGAAATTTTCTATATATAGATTGTATTTTGTACATATTTGTTGTAAATAAGGGGGTTAAATGATAGATTTGGGATTGAAACACCTTTTAACTTATTTTGGTTTTAAATATTAGATAAAAATAAAAGAAACGATACAAAGTAAATATGGTCCAGGGCTGGTTATACTGATATATTTTAACTTTAACTTAACAAAACAACTGAAGACTATAAGCACTTCATAATATACATGTCAAAATTAAAAGCGACTCAAATACAATTACAAAGAAAGGTCAATATATACAATACTTATAAGTATAAGTAATTTAATGTGATATTTAGTAATGTGGACACGTAAATCTTTGGTGTCATACCACGTAAATGCATAATGTAACCACGCGACGTTTATTACCGGTACTAGCCTTATGTTGGGAAAGCTTTCTTATCCGTAATGACGTCTGTTTTCCACCATTTTCACTTTTGTTTTTATTACACAATAGATACTTCATTATAACTACGTCAATGATGCAATGGGGAAACTGAATCAAACTAATAAAGAAATATGCCTATAAAATGTCAAGACATTGCTTAACTAATATAAAATCGTAGTTTTATTAACGGCTTTCCTTGTGATGAGCCAGTCTTGATTTAGAAGTAGCTGTAGTAGCTTCCACACCGCAACTCATGAAATCCGCCCCAGCGTAAAAGAAGCTGCGGTTACAAGCCGATTTTTGAACGTGGTCATACTAGCTGCGGCTGGCACATTATTGCAGCGTATTTGTCCACATTCTCGTGAATTCAGACCTATCACAGGTGTGAAGAATAGTAAACAGAATTTTGTTTCCATTTGATATTTAATAGTAGATTGGGCTAAAATTACCCATTATATACATTGAGCTATTATTACTACGTATTAGAGAAGCTATCATAAGCAAAGGTCCCTTTTTTTAGAGTCAACTAAAGTTCTCTTTAGCGCTGAAACAATAATTAGTCGTCTAAGCAGAGATTAGAAACACATAATGCAATTAGAACGCTTTTAGAAGTATTTTTCTCTCAAACACTACATCTGTCTCAACCAACTGTTTCACCAAACACTACGATTTTCACGCGTAAGCGCCGTGAAAATCACAGTGTTTGGGCCGGATGGCTTCATATGCCGCCCGTGACATAAGACACTGCTTTATGTAATGTTGTGTGTAGTCCCGAATAAATCTTTTTCTTCTTCTTCTTCTTATCCCCGTAGTGCATAATTTACTATTATTATCTGTATTTTAATAACCGTGTTATTCATACATACACATGAATAAATAAAGCTTGTATAGTGATATCTGATGAGTAACTTAGATATAATTTATGAAGAAATTATGCACTGTTAATCGCTATTTTATGTTAAAATAGTTTTAAATTACTGTATAACCTTCCGCTTACAGAAAACCTGGTTAATATATGATTGATTACAAATGATTATGTTATTCTTTCCAATCACATTTAGTATAACGATTAAAAGCAGTATTAATTATGATACAGACGGGCGGGGCGTACCGTTTTGTGCTTGAGGCAAGATTGACACTGGAACATCTGTTATACCGTATAAAAACTACTTAATACCGTACAAAAACCGGTTGTTTTTCGACCGACCAGAGACTAATATTTACGGTAATTTTTAACGGATTGCTTTCTAGATTTTTCAATCTGGAACTCGTCAGCGAAGATGTTGGGAGACTTATATCTTGCAGATTCAGATACGTCGGCGCGTTTAAAGCCTCACGCTATTTAGCTGCAATTTTCCACGATGCAATTGATAGTAATTATTTGGAAAACGTGGAAAATCTTATGTTGCGAGTGTCTCGACCAGTTCGTACTCTCGCCGTCGAACGCCGTTTAATCTCACATTTTTATATGTTAAGGCAAACCGGTGTTTGTTTAGCGCCGGAAGTTTGACAAGTCTCTGAGACTACTAGAAACTAGCAGAACTGGTGCGATTGGTGCGATAGCTCTTGACTGTGTTTTCCACCTACATTGTTGCATTGATGCTTGGATGATATGATTAGCGAACCTACCGCGTTAATCAATGTTAATGAACTTCGTTAAACTGGGTTTAATTGAAATTATATTATCTGGATTTCTATAACATTTAGACCTCAAGCGGGTCATCGGACTATGGATGGCTTACTTAACTCGTTTCATATTCACGTGTTCCATAAATATAGGGAATATGATTGTAGAAAAAGGAAGGCCATTTCAATGAAGTTCATTACGATTGACTTACGAGGTAGCCCCGCAGGAGGCATAAAAATACGTGGACGATTTTTTTGTAGAAATTACTGAAACTTTTTTTATTGTTTGACTTCTTTCCTAGCTCCATTTTCCTCGTCCAACAAGTAATTCATCTTTTATCAGGTCAACGGAGCATCAATAATTTAAAATGATTTATTCAAACATTGACGAACGCGTAGGTACCCACCCAAGCAAAGAAGTGTAATATTTTACGGTCGTTTCATGCAAGATTTATTATCATTTACAACATCATCAATAGAAATATGAATACATAATATTGAGTCGAGTGCTTTGGTAATACATCTTCATTCAATCGGTACAGGATGCCCGAGAACAACGATAGAACTTGAGAAATAATTACAACATGCTTATAATTAAAACGCGGTGGAGGCAGTTAGCATACTCGGTGAGAAATGGGAGCAACTCCAAAAATCCACGGTCTAAAAGTTATGGTCGACCGCATGGTATTCATTTATCGACTGATTTGGGCTTGTTTCCTGTATTTTTAAAATTCGGTTTATTTTTATTGGAATTCAACTCGGATTTTTTTTGCTAGCCGCTTCGATGATTTTCTCTTGAAACATTTGAAGAATGTACTAATGTGTGTTAGCAGTTGCGGAAAATTTTTTTACGGTATTTTGCGGTAACTACTGCTTACGGAATTTCTTAAACAGTCATTTTTACCATTTACTTTAATTAAATTAAGGTTTAGTTGCTAAAATGTAATGTTTAAATACTCGATAAAAGTTAACTTTTGTATCTGGGTCAATCCGCATTTTATTTGAAAGTTTAGTTTTTTTATAGAATAGGTGCGGAGACTACTGCGACTTTTAGTCACGTCTTATCTATTGATAAATAAAAAAGAAAAGACTATAATGCACTTTTTTACTTGGAATCCATGTACTATTTCATGGCTTGGTTTAGTGGCCCTATTTTTTGCGGTTCGTAGATCTGGTTCTGTGGTTTAAATAGCCATTTCTATAATAACAACTGTAAAAATAAATTTTTAGTGGCATTGTTATACTAGATTTTTGATAGCAATATATAAAAAATGAATGTGTCAAGGTGACTAGACAACACTCAAATAAATTATTTCGGATTTCGGACGACTAACGGTGCTTTGAGTTTGTTTTTATTATTTGCTAGTTTTTAATTACAATGGACGACTGATGAGATTGGAATAGATGAATCCTAATCCTAACTAATATTATAAATGCGAAAGTGAGTTTGTTTGTTACGCCTACACGCCTCAACTACTCAGCGGATCATCATGAAATTTGGTATGCAGATAGCCTATGGTATGGAGAAGGACATAGGCTACTTTTTATCCTGGGAACGCGGGTGAAATCGCGGGGGACAGCTAGTAAAGTAATAAATTCCGTTTATTTATCAAATTATTCAGGAGTTTTTCCTTGAATCTTGCTCGTAAATATTCAGGCAAATGTTAATCTTGCAAAAATTTTGCAATATTTCCTGTATGTTTACTGATACAAATCTCAGAGTAGTAGGTAATACACCCAAAGGTTACTTGGAAGACCGGATGTTGTATTCCTTTATTTATATTATTATCATTATAATCCTCATTAGATAGGTATTAATAATATTGTTAGAACACTTATTTTTTATGAATATAATTTATAATAAAAATAATAGGTACCATTATTTATGCAATTAAAGTATCTTCAAATTTTATTATAGTGCGGCTATGGGAAAATGTTTCTTTTTTTCGAATGTGTTTTATATACTGTGAAATTTATTAATAATAATTTGAGTATGTAGTTGCAAAATATACAAATCATGTATACCACAATGCAAGTTATGTCTATAAATTTCATAACATTTTTTTATAATTGCTACTGTTGCGTGTATAATATTGTACGGTATGTGTATGTATAAATATACACATAGCATACTCATTAGTTGAGTAATTAAATATGTTTGATTATAATTCGCTGCATGAAGTTGGTATTAGTAAATGAATCATTTAAACAACGATTATAGGTATAGTATAAATTTGGCCACATACCTTTCTTCCTCTTGGGCACCACTCTCACACCAATCGCAAGTTCGGTCACTAGGCACAAGATAAGTGTCAGTAAACAGTATCTTCCACTGCACCCCATGTTATCACACAAAGTTAGATGCCTCTATAAGTTAAAATAATACTTTAAAGGCCTCCTAGGAAGCATTTGCGCGACAGCACGGTATATAAAAACGCTTTCGTTTTTAACTCGCATAAAACACGCGAGAACACAATTTTTTTATTTTATTTATTTCGACGAAAACCACGCACGCCCGCGACTGCACGACGATCAAGTGAACCGCCCGACTACCCTATATTTTGACTTATACCAATTTGGCAGTGCGAATTCCACTTGTATATAAAACCTTTCGCCGGCTCTGGGCGGGCGGTCATTGGTCGCGCAGCAGCGTGCGCCGCGAAGGTGAAGGGAGCTGGAAGTGGCAACCCCCTCCAAGTGGTAAAGGGGGGGTACCAGGGTCGGCAGACACTTTTGCTATCGACGCGCGACGGTGGCGTGCGATAGCTATCATGCTCCACAGGCTGTGCCATTGCGCTCCGATTCTTACGTCACATGCGCGTGCGACTGTCGATACGGCTTAGTAGATCAATCTATAGCTCCTTCGTTTAAAAGTAATGAAGCGATTTAAGAAATAATTAAGATTAAAATATTTGACAAAAGCAAAAAAAAAATTCTTAATGTCTTAAAATGTTCAGATACAATTTAATAATTACGAATTATTTTATAAGCCCACCAATGATAAAACTTTGAATATCATAATTTGTTTATTCAGTTTTTTTCAAAACATTTCAGATGTCTCAAAATATATATTTTTTTCAAATCCTGCTATGTTTCTTTATGAATATTAAATAATCATCATATAGGGCCGAATAAAGATTTCACTAAATATTTTAGCTGCAGCATTTGGCTTTTTCATACCAAATGCACGTTTTTTAGGAACATGACAGTTGATAAATCTAGAGACTACCTCGTACAAAACAACCTTGCCTTTTTACGGTTTATATAATTTTACAGCGCTTAATGTATTGACGTTAAAATACCCAAAAATTGGTGATTAAAGTTCATATGGCGGAAACCCCATTTAATTAAAATTACGTAGGTACCTACTAGTAGGTAGTAGGTAGTCTTGTTTATAAAAATATAAAAGTAAAAAGTGTTACAAAAAGCAGAAAACGTAACGTAACCGCTTCTATAAAATGCGTAAGAGTGAAAATTTTATAGTGAGCTGAATACCACGCATCTTAGATACAGTTTTGTTAATCATATATATTTACCTTACATTTAATTTTAAATTATCTTGTTAAACATGTATATGGTATACTGAAGCTATATACTTATTTTATGTAGCAACCTAGAGGCTTATTCTTATTGATTCATCGCAAATGAAATCGATAGATCCGTTCTTGCTAAAAAAAATTGTATTGTTGCATAATTTTCTCTCTTTGCATAGAAGTAGATTTTGATTCTGACCCAGGTACTTTTTTATTTTATTTATTTGTGCTACAAGTATGTATGCAACGTTTCTATAAGACTTGCCTATTTTGAATTTAAAGATCGTAGAAATTATACGAGTAATCGCTCTACCGTCGAGAACAGAGGACAGAGGAACGACATATATTTTAAAATTTATAATAAAGGTGCACAAAACATCGATTGAAGGCGAGAACTTGAGACTTAGACAATTATTATGATATTCAACTTAAGAGAAAATACGACCAATAATAATAATACGTGTCGAATTGATAATCTCCTTTTTTTTTAAGGCGAATAAAAACTAAATATTACTATTAAGTAATACGTAAGTATTTTTACTGAATCGTATGCTTACTCATTGTGAAATCTGAAGTGGTAACTAATTCTTTAATTATACATTATGCGAATTACCTACAGCTACGTAATATAGGCAGTGGAAAAAAAGTGTTTGATTGTTTAAAATGTAAGTAACTTACATACGCCCACAATTACCGTGTTCAGTTAGCGATCATTGAGTAATTTCACCGTAGTTACACTTAGATGATTTGTGGGCTGGGCGTAATGAGGAATTTCTTATTTCAGTAGTAAGTAACGTTTTGCTATGTGCAGCTGCCTGAACACACTGATAGGTGATTGGAGAAAGATTCTCAACTTGAGGATGGTAAGTTCTTTCGGTTCTATTATACAGGGTGTTGTTTTGGTCGGTGACAAGCGACCCAGGAGCGGTAGTACAAAATATATATTCCCCAAAAATGGACTTAATTCCATTAAATACTGTAAATATGTTGAGATATACCTTATTCAATTTGAAATAAAATTACTGCAAAGTATGGTTACTAGGCTCGTGCACAGACTAGAGCTTGGCGCAAGCCGCCATCGCCCCACCCATTTACTCCCTCATACTCCCGTTGAGTATTATGTCTACAATTTAGCTTATTACATGATTTTCAAAAAAAAATATATTTTATTTTTATTAATAAAAAAAAATAAAGTATTTTTTTTATATTTTTTTTAGCACCAGTATCATTTGTATTATCGACCCTGAGTCGCTCGTCGCTGACCAAAACAACGACCTGTATTTATAGAGATAGATTAATGATAAAATCTTTATTTACAACAAATATGTACAAAATACAATCTATATATAGAAAATTATATAGATATATCTATATATAGAGATAGATAGAGTTTCAGTACCGGTCTACTCCGACTTTCGGTACTTCGGTTCACAAATGCAGAGTAATGGAAGGTAGTAGTATGAATATGAAAGTGGATGGATGGATATACGGGAAGAGTAAGATCGAAAAATTGTGTGAAAGATGATGTAAATTAGAAAGTAGGAATGCCGGTATTGACGGGCAGAATGGGAGATGCGAACATAATCCCAAATACTTGGGAACAGGATGAAAAAATTACTCATGGGTAGTATCTAATTTTAGGAATATAATAGAAATTTAAAAGATTGCACAAATACACACAATCAACCTAGCTGTTGAAAAATAGGTTTTTGAAGAAACTATTGCCGTCGCGCTATGCCGCTATGCTACGTGCGATAGGGACACCTTTTTTTTTTTTTTTTTTTTTTTTTTTTTTTTTTTTTTCCTCGTGGGGAAATCCTCATAGGATACCCTACCGCCCCGGGGGTAGCGGCCAGGTTATGCCGGACTTTTACCGGCTAAAACCCCACGGTGGTCGCCATCTGCGCTGTAGAGAGGGGGGCGGGCTCTCGTGTTGAACGCGTACCTGCTCACCCCTCCAAGCGCGGCGCATTGATAGCTCGTCCCGGGGGAAGTCTGACACCTCCCCCCAGCACCCTCGCTGTGCTATCGCACGATGAGTCGTGACCACATCGACTCATCGTCCTCCTTGGGGTCGCTTCTGGGCGCACAGAGCCCCCGCTCTGATTGCCCACGACCCCAAAGGCCCCGTTTAGTCGCCTTTTACGACAGGCAGGGAAACACCGTAGCTGTTATTCTAAGCCCCAGCTACAGGGCAGGAGGGCCGCGACGAGGCACGTTTGCGCCCCGGCGACTTCGCCTCCGAGTGGGATCAGCCCTCTCCCGATCCCGCTCAGCAGCCTCCTTCTGGACCATTACGGTCTCACAGAAGGAGGCTACGGCCCTCCACGCTGTATCCCCGCTCAGCATCGCCGACACGACTGCTGGCAGGGAGAGATTCCGTCCGATCTCTTGGACCAGGATCCGCCGCTCGGGTTCCCACGCAGGGCACACCGCGAGCGTGTGCGATGCGGAATCCTGGTCACTTCCACCGCAGTGGAAGCAGGCCGCCGTCGCCTCACGTCCGATTCTATACAGATAATCACCGAAGCACCCATGCCCGGTGATTATCTGTGTAAGTCTGTAGGTGAGTCGTCCACCTTGTCGCTGCATCCAGGCCTCGAAGAGCGGCAGGACTGCTTCGACGACGCGTTTGCGTGCAAACCGCTCCTCGCGAAGCCTTGCACGCCACGTCGCGAATGCGATAAGTCGCTCCTGCCGTTTGATCGCCTCTTCTGGTTCGCCTCCACCACATTGGCGGACGATGCGGATTCGGTCATAGACCCTCGCATCCATGTCCGCCAGAATATCCAGTGGCAAAAAGCGAGCCAGAATAGTTGCCGCCTCAAAGGATACGGTACGGTATCCCCGTACGATCCGTAGTGCCATCCTACGCTGGACGCTGTAGAGTTTCGTTCTACAGCGTCGGATGACCAGCCTCTTCGCCCATACAGGCGCCCCGTAAAGGGCTACGGATCGTATGACCCCTGCATAGAGGCGGCGAACTTCCTCCCTCGGTCCCCCGAGATTGGGCAGCAGTCTGTGCATGGCACCCGCTACCCGTTCTATTCGGGGGACTAGGCGATCAAAATGCTCTTCGAAGCCCCAGCGACTGTCTAGGGTGAGGCCCAGGTACTTCATGTACCGCCCCACCCTGACTTCCGACTCACCCACTCGGACGCACGAGTCGGGTGGTTCCCTGCTTCTTGGCAGTTTGTGGAACCATAGCGCCTCGGTCTTGTGAGGCGCTATTTCTAGACCCAACTCATGGATTTTGGCAACGACGACCTCCACCCCAAGTTCAGCGAGCTCTTTGGTCCCCTCGAAGGTATCCCCACTGGCGACCACCAACGTGTCATCTGCATAGCAAACGACGTTTACGCCAGTGGGGAGGTCAACACGCAGAACCGCATCGTAAGCGAAGTTCCACAACAGTGGGCCTAACACTGACCCCTGTGGAACTCCACGCGTGGTTTCCCTCTGGATTCTCCTACCGTCTTGATCCATGTACAAAATGTACCTGTCGCGCAAGTAATCCCCGATCACGCCTTGCAGATAGAAGGGCACCTGATGGTATACTAGTGCCCCCCTAATGGCGTCCCAAGGGAGAGAGTTAAAGGCGTTGACAATGTCAAGACTTATCGCCAACGCCACTCCACCCCGGGACACCGCCTGCTCCGACAGGGAACGGACGCGTAGGACCGCGTCTATGGTCGAACGCCCCTGTCGGAAGCCGAACTGGCTATCAGCCAAGTCGGGGCCGACGCACGACAGATGCCCGTTAAGACGAGCGGCAAGTATTCGTTCGAACATCTTGCCAACCTCGTCCAGCAGGCATATGGGACGGTACGCAGAGGGAGAATCTGCGGGTCTGCCTTCCTTCTTCAAGAGAACCAAACTTGCCTCCTTCCAG
This sequence comes from Polyploca ridens, assembly GCA_951394255.1. Classification (NCBI taxonomy): domain Eukaryota; kingdom Metazoa; phylum Arthropoda; class Insecta; order Lepidoptera; family Drepanidae; genus Polyploca; species Polyploca ridens. The sequence continues at coordinate 14,424,957 of OX596247.1, read as the reverse complement.
GCCGTGGGGAACTTGGCATAACGGAGGCAGCTGTTGAACAACTGCCTCAGCCTGTCCCCCAGGGCAGCCAGACTCAACACCCACACCCGACCCGGTACACCGTCGGGTCCTGGTGCAGTTTTTCGGGCTTTCAAGCGGCCAACGGCTCGATCTAGCTCCTGTACGGTCACCCCCATCTCGTCATGCCACTCCCATGACGGTAGGGGGTGGACTGAGGGACTTGACCGGCCCGCCGGGAAGAGAGTATTCACCACTCGACCCAGCAGGCCCGGATCTAGAGTTTCCGTCAGGGGAGGCACCCATGGCCTGAGTTTACCCAGGACCATCTTATATGGGCGCCCCCACGGATCCTCGTTGAGTCCCTCTAGGAGCTCATCCCAGCACCGTTTTTTGGCGTCTGAGATGGCGATCTGCATCGCAATTGTAGCCGCTCGATATGCCCTATAGAGACTGGCTGTCTCCTCGGCAGGAGTTCGCCTTCGCCTTCGGGCTCTAGTGTACAGGCGGCGGCTCCGCAAGCAAACCGCGCGAATTTGCGCGATTTCTGCCGACCACCAGTACACCGCCCGGTACTTGGGGCGACTGGACCGCGGCATCGATGCATCGCAAATTTGCGTCATCCTGCTGCGGAACCAGTTCGTTTCTCTTTCCGGATCGGACGGAATCTCTTCGCGTTTTCTGGCCATGCCGCGACGTTGGCGGCGGCTTCGAGCATGTCTCGATTTAACCGCTTGAGACACCAACGTCGCTGTGGGCTGCCTTCGTGGCGGCTGGAATTAGTGACAGGACGGCGAAATGCCACATCCATGAAGATGTGGCGGTGGTCGGATAGAGTGACCACCTCCTCGGCAACTCGCCATCCCGAGAGCATGCGTATGGCAGCGGGAGTCGCCCATGTAAGATCCACGATTAAGTCCCCCTGCCACCGCACGCATGTACTCACGGACCCACGATTAACTAATCGGAGATCCAGACCAGCCGCCCACTCTTGTATGGTCTCTCCCCTTGGACTATCTCTGGGGTTCCCCCACGTCCTTGCGTGGGCATTGAAGTCCCCCAGGACAATCAGTGGACGAGATGGACATCTGCGGACGCAGTTAGCCACCTCATCCAGGTACTCCTCGTAGTCGGCGAGGGACCTATTGGGAGAGACGTAGCAGCCCACTATGGCCAGGGTGCCCCATTGCACTGCAACGAAACCCTGCCCTCTACTCAAAAGAGCGCAGGGTGGAGCACCCTCTCCGCCCCCCCAGTATATGGCGACAGAACCCAAGTCATCACCAAACCAGCGAGGATGGTCGGGGACGCTGTGGGGCTCCGCTATTACTGCCAGGGCAATCTGCCGCTCCACAATGGTCTGCATAAGCAGATGCTGAGCATTGCGGCAGTGGTTAAGATTGCCCTGTAGGATCTTTTGTGGGGGCGGGAATGTTAGGCCTCCGGAGTAATCTCCATTTCCAGGCTAGAGCCTGGCTCTGCGATATTTGCCGCGGCCGTCACTGTGATGGGAGCCTGCTTGCTCTTTTTCTTCGCCGGGGGACACTTCCGTCCCAAACGATGGTCTGAGGGACGACCTAAGTCGGCGCATAAGGGACACCTCAGCGCTTTCGAGGTGCAATCGCGGGCCCTGTGGCCCACCTCACCGCAGGGGTAACAGCGTCCGCTTCTGTCTACGCCCGCGGTGCACCTACAACCGACGTGCCCCTTTTCGAGGCACCGGAAACAGTGTAAGGGCCTGGCTTCCAGTACCTCGACCCGAGCCATCCCCCAACCCACTCGTATGCCCTTCGCGGCAGTCAGTTTTTTAACCGCCGCCAATGGGCAACGGACCCAGCAGGTCCCCATCGTAGTTGGTGTGCGACGGACTTCACCAACCTTCACATCGTCCACTGCACATTCCCCTGCCTCAGCGACCGCTGCTGCCACTTCCCTAGGAGTGACGGCATCATCGAGGTCCCGCAGTCTCACATCACCCGTCTTTACAGGACGTGCGATGCGTACACCGTGATCTGCAAGGGCCTCCCTTAATTTTGCTGCCAGGGCGTCTGCCTTGGCATTGACGATAGGGACACCTACAGCTCAAAAAAAATTACGAAATCGACGTTTCGTTTTCCCCATTTTCCTATTCGAAAACTGAGCCGATGCAATAACTTTTACATTAAAATTTAAGTAAGGGGTTATCTAGGTCCCTATTACTTTCTTTTATGTTAAAATCTTTTCGAATTTGTCTGGTAGTCCTTTTAATCACGGCGGAAAAATATGGCATTTATTGTAAGTTTTGTAGGGCCACAATTTCTTTAATAATTAGTTGCTGAAAAAAAGGAAATAAGAGGGACGTGTCCAAAGCAGAACTTGATTAAAAAGAAAAAAAAAAAAATGATGACTGGACGCATTATTCAGGAAGAAAACAGAAGAATACATTTGTATGGAATAATCGCAGCCCGACTCCCGTCTTAATGTGTAGTTAAATGGCTGGAGCATACATGCCGCCTCCGGGATGGCTTGAGATTTTGTGGTTGCTACACACTAACAGATCACCATAAGCTAATATTATCGATTCGCCACAAGTCGCATCATGCTGCTTTACTAACCACTTACAGTGTGTTTCAATTGTTCTATGAAAATTACTGATCCATCCTAAACTACTTTTTGAAAGAATTGAAAGAACCGACAGAACCGAATCTTTACATTTTGGTTTACCGGTTTTAATTGCAACCTCAGGACCGGGATTTCCTGTTTCAAAAAGAACCGGAAACTGGTTTCGATGCTCTACCTCATCATATCAGCCCATGGCTGTCCACTGCTGAACATAGGCCTCCCCCAGATGGTAGGTACCTACCACTGTTCTATGGTTTCCTCACGATGTTTTCCTTCACCGAAAGCTCAAGCTCATTCATTGTACGAATCCGGGATCTTCGTCTCGGCATTCAATGTCACAACCACTTCATCATTGCCTTATACAAGTTTATCTAATGAAGATATATATGATCAACGTAATGTAAGTAATAACTTCATAGGACATAATTTACTTAATTGTAATATAATTTACTGTTGAATGTTGGAAATGGGATATTTAAAGAACAATTAAGTGCAATAAAATTACTTTATTCAGGTAATTGCTTACAATTAAGTAAGAAAATAATTGAAAAAAAAATGCAATCTAAATAGGACACACATGTATCTTTGAACAGAATTGACCAAGTGGATATTATGTAATTAATTTACGTATTAAAAATGTGCAACAAAAAGATTTTGAATTAAGTTAATTGTTTAATCTATATTTAAAATACTAACCCCCTTATTCATAAACGCTTTATAACTAAATCAGTGTAATAGTGTGCCTCGTCTCACTCTTTCGATCACCAAATGTCACCTGTCAGATAAAGACTTCGGAATTTTAGCCAAGTAATCAACGTTTGATAACTTTATTATGAATAAGGGGTTAATATTTAAAAAACACCTATTTGTGTATATAAAATGGTGTAAGTAGAAATACCAACTTAACTATCATCCTTATTGCTAGTAATAAGTGTGAAGAATGAATAAGAAGTTTGCAAAATAGATTTGAAGAGCTCCATGTTGAAGACTACGACGCCACTGCCAGTGACAATAAGCGATTGTTGGGCTCTGTAGATCATAAATATGAGACTTTTGTTCACCACTGGGTCCGCCCGCACCTCCCAAGGTACGGAGTACAGGTCCGAACCAATTTCATCACCAACCTAAAAATAATAATTCGTGATAAATTACAGTTTGAAATATGGTCTAATCGACATTATTACATAATATTGGGACCTTGTCTGTTATTGTAAAAGGAAATACACAAAATAGTTTTACCGAATAATAATTCATGTGGGTAATTGAGCAACCAGAACTCAACACATATAAAAAAATAATTAATCACGTTACGAACCTTAGCCAAGGTGCTGGCGTATTGACAAGGGAAGTATATGTGGAGAACGCCGAACAAACCAAACATTGTATATTTTGGATCGATTCGTTGCAATAAGTATATCATGTACAGGTTAAAGGAAATCATAAAAGAAGTCAACATAAAAACAGCAAACAACCACGGCCCGTAAACATTTTGGATCTCTTTATAGAAATCAAGAGCGTCTTGGTGATCTTGTATAGCTTCATTTACTAGTTGACGGAGCTGCACTTGAGTTTTAGCATCTTTAAATGCTCTTTCAATTTTATGCACCACTAATTTTAATTTAAGACGGAGATGTATCGTCGCGATACAAAATGAACCATCGAATCCGCAGTAATTGGGAACCATAACAACGCACTGGATGCAATTGTACGCAAACATACATTGAAAGAACGGCGTCTCACTCTGAATATTTTCGACAAACTTTAACTCCATATCGTGTACCATGTATCTGCGGAAGTCATCTGTTTTAATGCTCTCGATCGACATACAAATACCAGCGTATACAGGAAATTGTGCACTCAACACTGTAGGCATTAGCAGCCAAATTATTTGAACAAATTCAGCTTGCTTTATATGTTCTTCATATATTTTTTGATAGTCTTCATCTAGTTCATTAGCAAGCAATAAATCCTTTGACATTCTGTGTAATAACGGAGAAAATTTTTGTGTGGCATAAATAACGTAATAAGTTTTAAAGAAGAATAGAATAAGGACGACACCTAAGGTCATGTTTCGCGCGAAATTGTAAATGTCTAATATGTAGAGACATTTAAACGTGTACGTGATAAACCAGAATAACTGGCCGCCATTAAAGGCAATTATGATGGTCATGACAACTCCTCTTTTGACGGCATTGGTTCTATTAGGGTACAAAAATGCGAAAACTAGTGAGAAGGCGCATAGTGAGTATGTCTCATCAAAATTCTTGAACTTTTTTGGAGGTGGTTCGTCAGTTTTAATTTCCATTTTGGCCTTCTCACGTCGAATGCACTCGAGCGTTACCAGTCAAATGTGTATGTGATAAGTGGTATACGCCTGATTAAGGATAATACGTCGATAATTTATCAAGCAATTTATAAGTGTTAAATCACCCGTTTATGCACAATAACTCGTAATCAACGACAACGTTTCTAGGTATATGTAAAATTGCTTTCGATATCTATAAACAGGGTTTCGTAGTAAGCAGGAACCTTCATTTCTTTATTTCAATTCCTACAAAAACGGGTACGGAACCTTAATAGAGGATACAAGACTATCTTAGCCAGCTTCCTTTTATAAACCGTTTACCGACGACTTCATAAATTCATAGCCGATTTCACGAAGTAGTTTAACCTGTTAATATTACCGAAGTAAATTTATGCGTTCAATCAATTTATGTTATACAACGCATGTAGACATTGGATGATACGAAAATTTTGCAAAATAAGTAGTCCTGATTAATGAGAACGATATTGAACAGTGCGTTATGAAGGCGATTATAATTATTACTATTACGCGCACTGAAATGTAAGTGAATGTAGTTAAGCCTGGTTTTACGACACATGATCGTTAAATGCGTAGGTACTTTCAACGAGAGTGCTCGAGATTTTACCAACTTGTGTTTTGAGACAGAAACTCAGTTACGAAATATATAATGCAACGAGGTGACACCGCAATTTGGGAACAAGGGCTTATGAGGCGGTTTCTTAATTATTCTCATTAAAATGCAGAATAATATATGCGGGATATATTTATTGATCAATATTTGGTTGGAGTCATTGCACAACATTTTTGTAATTTAATAAGAGCAAAGAGTTCTCAGTGAACTCACTAACACTTCTCATTTCATAATTTTGTGGTGTCCATGATTATAATGGGAGTGGCTGATTACTTATAATTCGGTCTGCAAAAGGCATGAAAGCCGAGATAATTTTTATTAATAAATAAGGTTCTAATAAACTATGATCAAAAATCATATTTCAAGCAACAGCTAACATCTAAACAGAGAAACCGCTAAAATTCTTACAATAGCCTTATAAATATGCAAACAATACTTGCGTGCTAGCTACACAATTGTACTTTCATTGGATGTCATCAATCTGCGAGAAGTATAGATAGAGCAAATTGTGCCGCTAATGGGCGGTACATAACCTCGCGTGCGCTGTATTCCGGCGCTCGCGCACCCGTCTGGCCGTTGAGCAACTAAGAGGAAGCGGTGTAAACGTTTTACATGACCTCACGCCCGCTGCAGCGCTGTGATTGATAGCTTAGGGATCCGTATGCTTTGACGTTGTAATGGGTTATAATGGGCATGTTTTTGATGTCTTTTGTTAGTTATAAAGTCAGTCCTTACGGACTGCAATAATAGAAAATTTGATGGATCTCTACTCGTGAACAAACGCAGCCAAAATTACGGAGTCGATTAAAATGGAAAACAGGTCATTAATATTATTAGTTGAAATATACATATACAGGTCGTTGTTTTGGTCAGCGACGAGCGACTCAGGGTCGATAATACAAATGATACTGGTGCTAAAAAAAATATATATATTTTTTTTAAATAAAAAATAAAAAAAATATTATTTGGAAAATCATGTAATAAGATACGTAGACGTAATACTCAACGGGAGTGCGAGGGAGTAAAGGGTGGGGCGAAGGCGGCTTGCGCCTAGCTCTAGTCTGTGCACGTGCCGAGTAACCATGCTTTGCAGTAATTTTATTTCAAATTGAATAAGGTATTTCTCAACGCATTTACAGTATTTAATGGAATTAAGTCCATTTTTGGGAAATGTATTTTCTGTACTACCATTCCTGGGTCGCTTGTCGCCGACCAAAAAAAACACTCTGTATATCTATTTGTTTATTGTGTACTAGCTGGTCGTATCCGGCATCGCCTGGGTGAAATTTATATATATAGCCTATGTTACTCTGTGATAAATTAGCTTTCTCCTGGTGAAAGAATTTTTAAAATTGGGCCAGTAGTTGTTGATTTTATTCATTACAAACAAAAATACAAATCTTCTCTCTTTATTATTAGTGTAGATGTAGATAATACCTGTTCTCTAGTAAGCTTACCATTCTCGTACTATTAAAGTCCCTTTTCGGACATAACCCATAAATTATGATTAATAGAGATAGTATGAATTTGGCTTTGTGGGCGGAAAGTACAAGACGGATTTAATGATTATAATAAACTTGTATCGTATTGAATAGGTCGGTGTGAAATACACCATTTGTGACGTAAATAACTACCTTTGTTTCCAATTCCTGCAAATATAGCCTTCCGGGATAATAATCACTTGCTAAAGAATTCGTACCCTGAAATGGGGGAGCTGCTAATTGTAACTTTGTAATAAACTAATATGGTCACCGATGTATTAATTAATTATTTATTTTATACGAAAGCCGGCCGACCAAAACCATGGAAGGTAGTTGTGAAAAAACGAAAAGTATAATCTATACATATAAAATGCTTTGTCCTGAATGACTGACTGACAATCAACGCACAGCCTAAACCGCTGATCGTAGAGACCTGAAACTTGGAGGGCGTGTTCTTTGTATGACGTAGGCATCCGATAAGAAAGGATTTTTCGAAATTCTACCTCTAAGGGGGTGAAAAACGGGGGAAAAGTTTGTATGGGACAACGTGATTCCTTGGTCCGATCTACTTCAAATTTTGCATAAACATTCCTTAACAGGATTGATAGAAGAAGTGTTTTGTATTTTATTGAAACTCATCGCCTAACGGGGTTAAAAAGGGGTAGAAAGTTATTTTAGGGGTGATTTGCATCGAAGTTGGTATCAATACTCCTTAGTACTTTTGATTTAAATTACATTTTATTTTGACACATGTTTGAAAACTCAATTCGATTTTCACAGATTACAGAATAAGGCAGATGGAGCGCCCGGAACACGGAAGAGGCCAAAAAAGCAAATAAAAATTGTAAAACACATACCTGTGGGGCGATTAAGTAACTAAATTTCAATCTTTTTCGAATTGAAATCGGTACAATATAGCGGTTTTCTGATAACTTTTTTACGTTCTGATAACTGCAAATACAAACAGTGGTTCATTAGAAATGGAACCATTCCCGATTTTTTAATATTTCTACCGATTCAGAGGTTATTTCAATCTGAATTTCATTGCAATAAAGTTACGTAATCCACGTACTGGTATTCGCTTTTGAATTTGTATTTGTTTTGTTTAAAAAACTTTATTTAACGAAAAACACTTTCGTTTAAGAGTGCGTATAAAGCAAAATAACATATCTTAAAATTGAAGTAAATAATATTTAAATGAAAAAATATTTTATATGGGTATTTTCATTATATACGCGAGGGTTCTATCTGAGCAAAAACATAATGGAATGAAAATTCCTCAATAGAAAAAAATCACAAAGCTACCTCTAATAATAATGAATTTTCGTTTTTATTCGTTCATGATGTATCTAATCGAGACAAAAAATCGATAAATAATATCAATAACGTATGAGCTAGGGACTAACGATTTTTTAAAATATTCTATACTTTACGAGTTATTTAGATAAGAAGCGCTTAGTTCATTTTAGTTCCGCGAAACACGCCATCTCCGTCTCATGCCACGCGAAGATTAGACATAAGTTTGTTTCATCTGACATTGCCATATTTTTCTGGCTTTATACGCACTCTCAAATAAACTTTGGGGTTTTTTGGCCTCACTCTCGTGTTTCGCGCGCTCTATCTGCCTTTTGTTCAGTAATCTGAGCCGATTAAAATTGGAATTTCAAATATAAAAGAATATTTAAATCGGATTAGAATTCGAAACATTTTTTTTTTTGATATTTGAATGAAAAACTTAGCTTTGGGACTTTTTGGCGGGAACTTGCAGAGTGACGTTGTGTTTTCATTTTTATTTTCATTAATTCGTGTATTTTGAGTTTTATTGCATATTATCGGTGGTATTTGATCCAATAAAGATCAATCCATGTGCACCAGTGTAGTGAAATGAAATGAATCATGTGTATCGTGACTTTTCAAGTTGTCTCAAGAAGTCAGTGAAATTTTTTTGTATAATGACCACCACTGTACTAAAACATGACTATTATGGACGGTGACTGACTGAGGACTATGTGAAAGTGATTTATTGTGACTAGAACTTATACTATAACTGGAAAATGGCAAAATACACAAGCCGTGTGACGCCAACATCCTCAAAAAAAAAAAACTTACTTTTGCCTTGATTTTCCTTCGAAAATTCCTTGGAAATCTCTTAGATTATACCTACTTAGCGAATATTTGCGATTGCTGTATAATTTGTTTGGAAGTTCTTTTTCACTATTTCATTAGAATATTTTGAGTGTAGTTCATTTAATTTCTTTTTCATTTGTTGTTATCATAATTAAATAAGATTCTTTGAGTTTTATTTATTAGTGTATAATATTGGTTTTTAGTTTTAATAGTAAAAATATCCGTGTTTGATTTTTCGGGGTGATTTGCATCAAAGTTGATAGCAATACTGCTTAGTGCTACTGATTTAATTATTCTTTTATATTTGACATTCCATTTTTAAAGAGTTTTGCATTGCACATCATACACCAAGCTTTTATGTGAGTTGAACTTTTTTTGAATAAAATCGGATTGAGTTTTTAAACATTTTTGTCTGTATGTTCCGGTTCATAGCTGATGTTTTAAGGAGTAACTTAGCTTCTTTTGAGTGTTCCCAAAAAAATTCAAACCGTACGCGGGTGAAACCGCGAGGGTCTGCTAGTATAATATAATTAAGTAATTTTAACGTTACGGTCTAACGAAATTACTGACAAATTAGACAAAAAAAATACCAGTATTTTTCAAGATTGCATAATTCAGAAAATAAAGATTTCCTCTCTCTTCTAGCTTTGAGTGTTTACAATGAATGAATAACGATCGTTTTCGAGAACACTCATAAAAAATTGCCTCTTGTGGTAGAAAGCCATACCTTTTTTGACACTAACGTTCTTTGTTCAGTCACTTCAATTCATTCAATTGCGATTTATTAGTACCGGATTGAAAATAATAGTATTATTTTAACAACACATGTAAATATGTTATATGTAACATATTTACATGTTTTCTTTTTCCAATGAGTTATAATCATGAGCAATATTAGTTTATATTTATATGTTTTGAGATCTCGAAAATGGCTCTAACGATTTCGATGAAATTTTCTATATGTGTGCTGAAAAATCGATCTAGCTAGGTCTCTACTCTGGGACAACGCGATTAACCGAGTTTCGAGCGAAGCTCGGTCACTCAGGTACCTGTATTTCTATTCTATCGGTAATTTCACAGCAGCATGTACATAAGCGATAGCACAGTACTCAAAGCGCTAGAATTCCGTCTCATGGGTCGCGGGTTTGATCTAGTGCTGCCAACATTAGTGATTTCGGCGCCAGATCTAACGCTTTTTTAGTATCAAGTTTAATGCTTGTTTTAGACCTATCTAGAGCTTTTCCCAAATCCGTCGAAAACTGTCGAAGTTACCACCTACTATGTTTGGAGCAAACGTAATCGTATCTATCGCAGGTGGGTGGAGAAGACCAAAAATCAGATGATGATGAAATTACAATTACCTTAATACCTATTATTTTTTCTCATGCGAAATATTATAAACTAGCATTCCGCTCCGCGCTTTCACACGCGCCCCGTACTTTACCCCACCCCTCGCATTAAAACATAAAAAACCCTTATTACCTCGTAAGGGACAGATTTTCGAGAAACCCAAAAACACGTGTTTCTTTATTTTCTATCCAAAGTATTAATACTGAGATTCAAGTTAATCGGATCCCGCGGTAATATTTTTTCATACATACTTTAATACCCCCTAAAAGTTATAGTAAACGTGCTATGTTTTGATAAACCCAAATCCAAGGAATACGATTTTTCATTTAAACAAAATTCCCTCTTTTCATACTCTCTTGGGGGTGGAATTTCCAAAATTCCTTTCTGAGTGGATGCCTCCGTTACAAAAGGAACCTGTGTGCAATATTTCAAGTTTCTAACCGCAGTGGTTTGGGCTCTGCATGTATAGATAAATGGTAGTCAGTCCATGAATTTGGCGCTGAATATAGGCTTGTTTCCCCCACAGCTTTGTTTTTTTACAAGCTTAATATTATTATTTTATTTATTAACTAAAATGCTTCATATAAGGAGCTTTGAAACAGGAAAATGCAGATGAAATTGATTAAGAGCATGTAAATGCAATGCATTCTGAAAACTATATCCGGGGTATTATTTATTTTTGGAATAATGGTGTTTAAATTTACGTCTAACTAAATGGTATTATTTGGTTTACACTTCGTACTTAGTTATGCCCGAAAAAATTACGAATGAATAACTAACCTAGAAACATATTTCACTTTTACATGCGTAATCCAAGTTTAATTAGGTGTGTAATATACATGCTAAAATATAGATATACATCGCTGAAATAAATAATAATTAATAACTATGCCAATTGGTAATAAAACTGGTTTTCGTGAATAAAAACAGGATATCTACTCTTCATATTGGATCGAAATAATGAAATAATGAGTCATATCACAGTCATATAAATTAGACAAAGAGGTTGTAACCTACCTACGTACAATAAGTATGTATACAATACAACCTCGCCTAAGTCCGGGCCTATTAATTACTAATTGATAATGGTCGTAGGAGGTTACTCATAGCTTTCAAAGACCCTATTTCAATTTATTGTTTCTATCAAGGCTAAGATTATTATGGCTTTATTGCAGGTCCATTTAGATATGCGTTGAAAACAGTAATTAAATTCTGGTGATTTTTTTGGATCATTGGTATCAAAATCAGTGTTGATTTTATTTGTATCCACGGGGTATGTCCAACGAAGTGCTTCGGATCTCTATTACATTTTCAAGGTAAATCAAGTATTTGATCTCGCGCTTTAGATAGTTGACCGCGGATCTGTTTGCGTGTGTCCATTGTACACACGGCTACACAGCAAGCTATACAGTTCCAGTATAAGCTGATCTCGCATTGTATAGGATTTCCGTACACTGAGAGGTAAGCTTATATTGTAAATGTATAGATTGATCTGTAGCCGTGCGTACATAGTTTTTTTCATTCTGCTTACATCTGATATTCTGATATCTTGTTTTGGTTGGTTTATATCTTTTATAAATGTAGTAAAAACAGCTGTTTCTTTTAAGCCATCAATCAGCCGTGTCAAAAGTATCTTATCTTTGAGGATAATCATGTAGGTACGAAATACTCGTAAATATTACTTAACAAGTTTTATAGGTCATGGTTTAATCTTACGTATATTGTTTGCATTTGATGCTTATCTGGTGATTTTAGGGTTTCAGAAGGATCGAAAATGCCTTATTAGTATGCATGCATACATATGTTACAATAAATAAACATAATACAATCTATAATTATGTAGAACATTTTCTCTAGGCTGCCACTGCTTCTGGTCATAGGCAAAGTTTCCAAGCAAAGGTTAGCAGCACGTTTATTCTTTGGATGGTCAAGCTAATGCTTTGAGCTAAGCTTTCTCACCGGTTCTTCTCAGTTGAAGGCCGAATTCCGAAAAGCCCCCCTTAAGGCGGCGATATATGTGAATGGGCTTCATTTGGGCTACATTAAAACCATATTTCTCCGTAATCTGTACAGAAAAAAAAAATTAAAAATATAAATTATAATCTACATGATACATAAATAAATAAATAAATAAATAAATACAAAGCATATCCTCTTCTTTTCAGAAAATTAAAAATACGATTTAAAATAAGTGAAAATAAAATGCAAAGTAACCTCTGTTTTCAAATATAAAACCTTTTTTCTCCTAAAATATAAATCATAAGATTTGTTTTTTGCCATTAACGTATTCGAAAATTAATTACCAAGGTCACCTTCAGCTTATTTTTACAAATATTTTTTCTAATAATTTCTTACGAATTTTTTTCGTTATCAATACTCAAAATACGCGTGGGCGACCCCTCTGTCGTCCAATAAATCAGTGCGGGACGAGACGCTGTGCTGAACGGACCTATGTCACTTTTCTCCGTGGCTTTCAAAGTCTGTGTCTGGCTTGAAATCAATTTGTTATTTTGTCGATTCTTGGTATTAGGCGGGTTTATTGGTACTCCCGTGCGCGATAAGTTGAGACCTGGCGCGGTGACGTTATGGTGTACAGCTAATGCCATCCATACTATAATAATATAATATTATAATAATAGTTAGGTCTTTTATTAGTAGTGTTTTTGATTTTAATTTTAGTGTTATAAAAAAAAATGTTTTGAGCTACAATAAAATTAAATATGATAATAATTTTATGTATAAATTATATCCCACCTAACTTAATATAATATTATAAATGTGAAAGTGAATTTGTTTGTTTGTTTGTTTGTTACGCCTTCACGCCACAATTACTCAACGGAACCTCATGAAATTTGGCATGCAAATAGCCTATGATATGGAAAAGGACATAGGTTTTTTTTCTTTTGGTTAAACAATGTGTCTATTCTGTGTTATAAATAGCTATTATTTTATTGACATAACCAATATTATAGAACCTGGGTGACCGACCTTTGCTAGTTTTTTTTTTGGTAATTCCAAATAGTATTTCTCACAAAAGAAGGAACTTGAAAAAAAAAAGGGAATAAATATTAATCTTCTGGAATCGAACCGGCGCCTTTCGGTTTTGCGACCGCCCTATTTACCACCTGAGCAATTGAAAACTTGTGGACTGTGGCGAAATTGACCTGCGTATTCTAATGATATTGTACCAGTTTTTCATTGCCTAAAAGCACGGATAAAACGACGTTTTCTAAAAATTAGTTTATTTCATAGATAAATAAATTAAACCTAGCTAGATCGATTTATCACCCCCGAAAATGTTTAGTTATGTATACCAAATTCCATAAAAATCGTTAGAGATGTTTCCGAGATTCAGATTATAGGGGCGATAAATTGATCTAGCTTGGATTCATATTCAGAAATCGTCGTTTTATCCGTGTTTGCAGATAATGAAAAACTACTGTAATATCATTAGAATACGCAGGTCAATTTCGCCAACATTTTCAAGCTTATAATAGCTCAGGTGGGAACGGGCGGTCCCGAAACTGGAAGACCACGGTTCGAGTCTAGATGACTATAATTTTTTTCCCCTTTTTATTCAATTTCCTTCGTTTGTGACACTCGAATTATTATGATTTACCGAAAAAAAAAAACGAGCAAGACTCGGTCACCCAAGTACTAATACCTGTAAACGAGGAATTCTTGTATATGTATATATATATATATATATATATAGGATGACTGGTAATTAGTAAACGATACTAAGACACATGATTATACTCATGATAAAAAACAACTTTCCCAAGGAAACAAATAGGGATAATTAAATTAAAATGGTAGGGTAAACCAAGGTGTAACTGGCCACTTTCAATAATTGGCCACTATCTACTTTAACTGTATAAATGAAGAGTTGTCCTAACAGTACCCCATCCATTATTGCTTTTCGGTATTAACTACTCAAGTAGCTTTCATTGAAGTAATTTGTTTCTCCACTATGAACATTAACGCGAAGGATATCGATCAATTTGTGACAATCGGCGTGCATGTTCTGACATGAACGGTAAATCTTTACAAAAATCAAGGTAAAGCTTGATGTAAAAAAAAAATTGTGTGGTAGGTAGCGTGTTTGTCATAAATCTATTTTATGGCCAGTTACAAACAACTACTTTTTCATTCGATCTAAATATCTCTACATAATTCTGTTTTATTTGATTTTTTACATATCAATATCGATAAACGGATACACCAACCAAACCAAACCAAACCAAACCTGCTTGCTTTAACCAAAGAAAATATAAGAATCTAAATTTCTTGACACATTTTGTCATAACAATGATATAAATAGGGTAATGTGCTTAAGTGGCCAGTTACTGGTGAGTTTACCCTACTTATTCTTATTTTGTTAGGTACTAAAATTAAATATGATGGGCTCATGTGCCATATAAACCCGTTGGTTCTCGCGAGGGACGTGCGTCCTATTATAACAATTGTTGTCATTGTTATATTTTTAACCGCGAGCCAAGCGATTAAGAAAATAAAAACTTTGGGAAAGTTGTTTGTTATCATGAGTACAATCATGTGTCTAAGTATCGTTTACTAATTACCAGTCACCCTATATACATATACAAGTATGTGTATATGTAATTATACAAGAATGCCTCGTTAGGTATTAGTACTTGGGTGACCGAGCCTTGCTCGTTTTTGTTTTTTGGTAAATCATAATAATTTGTGTCACAAACGAAGGAAATTGAATAAAAAGGGGAAAAAAATTATAGTCATCTAGACTCGAACCGTGGTCTTCCGGTTTCGGGACCGCCCGTTCCCACCTGAGCTATTATAAGCTAGTTAATGTTGGCGAAATTGACCTTCATATTCTAATTATATTACATACAGCAGTTTTTCATTACCTGCAAACACGGATAAAACGACGTTTTCTGAATATGAATCCTAGCCAGATCAATTTATAGCCCCCCCCCCCCCCGGAACCCCCTGCATACAAAACTTTATGAAAATCGTTGGAGCTGTTTACGAGATTCAGATTTATATAGGTAATAAGTATTTACATATATACAAGAATTGCTCGTTTATAGTATTAGTATTTATATACTCTGAGGTATTACATTATTATTAGATTAGATAATTATCACAATCGTATGATTGTGATAATTAGCAATATTTAGACATTTTGAAATGATTATGTGTAGCTCCGAATGTAATTTGATAAAAAACTGCGATCCAACCAAATAAATAATAATACCGACATCTTTATTAAATACCGGCCGTTTGGAAACGAGTGAATTTTGTAATTCGCCTGCAACATACACTCGTACGAGACGCGCTGCGCGTAATTATTGTCGGGGGGTGAGGTGCCCCCGCACCTGTAACGCCCATTCGAGCAAGGTCAACGGCGTATATCCAAGCCTTAAAAGGAAGCTAAAGCAATATTGCTAACGCAATTCATTTTTTCGAATTTACGGCAGATCTTATGCAATTCATCAATTCCGAATCTTTTATTGAATTGAATTATGTATAATGAGTGACTAGTATACCAAAAAATATTGAAAATACGTAGGATCTGCCGAGAATTCGAAAAAATTAATTGCGTTAGCAATATTGCTTTAGCTTCCTTTTTAGGGGGGCTGGTCATTACTTCAGTAGCAATGACCTTCATAAGTGTCCAACCAGGGTCTAAATTGAATAAATGGCTTTGATTTTGACTTTGAAATGCGTTCGTGGAAAAAACTCGATTATTATCTTTTATTAGAGGTATTTTATTGAATATTATTGACCTATATATTCCGATTTCTGTAAATATTATTAAGAGTATACTTTAAATTAATGTACTATGTATTATTAGGAAAATTAAAGGCTTATTACTATCGCATTTCCCCGTCCAATGGAAACAGTGCGCCATCAACACGGAGTCGAATGTCGTGCTCTTAATTTTGGTAAGGTTACCAACTCAATAGCACTACAATTTGACGGCGCTTGCGTGATGTGGAACAATGACTTGGAACAAAGGCCGTGCCTGTGCCAGCTCGAGGTGTACGATCAATTT
Source organism: Polyploca ridens (assembly GCA_951394255.1). Classification (NCBI taxonomy): domain Eukaryota; kingdom Metazoa; phylum Arthropoda; class Insecta; order Lepidoptera; family Drepanidae; genus Polyploca; species Polyploca ridens. The sequence goes on along the minus strand of OX596247.1, from coordinate 14,408,428 downwards.
GGAGTTAACAAGTGATTAACGAGAGCATAGTGATCTTATGACCTCATCTTGACAGAATTTGAGCGTGCATTAAGGAAATTATGCGTTATATATTATTGCGTTGTTTCCGTACCAATGTTACTCTACTCCACCTATGTTTTGTACTGATTATATACCAATTGATAGGTATTTAGTATATATTATTAAATCAAATGGAAGCTATAAAGTATATAATTATATTATAATCAATCATTGGGGACAAAAAGGATATTTTTATGAAAACATTTAGTGTCATCGACATTTATGCAAGATGCGCAATATGGATAGATTTCAGAGTTTAATTTTGTTACTTTATTGAAGACAAGATGCCTGTAGATAAGATAAGTATCATAATAATCTACTAGGTCTTCAAAAATAGTACCTAATCGCCATATTCGTCATTCAGATTCCTTGATAATTGCTACGACTACTCGGTTGTTCATTACGTTCGAACCTACTTTTAAGAATTAAGTCATTTTACGCATAATGATAGAGTAACTAAAATAAACTCAGGTTATTACAGTCCCATTATCAAATCCCAGCCCTCCATATTTTACTGTATAATCTCATTCGAAGGGTCAAGTCAAGGGTCAAGCTTTGACATTTGTAGATATCGTGTTTCCCTGTACCTTATCAGGTTAGAATGCTTTTGTATTGTTACTGCTTGTATCACACTACGCCCTTAAAAGGTTCGTACAATCGTGGTGTCACATTTATCTATTTAACTTATTGTATCTAGGTATATTTTGTACAACGGAGAGTGTTCTAAGGAATTGTTCGACTTGATGCCCACGGCTACCTTCCATCATCGCAACTCTCGCCATCGACGGGGAGTCCATCCTCATACATTGAAACCAGAACTGTTTCGAAATGTCCGGGCTCAAAGGAGTTTTCTTCCGCGAACGCTCAGACTGTGGAATGAGCTCCCCGCCGTGGTTTTCCCAATGGATTACAACATGGGGTTCTTCAAAAAGGGTGTGAAGAGATTTCTTCAGGGTCGGCAACGCGCGATTGATACCCTTGGTGTTGCAAGCGTCCATAGGCTACGGTAACTGCTTACCATCAGGTGGGCCGGATGCTTGTTTGCTACATTAGTGGTGTATAAAAAAAAATTACAGATACAATAATGTTATATTAATCACACGTTTTCCATCGAAACTTATTGCAGCTTACCTTGACTGTATTTTATCCAAAAATAAGTGAAATATTGCGTACCTACTTACTTAATTCACCCTGTCCGATATTTTATCAAATTTGGTAACCAGTGAAGTGAATGTAATTCAAAATAATGTCAGTAAAAGTTGAACCATTTAATTTCCATAATGTGCCTACCAGAATATTTTGTATGAGGAATTCATTAATATGAATTAAATCTAAATATGAAAATACACATGAAGAAATCTTTAATAAGATGTTATTTTAAATTACTTATGACATGCATTGATTAAATTGCCAATTTAATAAATTATATATGACAGTTGGTAATTTAGATATCGTAAGCACTTAAGTATCACAATAAAATTACTTCCTTACTTCAAATTCGTGATTTATAATAGGTAACGGTATAATTCACGGTTATTATTGAATCGCGTACTCGTATTTAATTTATTACTAGACAATTCGGTAGTAATACAAAATCACGGCATGTTATCTCAGGGAAACAACAAATTAATTGTTGAATACATTCAATTAGCACTGAATTTACAAATCGTTTCACGATATTTCACTAATGGATTTGTTAATGAATAAATTATTAGTCAATTTTGTTTTTGGCTTTTTCCGCGGCGATCTATATTGACATTAGCAAATACGTTGGTGCATCAGGAATGATGAATTCAAGACGATTTTATTGTCTTGCCACAAACTGACTAATTAATTACTGGATATTCTGATTTTACAAGGTATATAAAAATAAAAATATGATTTACCGATTGAAATATGTTTTTATTTTAGTTTAAGATTCTGTATCACATAATGGCATAATTTAAACCTATTAATTATTTTGTTTTTCGTCTGTGTGTTCGCATGTCATGAGCCGTTTTACGGCTTGAGGTATCAAGTTGATATTATCAACGAATAGGCAGGTGACTTCTTTAACACAAAAGAGGTACGGATTTAAAAGCGTATATTCTCACTGATTTTCCCGATCACTGATTCATTGAAAAGTAACCTATAGACTTTATAGTTTAACTCTATAGTATAGGAAACTTTTCGGTGACTAACAAGAAAACAGGGGATTACATTTGTATCGAATAATACCAGCCCGCGTCCTTCTTAAGAGGAAATGCTGGTGGCGTTTGTTCCATACAAATGTAATCCTCAGTTTCCTCTCTGGATAATGACACTAGAGCAATGATTATTTTACCATGCAATCTGTAGGTACCACTGTATGTCCCTCGGTTGTGATTTTCTCCATAAATTAATTATTATAAGAATTAGGAGCCTTCTAAAATCGCAAAAACTTACCATTTTTAACGCCCTTATCAGACGTCCAGCGTACAAATTTGACGAATATAATAAAACAAAGGAAAACCGACAGACATAGCCAAAACCCTTCTTATTATGATTTTTGTTTTTTTTTTAAATCGGTCCTGTTTTGGAGGAGGAAACCGGGGATTACGAAATAGCGTTTTCGTCTAATTTAAATAGGTATAATCGGTCCAAGCTGTAGTTGTCTCTATCGCCCTCGGGCGGCATAGCTCGGGCACAGCGCGATAGCAATAGATATGGTAAAAACCTATTTAACAAATTTCTTGCAGCCATCCTTTCCTCTTAAGGCGCGGACTGACTACGATTTTGACAGCACTCGTTCTTCACTGGAATAGGGTTGAAAATGGTAAATCATAAATGTGTCGAGTCTATGAAATGGACTGTTATTTACCGGTTTTCTTTAGATTATACAGAATATACACATTACATTGAATAAGTGTCCGGTTAACATTCTAATATAATTCTGTATCTTATAATATATTCTTGAAAATAAAATTGTTGTCATCGCTGAAAATACGGAGAATTTCGGTTCTTTTCTTTGCACTTTTTAATATTCTATTCGGTTAACATTTTTCTCAAAACCCTCTTCTATCCACAGTATTTTTTTGTGTTAGGTATTTCATTGCGTTACGTCATACACGACTCTCATAGAAATCAATTTTTGAGATTTGAGCTTAGACCTGGCCTTAAATCGTTGATTTTACGATAGTATTATACAGGACAAACTTATATTTGCAGTGTCATCGAGTTTACCACGCAAGTGCACGCAAAATGCAACGTACAACGTAACGGAACCTTCTCAGGGCAAAGTTCTTACTCCCCCTCCACATGACCGTTTTTATCAGGAGATAATGCTTAGGGTTTTAACATAATCATTTATTATGACAATCAAGTAAATTCTATTAGCTTACAATATACCTATAGTGCGGAAAATTAGTAGTTATCATGCAGAAACTGTAGGTGGCGCTGATTTAGAACGCCCACAGCTCAGTTCCTTGTTTTGATCATATCGCTCTAGCTCGGTAGGCACCCGCTGCGGGGGACTGTTAAACTTTCAATGGCTTTTGAGCTACAGTCACTGAAGCCCGAAGTAATACTTACAAACACTTTCTCGGGTACAGTTCTATTTAATTTTAAAGTGTTTAGATTGTAATACAATATTATTATCATCGGATACAATCTTGAGAGGTTTAAATGAGCTCTGAATAGTGAAGTGGTAATTGGAAAAGTTTAATCAAAATAAAACAATTACAGGCTTTTATTATTAAATATTAATTGTATAATCGCCGTTAGAAGAATTAAGGAAAGAATTTTCAATAGTGCGGTATAATTAATTTATTAATAACGAAAGTGCATGCACAGAAGAATTAATTTTAAGATAACTAGGTAAAAATAATATAATAAAGCCGAAGGGTTTTTTGTATGTTTAAACGGGCTAATATCTCGAACTACAATCGGATTCGAAAATTCTTTCTCTAATAGGAAGCTACATTATCCCCATGTATTATAGGCTACTTTTTATCCTGGATACGCGGGTGAAAGCGCGGGGTACAGCTAGTATTTTATATTTTTGACGATGACATCGAATGCCGTGACGAAGGTCCCGGGTTCGAATCCTACAATGAGCTTGAGCTTATGGTGAAGGAAAACATCGTGAGGAGACCATAGCACAGTGGTAGGGTACTTTGTAGTACCCGCCTGGCTGGCTACAAGTTAAAAATCTGTCGGTAAGTACCTACCGTCGTCTTCCAACAGCGACTTCAGGCTTTCTTGAGAGCCAGTTCCTTTCGTTGCTTTGTGTACTCACCACCTTCGGCTACATCATTACATAGGTACTTACCATTTAAATACCATGGTGAAAGTGTGGTCAAATACAGGTCCATTTATAATAAGTAGAAAAAATATGATTACAAGAATACGAAATTCTATATTGTTTACAGAAAAACACACAATACAAAAATAAAAAGTGCAAACAATTTAGGCGGCCTTATTCATGGCTTTTTTTTTATACCACTAAGGTGGCAAACAAGCATACGGCCCGCCTGATGGCAAGCAGTTACCGTAGCCTATGGACGCTTGCAACACTAGGGGTATCACTCGTGCGCTGCCGACCCTGAATAAATCTCTTCACGCCCTTTTTGAAGAACCCCATGCTGTACTCCATTGGGAAAACCACGGCGGGGAGCTCATTCCACAATCTGAGCGTCCGCGGAAGAAAGCTCCTTTGAGCCCGCATAGTTCGAAACAATTCTGGTTTCAATGTGTGAGGATGGACTTCCCGTTGATGGCGGGAGTTGCGATGGTAGAAGGTAGCAGTGGGCAACAAGTCGAACAATTCTTTAGAACACTCTCCATTATACAAGCGGTAGAACACACATAAGGAGGCAAAGTCTCTCCTCAGACAGAGAGGCTCTAAATCGCTTGTGAGCTCGGGATCGTCAACAATTCTGATGGCACGTCGCTGAACCGAGTCTAAAGGCCCAAACTGGTATCCAGGTGCTCCCGCCCATAGGTGACAGCAGTATTCCATAATGAGGCCGGACTTGTGACTTATAAAGTTGTAGCCTTTTAGCTGAAGAGATTTCTTCCATGCAACCTAGGGTAATAGGATAGATTTAAGAGGCGGTACTTACATAAAATACTTAAATAAAGTTCAAAAACCTCATCCTTAAATTAAAATATTAATATAAACTAATATTAATTAAATATAAAAAAAATATAATAAATATAATTTTACTTAGAATGGAATGTAAAGGTAATACAACATAGGGGTGTAAAAGCGAGAAGTAAAGTTTAAAGGAAGAGAACGTGCGAGAAAACAAGTAACAAAAGCATCCACTTACTGGTATTCAAAGGAAGAGTATTTCACAGCCGAACAACTACACCTACAGAAAAAGGAAAGGGTTTGAAAGAGACTTAAGTACTTACTTGATGATTTACCAGTCGTTCCAAGACTTTTGAAAGAAAAGGCAGTATGGAATTAGGTAGATAGTCCGAGAAAGAACAAGGATTCGCTTTTGGGAAAGGAATATCTTCAGCTTCGATCCAAAGGGGAGTGAAGGGAAGGAGCCTGAAATAATGGAATAGTTAAGGATATTAGTAATGATAGGTGAAACTCTAAAAGGGGGAAGGATCATTTTGCGAATTATACTGTCACAACATATACGGCCTTACTCATAAACGCTATTTAACTAAATCTACTGAATAAATGGTCAAATAAATAACGTCACCTTGTTGTCATTATCAAACAATTTGACGTTATTTAGGTGACCACTTAATCAGCTTTTTAGTTAAATAACGTTTTATGAGTAAGGGGGTTTAAGCGAATGAAATAACATAACAGATACTGATGGGTAAAATGGAACGTTACATAAAAAAAATATTATGACTGGCAACAAATATGATATAGTCAATTTTATCTGTCATGTCACTAAATTATGTCAAAAAACAATTGTGTCAACTTGGTGTCAACAAACGAAAACGAAAAGTCAACAAAATGACGTTGCGTTTTCGTTGAATTTTCATATATTCCTTGATTTTGAGTTTTATTGCATATTATCGAATGGTATGTTATCCAATAAAGATCAATCAATGTGCACCATTGAAGTAAAATTAAATGAATTATGTGTATCGTGACTTTTCAAGTTATCTCAAAAAGTCCGTGAAAAGTTTTTGTACAATTACCACCATTGTACTAAAACATGACGTTTTTGGATGGTGACTGACAGTGCGACTTAATAAAAGTGTTTTTTTAACCGACTTCAAAAAGGAGGAGGTTATTTTATTGTGACTATAATAATGTAACTCGAGAAACCTCTAATTACTAAGACAAGGCTGTATGACCTTTCCTTGCCTTTTGGCGAATATACGTCTATATAAACAACAACATTATAAACGAACAATTAAGATTTGGAAACGTACACACAAATTGATAGATAAAATAGCGGGTACAATTAAAGGAAGATAAATAAAGTGAAGTAATTGGAATAGATTTAAAGTAGGTACCCACTTGAAACTAAATAAAATAAAAACTAACAAAACGGGTAGATCTCTGGTCCAGCACTTTGTAATTCCGAGATGCTTATAGCGTGCCTCGATGAACACCAGGTGGCAATCTTTGGTTAGGAATTCGGACAAAGCAATACCGGACGGAACCTTTACGGAAGAAATTACAGTTACTTTACGGGAGAAATTTCCTTGCATACTGAGCATATCCAGGACTCTTTGAAAATCCTGAATTCTGTGGCCAGCGTCGAAGTGGAGACTGCTGCTGGTGAAGTTTTGACAAGTTCCCGCCGTAACTCCTCCATTTGTGGATTAAAGAGCACAGCCATATCATGATTGCTTCAAAGATTCCTTTATTTTTGTGTATGTTTATGAGAGTGATTATCTCAAGTGCAAAAAACCTTAGTTGGGCATAAAAATACTATTTAATGATTATAATAAACAACTGATTAACTAAAAAGTGCAAAAGATGCGTAGACACTGTCCAAGTACCCGCCTAAAAAGAAAGAAAGAATGTAACAGACATAAATCTTTTGTAACAGACTTAACGAAACGTAAATGAAAAATGTTGTTAAATAGAGAAACAATCTCACATCAAAAATAATCACGAGACTTTTTAAAAACATTCTAAAACAATTCAGTAGAAAAAGCTGTATTATCTAGCGATCTTCTTATTTAAATAATGCATAGGGAACTTACTAAAACAAAGGAACATTGTGTTTTATGCTGGGAGACTGCACTCACAACAAGACGAATGTTCCGAGGAGAAGATAGACGTATGGTATAACAATCTATAATTTAATATGTATATATTAGCATAGCAGTTTACATTACTAATATATTACAGCGGTCTACGTTCGTAGTGAGGGAAGTAGAATTAAAGTTACCATACATATTTTTTTCGTGACGGGTTTTTTTGACTGCTCGGATTCGATATCGGAAACGGATTCAAAAACTACTGAGGCGATTTACCGCAATTGCTATTTTTTATTTCCGAATTCGAATATTTTTGATGTTTCTTTACGGAAATATTAATTCGATAAATCGAAAAGCTTTCGGAAATTAAAATAGCAATTGCTGAAATTCGCCTCGGAAAGTTTTGAATCAGTTTCCGATATCGAATCTGATGTTTTAAAATAGCCCTGCAGTATTGTACCGTGGTATTGCAATCAGACAGGGGAATGGAAAGTACTCAACCACCATAAAATATTCTTCACGACTTTTTACTGAAAACTCAGGCTCATTTTAACAGACATAGGTACTACCTATTACCTATTTGACCAATCAGAGATATTCAAAATTTATCGGATACGAACTTGATTTTGGTAACGATTTAACGAACCAGCCAATCGGTTTATTTTTGTTTATTTTTTTATGCCACTTAGGTCTACAGGTTACAAACTAGCATACGGCCCGCCTGATGGTAAGCAGTTACCGTAGCCTATGGATGCTTGCAACACCAGGGGCATCACACGTGCGTTGCCGATCCTGCAGAAATCTCTTTTTGAAGAACCCCATGCTGTACTCATTCCACAGTTTTAGCGTCCGCGGAAGAAAACTCCTTTTAGTCCTTTTCATTCTACCGTTTCGAATGACTCCTATGTTCCAATTTCAGACTGCCTTGCTTTGTGGATATACTGGTAATTTAAAATAAATACTAGCTACCCACGCCGGCTTCGCTTGGGTAAAAAAATCACAAAATTCTAGCGAAAAAATATTCTAAATGATGGTAAAAGGCTCATTAAAATTTATTCCGTAGTACGACAAAAACTAAGCGCACAAAAATTGCAACTTTGTTTTAGAGATATTAATATTGGTATCTCTTATGATATAATTAATCCTTTGATTTGGGTAATGCACATAGTGCTTGCTAGTTTATTGAAAGTTAATAGCCTTATAACAAGATTGTATTTAGTAGCTATTATAAAAGGATTCGATCGAGCACCTAATTGCACATTTTGGTCGAATCAAACCTAATACTAATTAGATAAATACGCGTAGACTACCGAAAGAACTGCAATCATAATACTAATAGGTGCAGGTAGTGGTATTTCGTTATGACTGTCTTTAGACTTAAGGAAAAAACTTTTTCTACGCCTTTCCTGATTACCTATCCCATGCATAAAAACATAAATAACAAAATTGCCTAATTTCTTCGCTTATAAAAAATTGGTGATTGGATATCTAAAACTGAAAATAATCATATCTAACGGGCATACGTCTAACTTCCAAGCCAAAATTCAAGGCTCAAAGGTTTTTATGAGTGAGTGTGTATTGAAATGATTTTTAGAAAGACTTATTAAAATATGTATGTTAAAACCGTTGACTAATAACTCTAAAATTTACAATATTTGGGGTCTTTAGTACTTTCGGTCCACTCTTTGTTCGGTCCGCGTACCGAAAAGCCTAAAATGTTGAAGGGGAAGATTCCGCAAGAAACAAATGCTCTAAAGGACATTCAAACACAAAAGTTAATAATAACTTAATTTGATTTGTCCAAACCAAATTATTAATAAGTTTAATTACTCCGAAGTTGAGATACTGCGAAGTATATCGCAATACGCAAGGCAAGTATTAATTTCTCAAAAAGTAGTTACATAGGTACTTTTACTTAGAATTTCTCTAATATCTGCCGCCTTCATCATTGAAAGTGATGTTATTCAAAAATCGTGAGATACTCGCACATGTACGTAATTATTCTTGGAAACATGTATGAACTGTAATGTTATGAAAAGTCTTTCTTTTGACGGAAGACATGACTAATTGGATGTGAATTACGATTGTCTTTAGAATCTTCCCAAACACTTTATGTAGTGCATACTTACATTAGGTATGTAGAGTCTTTACATTCATATTTATTTGCTATTGTTTTTAGACACAAAAAGTAACAGGTGTTAAAAAAATTCACATGCATTTTTTTAATTATTACAAAATGCTCAACAACTTTATTTTCTGTAGGTAAAGGTAGTGTAATAAAATATTTTAACTGCAATAAATTAACCGACAGTTATTTATGTTCATATCCTAATTGTAATTTATTGCGTAAAGCGTGGCTTTAGTTTTCAAGTACGACACTTTATATAGAGTGTATAAATTTAATATAATATGTTAGGTACAATTGAATATTATTGTTTTTTTTTTTTGGAACAGATCCTCAAGTTTTACAGTATTTTTAAATTCACTGCGTAAAAGTCAATAATAATACTCTACTCGATTCAATACTTAGCAATTTAATAATATACCGGACCCGGAACTAGTCTACGACAAATCATGTCATAAAATTAATGTTTTAATCAAAGATAATAATAATCTACAGGCATTTTTTCTAGAAAAAAAATAGGTAACTGTAGGTACCCACCTAGATTCATAGATGTTAAGGCCAAGCGAGACTGGACTGCGGTGGTATCAAAGATACTAATATACTACTGAGTTATTCTACAGATAAAGCTCGATAGGAAAAACTTTTTAAGGCGATGTATCCTACAATGAGCTTGAGCTTTCGGTGAAGGAAAACATACTGAGGAAACCACAGTACGGTGGTAAGGTACTTTGTAGTAGCTATCTGGCTGGCTACCACCCAGTTGAAAAACTGTCGCCAAGCACTTTTCGTTGTGTTCCGACAACTGCACTTGAGAGCCAGTTCCTTCTAGGCTTTGTGTGCTTACCACCTTCAGCTACATCATCACTTACCATGGTGAGATTGTGGTAAAACACAGGCTTATACTCAGTAAAAACTTTCTGTGATATAGTGTTTTATTTTTATTCTGTATTGAACTTAATATATACATTTAAATGTTCTGTTTTTATAGAACTGCAAGAACGCCTGCCAATTAGATTGTGTTCTATTAAAATCACTATTCAGACTGTACCACAGGCTGTACCTTAATTAAGACCAACGAAGTCGGATAAAATAATATCCGCCCGAACGCGCGCGGTTACATAACATTTACAATATATCACGTGCCGCGAACTAAGGTCGACTGAATTTACGGCAATGTCGCTGGGCTATTGTTGAAATTGAAAACTTATAATAAATCCAATAGAATACAGTTTTAAAGAGTCGAAAATTGGTAGTAGTCACTTACCTAATCTCTTGCCGTTCCTTCTTTTTGTCTCAGCGATAGAGTTTGTGATAGCATCGACCAAATAAGTAGCTGTATTTTTTTAAAAATTTGTATTATTGCGACAATTTGAAGTATGCGAATTAGAGCTCGTTCCATATATCCTTACTCTCTAGCTCTCTGCTCTATGGAACGTGATGGATAAAAAACTATTGGCTGGTTTCGTGAGGCTCTACCGCATAAAAATGCCAATAAACTGTAATCTGATTTAAAAAAAACTTATTATACCTAGGTACTATTAATTATCTATAATAGTAGATTAGCGCGTATAAAAAAAATAAAGAACAAGAAACTCAGCAGTTTTATTACATATATATGTAATAAAGCTCTGGAACTACCAGTCGGATTCAAAAATTATATCGGTAATAGGAAGCTACATCATTCCGATTGGCTTCTTTTATCCGGGGAACGCAGGTGAAACCGCGGGGGACAACTAGTGAAATGAGGCACCGCAGTAGTCAAGGATTAAGAGCCCCTGATCAGCCCCTGAGTCATTGAGATCCACGGAGAAAATATACGTTGAAGGCCAATATTTAGCAGAAAACCCTAACCTTGGTTTGATGATGATCATAAAGTAAAATGTTTTATGAGTTGCATACAATGTCTCTAGGCTTTTCATAAATTTTCCGTTTTCCAAGTAATCATGTGACAGTAATAAAAGGAACTTGTTACAATCGCCGCCTACTCCAGATAAATCTTTAGGTGCACGAAAGAGATTGGAATAATTTTAATATTCGATTATGTGATAATGTTTATGCAGGTAGTTTTAATCAACTTGTTTCTTGTAATTACGTGTCATATTGGTACCTATGCACTTTAGTTGAAACCATCATTGTTATGTATTTGACCTTTGAAGATTGGAATAAGAGTTTCCATTATTTTCAAGCCAATTTTTCAAGTTTCTAATTTTTGGCAGACAATATTTTTTCCGGTTTCTTGCCACCCGTATCCAGCCCAGTCCGACCACTTTTGAGGTCGTCAGTCCATCGGTCTGAGTGGCGCACTATGGAAGAGGCCTATGCCCAGCAGACGCCTGTCTCGGAATACGCAGCAGTGGACTGATAAAGTCTGATGATGATATTTTTTTAGAAACCTTATTTACTTGGTATAAGTTTTTTTAGGTGAAACGAAGCAAATAAATGTGACTGAAATCAATCAAATGAGAAAAGTTATGCGGTGTCACAGAATCAACAAAGCCAGTTTTTGAAGCTTATTCAGATGTAAACCTAATAGTGAGTGATTGACATAATTATGTAATATTTAAGATTACGATAATATTTTTTTCTTAAATTGTTCTTCCATTGCAATCTGTAACATAAATGTTTAAATATTTATTTTTCTGGATCTAGCGAAATTTATTACACTTATCTATAAATTAAGGTTTATTGCTAATATTTATATAAAAGTGTTTTATTCGCTTTTAAGATTGCTAAATTGCATGATTGCTTTTTTATGTAACACAGTAAATTGCAATTTTTATATGTACATACATACATATTACATTTTTGAGCAGTTTGGAATTTGTTATGACCGTGGAGGAATACTTAAGTCTCATATTCAAGTAATATGAAATCGACCTTATCTGAAGTTTTTTTTATAATACGAAGGCGGTAAATAAGCGTAAGGCTCGCCTGATGGTAAGCGGCTATCGTAGCCATATGGACGCTTGGAACGCACTAAGCATCGCTCACGCGTTACTGACCTATACCACAGAATAGGTAATAGTATACCCCCACCCGAATGAGCTCTGGCGACCTTACTCACGCACAGGAACACAACCTAAAGTTATTTGGCTGCGGTATTCTGTAAGGTGGAGGTACTTCCCCAGTCGAGTTACTTTGTGAGCGAATAAACGCTAGGTTCTACCCCTAAAAAACTGTTTCAAATAGGCCTTCCAAGCACTTATAAAATAACTCTAACGCACGGTTCGGAAGTTTGTTTTTGCTAAGAATATTTACACTAGATTAACAAGATTACGAAAAGATTAATTTAGAGAAGATTTAAAACATAAAAGTTAGTCTTATAAGAGCGAGTGCTTCAAATATTCGGAATATGAATATATTAAATATCCATGAGACACTGAATTGTTTAATATAATCAAAAGTCCAAAATATCATCAGAAATGTTTACACATGAAAAGATTTTTTTATTTTTTTATTTATTTTCTCCCGTTTCGATATCAAACTATAAGAAAAATTATTACATAATAAGACTTAATTAAATATGTAGCGGGAGACAGGAGTCCAAACTGAGTAGACCCCGTACTATGGATGCTGGTCTCCGCCTCTCAAGATTTACAAAGGAGTACGAACATTTTTGTATGGGAGCTGGCATAGCCACCCGCCGCCATTTTGATTTTTTTTCAATGTCGCGGCGCACGGTGTAAGTGATATATTTGGGTAGAGGACACTTATACAAACAAAAAATGTAAAGCAATATGGTGACCTAAAGTGTCACGTTTCCGAGATATTTTGAGGTAAAGATCGCCATATGAGAATTACGATAATCATTAAAAATGAACTTATTACGTGTTTATATGCATTAGATTGTATTCAAATAATAGTTCCCAGGTTGATTTAACTTTTTATTAGAATATAGCAAAACAAAGAGCACGAAAAAACAATATTCATTAATTGGTTACCTACTAAACCGCATCGCAATATTCGCAATGAAACACAATGTTGTCAAATAGCTCGGATCGTAGTGGTTAACTTGTTTTCCATGTCGCCGTTATTAACCAAAAATGACAATCTTCTTCTCTGTCGTTTCGCTCTTGGCAGAGCGGTCGTGGTCACGTTTTGAGGCGTCCACATCGGTGATAGAGGCGGACACGGCTCTCCGCATGATCTCCCGCCATCTCTCTCTGTTGGCAGACTGCCTGGTGCAGTCAGATACGCGGTTTCCCACTGCAGATTTTACTTGGTCAGACCAGCGCATAGGTGACCTGCCGCATGATCTGGTTCCCTCTACTTTTCCTTGTATGACCAGCCGTTCAATGGAGTCGTTATCCCGCCTAGAAACATGCCCAAAGTACTGCAGTATGTGCGACTGTACTACGGCCGATAAACGCTTCGTGATGCCTAGCTCCTGGTCACCATGTCGCTTAAATGACAATACTTGTGTTAAAATATCATGTTACCGAGATATTGGAATATCGATGTATATATAATATGAGACGAATGAATTTGACGAATGAAGTGAGTTTAAAGTTGATTAAGTACAATTTATGTTCTTGTTTTTAAGCAATAGTGGTCAAATAATATTGCATCACGGTTTTAAAAATATATTAAGACACATAATAGAAACAAGCCGTGACCTTAAACCTTTAAATAAAAGGTTTTTTTAAAACTACTTAGGTAGCAAACAAACATACGGCCCGCCTGATTGTAAGCGAAAAAAGCTCCTTTGAGACCGCATAGTTAGAAACTATTTTGATTCCAATGTGTGAGGATGGACTCCCCGTCAATGGCGAGACTTGCGATGGTAGAAGGTAGCCGTGGGCATCAGGTTAAACAATTCTACAGAACACTGTCCGTTGTACAAGCGGTAGAAAACACATAAGGAGGCAAAGTCTCTCCTTAGATTGAACTGCTTGTGAGCTCGGGATCGTGGACAATTCTAATGGCACATCGCTGAACCGAGTCTAAAGGCCCAAACTGGTATCCAGGTAAGAGCAGTACTCCATGTAAGGCCGGACTTGTGACTTGTAAAGTTGCAGCCTTTGCCCCGATGTGAAGTACTGCTTCGCTCTGTTATGCACTTCGAGTTTTTTGGGTGCTAGCTTAACCTTGTCTTCTAGACGGACTATTGACGTCGTTAGAAATGCCGATGCCGAGGATTCCGATGCTTTCACTGATGTCCATGTTCTGGAATTGTGAAGCCACAGCAAATGGGGTTTTCTTAGCAGTGAACGCGCAGACTTGGGTCTTAGTGGGGTTGAAATGGACTAGGTTTAGTCGACCGTAATCGGAGACACTAGTTAGTGTGCTCTCGATTTCAGACACAAGCCGTTCGCGGTCATCCACCACGAAACGAGGAATATTTGCAATGAGTGTACAATTAATGCCGTCAATAGACAGCATTTCATTGATATGCAGCAGGAACAGTGTTGGTGACAGTACAAACTCTTGCGGAACGCCAGCATTTATAACTCTCAGCTCTTATGCATCTGCTGGACAGAAAATTGGCGACCCATTTGCATAGTCCCTCGGGAAGCCCATATGCTGGTAACTTGGTTAGAAGACACCGGTGCCATTGTGTGCACGTGAGCAGTCTTCCACGAAGACGGGACTTTAATTTAGGTGGAAGTTTTATTAGGTCGGGCCGGCCGCGGGACAGCGTTTTTTTATTTATTTACGTCGCTATTGCAATTTTGGCGCCTAGGGAACATTACTTAGCAATCTTTAGTTCCAATTAACTTGGTAACATAGATTTTAGGACAAGTATTGTCATTTTTGTTTGTATAATAATGACAAGATGGAAAACAAGTCACGATCCGAGCTACTTTGACAACATTGTGGTTCATAGCGAATATTACGATGCTGTTTAGGAGGTAAGTAATTAAAAATATTGTTTTTCGTGCTCCTAGTGTAACTCTATTCTAAAAAATTTATAAATCAACCTGGGAACTATTATTTGAATACAATCGAATGCATATAAATACGTAATAAGTTCATTTTTAATGATTGTCATAATTATCATACGGCGATCTTTACCTCCAAATATCTCGGAAACGTGACACTTTAGGCCACCATATTGATTAACATTTTTTGTTTGTATAAGTGTCCTCTACCCAAATATACCACTTACACCGTGCGCCGCGACATTGAAAAAAAATCAAAATGGCGGCGGCTAGCTATGCCACAAAGGTTCTATGCCCTTTCTTTTATATTTTCAAATAAAGTGAAGTTTATCGAACAGAAGTTTACTAAATGTATAATAAATACGTTCAAGCATGACATAGGCGTTTCCTAATGCGTGCCGTATATTAGGAAGCTATTTGCCTGTAACGCTTGTTATTACCTCGTTGAAACTGAGGCGTAGTTTACGACTCTATGGGCTATTGCACATTACAAGAAAATTTCTTGTGTCTTATCAGACACAATACAAAATATGTAGGCGTGTCTGATCCGACATTTTTTGTAATATGTATGGTCTCATATAACAACCAATGTTTTTTAAAACATTTCTTATTTTTAAGGTATGGGCGTGTCTGATCCGACATTGCTTGTAATATCTCATATCAATGCGACTGAATTTCTAATAAGACAATAATTTTTCTTATAATGTGTAATAGGACTTCGAGCATTGGTATTACTCTTTTCTCAATAAAAGGTATTTTGTGTAAGTTATAGTTACTATTATTATTCTATCAATGGTTGTAATTTTGTGTCCGTGACTGCTCTCGGCGTTTTAATATCAAAATACGATTTAACTACAATCATTCAGCTATAATTATACAACTAACACACGTGTAGTATCAATTAGGATTCGTTCCGTAATATGACACCTACAGTACCGCTGAGTTATTGACGCTATGTATTTTTAACAGTCGCTTATCCGGTGTATTGTTTCAAGCAGCCGCGTCATTCCACTCGGCCGGTTAATGGGGCGACTGACTGTATACATGTGGATTATTCACTTCCCAAACTCACACGCAACTTTCTCGCTGCAATTTACGTAACGATTGCCACATTTTTTTTGGTCGATTCCGTTTTTATGAATATCGGCCTTGATACGCTTTGCGTCGGCGACACGAAAGTGTACGACGCTAAAGCGCGAAATCATATTTGACGAAACTTTGCGATATAGTGCGCAGGCGCGGCAATGTTGAGACGTGAAACAGCTCCCTTTTAGTCATGCTGTTTTGAAACATCGACTCATAACGCTAGAAG
Organism: Polyploca ridens; assembly: GCA_951394255.1. Classification (NCBI taxonomy): domain Eukaryota; kingdom Metazoa; phylum Arthropoda; class Insecta; order Lepidoptera; family Drepanidae; genus Polyploca; species Polyploca ridens. The sequence continues at coordinate 14,391,900 of OX596247.1, read as the reverse complement.
TGATCCGGTAGCAAGCTACCAATAGCAAGCTATTGGTGGATGACGTATAAACTTGAGAACTATTATTTAATTCAGAATAGCGTGTAGAATTGGTCACGCCGTAGTCGCAGATTGGAATTACCGCAGCGCCATAACTAGAGAAACCGGATTTAAAACATGATTACTTACCTACTGACCTTCCATGAATTTAGTCAAATATTTTTCCTGCCTTGAAAAATTAGAAGAAAAATGCCACTTTTCAAATAGCTGCAATCTTCTTGAGTATTTTACTAATAAATAATAAATGACTTAAAAAGTGAGTCTAGACGAATGTTTAAACTCACTTTTAAACAGGGCATTGAAAAAATAAAGCTTTGGGCGGTTAAAAGGAAGCTAAAGCAATATTGCGAACGGAATCAATTTTTCCCAATTTTCAACAGATCCTATGTAATGCTAATATGTTTTGGTAAGAATCATTATTTACAATTCAATTCATTAAAATATTCGAAATTGATGAATTGCATAAGATTTACTGTAAATTCTTTAAAAAATTACTTGGTTCAACCTGTTTTAGTCGGTCATCTTAATATAGTAATTAATGTCAGTATAAGTTATATGATATGAGTTTTATACTTGAACGGAACATCAAAGCAAATACCTTACTATGATAACTTTTAATTTAGTATTTCTATTTTTGTGGGAACATAGCATTAAGCTGCTCACTATTAAAAACAGAAAATACAGACAAAATACCTACATATCGCAATAACAAAACAATTCAATCATTCATTTACTATGTAATTACAGAGATCGAGAAACCTACACAATGGTTAGTAATAAAAAGTATTGTTGAGTGATATTTAAATTTGTCTGCGGTCAAATCAAAGTTCAAATGTCAAGTACTCAATTGAATTATATGGTTGGATTCGTTGTATTGCATCGGATCAGAAGCATGTCAAAATGAGGCTTAATCAAATTATTCAATCGTTTATTTTGTGCATTTGAGAATGATTTATTGGGGGCACCCAGCCGTCACTGAGGAGGTGCGGCGCGGGCGCTGTCCTACCTGAGATACTTCTGGGGCCTTTTCCTGTGATAAGGAATTACATCTCAAAATCTCTACAAGCAAATACACATAGTATTTGCTTTTAGAGATTTTGAGATGAAAAGTATTATTTGTTTATCTCTATGGCCCAATTAAAACTCTACCAAATTTTATCGAAATTGATTTGGTAGTTCACCCTCTAAAACGTTACAAGCAGACATGTCTATTAGCTTTTAACTAAGATTATAAGTAAATATAAAATCTCATGATGGATTTGACTGATAAGCATGATACCTACGGAGCACTAATAGTAGATTATTAACCAAGGGGATAAAGCAGTGTCTTCTGTCGCGGGTGACGATTTAATTCGCGAGCGTAACGAAGGACTCGAGGTTTAGTCCCGAGCGTAGCGAGGGTGTTAAAATTTCGAGTCCTGAGTGTAGCGAGGGATTTAAGTTCACCTAAGACTAAGACAGCTTTATCACCGAGGAAAATACTTTACTTTTCGTACCATTTGCGAAAAAATTAACACAATAATAATATGAGATAAGCATTTATTAAAAATAATGACAATTAAAAGTAAAAGTTAACATTCGAAACATTGGTCCAATTATTGATAGAGAGAGTTACCTTTTTGTTCGGTACATTTATTGTTGATGAGTTGATTTGCGTATTCCTTTTTCAAAAAGATGTATAATGCGTTATATACAAACTCAATGGTGTAAACACAGATGTAGTTCAGTATAAATTTCGGTAAGTATTCCAAATCACATTCTCCCCCTAGAGGATGAATGAAATTCAGTACAATTTTCTTTCCCTGTTTTTAACAGATTAAAAATGACTATTGTTATGTTCGCTTTTTGTGGCATAGAATGTCACTTTTTTGAGCAAGTGGTACGAAAAATATATACAGTCATATCTTCAAGTTTATATCCCATTGTAGGGAAAAACTGCAAGGCCCTTATAGCATATATGTACTTTTTGTTAGTAAATACATACTTCATATGGATAATTAAGGCGGCCCTCTGTGGCCGGCGCAACTTCAACGCGAGCATAGTCTAAAAGCTTGTTGTTTCATCTAACGTAATGTTTGACTGCGAATAAAGAGAGATAGCATCAGAGCCGTCGATTATCAGTCGGTAAATTCCGCTGATCACTCGCGGCCGCTGCGCTAGGTCGTTATTCATGATTTCGCATTCATAAAACTTGTTCCAGGAGAATACTTCTTGAGAAAAAATCTTACAAGTTTGTGAAAAAAAAGTTAGTTATTTAGAATCTCCAATACATTTGCAAGCCTGGTATCTTAATGTTTTCTTTACTTTTACAATTTATAGGTACATTAGATATGGCCAAAGTTCAGGCAAAAACGCTGTTTTTCGGAGGCTTTGACTGAATTTGTTTCACACTTTTTTTAAATTACGCCAAGATACAAGGCTAGATATAGTACACAAGATACTAATTTGTTCAAAATATCTAACGAAAAATGTTTAACAACGCCATAATAAGTACAGGGGTTTTGTATGAAAAGTATGACGAATTGAGTCCTCTTAATAATAAACACAGACTCAGGATATACAGACATGTTCATGCACACAAATGCATGTCCTGTGTGGGAATTTAATCATTAAATTTATTAACGTATCTAAAAATTATATATTATTACAATACACTGTATTAAAATAAAAATAAACAAAGTCATAAGTCTTGACCTACTTGCATTATATAATAATAAAAGTTTATACCTAAAATTATAATTATAATCAAATGGCGGTAAATATGATCTATTAAATACAGAAGACTTATGGGGCTTATCAGTTAAAGTAATCCACTCAGTTATAACTAGTATAGCACCTATTTTAGCAGCTATTTTTAATCAATGTATTGTTCAGGGTTCTTTCCCCGATTTGATGAAACACAGTAAGATCATTCCTATATTTAAATCTGGGTGCAAAAATAATCCTTCTGATTATAGACCCATCTCTATACTTCCAGCGTTAAGCAAAATCTTTGAGAAAGTTATACTAAATCAATTGTTAACTCATTTCACCAAAAATCAGATTTTACATGATCATCAGTTTGGATTTACAAAAGGCCGGTCTACGACAGACGCTGGTGCTAAACTTTTAAAGCATATTTTTGAAGCCTGGGAGAATTCACAGGATGCGGTTGGCGTATTTTGTGATCTCTCCAAGGCATTTGATTGCGTAGATCACTACACACTAGTTTTAAAACTCCAACACTATGGAGTTCGTGGAGTGGCACTCGATCTTATATCATCTTATCTATCAGGTCGCCAACAAAAAGTAGGTATTAGCGGTACTACGTCCTCAGGGTCTTTAGTGAAAACGGGCGTACCGCAAGGATCAATTTTAGGCCCTTTTTTGTTTCTGGCATATATTAATGATCTGCCCTATATGGTAAATGAATTGTCGGATATAGTTTTATTTGCTGATGACACTTCTCTAATTTTTAAGGTCAATAGGAAAGATACAGACCTTACGCAGCTCAATGACACATTATCAGCTGTATCAAAATGGTTTGCCGCCAATAATCTTATGCTTAATTCCTGTAAAACTAAATGTATAAGGTTTTCTCTCCCTAATGTTGTTAAGAGTGACACTCATATCTTTGTCGATGGTAAAAGACTTGCACTAGTGGATAAGGCAGTTTTTCTCGGCGTTACATTAGACAGTAAAATACAATGGGGTCCTCATATAGAAAGATTAGCTAGTAAACTGAGTTCCGCCGCCTTCGCAGTTAGAAAAATTAGACAAATAACAGATGTGGCTACAGCCAGGTTGGTTTACTTTGCTTATTTCCATAGTTTAATGTCCTACAGTCTTCTGCTGTGGGGCTCAGCTGCAGACTTTGAAACTATATTTATTCTGCAGAAAAGTGCAATTCGCGCAATCTATTGTTTGGGTCCTCGCGAATCACTACGAAGTCAATTCAAGGAATTTAAAATTTTAACGTTACCGTCACAGTACATTTATGAAAATATTATGTTTGTCCGTAAAAACTTAAATTTATTTGAAATTAATAGTAGCCGCCATAACTTCAATACAAGAAATAAAGATAAAATTGTGACACCTAGATTCAGGTTATCTAGAGCTAATAAGTCTTTTCTCGGAAATTGCGTTCGATTCTATAATAAAATCCCACTCGAAGTAACTAAAATGTCTTATGATAAATTCAAAGATTTCATAAAGCAGAGGTTAATTGACAAAGCCTACTATAAGGTGGCTCATTACGTGGAAGACAAGAATATATGGTTGTAGTAGCTTCTCTCTGCACTTGCATCCCCCTGGCTAAGTGACAATTGTACGAATAAGCATAAAATAATAATGTATATATTGTATAAGTATTTGGAAAAAAAAGCTGTAATATTAAAAGATCTTCCACAAAAAAAAAAAAAAAAAAAAAACCTTGCTGAGTTTCTTGCCGGAGTCTTCTCAGTTTAAGTGTATTCCGAACCGGTGGTAAATTCAACTGTATGTACATAACGTTCATAAGTGCCTTACTAGGGCCTAAACTGAATAAATGACTTTTTGATTTTGATTTTGATTGATTTAAAATGACCCCTGCTGATTGTGTGATATGCAATCCTTATTTGATTTTAATATTCATATTTATCTTTTGCCTATAAACGTCGAAATAATGATCTAGTTTTGAGATTGTTTTTATTTAGGAGTTATCTAGTTTAAGAAACAGGTAATTCGTTTATTTATTGAGTGTTATATAAATCTGATATATATCTTTGTAGGCGTATTCAACACAAACAAACATTTTGCCATAGTTTAGTGGTTGAATGCGGTGGCGAAGGTCGTGTATTAAATCCTACAATGAGCTTAAGCTTTACAAGGAAAATAGATAACTAAATAAATACAATTTAAGAGCAGCTATCGGTTCCGATAGCTGTACTTGGTAGGCAGGTCAGGTCAAACATAACCCATAGTTAAGAATACAAATCTGTCTTATTCATTTTTGTATTAAATATATAATAATACTATTCCGATACCTCAAACAAATATCATTATATTTTAGCTAATGTATACAAAAACTTGACAAATTATATACTAAAACCTTCCTCGAGAACCACTCTATCCATTGGTGAAAACAGCATGAAAATCGGTGTAGTAGTTTTTGAGTTTATCGCGAGCAGACAGACAGACAGACGCGGCGGAGGACTGATTTATAATATGTGTGTGTGTAGTGATAGTCTTAATAGACATAATTATCATATATAGATTTATTTAGCAGATTGAGCGATATCCGGTCAACATCGAACTTCACATAAACATTTACAGTAAAACTATTTTAAACTTAGGAAATATCCGATGCTTGATCATGAGTATCTACTTAGTAATAACGGAAAGTGTGGGTTGCACTAAAAAGTCTCTGTCCTGTAGCTTTCATATAAAATATAAAGTTCGAATAGAATTCCCAGATGTTGACGATTTGATATGTTATTTGGTCGCACGAAAGCCTAAAAAATACATATTTTTTTATAAGTTTATGTTTCTGTGGGCAATTCAAATATAATTTGTTTCAAAGGCAAAGTGAATTTTATACTTCGTCCGTCCATATATGTATATATTCTATATATCCTAACTAATATTATAAGTGCGAAAGTGAGTTTGTTTGTTACGCCTTTAGGCCTCAAGTACTCATCGGAGCATCATGATACCCTATGGTATAGAAAAGGGCAGGCTACTTTTTAACCCGGGAAAGCAGGGACAGCTTGTATTTAATTTATCATCAAGTTTTGTTGACAAATAAAATGATGGCCACAAAGTATACAAGGGAGTTTAAACAGTTAAGTACAGAACCCTAAAATTGTGCCAAGCATCCCGTGTTTCGTAATAGTGCTACCGTTATGGAATTATATGGAGCGAATTAACTCTTGACTACTCAATTGACACTCACATAGGTGCCGATCCCACAGCGAACGGTTAGAGTTCTGCAGTCTGAGTTCTGCGTTCCGCGTTCACTGTAATATATGTAGCGCTTTTGATCATTGCACACAACGACGGCGGCGGTCAAGGAGAACGCACTTATAACTCTAGACCGCTCGCTGTGGTACCAGCGCATAAGAAAGAGGTTGCTAAAATTCAACCTAAAAGTAGGTAAAATAAGGGAACGTGAAATGAGACCAAAGATATGTCATTACTTATTGAAATAGGTATGAGACAAGGCTATGTTTTAAAATAAGATATCCATTATGCACCTACGTAAGCTCATACAAAAGCTCAAACTCGGACAAAAGTAGGTCATTTAATAAGTACCACCTTACACAACAATTGGACAAGCACATACAGTAGTACCCAACTAATATGGCTTACCGATGTACCTGCGCAGACGATACATTTTCAAAGCGCGCGAAACGCTATTGGTCGGCAGCTGCCGCCATGTTAGCGCGCGCCGTGCGGAGGGGCGTGACTTGCGAGTGAGACGGAACTAACAGCTGCACTGTATTATGAACCTTATAGTAGTGACCTAAGGTTGATTGTAAGTTTTAAGCAATCTTTCGTTAATCTTCGGGGCCATACTTTCTTTTCTGTGCGAACAAAGATACACGACGCGCCTTATCAGTTGGGTACTACTGTACCTACTTGGTAGTCTTTTAATATGTCAATTTAATCTGATAAATATGTATCTAGGTTCACATTGTAATGTTTACATCAAGTAAGCTCCGTAGAAATGTAACGATCGACACATGTTTCCCAATGCACTGTGCACTGTAGCCGAGTTAATTCTATGCGATTTAAATAAGATAAGTATAGCGGTAGTGATAAATTTCTTCTAGACCATAATAGTGGCTGAATTCACCAAATTGCACCTAACACCGAGCTAGTAATGCTTTTATGTAACAGAATTTATATTTAATTGGACCAAAACGGTGATCGGTTACTTAAGTTACATTTTCCTTTTTTATGTTCCGAGTAATGAATGTGTACTTAAAAAAAAAGATAATAATTGTTTCTGAAAATAAAAGTACCTACATTATTTTCAAGGTTTTTTTTTTAATGACTGACTTTTAGTGCTTATGAAATCTGTGAAAGGCTTACAAGGATATTTATTTGTACATGAAATGATGAAAAATCTGTCGTCTAACACCGACTCCGACTAGTTCCCTTATAGGCTTTTTGTGCTCCTTTGGCTACATCATATTACCTGATGAGATAAGTGGTAAAAAATTAGTCTAAACTCCTTAAAATACCGCTAACATGAAAATGAGGAAAATTGATAAGGAAGTCTAATCGATGATCACATCTCCTGAAATAATTATAATTCGACAAAAGTAGTCGATAATAGATTTCTTTGAGCGCCAGTCTGACATTAAAAGGGTGATGGATGAGTGATGACATGGACCTAGTAGATACCTAAAGCAACAAAACCAAAATCAGTGGTAAAATCATTCATAGCTCAGCAGTGGGCTATAAATAAATTGTAGCTAAATCTCTACTGAGCCCATTTTATAAGTGGCTCGTTGAGCGCTCAGAGCCGTGTGTCATGTATCATTACGGCCATTTCAAGCTTGTTAGTTTCGTATAAAGAACGACTTTGTAGAACTGAAATACATAATCAATCTCAGTTTAGTTTTATGATTAGCTATTGACTTGTAAATTGGTAACGTATGCGAATATTATTCGATGAAGTTATGTTAAGATGAAATTAATGCATACGGTCAATTTATTAGGTGGATAGTAATTAGTTTATTAACATTAGGAAATAGTTGAGGTAATAAAGATATTGGTAATAATAAAAATTATATGCGACGACGCTTCGAAGAAACAAAAGGCACTTGTTTTAAGTGCGGGAAGCCGGGCCATCGACGATTCGAATGTAAGTCGAAACAAAATATTACGGGCAAGGTCGTTACATCTAGCGGCGATGGGGCCGGGACTTATAAGTCTAATAACATAAACAAAGGGTCGGTACAATGTGAGCATTGTCACCGCTACGGGCACACTGTTGATAAATGCTTCAAGAAATTAAAACCCGTCAACTAATGCTCCGATAAATTAGTACGCATGGTCACTACGTGCTATTGAACAATAACCCAGTTCAAGCCATTATTGATACGGGAAGTTCGGTTACTTTAATACGACAAGATATTGCACAAAAGCTTGGTTTACACTCAAATCCAACCACAGCTTTGATGAGCGGAATAAAAGCAAGTATTGTGGCAGCTGTTGGCCAGACATCATGCAGACTAAGTAATGACGGTGTTGGTGTAGATATCAATCCTTTGATCATGAACAATCACGATATTCCGGTGGATTTGTTGGTGGACCGCGATATATTAGAACATCCAGGTGTCCCAATAGTTGCTTATATGAATGGTGTCAACATTAGATTCTGGACAGTGGATCAGGTAACATCAGTCACACCTGCGCAGCGGTACTATTGTGTGATATAGAAACTGGTCCTCTATCCAAAGATGGACAATTAGATTTTAAAGAAATAATGTTTCAGTATTAGGACCGTATCTCTACATCCTATAAAGATTGGTTGTTCTAATAGATATCAATTTTCTATAAAACTCTTGACTGATGATCCAATGTTCACAAGACCTTGCAGATTAGCCCAAATAGAGGGAAATTGTGAAGAAAATGATCGCAGAATTAATAGAAGCAAATATAATAAGGCCAAGTAATTTTCCGTACGCAAGTCCAATGCTGCTGGTAATAAAAATGGGGAAGATCGTTTATGTATTGATTACAGAGAAATAAATAAGATTTATGACACTGAAGCTGAGACTGAAGTTCACACTGATGCTTCAAGTGTTAGACTAGGGGCAATACTGCTGAAAAAGGATGAGGATGGAAAACTATATCCGGTTGCTTACTATAGCCGGTGCACATCACCGGATGAATCCAGATATCATTCGTATGATTTAGAGATTCGTATGATTTGCAGCTGTGCAAGCACTTAAGCATTTTCGAGTGTATTTGATTGGGATTCGATTCAAATTAGTACTTATGTTGATTATTTGAGCCGCAATCCAGTTTGTCTGACATATGACTTCACAACAGCTGAAAATTTACTTTAATGTCAGATGGCAGATGAAGAAATATCGAGAATCATTTGTATTCTGAAAGATGTCCAAGAAGGAGATAGAGAACAATATTTTACTGATTATGAGATTAAGGAGAGACATCTTTACAGAAAGATAAAGGCAGGATCCAAATGGTTGGTACCACGATATGCAAGATGGGGGATGCTAAAATTATGCATGATGAAAGTGGACATCAAGGTGTCTACAGGACTGGCTGCCATTCGGGATAAATATTGGTTTCCCCGGATGAGGAAGGTTGTAACAAAGTATGTCCGGAATTAGTTTTAAATGCCTAATTGGCAAGAGTGACACTGGTCGGAAGCCAGGGCTGTTGGACCCGATACCTAAGGGTGATACCTCATTTGCATTAGTACATGCAGATCATCTTGGTCCGTTCGTGAAGAGTAAAGAAGGATACCAATACGTCATTGATCTACATGATGGTTTTACAAAATACTGCTTTTTGAAAGCGGTGGCAGAAACGAGTCCCAAAGGTGTTTTGAAGACACTAAAAGCTATGGCATATTTATTGGGTATACCAAGGAGGCTCGTTTGTGATCGTGGGATGGTATTTACGTCAAGATCCATGAAGGCTTTCTGCAACGAACATGGTATAAAATTGATGATAAATTCCCTGAATCTGTCCAGAGCTAATGGGCAGGTAGAGCGTCTCAACAGGAGGATATTAAATACGTTGAACGCTATTGTCAGAGATGAACCTGAATAGAACTGGTGTGGGGCTCTGGTTGCCACACAGCAGGCGCTTAATAACGCAGTGAACAAAGTCACTGGTAGAACTCCAAATGAGTTATTGTTTGGTTACAAACCAACGGCGCTGTGTGAAGTACTATGAGTTAATAATTAACGTAGTGAACAAAGTCACTGGTAGAACTCCAAATGAGTTATTGTTTGGTTACAAACCAACGGCGCTGTGTGAAGTACTATTCGTTAATAATTAACGCAGTGAAAAAAGTCACTGGTAGAACTCCAAATGAGTTATTGTTTGGTTACAAACCAACGGCGTTGTGTGTATATGTAATAATCTCACGCAGGCTGGTGAGAGTCTGGACCTGAGAGTCAAGCGTGCAAAAGCACGAAAGCTTATGGATGAAGACCAAAAGCGGCAGATGATACGTTTCAACGCCAAAAGATATATTAAATTACAATGTTGGCGATATAGTTTTGATACGTATCAGCAAAGGGAATCCCGGGTACAAGAAGTTAAAAGGGCGATTCCAGAGTATTCCATGCAAAGTGGTAAAATTACTGTTTTGAAGTGTTGGGAACTAAACCCAACGGTAGCACTCATAGAGTGATGGTCACTTTCGAAAATATGATGAATTGGCCGGCAGAACAAATTTCTGACTAAAAGTCAGGCAGGCGTATGAGGATCATAACCCCCTCATACAGTTATACAGTTTCAGAATCAGCTTTGTACTTCGAGGACGAAGATGTCGTCAGTATGGCCGTGTTAGCGACTGGCTACGCAGGGCTGCCGGTGGTGACGTCACCAGGGGAAGAGTGGTCCGCGGGGTGCGCCCGCGTCTTGGCAGGCAGTGCGAGATAAGCCACCCAACGGGATACCGCGGTCGATAAGAACACCTTGTCATTCAAATCACGCATTTATAATTAAATGTATAATTAAATACAATATTGTGAAACTAACTTTATTTTATTGATAACAATAGAGACGACTACTATGCAAATATTTAATTAAAAATAGAGCGGCCCGTTGTAATAATTAGGTTTCCGCTAAAGGGTGCCAAACTGTGCCTATTACTAAGAATCCGCTGTCCGTCCGTCCGACCGTCCGTCCGTCTGTCTGTCTGTGGACTGTATCTCATGAACGATAATAGGTGACAGCTGAAATTTCAGAGAACATATATTTCTATTGCCGCTATAACAAAAAATAAAAATGAAATAAAATTAAAAATTAAAGGGCGCGCCCATACAAGAAACGTCATTTATTGGCTTTTTTTCATAGCAAAGTTGAGTTAGTTCGTAGAAAACCCTCCGTGTGCGAGTCCGACTCACACTTGGCCGATTTTTATAACATGAATAGGTTTGAGTTTTATTAAAATTGTATCATGTTAATTCATGATTTGGCGGGTAAGTGCATAAGCCTAACTAAGAAACTGGAACTCAAATGCACACACCGTTAGGCATGGCGTCAGAAAATCATATATTTTTGTCTAGGTAATAAAGTTTGGAATAAAAATCAAATGCATATCAAGATCAAATTGAAACCTTTCCACTTATTCAATTTAGTTATTGCGCAATATCAAAATTATTAGAAAGTGGTTGATATAATTTACATAATAAAAATAAAATTTATTTAATTTATATCAACTAGGTATCGGAATAAGTACAAATTCGTTATATAAGATTTCATTGTGGATTGTTTCGTTAAATACTTTGTTACGTGTGATCAAAACTGCTACCCGGTTGAGAGCTTGCTCGCCGATTTGTCCGTGTAAGGGTGATCCCACGAAAAACATTTTCATGTAAAATGTTGCCGAGACATATAGCTGGCACTGTCAAAAAGTTATCAGATCTCATGTAGAGCCAAGCTTATAACTCTACATGCACTTACTCTATGAGCCCTAACGTCACAAACTCTACACACGGTAGTCAAAATATGTGGCTTGGCCGTACTATACAAAAAGTCGCCACATACGAGTAGTTGACCCTTTTTTTCTAACTGCTACATAATGCTGCGCGTGAGTCGATAACAGTGGTCGGTCGAATTGTAGAAAGTCATGCAGTGCAAGGTTGCCTGGAGGTCAGCCGGATGTTAATATCATACCTTTAAACATAGTCTTTACAGTAATAATAATAATAATTGAACAATTAGTCAATTGGTGTCCGAAGTTTTCCTTTTTCTTTTTTCAATAGCTACTCGTAGTTAATCAAAAACAAGTCAGAATTTGCTTACTTTACATTCTTACCTACTAAATTGGTTTATTGCAAAAGCAGTAAATCAAATCAGTAATATCCTTCAAGTACCCACAAGCCAACTCATAGACAATAAAAAAACGGCCAAGTGAGAGTCTGACTCGCACACGGAGGGTTCCTTATAGCGATGGGCGATTGTTCCAAAAAAAGTTATCGAAAGAATCGACAATTGTAAAACTGTACATTCGATTGTCGATTCATTCGTTCTAACGAATAAACAATCGAATAACTATCGACCTTTCGAATGAAAATTTACGCTCGCAACGCAGGCTGCACTAGCATGCACAATCGACAGGTGAGCGCAGAGGTGAATAGATTCATTCAATCGGCGGACGGACAACCAGCGTACGGCATAGGCCATACGCTCGAAGCGTATTATGAACAATCGAAAGATGTCGATTGTTATTCGAATGATTCGAATAAATTGGACAATCTAATAATTCGATTGTTTTTAGTAACAATCGCCCATCGCTAGTTATAATATTAATCTAACTCAACTTTGCTATGAAATAAAGAATCGTAGGTGCGCACGTATATTGTACGGGCGCCCCTTTTAATTTATAATTTTATTTCATTTTTATTATTTGTTATTATAGCGGCAATAAAAATACATATTCTCTGAAAATTTCAGCTGTCTAACTATTACCGTTCATGAGATACATATAGACGGACGGATGTAAGGACAGTATAGTCTTAGTAATAGGGTCCGGTTTGGCACCCTTTGGGTACGGAACCCTAAAAATTGCAGGTTTTTTAGAGTTCTTTTAAATTTTGTGACTTGATGCCAAAGATTAATAGAAATACCAAAATTACTCTACAGTAAAGTATTGAGCTTCGGTTTCACCCGTATCATACGACTAATTACTGTTTTAGATATTTTATTTACTATGACTATAGATTTCTGGGTACACATTTCAATCGATCATAAACCGTGACGTTCAAATTAGTTAAACAATTATAATTAGCATAACCCATGTAGTTTCGACAACGTGTTCAGACCACGTATGATCTATAACCTACAACTTATCAACGTCACGTCCGGTTCCGCCATGTACAAACTTTATTTTGACATGTCTATACAATAATTGATAGTTTTTCGTTCATGTATCAATTATATTTTTTTTAATCGTGAGAAAATATGAAGCAATGCATTAAAGTGAAGTGTTAACTGCCGATTTTTGAACTGACATGATATGACGAATTAAATTTATTTTGATACCTACCTACCATACCTTAATGGATTGGTCATGAAATAATGTATCCTATTACTACTTATTATAGCTTTATTTAAATTAGCAATGTTTGTTAATAAATGTATTATGTGTATTGTTACAGAATTTTCGGCGCAGGATTTTGATGAATTTGTGTATGTTTTTTGTACGACTAAGGTACGGAAACAAGCATACGGGCCGCCTGATGATAAATAATAATAATCCCTCATATCAGGCTACTTTAGACCTTATAAATTAACATAGATAACATAAAACAGTTTGTATTCGTATAAAAGATTAAAACTATGTTAGTAAAAAAGCAAAAGACGGAACACTACATCCTGCAGCCAAAAGTCTTCTTCCATAATAAGATACAGAAAACACGGACATCGCCGAAAGTTGAAGTTGCGGCTCGATTCAAGCACCTACACCATCAGCGTGTATATGGTCCTTCGGTGCACGTACTGGATAAAGTCCTCCGCCCATGGGCATAGCTACCGCTCTGTATCAGCAGTATCAATGATACGGGACCACCGGGCTACAGGGGCTACAAACGTGTGTAAGCAAAATTACTAAAAATATTACCCTCCATTTGGTTTCGCCGCAGTGAGGTTGAAGGCCCAACACATTTTGATACAGGGCTCCATTACGGCAAGCTACGCCACTGCCTCTGTCTTGGTAGTAAGAGGGAGATATAAGTTTGGCTTCGCGGCAAGTAAACAGTTACCGCAGCTGATAGACCTTTGCAACACTAGAGGTCAACAACTCACGCGTTGCCGACTCAGCAAAACCTTTCTTCACACCTTTTCTGAAGATCCCAATGCTCTCTTGGCAAAAGGAGCGCCTTCCACAATTTAAGCGTCTGTGTGATGATTCCATCTAGATCCTATGTATCATTAGAGAGAACATCAAGTAAAAGAAACTGTCTTTTTGTTCGTAAGTAGACATTTTTCCACAACCACATGTCCTTCCCTGAAATAATAATATAGTAGAGGACAAGAAATTAGAAAGAACATTATTTCATTTTAAGAATTACATTATGTAGAGTGCAACTATATAAACATTAATTCTTTTTAAACATTCGAATAATTTCATAAGCAATACAATAAATTGTTTCAAGAATTTAATTGGTTGTTGGTCACGACATTTTGAATAAACGTTACAACTTCGTCTGTAGCTAAAATACTTGTTGACAAATCCGTTAAAACTGTGTAAAGGGATAAATTCTTGCAATATCTGTATGCAATTTGAAAGGTGCAATGAAATTAAGACAACTAGCAAATTGAATGTTTCGGTCAAGAAAATGCAATACACTATATAATTATAGCCCATAAAAATAAAATCAGACACTTTTTTACTGCAGTTACAGAAGTGGTACCTATAAAAATCCTGGCAACACATAAAACATATATATTTTGATCTCAGTAAGGTGCAGCACAGACGACAGACCGAACCGCCCCGAACTTTTTTTCTGTGAAAATAGAACCTATACAATTATATGCAGTAACGCACACGACGCACAAAAAGTCCGGCGCACAACCCTTTGTCACAGTACCTGTTTTCACACAGATTTTTTGTGTGCCGCAGACTCCTTTGCACAAAAAGTCCGTCGTCTGTGCTGCACCTTAAGAGCTCACGGGCAATATTGGCATAAATATCTAATAACTGTTAATCATTATTAATATAACACATATTAATATTATTATGATGTATGTATTTTAAATAGTTTCAAGCAACAAAATTGAAATATCTGTACTGTCAAGCTCAGCATTTATTTCGATTAAGTATGTCGGTATAAATATTTGTATGCACATTGATATTTTTATTTCCGTGCCATTTTTCCAGGATAATAAGTAAGTATATTTTTTTGCATTCTGCCATTTTGGAGTATCTAATGAATAAACTTACAAACAAAGTTTAACAATTAAACTAAGAAACGTCCACTGATATTGCGTGTAGAACTTATTACACTAATGTAAAAAAAATGTATCATAAAATTACATAACTGTGTAGCAAGTAGAAATGACCCGATGTAAATATGTAAGTTGTCATAGTGACAATTTTTTTGCATTCTGCCATTTTGGCGTATCTAATGAATAATGTTATAAACAAAGTTTATCAATTAAACTAAGAAACGTCCACTGATATTGCGTGTAGAACTTATTACACTAATGTAAAAAAAATGTATCATAAAATTACATAACTGTGTAGCAAGTAGAAATGACCCGATGTAAATATGTAAGTTGTCATAGTGACATTTTTTTTGCATTTTGCCATTTTGGCGTATCTAATGAATAATGTTATAAACAAAGTTTATCAATTAAACTAAGAAACGTCCACTGATATTGCGTGTAGAACTTATTACACTAATGTAAAAAAAATGTATCATAAAATTACATAACTGTGTAGCAAATAGAAATGACCCGATGTAAATATGTAAATTGTCACTATTGCTACACAAATGTCGCATAAATTCGTGCGCGTGGCATTACTCCACATCGCTACAATATTCGCCATAGCTCACATTGTTGGACATTTACTCATAATATTTCCCACGAAATGACAAAATGTATTATACTCTCTTTATTTACACATTAGCCGTGGTCGTATTGTGTGTTAATAAAAATCCAGCTGATTCTATCTGAGTCAATTTGAAACAAGTGAAGTTTGTGTTCCGTTCCTCATTGTATTCAAATGCTGCAAAAATAAACATTTTATATTTTGATGGATTTTTTGATACGCCTTGTTGTGATGTGAAACTCGATTATTTATTCAATGTTTATTATGAATCGTGTTGATTCATTAATATAATGACAAAAGTTCTCAGTACGTTGTTTAATCAAATCCATTATGGTCATCAATTTACTTATCAAATATTGTAATCAGTTTGTAAGTGAAATTAAGAAAGTCTAGTCTGATATAATGATTAGTCATTTAATAGTGATTGAAAATAAATACATCACTGCAAAAATTTCATAGCAATAATATTTTAATTTAAAGAGACACAGTTAGGTACTTTAAAAAGTAGTTTGTTCACTAGCAAAATTCCTTACGTCATACTTGGACATAATTGTGATTGGATACAATTACGCAAGTGCAAGGTGAAGTTTGAATGGACATGGATGTAGAAGCATTATTTTGGTACTTTCTTGGGGTCATTTGTTTCATTAATATTTTCAATAATCTCGCGTTCACATTTTGACTTTAAATCGGTCTTCCTTTTTTATTGTATTATTATTTCTAGGTAGGGTAGAGGCACCAATAAATGAACGTTTAAGCGTTTTTTCCATCTTTAAATACCTAGATATAAATTCGACCACCGATCTTAATGGTGATTCTATAGGAAAGTTAGGTTTAAAATAATCAAAAACTCTAAAATTATTTGTTCAACTTTTGGTAACTATGTTCATAAATTTAATAAAATTCATTTGAGTATTTTTGTTTTGGTGTTTAATCGTTAACTTATAGGTTTTAATGGGTATAAAAATTAGACCTTTCCATTAGTTGAACGCCGTTCATCTATTGGATCAAGTGAACAAAATTTAATCCATTACATGAATATTTAATTTCTCTAAAAACGGTAAATAATGTAATAATATATATTAAGTTATTGAAAGCAGAATATATCAAGATTTTATTCCAACTAAAACTGCTCTAATATGACATTAATTCTTTCTATACGCTGATAATGTTCTTAAATTTGGAGGGACTTACCGTTAGTAGGTTTCCATATAAAACCGATTTTTGGCAGGTAACGTAACATATAAAAATTCCCCGCAAGCGCTTCTGGGCTGTCATTGTCAATGTTGTTAAGGAATATGGAGGAAAAAAGATTTCCTTATGGGGAAAAAATATTGCAAATATGAAAATTTAGGGATAATATTATATTTTTTTAATTTTCGGTCGATCGTTCATCTATTGGCGGTCGGTCATCTTTTAGTGCCACTACCCTATAATTTATTTTCATAAATTTTGAAAGTGTGTACTCACTTTTCATATAATGATTGTGGTTAAACACAGGCCTATACACAGTAAAAAAAAAACAATATAAAATCGCTGGTATAACGGCCTCCGGCTCATTCTTCCGAGTTCCGTTCACGAATCGTCACGTGTCAAAAATGACTTTGAAATTCGAATTATATGTTGCATTACCTTTAAGAATACGGTGGTTTTAGTCTAACTTTTTTTTTAATCTACTATACATGCAAACTTATTTACTATTAAAAAGAAACAATTGCTTGTATTATCTGTATTCAAATAAGTGATTCAATGGTTATCCAATAGCTTTCGTTGCGTAGGTTTATAAAGCCGGCAACTCATTAATAAGTCGCAACTGTAACCGTTGTAGATACTGTAACCTAAATATCAAAGATCTGACGCCTTGGGAACTGGTTCGCGATATTACTTCGAGTGAGCTTTGCTGTTAGCTACATTCCGTCTACAGCATCGGTCATTCCTTCGACACTTTGTTGCCATGAGGTTTGAATTTGAAAGAAAGTTGTATCGTTATTCAATAGCCTTCCCTACCTTCCAATTAGGTTGCGGGTTCGGGTATGGAAAGCATACCACAGTGGTAGGGTACGATTATTACTTTCTCACTTGACTTGCTACTCTCAACACAGATTAATAAAGAATAGTACTACTGTAAGCTCAAGTTGAAAAGTAGTCGCCGAGCACGCCGGTTTTTTCCGATGCCTTATAGGTTTTGTAAAGGTTGCCAAGACATTTGCAAGCTCCTGGTCTACAAGCGAGGGTAGCCCTTACGATAAGGTGGACTGTCCATACATTTGTCAGCCTTCGTATATAGTTTTCTATTTCTCATGTTTTCCGCTATAGTAGTTGGAAAAACCTACAAATTTGGAATTCAAACTTCCAGATAGCAAAGGAGTGGAATACGCTCCCTTCTTCTGTTTCCTACCAAAAATTTTGTTTCCTACATTAGTGAATCCCACCAAAAACATTTTTATGTAAAATGTTGCCGCCAAGACATATAGCTCGTACTGTCAAAAAGTTATTAGATCTCATGTAGAGCCAAGCTTATAACTACATGCACTTACTCTACAAGCCCTAACTTCACAAACTCTACACACCGTAGTCAAAATATGTAGCTTGGCCGTTTCGCTACCGTCACATGGGAGAAAGTGAAAAATTTATTCACTGTTCATTACTTTTTTGTTATTCAATAGTTCTCGTAGTATTGAAACGGCCAAGGCTATAGGAAAACACAAGATCCTCGGAAACGCGGGTGAAACCGCAGGGCGGAAACTAGTTTATTTATATTGCTTGATAAAGTATGCAGCAGTTTAAAAACCACTTGCAAGGAAAACTAAAATATTGTAGGTATAAAACGAGGAAAGCAGAAGTATAATATGATCTTGTTCTCTCTCGATATGTAGATATTTTTATCCGGAATTATAATGGATGGTAATTGGGCACTTCAATAAGCGGAAACGGAAATCTCCGCATACCTTGCATACCGTAATATTATCAACTAATTGAAGGGCTTACCTAAATGGGTTAATTATATTGATTGGTTGAAGTGTTTAAATTTTTTTATTCGTAGTTATGCTTGGATCACGTTTACAAGTTTCGAAATATTTTTACGCTTCATGTATGACGGTCAGTAGAAAAGTTGAAATACATACATCAAAAGTTTTTTATGATATTAAATAAAAATATCCATTCGAAATCAGTTGAAAATGTTTTTCTATAATTAGGCTAACGAAGTACCGCTGCTTTCGATGGATAAATCTTAGTTAATGCTAACACTAGATAAATTAAAGCGATGTGGTTAAGGCGATGATAGCTCAGCAACGTTGAATGCCGTGAGGTACCGGGTTCGAATCCTATAATGAGCTTGAGCTTTAGGTATATAAAAACATCGAGAGGAAACCATACATAGAACGGTGGTAGGGTACTTTGTAGTACCCACCTGGCTCGCTACCAGTTGGCTAACTCAAGTTGAAAATCTGTCCCGAAGCACCTAGTGGTGTATTCACTACACTACACACTTGAGACTTTGTGTGCTGACCATCTTCGGCTATATCTTTACTTCATCATCATCAGGTTATAATGTCCCACTGCTGAGTACAGGCCTCTTTTCATAAATGAGGGTGAAAGGCAATACTCCACCACGCATGCCCACTGCGGATCGGTGAAGGTAGGCTAGTGGTCAACCTACTGTTGGAATTTTTCAAGCCGCCTAGGAGGCATCCAACTAGCTTAACGACTATCACAATTAAGTGATAACCGAGACCAACGGCTTTACGTGCCTTCCGAAGCAAGGAAACGCTCGATTTGAAATACCACTAGGCGGTCAACCTTCCAGGTAACCGACCATGATGATGGTAGCTTAACTTTGCCGATCGATTAAGAAAGGCTAATCATGCTACACCACGAGCGCTTACCATGCTGTGATTGCAGAAAAACAGGTCTAATCATAATAAAAAAAAATATTAAAGGTTTTTTTGTATAAAATAAACATCACATACATTGTCTCACGCATCGCACCGATGCGGCATGCTCAATATGATGAATTCATCCAAATCACTTTGCGGAACACTCCCATTGTAACAGGTGAAAAAGTTTTTCTTGTTTCTGTATGGTATCCATACTTGGCAGAGCTCTTCTATGAAACATCCCATGCGTGCTCAGTGGGTTTTATATTTGGCGATTGAGCAAGCCATGTTTGAACACTAATGTTAGCTTTGGCAAGTGTTTGTAACGTCTCTGGCATTGCGTTGATGAGCATTGTCATGACAAATATGAAAGAAAGCACTCAATGGAGTCTGCAAAGGAGTGAAAATATTCAACATAATAATTTCGGCGTAAATGTGTACCTATCCACATACATTTAAACTAGAATATATAACTTCATTCACTATACAAATATTAGGTCTTTACCTATGAAATTGCCTTTTTGTATGAAAAAATTAAAACGATTTTTTTTCATGTATTTTTTATTTGTATTAATCGAAATAATCACCCAATCAATGCATCTTTGCCAACGCAGTGGCAGTTTATTGATGCCCTTCTTAAAGAAATCAACTGGACGGGAGGCAACAAATTCTTCAAAGGCATTTTGTACTGCCTCTCGGGTATTGAATTTTTTTCCCGCCAAGAAGTTATCCAAATTCTGGAAAAAGTTGTAGTCTGTAGGCGAAAGGTCTGGTGATTAGGGCGGATGACGGAGAACTTCCAACCCCAGTTCTTGCAACTTGGAGACCGTCTGCTGTGCAGTATGAGGTCGCGCGTTATCGTGCAGGAGCAGCGGAGACGAGCGATTGACCAATGCTGGTTGGAGATGTGCCAGCTTCTCCATCATTGTGTTCAGTTCTTTACAGTACACATCTGCAGTAATGCTCACCCCGTTTGGTAGGAAGCTGTGATGAATCACACCGGCGCTAGACCACCAAACAGTGACCATTACTTTTCTAGGGGTAAGTTTTCGTTTAGGGCATTGTTTAGGTGCTGAACCAGGATCCAACCAACTTGCTGAGCGCTTGCAGTTATCAAACAGAATCCATTTTTCATCGCAGGTAACAATGCGGTTCAAAATTCCTTCATTTGTGTGTCTGTTGAGCAGTGCAAGGCACGTTTCGACGCGTACTTCGCGCTGGCGATCATTGAGTTCGTGGGGCACCCATTTGTCAAGCTTTTTTACCTTGCCAATTTGACGCAAATGGACCAATATTGTTTTGACGCTAACATCGAAAGCTGCTGCTAATTCAGCTGTCGATTGTGTATCATCAGCTTCCACAATCGCCTTTAATTCGTCATTGTCGACCAAAGTCTTCGGACGACCGCGAGGTTCATTTTTCAGGTCGAAATTCCCAGAACGGAAGCGAGCAAACCAATAACAGGTGATGCGCAAAGAATTTAAAACGTCGCCGTATGAAAATCTTTGGTGGTGCGTTGGTTTGTAGTTTTAGCTCCGTCGTTGATGTTGCGTGCCGCTTGTGCCGCGTTGCTGCCACGACGGTACTCATATTCCATAATTACTCGAATTTTTAACGTATCCATGATGACGAAAAAGATTGAAATGCGATGAAAATGTAATACTAATCAATAAACAAATGACTACTTTTGGAAAAAGAATTCCATTTTTTTTTAAATAAAATTATTTTGATTTGAAATGGCCAGTACTGCAGAACGGCAATTTGATAGGTCAAGACCTATTATTAGCCAATAGAACTATGAAGAGATTGCAGCTTATACCACCAGGCAGACCAGATGCTGGTTTGTTACCTTGTTAGAAAAAAAAAATAGCCAATTGAGAGAGGTAGAGCATAGCGTTCATTCGCTCAAAGAGCAGCTCGACTGGGGAAGTACTTTACAGAATACCGCAGCCAAATAACTTGATGGTTTTATTGATGATTTTATTACTTTTTGTTATAGCGGCAATGGAAATATACATTCTGTGAAAATGTTAACTGTCTACCTATTACCACAGTTTTACCAACATGGTAATACTGTGCTATTACGGTTCATGAGATACAGCCCACTGACAGATAGACGGACGGACGGATGGACGGACAGCGGAGGCTTAGTAATATTTAGTGTATCTCTCAAATCCCAGCCTGCCAGCCATTAGAACGACTTAATTATTCGTAAAATCATATAGGTATATAATGAAAAAAGAAAATAAAGAAAAACAAGTTCACATTACGTGACTTTGTAAACTTACGTTCTTAGATATAATAAGCCACCTACTATTATCTTGCGCATTTGCTAAGAAACGGACGAGACGTCAGGAAAAGACGAGCAATAAAACATTATAGCTTATTTATTTATAACAACAGATTGACAAATCGATTTCATTTCAAATTATAGTTTTACACTTTTGTTAAGATTTGCTTGGTAATTGTAAACAGTCGTCTATAAATGGAATTAAAATACAATAAAACAAAATAAATAAGAATACTTCTAACACAAGTAAGCTATGATATTGTTATGCACTGTTAGCTTTTGAAATGTTCTCAGTAAAATTGTATATCCTAAATCAGCAGAAAATTGTTTAATATCTTGCATTCCGAAATTACTGCAAGTAATTGACAATTTCATGGTTTATTATAGCATCAATCTTACAATAAAAATGTACAAGGAATGCAATCCAATATACGAAAACTTATTGTTTTGCAAAATTGATAAAGCGGATAATAATTAGAACAGACAGTACAGTGGAACAATTTAATTCTAAGGTCAAATTGCAAACTGATCGTTATAACAATACAGCAATCTCTCAACTGTTTACTTCGTTGTCTCCCGCGCTTCTCGATAAACTTCGTGAAGTCTCCCGATTCTCGAGCACACATTGTTTTTTTTTTTTTTTTTACCACTAAGTAGCAAACATGCATACGGCCCGCCTGATGTTACCGTAGCCTATGGACGCTTGCAACACCAGGGGTATCACTAGCGCGTTGCCGACCCTGAAGAACATTGTAGAAGTTCCCAAAACAGATTGTACTATGGAAACCAGATAACTGATATACTACAACTACTTTTTATTTGTAATTAGGTACTTGATATATATGATTACACCCAGACTTAGGACATGCAGACATGTTCATGCCGACAAATACATGTTATGGGTGGGAATCGAACCTACGACCTGAGGCGGGATATGTAGAATCTTAACCAACCGCGCCAACTGCATGGCCCGTCATTTAATTCAACAGTAGGTATTATAAAGACATTTTTTAAATCTCTTAATTAGACAGCTATTTCACACTTGAGTTCAATAATTAGAATAAATAAAACGTTATTACAACATCATAAAGTATAGTTTGTCCTCCAAAGAAGTCGTGTACTTTATATAAATATGTATAGGTAGAAACTGAACATTTTATAAAGGATTCACTCACTGTATAAAAGTTTACAAAATTTCACCCCTAAGAGGATAAAACGATCGCGGGTGAAAAAGCTAAAAATACATTTTGAACTCACAGAATCTTATGTAAAACTAAAAGTCCGTGTCAACAGAATTGCCTGCATTATGATGGGTTCCTAAATATTACGTTTCTCGCTTAATTCAGAATTTATGTAGAAACGTCTATAATTATTCACACAAGTATTCATTAAATGAAGTTATTAGAGCTCTTTAAATTATTCGGAATATTTAATGAGCATTAAAATTATTATAATTACAGATGATCACACGCTATTTTCTAATTTGCCAGTTGAGAGATGGTTGAGAGCAAGAAAATTACAGTAAGCCAATTAGATATATATATACGTTTATGGATAAATATACTATGAATTGTAATCGGTAGCATATTTTATTATTACTTTATAAATATTATAATTATGTTAATTTAATGTTCTGCGAATTACATTTTAAGTATTGAAGAAGTTTTCGTAATATATAATTTAAATATATGAAACTTTTAGGTAATCTGTACATCTGGACCACACTCAGAAGTTCCATTGACTGACAAAAAATATTTATTTTGTGAAATGTATTACTGAATAAATTTTAATATCAGTAATATAGTACCCACTGTCATATCACTGATCAAGTGATTTAATGCAGAATTCGGAATAAACTAACAAAGTTCGAAAACGTGAGTTTGATTTGTTTTTCTTGCAAATAAATAATTTTAAGGCGATGATAGCTCAGTGGTTGTGACGTCGGATACCAAGACGAAGGTCCCGGGTTCGAATCCTACAATGAGCTTGAGCTTTCGGTGAAGGAAAACATCGTGAGGAAACCATAGCACGGTGGTAGAGTACTTTGTAGTACCCGCCTGGCTGGCTACCACCCTCAAGTTGAAAATCTGTCGCCAAGCACCTTTCGGTGTGTTCCGATAGCTGCACTTGAGAGCCAGTTCCTTCTAGGCTTTGTGTGCTTACCACCTTTGGCCGCATCATCACTTACCATGGTGAGATTGCGGTCAAACACAGGCCTAAGAACAGTAAAAAAAAAAAAAAAAATTGAATATTGTGCCTAACACATTTAGGATATGGTTTTAACTATCCTTGAAATTTTTCAAATGTCGCAATAAATAATAAATGTATAATGCTCAGGAATGCGTATTATTAATCTAATGGATAATTTATCATAAAAATAAGGTATGGGCGTACGCAAAACATTGTAATATTTTATCGCATTGACGCTATATCAATCTTGTTTTGAATCACGGATATCGCACGAAAGCATAGCTTGGCGAGGCCTTGGATTATTTTTTCCTAGACCGACCCAAATTGATCATTATCTTGATGTAGGAAGCATGTAATACTTATTGTTACTGAGTCTAATCATTCTTACTTAGTACCTACATTAAAATAAGTTTCGATATGCAAAATGTTAAGCATTGATTCTATAAGCTCTTGTACATAATTGGTGAAATATGTACATCCAGAAAAATCTGCTGCTGATTATTGGTATACCCATGAGGTTTTGCAGCGTCAAACTTGGTGCTTTCCTTTAGAGGCAGTTAAGGCGATTTGCGGGTACAGTAGTACCCAACTGAGATGGCGCGTCGTGAATCTTCGTTCGCACAGAAAAGAAAGTATGGCCCCGAAGATTTACGAAAGAATGCTTAAAACTTACAATCAACCTTAGATCACTACTATAAGGTTCATAATACACTGCAGCTGTTAGTTTCGTCTCACTCGCAAGTCACGCCCCTCCGCACGGCGCGCGCTAACAAGGCGGCAGCTGCCGACCAATAGCGTTTCCCGCGCTTCGAAAATATATCTTCTGCGCAGGTACATCGGTAAGCCATATTAGTTGGGTACTACTGTAAGCCATATTAGTTGGGTAATACTGTACTGTCTGTATTTGAGAGACGCAGAGCTTAGCGTTTCGTCATTCAAAAAGTAGCTTGACTGGAGAAGTACCCACCTTACAGAAAACCGCCAAATAACTTAATGTAGTCTACGCGTGGGTAAAGTCATTAGAGCTAATCGGAAAAGGGTCGGTAGCGCGTAGGTAAGTGATGCCCCAGAGTTCCCCGGGTATTGTAAGCGTTCAAATAAATACGGTAACCGCTTACCATCAGGCAGGCCATACGCTTGTTTCCCGGCTTAAATCTAGCACAGTTTTTTTTTCATAATAAGCCAAACTTACAAGACATTCATTCTTATGTTTCGTTAGACACTAAGTATTGTTTTTTTAAACTGAATTACAAGAAAGTAATAAATGTATGACCTAATTCATATATTTTCTCATTCTTACGTAATAAAAAAAAATGTTTGAGTAGATCGGAAGTGTCGAACGAATCTTGTTTCAAAGTACGAAGAAAACGTCAAGAATCTTGCCGCATTAATTTTCCATTGTATTTATAAACCAAGATTTAACATGATATCAAAGCTAGGCAAGGCAAAATTCTATTTTAACTTAATTCATAACTTGTGCTGAATAAGGTTTATTATTTTTTTGTAAACATAATGGGCCAATGTTTTGGTAGTTCTAATTTCCGTTCCTGTTTTTGATCAACTTTGTTTTTATATGAACAAGGAAGTAAAATGCACCTTTATAAAATAAAGCGACCGTACGTGAAAAACACCTAAAGTTTATTATGCTAATAACGTCGTCACCCGGTGTCACATATGATTGACTTATTAATATTTACGCAAGTCACTTGTGGTAACAGAAAATTTGAAAGTAAGTATAGGAAGCCGATTGCGTTTAAGGTCACCATTAAGTTAACCTGTTCTATGTAGATCAGTGAAGTGTCACCGCCCAAATAATTTGAATAAAACTTATTGGTACGAAATGGAATGTAGAAAGTGCACAAATTCAATATAACCCTGAGTGGAATATTAGAGAGTATTTTTCTGTTAAATACTAGCTTTTCACCCGCAGGGGGTGAAATTATGTAAACCCCTATATAGAGAATGAATTCGTTTATAAAATTTGCAGTTTCTACCTATACCTAACATATTTATATATAAAGTGCACAACTTCTTTGGATGATTATAAACTATACGGCAAAGGTTTAAAATCCTGCAATAGACGTTGAAAAATTATTAAAAGAAACAAAAAAAACGACTTCGTAAAACAAAAATTAAATGAAAGAGAAAAACAAGCTCTTGAATCTATATAATTTTGAATATTACTTGAATGCTATAAGGTATTGCAAACGTGGTTTTTTGCTGTTTACGTCAAAATGGTAGCATACAAGTATTATACTATATACATGTATGGAAAGGGCTGTTTACAAGCTTGCATTTTATACCCATATTATTAATAATTAATAACAAAATTTTTGTTTTTAATACCCCCCCTCTTTTTTTATTCGTAGACGCCATATAAAAATAATATGACACTCCCACAGTTAAGGTAAATCTAACGATATCTCCTATGTTTAAATCCATCAAGATTCAAGCCGTTTAGGCTGCAGAGCGTGCCAAAGAAGACATACATACACTCGAAAAACATAACCCTCCTTCCTGGTCAGTCGGGTAAAAATAGTGACCCTCGTAGTGCGGTGACACGTTGGTTATGATTGAATTCAATTAAGTTATGGAACCAATGGTATGAATTCTTTGAGTAATTTACTATGAGCTGAAACTTTTTATAGAGTCTATATGTGATGTAATCTTCACTACTATACATTTTTCGTTACTCGTTGTATATAGATCGATAGATTATGTAACGAAACGCTATACGTAAGTCCAAAACAATTTGTGATATTTTTTAGAATCTAAGGATTCAGTCTCTGAGCTCTCTCGGCCAGAGGCTTTATTTATTCTACTAAAATAATAAATTCCTCTTGACGCCTCAACGACACGACCAATCGTGATGAAATTTGGAAAAAAGGTAGATCGTAACCTGGAATAACATATAAAATTCCTTATATAGCGGGAAAATTTTAGATCCCTCCGGAATGCGAGTGGAACCGGGTGGCGAAAACTAGTAGGTACTATCTTAATTATATAGTTAATTTCATAGGTTAGTTAATTATATAGTAGGTTTCATAGCTATTTATAAGTTTTTTTTGGTATACATTTTTACCTTTCCCAGATTTAGTTTTCTTTATTAGTTTATTATTAGTTAGATTAAGTTATTTATAGTTTAATGATATAAAGATTGATAGATATTGAAAAAAAAAAAAAAACATTTTATATATTAATAAATACATGAATGACTTATTGACTTAGCTGGCCGGGTTACATCTGAGTTTATTTTATTTTTTAACATTCTTTTTCAGACTTCATTCAATGACATTATTGAGCAATAAATTGTGCGAGTTGGCACGTAAATTTGCCGTGAGGTAGGTTATGGCGACCCGCTCTCGCCTCGGGTAACATATAACCTCCACTTAGAATTCAAGTTATGAAATATTTCACCATGACCATCTACCTAATAGCTATATTATAACATAACTTTTGATTAAATTATATATAAAAAAACCTATGATTTTAATAAAACTTTGATTTCCTTATTAATAGAATTAGGTATGTTGATTTGCTAATTCAATGATATGCTAATGTGAAATGTTTTTATTCGCTAATGTATTTAGGCCTTTAGAAAGTATTAGATAAGGATGTTTTTTTAAATATTTTTGTATAATATGGTGTTTAAGATTACCTCTGTAGTTCGGTTATGAAAGCCTTATACAGCATTATATAATATGCATAAACCTTATCTTGCATAATAAAATAGGCTGATTCAAATGCAATTTCATTTTTATTAATATACGAGGATACCTCTTTATTTTATTTTTATATTTCTTTATTAAGTAGAGTTTCGAATGTATGTCTTTGTCTCCAATTAATCTCACTCTTCATCCTTTTATACGACAATAAATGAAACTTTGTCGCAGGTTTGTAATAGATGCCGGGAAATGTGGCTTGGCCGTTTCGCTACTACAAGAACTATTGTATGTACTACAGAAAAGTAAGTAATTAACAGTGAATAATTTTTTCACCTTATGCCGTGACGATAGCGAAACGGCCAAGCCACATATTTTAACTACAGTGTGTAAAGTTTGTGAAGTTAGAGCGTGTAGACTTATAAGCTTGGCTCTACATGATATCTGATAATTGTTTGATAGTGCGAGCGATATGGTCTCGTCTTGGCAACATTTTACATGAAAATGTTTTTGGTGGGATTCAATTATCTTCTTATTGGTTACCTAAATTGGTACAAAGAATTCTCTATTGCTCATTCCAACATTCCCAATATAACTGTTCTGGTATTAAGCTTTTATACTTTGAAAATGGTAAGGCTCGAGACATTTTATGATATGCCTTAAAAGCCAAGTTATTTCGATGTAAGGTAGCTGTGTAATTGATACTTGTACTAGCTAGTTTATGTTTTTGTCTTAGCATGAAGCTGTCATATTATTAAAAAATAAAAATAATATTTTAATGGAATTTGTACTGTCTATACCTTTATTTTAAAAATGTACATTAACATATATTATGAACAATTGATATGAATAAAATAAATATCCTGAGACATTGGTTGCACACGGCTATATCCTAAATTAAGCAGAGCTTGTACTATGGAAGCCAGATAACTGACATACTACATATATCTACTGCTTTTTTTTTGTAAATACAAATATATGTTCATACACACAAATACATGGGTCCAAATCGAACAAACGACCTGCGGCTTTATAGGTGGAATACCAACTGGCCCTCCAAACATCACAATAGTAAATATAATATTTGTTACAAAACTATTTTGTTATATTTTATGTATGTGTTTACTTTATGTAGATAATAAACTAAATATTACAAAAGTTATTTACATTAAGCTATTGTGTCCGTCCAGTTGGCTCTACTGGTATGCTTGAAACCTGATAATCACAAATCAAGTAGCTTTAATGTTTATGATCTATTAAATAAGCTTAAGCAATTTATAACTGGAAATACATACCTACTCGTAGTAAAAGTCAAAATTCGATTGCATTTGCATAATCATATTTATTTGTTTTGTTGGATAGACACCACAAGCCATTGAAAAATACATCGCCCCCTACTATAGACAGACGCCTTGCTCAACAAATTCCATACTATTCAAGAGTGTCAGGAGACGGCACCGTTATACCAAAAAATAAATGACATATTATGTAGTCTTATAATTAAGTATTGTTGACATTTGAGGCTGAGGACTATTTAAAGAAATTGCTGCTGATGGAAAGAAAATGAATAAAGTTAAATTGTAATATTATTATATCTCACTAATCTCACTATCACTATATCACTAATATTATAAATGCGAAAATTTGGATGTTTGTGAGTTTGTGTGTTTGTGTGTTTGTGAGTTTGCATGTTTGTACCTCAATCACGTTTCAATAACTCAACGGATTTCGATGAAATTTGGCACACATCACTTTATCATATCGCTTATCACTAATCATATCAAAACTTTAAAGGCAATGATAGCTCAGTGGTAGTGACGTCGGATACCAAAACGAAGGTCCCGGGTTCGAATCTTACAATGAGCTTGAGCTTTCGGTAAAAAAACAGCGTGAGGAAACCATAGCACGGCGGTAGGGTACTTTGTAGTACCCGCCTGGCTGGCTACCACCCTCAAGTTGAAAATTTGTCGCCAAGCACCTTTCGGTGTGTTCCGACAGCTGTACTTGAGAGCCAGCTCCTTCTAGGCTTTGTTTGCTTACCACCTTCGGCCGCATCATCACTTACCATTGAGAGATTGCGGTCAAACACAGGCCTATAAACAGTAAAAAAAATAAAAAAAACACTTATCACTATATAATTTATTTAATATCACACATCACTTTATCATATCACTTATCACTATCATCACTTATCACTATCACTATCATCATCACTAATATAACTACACACTGTGAGTTTGGATGTTTGTACCTCAATCACGCTTCAATAACTCAACGGATCATCATGAAATTTGGCATGCAGAATATGGTATGCAAAAGGACACAGGCTACTTTCATCCCGGAAACGCGGGTGAAACCGCGGGGGACAGCTAGTATAATAATAATTTTAAATTGTAGTATTAGAACTACAAACCATACCTTTATATCAGAGAAAGAACATTAGCTGACCTTTGTACCAAAATAGATTCCAAACGGGTTCAACGACATTTGTTGAATCACAATCATTGACAATAAGATTACGTCATTCATTCAACAGCCATCCGTGCATTGTTGTGAATTTAATCCTTGCACTTTGCTTACACTAGTTAACGCCTCTTTTGTGACAATAGTTAGTGGAGTTGGGATTATTAAATTCATCGCTTTACGTGTTATTCCCCGTATTAATTGCTTGCCTTTTTTTCGAAATAAAAAAGAAACAAAACATAAAACCAACTCCAGAAATACTCAATTTTATAATTTCGACAATTTGATAAGATGCAAGATTAGACAGAGTCTAGAATAGTTTTTCTTAAATGTTTTATCTATCGATCCAAAGAACCTCATTATAAATTGCTTTCTTGAACTGACTCCTGTAAAAGCAATCTCCAACCTCGAGAATGATTGTGAAAAAACGTTTATAAGAAGTTTACATTAATACATATTGTGAAACCGTTAAAACTAAAAACAATTTCGTTAATTTTTATTTCTCAGATGTTATAATTAGTTGAAAGTATGTTCATAGTTGTCCTCCAAATTTACACATTTTCAGATGAATTTCATCACTAACATTGCCAAATAATTTTTTATCACAGAATAACATAAAGCTTTTCCAATACATGATCATAAAACTTTATTAAGGTCTTTATGAGCAACTTATCGCTTACATTTGTTGATTTTGTTGTCGCCATTATATCCTTGCTTCATTGATGCTTTGATAACAGTACGGAAAACGAGAAACGTGATGTCATCCAAGTTACCAAGCATTATTATTGGAGCAGTAATGTAAGTAACACCTGCAATGCACAAGAGCATAATGTTGTGACATGTGCGGAGCATGAAGCTATCCATCGTATCTGCACCGTGCAACACACAATAATCACATTGCATGGCAGTGACATCACCACAAGAGACCTGGTGGCAGTTTCTAATCAATAGATTGCAAGCCGTGCTCGACATTCAGATGTGATGCGAACGAAAGTCCTAACGGATCTAGTTATCGTACGCGCAGCTTTTACAAATGTGCGTATGCTAATCGTAGGCGAAATTACGAGTAGCGTAGGCGAATGAATAAAATTGGGATTGTAAATTATGTTTATGTGTTTGAGGTTGCTTAGTATAAATTAATGTTTTAAAGTAACCAGTATAAAGAACAGTTCACAATATTTATTTAGTGCGAGATTTTGTTACTCAATCAGGACGTAATAGTTCACGTAAGTCTATGATGGACACTTATTAGTTTCCTTCAAATGTGGATGAAGACATGGGCTTGGTGAGCATGACTCTGAGGAGTTAGCTTCGCATAGCAAAGTAGGTAGGTATACATTATCTCTAAATAATATACATAACAAAGTCGGTATTCCCGTCTCTCTGTTTGTACATTTAGTTCTTCTAAACGATGCTGCGACGCGATGGATTTTGATGTGGCTTTCACTATCATTTAGGAAATTTGTTTCATAAGATTTAATTAGATGTAGGTACACACGGCTACAGATCAAGCTATACATTTCCAGTAAAAGCTGATCTCGCATTGTATAGGATTTCGGTACAATGGGAGGTCAGCTTATACTAGAAATGTATAGCTTGATCTGTAGCCGTGTGTACTAATTAAATTTCTTAATAGAGAAAAGTCGATGTTTTTTAAGGAGGCAACAAAACGGTTTTCTGGCGCTTTTTATTACCCGCCGGTTCAGAGCATATTTTATTATTCAAAATATAACTTATCTCCGTTTGATCGTTTTCGGGATAGTTTGGTTTGTATTCATATATACAGCTTTTTAACAGGCTGTTGCGTTCGTAATAAATATTCAATATATTTATTTCCAGATATCGCGTTCCAGTTACAATTACAACACAATTGCAATCTTAGGTAAGCTCTAATATGATATTCAGAATGTTAATTAGGCACGGTGTATATGATAAGAATTAAAAGGTTAGATAAAGTTATGTAACTCAAAATTCTGAATGTAAATCTAAACAAGCAATATATTTCTGTTTGTAAAACCTTTCCTATGATCCATTTGCGATGAAACTTTGGACGGGGAAGGTCTCTAACATGGAAAAAAGAGGGGTTCAATTCAAGGCATATTAGCTTATGCTAGTAATAACATATAGGGAAATTTGAAGTAAGGTACATAATATAGCATTTTTTAAATTTAAAAGTTAGTTTTGTGGAATATATAGATTCTGCTGTAATATTGCGCCTTATCTATACAATTATAATACACTCACTGGTATTGAACGTGGCCCAAGCTTTATTTTTCATACAAAAGAGGTTGCTGAAAACGCAAAATTTTCTCTACTTTAAGATAGAAGTCAGCATTTAGATACTTCAATTGAATTTACTGTGTATCTCGTATACGCCTATCTTGTATCTCGTATGGACAGTGCACATTTTGTTAATTTTTATATGAAGAATGAAATTAAATTTGTTAACACCTCAAATGGCAAAAATGAGCGTGTCCACATTTAAAGTGACAACACCGTCTGCAAGGTGGCTCTTTTAGCTTTGAAACTATATCAAATGCAGTGCAAAAAGCTTATATTATAGTAGAGAAAAACTTTGCTGAAAACACCTCTTTTGAATGAAAAATCGAGCTTAATAAATATAAACTCACCGGCGGTGAGTTTATAATAAAGCGGATTTTTTTTGTTTTGTTTGTTTAAAGGTTATACGAACTAATGGGATGCTACATTATCCCCGAGTAGTATAGGCTACTTTTAACCCCGGGAAATCGGGTGAAACCGCGGGGGACAGCTAGTTTATTTTACAAAAAAACTCTATGCAGGGTTATTGGTAGAGCACTAACAGCCTCTTAGGCTTATATTACTAACATCATAACCAATAACTTTTGTTATATGACTTTTAATAATAAATCAGATTTTAATTCATCAGACTTTGATACGATACTAAAAATATTTAAATTCATCGCTCTAAATGTTACGAACTCTACGCGAAGCAAAATACTAAGTGACAGTGCACGGAAGACGAAGGTACAACAAAATATAGAATAGAAACGTGTTAGATAGAACAACGGAAACTTGAAAGTTTGTTTTTGGTAAATGTATTATGTTTTGTAAAAAATCACAGAACATTGTTGTTTATGATGTACGTAATATAGTCCTGCAACGTAGTTAGTATTTAACGTATAACCCTATATTGCTGTCAGTATTTTACAAATAATCCTGTATTGCTGTCAGTATTTTACAAATAATCCTGTATTGCTGTCAGTATTTTACAAATAATCCTGTATTGCTGTCAGTATTTTACGAATAAAGTCCCGGGATATTATTATCTCTGTTCAAGTTATAATACATTTTAAGGTAGTATATTTAAAGATGAGATAGTCGTCAGTTTTTAACCGGTTGCCGCGTTATGTCATCTATAATGCGTATCTGAATTGCTAATATACTATTCTGATATTTCAAGAATCATATTTCGCAGTGAGGTAGGTTGAGTTAACCGGTTGCTGGCTATAGTGCTTGTTGCGATTTTTTTTTTCATTTAATTTTGTCGTTAATATGTCCATAATTTTCTAATTAAGTCTTGGTTACTGCAATGGTTCATGAACTGTTGGTTTTGAATTGATAGTTCCTTATCTAAATCTTAGGTGTTTTATTCAGGTAGCTTGGGCTTTTTTAACCTACTTCAAAAAGGAGGAGGTTATCAATTCGGATGTTTATATGTATTTTTGGAACATAAAATGTCAATAAATTGAATTAGGTACAGAGTTTGTCTTTTACATACCTACTATAAATATAACAGCTAAGGTGGCTTAGTTAGTTAGCTATCCCTTATCATTTCGCTACGCATAAAATAATCTTCTTTATTATTAATATTATTACTTAACTTTTTATTCGTCATAAATTTCACCTTTGATCGAAAAAATATTGGTAACAGATTTCTATCGCCATAGAACATCTGACACAATTTTTCAATATGAATTTTTATGATATGCATAATTTCGTTATGTAGAACGAAAAACATATTTAAATAAATAAATAATATATTTTTGAGATAATTTTGCCGCACAGTCTACCTGATATATATACCTGATAGTCCTTCTTGATACTCAGAATGTGTGGGGAAAATGTTAATGGTTTTTTAAACTTAATTATTATTATTAATTAGTTGTAATACCCGGTGGGCATCAATCACGCTTTTCCGACCCTTACAGGGAGTAAGGGTCGGAAAAGCGTGATTGATGCCCGATGAGCTCTGGCAACCTTACTCACGCGCAGTAGGAACACAAGGCTGCGGTTAGTCTGTAAGGTGGAATTACTTCATCGGTCAAGCTTTTCTTGGAGTGAAAAAAAGCTATGCTCTACCTGCCTATAAATTGTATCATTGTAATGTAATGATAAAATTTAAAACGCATATGTAGATTATATTATCATAGTTCGTAGAGTTAGCACCTAAGCTGAAGTCACAATGAGCGGGCCATATCGCCCGAAGAGCCGATAACCGCTGGGGAGGAAAGGTTCTCGAGTGGCAACCACGTACTGGAAAGCCCCAAGCGGGGGCTCTACCGCCTAACTTTGGTGGTAATCGTAACGAACACCATTAATGAATTTCATCCAATCAGAGCCCACGAATGGTCATCGTCGCGTCGTACCACGTGCGCGTCATTGGATGAAATAATTAATGGTGTTCGTTACGATTACCACCAAAGATACGCAATAGCCCGCTCCCACCAGGTGGACCGACGACGGCCTGGTCAGAATCGCTGGGCACCACTGGATGCAAGCGGCCCAAAACCGTTCGAAGTGGTAGTTAATAGGGGAGGCCTATGTTCAGCAGTAGACATCCATCGGCTGATATGATGATGATGATGACGTAGCTTATTCTCGATGGTTACTATAACTGATCTGATAATAAACGTAAACTGAACTGCAATTCCATTATTTAAAATAGCAAAGGCAAATCAGAATGACAAGCGATTGAGTTGGAAATCATAATTTTGAAAATGTAACAGGTCAGTTAGTACTGACGTGAACAGCTCAATCTCAAACTTGTACAATTGTTCACTGGACAAAGACAATGATCTTATCGTGACTTCGATTGTGAAAAGTAAAGTTTTTACTGATCAGATTTCCGTTAATACGAGAGACAATGTCACGATATTTGAGTTGTGAAATAGTAAATTACGATAATCTGTAGAAAGATATTTCCCTGAGAAAATATGATTTTGTTTGATCACGGTTATTCTACACGGATACGTAGCATCAGGGATGATAACTTTATGCAGATGACTATTATTTAAATATAACACTTTATTGTACCTACACCAAAAACTGTAAGATGGTAAAATGAATGTAATGCATACTTTTTAATTCAAAAGAAAGATTTTGATGTCAAATTGAACCAGGAGGTGGTTCAATTTGACATCAAAACATAAGTTCAACTGGAAAGCGTGTAAAACGCAAGGTACCTTATAACTAATATTTCATGTCAATAAAATACGATATAATAATAATCCGTTTATTTCAGGCTACTAGTGGCTGATAGATACAAACTAACATAAAAATCATAGTAAATTTTTTTTTGTTAGTATAAACGTTAGTAAACACTAAAATAAAACTAAAACATAATAACAAAGAAAAAATAATAGTTCTGTTATATTTAAAACATGCAAATTTTAAACCACTGCCATATAGGTACATATAAACAATGGCAATAATGCTTTAAGTTCTTATTCTATGGGTAATGCAAAAACCATAGATTCAATGGTATTGTAGGGTCTCATAACGTTGTTGTGAGCTTTAAATGGAAAACAAGAACCTGACGTAATGAGACACTTAATTATTATTTCGTGAATTTCATACTACTTTTAAGCAACTTGTTACAATTCCGCGTATGACATAACTTGGGAAGGTACGAACTGTTACTTGAAATTCCCTTTCAAAAACATTTTTGTTTATGCCATAGTGGGTGAAAGAGATTATATCTGTTCCTCATTGCTTGATAATTGTCAATGACACTTTTGCTGAACGCATATTTGCCAATAGTTTAGGCAATCGCGAGGTCCAGTTCCCAAATTAATGTTTTAAACTAACTTAACGTAAAAATAAGTGTAGGACATCACGGAAAAAGACGCTGCGTGACCAATATAGCGTTATGGGTTGTTGTGAGCCATGAACAATAAAAAATAACTACAATATCCTTTGCATTTCCTTATGGCGAAGCAAGTTTTACGGGGCTTTCGATTGTCCAATAGTCACCTTTTATGACCGAGAGGTTGGTAGACCGGTGGCGGGTCAGTTCGTTACTCCCCCGTTCCGGTTCTCACCCGTTCGGTTTGCACCCGATTCGATTAAATTGAATATTAATATTTTTTGTCAGTTTTGAGTTCATTGGCATTAAGTACTGTCGGCAACAGAATTGTTTAAATAATTCGATAATTTAGTTATACGTGTTATATATGAAACAACTTGTGAACAAGTGAATGTATAGATTGTTTAGTAACTTGTACTGGTATAATAATGAAAATACGTCACTATTTTGTTTAATAATATGTTGTTCAATACCGCGCGACAGCAGCCATGGGTTTGCGCGTCCTATTGTGTAGCACTTACCTGAACTAAAACAATAGTAAAGTCCGGAATGTCATTATATTTATCCCTTTCGCACATAAGAATTTCAATATGCAAATATTAAGAATGTTTAGTATGTTATCTCAAAATGACGAGTGAAGGTCCTTCACAAGGGCTAGTCCAAAAAAAATATCAATATATTCGTAATAAACGTGGTGGAAACACATTATTTCACGCTGGATATTCATATACCATACACAGAAAATATTATCAAGTGTGTGGACGTGCATTTATAAGAAACCGAATGTTGATTCTATTTAATTATTTAATGTTGTTAGTCTATACTAGATGGCGTTGTCCCATTTTAAAACAAGCTATGGTTTCGTTCTTCACAATGTATATAGGTCATTGAACTTGGAGTAGATTTTTGAGTTTTGCGAGATTAAACAATTATCTCATTTCGAAGTCGTTCGTTTTTTTTGGGAGGACCTTTAATAGGCGGGAACATGGTCCTCCCGAGTCGGATTCGCGAATAGTTAGGTAGTCTATAGGAACAGTTCGGAAGTCAAGTCGTGTGTGTGAGTGACATAGTGAAGTGTGTTTTTATTCAAGTTCAGTTTTCAAAAGTTCAGTGACATTTACTGTAAAAGTCAAAGTTAATTAAATGACATTAGAATTTATTCAAATAAAGTGTCGTTTAGTTGTCAAACTGTCAGAGACAAACTCTTGTCAATTAAAATAGTGTTGCCAGTGCATTAAAAATAAAATATACAAAATTAATTTAAAATAATACAAATTTAGAAACTTTTGGACTTTAAATAATTTTAATTTCAAACAATAACTTCAAATAAATTAAATCAAAATGAGTGTATCAGATAGCTCGGAAGCTTCTTTTCATGACCCAAATAAACTATTAAGTCTACAGTTAGGGTTACGTAAACAAATAGAAAAAGCGCACTCTAACTTTAAAAAATCTCCAAAAGATCGGTTAACATGGAATTACATTCAAACTAAATTACAATTACTTGATGAATATTGGAAGTCTTATCAAAAAAACCATAATAAAATTCTACGCAGTGAAGATTCTAAGGTGGCGCAAGATGAGGTTTACTTTAATACATTCTTTGAAGTCGAAGAGGATTATGCTGTAGCCAGAGATTTAATGATGATAAAACTTGCAGAAGTTTCTCCTCCTTTGCAACAACAGACTGCTTCAACAAGTAAATCATCTACACGAGATGCACCTTCTACATCAATGCAACAAATCAAATTACCACGAATACAAATCCCATGCTTTGATGGACAATACACTGAGTGGATTTCGTTTCATGATCACTTTGTTTCATTGGTACACAAGAATAATTCCATAAGCAATGTCAACAAATTACATCTTCTTAAACAAAATTTAAAGGGCGAAGCTGCGATTCTACTGAAGAATATTTCAATAACAGAGAACAATTATGAAATCGCATGGGCTAAACTTAAGAAAAGATTCAGCAACAAACGAGTGATTGTTAACTCATATTTACAAAAACTTATGTCATTGAGAACTATTATAGAAGAAAACATAAATGCTCTTAAGAACTTATTAAACACTACAACAGATTGTCTCAGTGGATTAAGAGGAATGGGAGTTAGTACAGAGACATGGGATCCAATAATTATTTATTTGGTTTCTAGTAAACTCGATCACGAGTCACTCAAATATTGGGAAGAAAATATAAGCCGCAGTTGTGATGATAATCTGCCTACATACGAAATGCTTTCGGAATTCCTGGAAAACAGAATTAGAGCACTAGAGGGAGTTCAGTCAGCACGAGGAAATAGCACACGCACGATGAAACATATTCCGGATAAGAAAGTTTTTCACAATATGCCTAAAGAAGGTTCCGTATCTTGCGTACTCTGTGGTGAAGATCACTATATCCACAAATGTAATCAGTTTATCGAAATGCCTGTAGAAGAGAAGAAGATCTTTATTGGAAGCAAAAACCTCTGCTTTAATTGCTTAATACCATACCATGGCGTGAAGACATGTAGACAAAAGACAAGATGTCACGTTTGTGGACGACGTCACCATACGCTAATACATACTGAATATACCAAGATGCACACTCCTGAAAAAGATGAACAACAAGATACAACACGAGATAACAAAACTCCACGAGAAAATAATGTGGCTTCACATTACACAACAGAATCAGATTTTACACACGCAACCCAAGTATTATTAGCTACGGCATTAGTAAAAGTTGAAGCCCAAAATGGACGTACACTACAATTACGAGCATTGATCGACCAAGGGTCCGAAGGATCATTCATAACAGAAGCTGTAACACAGATTCTTGGTTTAGAGAAAGACACAGTCAATGGCTCAATCAGTGGACTTGGAAACAACATTGTAATGCATACTAAACACGCAGTATCTTTCACACTACATTCAAGGTTTAACATTACCAAACTACCTGTCAACGCATATGTCTTAAAATCACTTACACGTTTGCTTCCCTCGAGACAAGTCAACAGAAACTGGGAGCATTTACACGGTTTGGCATTAGCTGACCCAGAATACTGGAAACCTGCAAAAATAGATTTGCTCTTAGGAGCCGAAGTATACAGCAGAATTATGCTTGAAGGCGTAATGTCTGGATCACCAGGTTCTCCGTTAGCTCAGAAAACGAGTCTTGGTTGGATCTTATCTGGAGGAATTTGTACTACAAACAACTCGAGTCATCAGATCGTAAACATGCACATCACAACAACAGATGAAGATTTAGATCAACTACAGAAATTCTGGGAGTTAGAGTCAGAAGGACAATTCACACAGTCAAAGATGACAGAAGAAGAGTTAAAATGTGAAAACATATTTAAGGAAACACACACAAGGGATAATGAAGGAAGATACATAGTAGAGATACCATTCAAAGAAAAGGATTTAGATTATGGAGATACAAAACAAACAGCAGAGAAAAGATTGATACAACTAGAACGAAGATTGAATAAAGATAAAGAGTTACAAAAGGAATATACAAGTGTTTTGATGGAATATCTTGAAGTCGGACACATGGAAGAGATAGACAAAGAGAAAGACACAACTAAAAACAAGTTTTACATGCCTCATCATCCTGTTATTAAACGAGATAGAATTACATCGAGAGTAAGAATAGTATTCGACGCCTCTTGTAAAGGGCCAAATGGCAAGTCTCTTAATGAAAACATGTTAATTGGGCCAAAACTGCAACAAGATCTAAGACACATTGTTATGAGATGGCGCTTACATGCAATAGCGTTCACAGCAGATTGTATTAAAATGTATCGACAAATAAAGGTCACAGAAGAAAGCGCTAACTATCAAAGAATATTATGGAGAGTTAATGATGAATTAAAAGAATACCGTTTACTAAGAGTAACGTTTGGAACTGCGAGTGCACCTTATCTAGCTACAAAAACTTTACAACAACTAGCAAATGACGAAGAAGAGAGATTTCCTAAGGCTTCACAAATAACACACACTGATTTTTATATGGATGATTTATTATCCGGAGCTGAGACTATTGAAGATGCTTGTGAAACTTATAGACAAATGACAGATATGATGAAATCTGCAGGGTTTGAAATACACAAATGGGCTAGTAATAGTAATGATTTTTTAGAGTATGTAGAGAGTCGAGGAACAAAAGCAGATGACAATTATGTGATTAAATCAGATGATATAGTGAAAACACTAGGTATCAAATGGAATAAAAATACAGATACTTTTCAATATGACGTAAAGTTAACTTGCTCATTAAAGCCAATAACAAAAAGGCTTATTCTTTCGGAAATATCACGACTTTTTGATCCTATGGGATGGCTTGGTCCTGTGGTCATCACTGCCAAGATAATCATTCAAAAATTATGGTTATCTCGAGTTACTTGGGATGAAAGGGTTCCTGGAAATATTGAGAAAGAGTGGATACAATTTCGCGAAGATTTGATTAGAGCTAAAGAGATTAGAATCGGCAGATGGCTGCATACAAATAAAGGAGATCGCATACTAGAATTACATGGATACTGCGATGCATCACAAATAGCTTACGCTGCAGTCATTTTCCTACGAGTTATAAAGAATGATGGATCTATTCACGTACAACTAATCACCGCAAAATCTAAGGTTGCACCAATCAAAACAGTTTCTGTGCCAAGACTTGAACTTTGCGGCGCTGTGTTACTTTCACGCTTATTGAGAGAAGTAGCAATCTATCTTAACATATCACTAAAGGATATACATGCGTATACTGACTCCAATATTGTGTTGGCCTGGTTACAAGATCATCCATCAAGGTGGAAAACCTTTGTTGGAAATAGAACTTCAGAAATACTTAATATCATACCTGCAAATTGTTGGAGTCACGTTGAGTCAGCCGACAATCCGGCGGATGTGGCGTCACGAGGAATTACACCTGAGCTACTACAACACCATCACCTATGGTGGAATGGGCCGAGCGAACTTATGAAGAAACAGATAATATATAAACAGTTAAAGGATAATTCTACTGATTTAGAAAAGAAAAAAGAAAAGATTACAGTAATGACTAATACGATAACAGAAAGAGAAGAATTTAATTTACTTGAAAGATATTCTAATTTAACAAGGTTATTACGAGTGACAGCATACATACTAAGAATATTTAGAAAACAGAAGCCAAAAGAGAAACACTTAACTGGTACTGAGATAAATGAAGCTAGAGAAAAATTTATTATATTATGCCAACGACAAGAGTATGAGAAAGAAATAGTAAGAATTTCACAAGGAAAAAATGTTAATCATGATAGTAGAATCCGTACGCTCAACCCTTTTCTGGATGAAAAAGGTATATTAAGAGTAGGAGGCAGATTGCAAAATAGCAACTTACCCGATTACACAAAACATCAAATTATCTTACCTGAACATCATTCATTTACTAATCTTATACTTACCGATTGTCATATCCTTACGATGCACGGAGGTCCGATGCTGATGATGAGTAACCTGCGGAAAAGATATTGGATTACACATGCTAAGAGTCGAGTGAAGAAAATAGTACATCAATGTGTAACATGTGTTAGATTCCGAGCAACAACAAGAAATCAAATGATGGGTTCCTTACCTGATGCGCGTGTGACTCCTGGTAAACCATTTCTAAACTGTGGTGTCGACTTTGCTGGACCAATTGACTTAAGACTCTCGAAAGGACGAGGATGCAAAACACAGAAAGGTTATATCGCTGTATTCATTTGTATGGTGACCCGAGCAATTCACATTGAAGTAGTTACTTCCCTAAACACATTTGATTTTATCGCCGCATTCAAGCGCTTTGTAGCAAGACGAGGGCGTTGTTCTGATATGTGGAGTGACAATGCAACAAATTTTTCAGCTGGAAACAAAGAATTAAAGACTTTACTTGAAAGGAGTATTAAGAGCTGGCAGTCTGAAATACAAAATATACTGGCTAATGACGGAACTACTTGGCATTTTTGGCGTCTGCGCCGCATTTTGGTGGACTTTGGGAGGCCGGCGTTAAATCCATTAAATTCCATCTCAGAAGAGTTCTTCGAAATACTACCCTGACATATGAAGAAATGACGACAGTGACATCTCAGATCGAAGCATGCCTGAATAGTCGACCAATATCTCCGATGAGCGATGATCCTTCAGATGTACTGCCATTAACACCCGGACACTTTCTTTTGAGTGAATCACCTACCGTTGTTCCAGAGGAGAGTTATCTAGATTCAAACGTAAACAGACTTACCCGATGGCAATTTACCCAGAGATTATTGCAAGGCTTTTGGAACAGATGGTCCAAAGAATATTTATCACGACTACAACAAAGACCTAAGTGGAAGACAAAGCAACCCAATATTAAAATAGGAGATTTGGTTCTAATAAAAGAAGACAATCTTCCACCATCCAAATGGTCTCTTGGAAGAATATTAACAGTTCATCCTGGTTTGGACAATTTAGTGAGAGTGGTTACTGTGAAGTGTAAAAATTCTATTTTGAAAAGACCGATCGCCAAAGTATGTTGCCTTCCAGTAGATTAACGCGTATGTTTCTTAATGTAATTTTGTTTGGAAGGACATCAAGCTGTCCTTGGCGGCCGGTTATGTTGATTCTATTTAATTATTTAATGTTGTTAGTCTATACTAGATGGCGTTGTCCCATTTTTAAACAAGCTATGGTTTCGTTCTTCACAATGTATATAGGTCATTGAACTTGGAGTAGATTTTTGAGTTTTGCGAGATTAAACAATTATCTCATTTCGAAGTCGTTCGTTTTTTTTGGGAGGACCTTTAATAGGCGGGAACACCGAAAAAGTGTTGTGGTTCGATTAAATTAATGCAAGATACTGACAATGTGCAAATCCAAAGGAGCCATATTCCTGAGTGTCATCCAGATGTTTTTGGGGCCGAGGTAAAGATCGTAATGAACCAAATAAAGGAAGAAGTTCGAACTAATTTTAACTCCATTCAAAAACTTTTTGAATCAAAGACTGACATTTTTAATTCGATTATAGTAGTCCTAACATTTAATTTCAAGTTAATTATTTCCTATTTAAATCAGCAATAACTGACATTAGTTCAAAATAAACGATTACAAAAAATGGACTTTAGTTATTTTTTAAACAAGTAACTCGAACCAATTGTATTTCATCAAATTTATAAAATAATAACATTATTTTTATAACAATTCCAATATATAATTATTTCAGTAATAACATTTTTGTGACTGCCAGTACTTTTGATTAAAAATCGCTTTGGAATAAGTTTATGATATCGAAATAAAATCGGGTGCAAACCGAACGGGTGAGAACCGGAACGGGGGAGTAACGAACTGACCCGAGGTGGCCACTATAGAAAATCTCAGTAGTTATCAAGGGGGTATGTTCAATAGTCACATGTAGGAAATAATTTGAACGAAATTGTAGTTGCGTCCAAAAGGCAACTTACAAGTGGTGACTTAAGTAAGTTTGTGTTTTTTGTATTTAGTATTTGTGTAACAAA
Organism: Polyploca ridens; assembly: GCA_951394255.1. NCBI lineage: Eukaryota > Metazoa > Arthropoda > Insecta > Lepidoptera > Drepanidae > Polyploca > Polyploca ridens. The sequence continues at coordinate 14,348,073 of OX596247.1, read as the reverse complement.
TGAGTTACGTTTCAAGCAATATGTCAACGCAGAGTTTCGCAATTGTCCGGAACAAATACCAAACGATACTGTAATGTTACAAATAGCCAGTAATACATAGCCAGCAATACACAGCTAGGAACAATACACGACAAACGATATCTTATAATTTATTGTAATTCTGTTGTAATAGGCAGATAACGATATAAAGGCTTTCGTTATATTTTCCGTTACAATTAGTCCAAGGACTATTGTAATAGTCGTACTAATATAAACTTAAAGGTAAACAATGATTTCATTTTAGATTATAGTGCTGAATAATTCGTATAGCAACCATTGTATGATTAATTGTAGGTACATAAGTTGAAAAAATGTTGTTTTATAGATTTTCAATTGGGTTAACATATTTTATGTGTTTTAGTTTTATCAATTCTCTGATCTTTCAGGTGCTTCTTATGCTTTCAGTTGCATACAATATGTAATTCATTAGTTATCTGGTTTTGATACATACATAGTCAAATTGTTCAAAAAATATTAAAAAAATGTAATCTTGCTGAGTTTCTTGCCGGATTCTTCTCAGTTGAAGGCCGAGTTCCGAACCGGTGGTAACTTCAGTAAATGGGACCTTCATAAGTGCCCTTCTGGGGCCTAAATTGAATAAATGGCTTTAACTTTGATAGTAAAAGCTTAGTTTGGGACGAACGTGAATGAAGTAATGTCTCAGGAGTATTTTTATCGTTATTTTTGTATCTTTTTGATATAATAGCTTATCTAAGGTCAGATTAGATACGCCTACGTTTATAATTGCTTCGTTAGATAAATATAATTACAGATATTGATTATAACTATTAAGATATAGTTGTAATATTTTAGTAATAGACATTTATGTCGCAATTGTTAAATAAATAAACATCAAAGGGCCTTTATTTTAAACTATTAAGCCATTCTTTAACCTTCGGTAATATTATTATATTCAATTAAATAAATTATATTTGGCATGTATAATAAAGTAATAGTTCTATATTTCCGGTTTTAATGTACGCATGAAATATTTTTATGTGCGCCTATATAATTTTGAATAGTTTTAGTAGCTCGAGGACGAGGACAAACAAACAGCCACTCAAGTGTGAGATACGGTGGCCAAAGTGGTCAAATCACCACTTGTCTGATCGTCCAGATAATTTGCAGGTACCTATATATCTAGTAGTCAGTGTACCTTCTTGCGTAATAGTAAATTTTGCAAAATCGACGCACCTACCATTCGCAGACGCATCGCCTTAACTCGATGCATATTTGAGTGAGAATGTTTTTTTTAAAACATTTTACTCAATTATGTAGAAGTGTTGCTCTAGCTTATGATAATCAAAAATATCACCCAATATTGCATAGATTTGAAACTTATGATATAAAAAAATCATCAAACATTTTACTACTTATATTTATCAAATCAAAGTTCTCAAGAGCACTCAAAACATTAGTTTTGGTAACATCAGAACTTTATACGTTTCTTCAAACTTATATCAACGTCAATATAGAAACTAAAAGTAGTCCGATATAGTGTCCAGAGTCGGAGCACGTTCAAATCGACAATTGTGCAACAATCGCTGCCGGCCATTCGAAGCAAATCCGTGTTAGGGCACGATAGATAGGAAGCACGCTTTATTGTATTGTTTTAGTCAAATATGAATGAATGGAGAGTTGCAGGACCTTCGACAAATGCCTATTGTTATGAAAGAAGTCTTCGCTATTAGGGCATTTGATACAATTACTTTTACGACGTCTAAATGTTTATTGAATTAATATTTTTGAAGGTTCTGATTTTATCGAAAGAAGTACTGTAAATATATATCTATTAAAGCTCTTATTTACAATTCCTTATGTTTTATTATTACCTACTTGTTTTGATCTATTCAGAGTGTAACATGAAAAACAAACCTATGTTGGTAAATACTAGAAATAATATTAATTATTTTTTCTTTACGAATATATAAGGTGTAACGGAAAGGGTATATACATCCGAAGGGGGTGAAGACTACATCAGGTACAGACTCTCTATAAAAAATTTCAGCTCAAAATACATAACTAAAAAATTCAAACCAAATTTTTTAATTCAAGTTTTTTGAATTAAAATCATAACCAACATGTCACCGGTCAATGAGGGTCATTGTCATTTTGCGTCCCTTACTAATATTAATAAAAAAATTTATCTTCCGCGATCTGTGCACCTCGTACCAAAAAAGTGGATTACTGTAATGTATATACAGTTTCCGTTACACCCTGTATAGAAATTATAAAGAATAATAGTAGAACTTCACATTCTAATAAATATTTACCGAGGTGTTTATACCCTTGAGTAAAATATGAATAACACACTGTACATATTTATAAAAAAAATTGAAACAATTGTGATTGTGTGACTAAACCTATCATTAGTCTTGTTCATTATTTTATATTTTTTAGCTTGTGTAACTCGAATAAATAAATTTTTAATTTTAATATCCAAAATAAAAACCGGCGCGTTTACTGCTGAAAAAAACCTACACATATACTTTATTTACTACATTTACCGAGGCTCCACAATTCCAGAACACGTCCCCCACATCACGAAGAGCGGTTTCCACGGCGTCTCATCGTCTAGCGACGATATTCAATTTTCGGTGTGCTCAATACAGTGAAGCGGTACGTTTCGGGGTAAAGTCTAAGTAACCCCAAATTCAGCCCCATATATGGAGTGCTTCGTTCAGTCCCATATTGTGACTCGTAGGTGACGGCACCTGGATATCAAATGGTCCTTTTGACTTTGTTTAGCAGCGTGAAATTAGAATAATTGTCGACGATCCCGATCTCACAAATAATGTAGAGCGCTTTAGTCCGAGGAAGACACTGCCTCCTTATATGTTTTTACTGCTATATATAACATACAGTGATCTGAGGAATTATTTGACTTGATGCCCACGGCTTCTTCAACCCTTCTCTGATCAAATAAATCTTATTGAAGTTTCAAACTGAACTGTATCTGATTTTTCTTTGAATAGCTCCCCTATTCATTAGGTACTACGTAATTTATGCCAAAGTTGGTAGTAGTAGCTAGACTGCATGTGACGGAAAGTAAAGTTCTAGCACCAATTTTTTATCATATGCGCTGGTCACAGTGGCTTGAAGGATTTATGGCTCAGCCTTTTTTGAAATGTCCCATTTACTTACATTTCATCACTCTAGTCAACATCAATGGAGTATGTCATTGAACTACGTAGGAAATGGAACTGTACAACTTTATAAATTATAAATTTACTTTATCTTTAAGTTTAAACAATGGTATATGGACGATAAAGTTGCTAATGGCTATTGCAATTTTCAGTATTTTCAGCTCCAATGAGATTCTCAAAGAAATCATTTTTCACAATCATGATTTATCAACGGCAACATTCCAATAGTCTGACAAGTGATGACCGTAGTACGGCCATGTGGGTAGGGTTGATAATATCGAAAGGAATCAACATAATACCTATATAAAATCGACAATGTTATAATTTATTTAAAATCTATATAATTGCACTGCCCTCAATGCTCGTGTAATTTAATGCCATCATTAAGATCAAATATGAGAACGATAAAACCAAACTTGTAAATTGTAAACGGATCAATTAATAATAAAAACATACCACGGAGTTGCTCTACATAAGGCTACTAAAGAAAATCATGTAGGTACTTATTGACCACCAAATTGCTCAAACTCATCCAGTGACCTATGACCTATGATTTAGCCCTTAGATTTTATGTAGTGAAATCGTAATTTATGCTAATCTATTTTCATACTATAACGTAACGTAAAAACGAATAAAATGTTTGTTTTCTATAGTTTCTGCAGTTCTACGCGTTCCTGAGGAATCTAATGTTACCTCGGATAAAAAGTGTCCCATATTATAATAGACTATCTGTCTCGCGCGGTTTCACCCGCTATCCCGGGATAAAAAGTAGTTACTTATAATACTCGGGGTAATATAGCTTCCTATTACTGAAACAATTTTTCGAATCCGACTGGTAGTTCCAGAGATTTGCCCGTTTACACAACAAACAAAAAATCTCATCCGCTTTATTATATTAGTATAGATAGATTATTATATTCAAAAATTCAAAATCATTTATTCAAATAGACCTTCGCTGGCACTTATGAAAAGTCTGACTCTAATACTCTAATACCGGTTCGGAAGGTTGCATTTGCTGAGAAGAGCCGGCAATAAACTCAGCAATTACTCTTTTCAAAACAAGCTTAGATTCATTACATTATATTTACATTCTAATCGCACTGACAACAATTGCGTGCCCAGGCGCGGCGGCAAAACATCAAAGTAGACTGAATCTATATTTAATAAGTAAATAAATAAATGGTAAACATAAGCAGACCAGCCCCCGCAAGCAGCACCTGTTTACAAGTATGACGCGTGTGGCAGCCATCGCCCTCCTCGCCATATTGGATGGAAGTGAGCGACCCGTCACACGACGCCGCTGCAAGCAAAAGCCTTAAAGTGACCATATGTATATCTCTCTTTCATAAAAATGCATACAAACTAATACAAACACGAACCTTTACATTTATAATATTAGCTGGATTTGTATTCAACTTGTTCTGAAAGCTTTGATCCATTTGCGATTGGCTTATTTTTATTAGTATAATTTGGTACTCCATATTCTTCGCCTATAACAAAATTAAACGAGTTTTTTTTTTTTTCTATTTTATGATTTACTGGTCCATTATCGGTAGTTTGTACTTATTTAATGGTCATAATGCAGGTACTTATGAACAATTCAGTATGAAGGTCGCCTTTAACAAGTTCCGTTTTTGGGTGGGCGTTCGCGTTACGATCATTACAAGCGTTTCGAAATTTTAATTTCGAAAATTTCAACAGATGTAATTGATATGAGTAAAGTTATAATGTACTTATTGATGATAATTGGTAATGAGATTAATTCATTCAGAAAAAATATTTGGAACAAATTGATGTCGAAACATTTAATAAAGATTTGACATTCTAAAATGCATGTTTCTTTTTTATTTATTTATTTGAAATAACAAATAAATTATTAAGTATAGGTTAAATACAGGTTGATCTGTCACTGATACTGTTATTAGTTAGTTATATTTAAGTTACAGTTAAGTCCAAAAATACACAACGTCAATCAAAGCTGATTCAAGATTTAAACAATTGACATAAGGTCTACTTTCGAGAAATTTAATCTATTGTTTACTTGTTCTATTCTATGTTGGCTATATTTTGATTAACAAGATATAGATCACTTACTCCAGTCCAATTTGTAATTATATTGAAAAATATTGTCTACAAATTCTGTAACTCAGTTTCTTAGGTTTCTTTATGTTTTATGAACTGGTGGTACCTTACCTAATCCTAGCACATAGGTTTTAAGTTTCGGCCTTTCCAATCATCTAACTACTGGGCTAGTTGTTTCCAAATATACTTCTTCGAAATGACAAAGTAATACAAAGAATATAAAACACGTGCGCCTTAGTACAGGAAAAACCAAGCATGGCACACGATCGTGTGAAATGACCTTAATCGTTCATTCACCCTATGAATGTCATCTGTGCTAAAAAAGCTATCGCTATAAAGCAACTGGTCTGTAATTAAGAGATCCGTTACTATTAAAGATGCTCCGCTTATATAATTACTAGATCCAATAATCAAACTTTCGAATCAACAAGATTCAAAGTAAGCATCAATTAAGCAAACACCATAAAATTTGTACTACCAGTTAACTAGCCGACCAACACATCAGTTCGTGGGAATTTTACATACAATATTACCTAACGTGTATCACTTGTATATGCAGTTATTCTGATAACTTTTACCACACTGCCTAAACTGTCCCATTGACACTGTCACAGTTACACGCAATTTTTGTGACACCGCCCTTGTTTGGAACCCACGGCGTCGGCGATCATTTCGGTTAATGAGCAAGAAATAAAATAGTTTATTGGCAAAACATGATAATATATCTGGCGATGTTTGGAAATTTCACATAGGTATAGTAAAAACTGCAACTGAATAGAACATAAACCAGGTTTAAGTGTCACAAGCCTGATATTATCTTGATAGACATAAGTATTTTATTTTAATCTATAATAATATTGATTGTAAGTGATCAAATGGGCCAGTGAATGGTATTGGCATTATGGTATTTGTTTGGCAAAAAATCGATTTTGGCCACATCGGTGGGCAAAATTGATGAAGGCCAATACGTGGGGATTTTACATACAATATTACCTAACATGTATCGCTTGTATATGCAGTTATTCTGATAACTGTTACCACACTGTCAAACTGTCCCATTGACACTGTCACAGTTACACGCAATTTTTGTGACACCGCCCTTGTTTGGAACCCACGGCGTCGGCGATCATTTCGGTTAATGAGCAAGAAATAAAATAGTTTATTGGCAAAACATGATAATATATCTGCCGATGTTTGGAAATTTAACATCGTAAACATAGTAAAAACTGCAACCGCATAGAACATAAACCAGGTTTAAGTGTCACAAGCCTGATATTATCTTGATAGACATAAGTATTTTATTTTAATCTATAATAATATTGATTGTAAGTTATCAAATGGGCAAGTGAATGGTATTGGCATTATGGTAACTTCAGTAAATGTGACCTTCATAAGTGCCCTTCTGGGGCCTAAATTGAATAAATGGCTTTGACTTTGACTTTGGTATTTGATTGGAAAAAAAGATTTTTCTTTCACCACTTTTGGCCACATCGGTCAAGCCTTTCAAAGTACAAAGAAAAGTTTGTTGTAATATCTGAAAATAATAACAAAAAACACATGTTCACAAAAGCCTTGTAGGTGATAGTTTCGTTACGATTACTTAAAATGTTAAGTTGATCCAAATAATATCACCTTACATAACTGCAAATTCAAGTTCTGTAACAGCCAAGTGCAATATCATTATGGACATAAACATTTACGGCAGTTGAAATGGTAAATGCTTGTTAATTTGCTGATAACAAAATAATGAGCTGTTTTTCAATGTGTACCAAATAGATTCTATATTTTGTTTAGTTTCTACGAGGCTCAGGTAAATTGTGTCACGATTTTTGATTGCTATGATCATTTTCATCCACGTATTGCTTCTATGTATTAGAAACCCCAGATAAAGCAAGTAGCAGTACTAGCAGCGTGATATCAACTCATACTAATAACTTAATACAACGCAGAAGGACGCTACAAAAAATTAAACCAAAGACACGAGCTATGAAAAATGAATTGAAAGCACTGTACAAACTAGTAAGCAAATGTGTTCGAAAAGACTACTCAATCCACCGAAAATACACCATTGAAAAACACCTTAATTCTACAGGAAGTCTTAAAAAAGCTTACAAGGAACTGAGATCTCATAAAACATGGATAGAAGGTCTTTATGACCCACAAAAAACAACGAATGACCGGAAAGATATCCTACACATAGCAACCAACTTTTACGAAAACTTGTACAGTGCCCCAGTACATCAAAACGTTGATCAAAGTGAATCAGAAAATGAGGACAATGGCGTAGAAATAAAACCAGTGGATGAACTAGAAATTATAGTGGAAATTAAAAGGTTAAAAGCAGAGAAGAGTCCAGGGCCTGACAGGATAACAAACGAGGCTATAAAAATAGCTAGTGCTTTCCTAGTAAATCCTCTGACACATCTATTTAATTTGATATTAAGTTCCTCTACAACACCTACACAGTGGTCTGAATCTGATATCATACTGTTGTTTAAAAAAGGTGACCCAAAAAACATAAGCAATTATCGACCAATTAGCCTTCTTCCATCACTTTATAAATTGTTCTCGTCAACTATAGAGAAGAGAATCAGCACTACGCTAGAAAAATGCCAACCGATCGAACAGGCTGGTTTTCGAAAAAGTTATTCTACAATAGACCACATTCACTCTCTAGAATTGCTCATTGAAAAATATCAAGAATACCAACGTCAACTCTACATAGGTTTTGTTGACTACCAGAAAGCTTTTGATACAATACTACATCCTGCAATATGGAAAGCTTTACAATCTCAAAAAGTGGAGAAAAAGTATATACAAGTCTTAAAATACCTTTACGAGAACAACACCAGTAGAGTGAAACTAGAGACCACAGGACCTCCTATACCCATCAAAAGAGGAGTAAGGCAAGGCGATCCCCTATCACCTCGAATCTTTATCGCAGTACTAGAATCGATTATCGGTAAATTAAATTGGGATAGATCCGGTATATATATAAATGGAAAGCATATTAGTCACCTGAGGTTCGCCGATGACATCGTCCTCCTATCAGAAAATAGCAGAAAGCTGGAGTCTATGCTACACACGTTACAACAAGCAAGCAGAGAGGCAGGACTAGAAATTAACCTGAGCAAAACGAAACTCATGACAAATGCCACACAAAACTCTATATGTCTTGACAACACACCAATAGAGTACGTTGAGAGCTATATCTACTTAGGTAAACAAATTTCCTTCCAAAAACTAAACAACGATAAAGAAATTGATAGAAGAATAATATCGACTTGGAAAAAATATTGGAGTCTGAAGGAAATACTAAAAAGTCAGATGCCGATGAAAATCAAAAGCAAAGTCATGGATTCATGCCTTTTACCTTCGTTAACCTACGCATGTCAAACGTGGAAGTTCACCAAAAGAGTTAAAAATAAAATCACGTCCTGCCAGCGAAGCATGGAGAGAAGTGTTTCAAAAATCAGGAAATGTCAAAAAATTCGTCACACTACCATCAGGCAAAAGACAGGAGTAATAGATGCTCTCACCTACGCTCTAAAGTTAAAATGGAGATGGGCAGGACACGTTGCGAGAATGAGCGATGATCGCTGGACAATCCGCATGACGTCATGGCCAGGTCCTACAGGTACTCGGAAAAGAGGAAGACCTGTAACTAGATGGGCAGACGACATCACTCAAGTCGTAGGCAAAAACTGGCTGACAGAAGCCAAAGACCGAGACCGCTGGTGTTCTCTGGAGGAGGCCTTCACCCTCACTACCTGAGGGGTTCATGCATGCTATTTTTATTATTAATCCAATCTAATTTAATTTAATTCAACAATTTTATAAATATTAATATCACTCAAATATAATTCAAACTTTTTTATACTACTACTAGCATTATAGCCCGCGACTTCGTCCGCGTAGATTATTTCTTTTTTCTAGATATGAATCATTGTAACAATATAGAGCTCTGTTCATGGCTATTGTCCGCCACTACGTGTGATATTGACAAAAGTTCAGGTAGATTAAGAGCTCATATGCGAGGATGCCACATAAAACTGAAACAGTCCTGCCGCAAATCAACTCTAGCAAATTTCAGAGATTTTCCTGTGACTACAAACCTTAATTAGGAACCTTAGTTATCTTTTAAATTCAAACGGAAGGTGATTTGGGATCAATGGTATACGCGGCAAGAAGACTGTTTCTCCTCTGGCAGAACCAGTAAATATTTTGACCTCAATAACATTGCGGCGGAGAGCTGTTACTTGTAGTCTAGTTCCACAGCACAATTTTGGAGGCCTTATCTCTCTTTCCCTCATGTCTGAGGATCGTGGTCAACATCGGGTTTGCTTTTAGAGCGAATGATCTGCCTCCACTGGTTTCTGTAAAACTTGGAGGACGATGAGTCTTTTACTTGATCGGACCATCTTGTTGGTGAACGACCACGTAGTCGTTTTCCTTCCGTGTTCCCAACTATGATCAGATTTCCAAAATTTCATCGCCTTTGCGCACCATGTGGCCGAAATACGAAAAAATACGTTGGTGGCATATGGTGGACAATCGTGTTTTAATTTGGAGCTGCGATAGGATTGATGCATTGTTGCCGTTAGCGGTCCAAGGTATTTCCAACATCCGTCTCCAGCACCACATCTCGAATGCATCAATCCTTTTTCTTTCTCGGGCCAGTATAGTCCACGCTTCCACTCCATACATGAAAATGAGGAATACCAATGCTCGTATTAACCGGATTTTTGTTTTAATACCGATTCCTCTCTTTTTCCTGATGTTGTTTAGGCGAGTCATTTCAATACGCCAATACCATAAGCCGAAATAATAAATTGTAAAATTTTCACTCCGAAAATAAAGAACTTCATATACTAAATTGAATCCCCCTTTTCACTCCTTAAGGGTCCAAATTCCAACAACACCGATATTCGTTGCGTTAGTTTATAACCATAAGCTTAAATAATAAAAGTGTACTTCCATACACAACTTCATCCCCTTTTTCCTCCCTTCGGTGGTGGAATTATTACAAACGCTGAGATAACTATATATTAATTTTCAATCGTCAGCCTAAACACAGAATTTGAAGATCCTAACTTCAAAAGGCTAAGGCCTATAAGTTGCTTGGCTTTATATTCCGTCAAAGTGCTGATTTTAAAGACATGAACACGTTAATATTGCTTTACAATGCTTTTGTTAGGACTCAATTGGAATACGCATCCATAGTCTGGAATCCTGTGTATGATAAATATATAAAACAATTAGAAGGAATTCAAAATAAATTTGTTAAGCGTTTAGAGTACAGATTTGATAATATCAGCATGAATAAGATTTTATCATTGGAAAAGCGACGTGAACATAGGGACCAAATTTTTCTATACAAAATAATAAATAACATTATTGATTCCCCATATCTTTTAAATAAAATAGATTTTAAGTGTTCCAAGCTTCGTACACGCAAAAGGCATATTTTCTTTACACCTATTTGTTGTTCTAACTATACTAAAAACCGATTTATAGTGAGAGCCTGTAATAGTTACAACCATTCTTATAGTCACATCGATATATTTCACGAGAGGATGGGCGCCTTTCGCAGTCGTTTAAAGTCAGATTGATTGTTTTTTTTTTTTTACATACCGCGATCATAAGGATTTGTATAATTTGTTTGAGAGTTACATATTTTGTTTGTTTTCAATTAATTAAGTTTGCACCTGTCTATTCATAAGATAAAAAAACAATGTTAATATCTAGCAGTAGAAACTGTTTTGGCAACTGTGTTACGTTTTTTTTTAAGTTTAATTGTGTAAAAATAGCTGTTTGTTTCTTTAATAAATAAAATAAAAATAATAAAATAAATAAAATAAAACTGACGGACTTGCATACAAACTTTCATCCCTTAGTTTACCCTGTTAGGGGTGGAATTTCCAAAAATCCTTCCTTAGTGGATGCCTACACCGTATAATAGTATATTTAGTGAAGTTTACTGTGGATTTGAAGGACTTGCATTCACAACTTCATCCCCCGTTTCCCCCTTTTGGGGGTGGAATTATCACAAACGCTGAGATAACTATACATTAATTTTCAATCGTCAGCTTAAACACAAAGTATGAAGATCCTAACTTCAAAACTGACGGACTTGCATACAAACTTTCACCCCCTTTTTTACCCTCTTAGGGGTGGAATTTCCAAAAATCCTTCCTTAGTGGATGCCTACACTATATAATAATACATTTAGGGAAGTTTACTGTTGATTTGGAGGACTTGCATTCACAACTTCATACCCCGTTTCCTGCCTTCAGGGGTGGAATTAACTCAAACGCTGAGATAACTATACATTAATTTTCAATTGTCAGCTTAAGTACAAAATTCAAACATCCTAACTTCAAAACTGACGGACTTGCATACAAACTTTCATCCCCTATTTTGCCGTCTTAGGGGTGGAATTTCCAAAAATCCTTCCTTAGTGGATGCCTACACTGTATAATAATAAGTCAAAGTCAAAGTCAAAGTCAAAGCCATTTATTCAATTTAGGCCCCAGAAGGGCACTTATGAAGGTCAAATTTACTGAAGTTACCACCGGTTCGGAACTCGGCCTTCAACTGAGAAGAATCCGGCAAGAAACTCAGCAAGGTTACATTTTTTATATATTTTTTGGACAATCTGACTATGTTTGGCTTTTTTTTTCCAAATAATTAAAAATAAAAAAGATATACCTAAGCATAGATACAGACGAAAAAAGAACAAGAAAATAAATAAAAAATAATAACCTTAAAGATATAAAACACACAATTATTGACCTACTGGCTTTTGTATAAGTATGAGCAAGGTGCACTTGTGCAGAGTGCAGCTACCTACTTCCAGACATCTTTATCTTCAATATAATCGGCTACTTTATAATAAGCTCTTTCTTTCAGAACTTTTTTTATATGTGATTTAAATTTAAAATCAGTCATCTTGGTCACCGCAAGTGTTATTTTGTTATAACAGCGCACACTATTGCCAAGAAATGATTTTTTTTTTTTTTTTTATTAGCGTGGGGAAATCCTCATAGGATACCCGACCGCCCTGGGGGGGAGCGGCCAGGTTATGCCGGACTTTTACCGGCTAAAACCCCACGGTGGTCGCCACCTGCGCTATAGAGAGGGGGGCGGGCTCTCGTGTTGAACGCGTACCTGCTCACCCCTCCAAACGCGGCGCTTTGATAGCTCGTCCCAGGGGAAGTCTGACACTTCCCCCCAGCACCCTCGCTGTGCTATCGCACGATGAGTCGTGACCACATCGACTCATCGTCCTCCTTGGGGTCGCTTCTGGGCGCACAGAGCCCCCGCTCTGATTGCCCGCGGCCCCAAAGGCCCCGTTTAGTCGCCTTTTACGACAGGCAGGGAAACACCGTAGCTGTTATTCTAAGCCCGAGCTACAGGGCAGGGGGGCCGCGACGAGGCGCGTTTGCGCCCCGGCGGCTTCGCCTCCGGGTGGGATCGGCCCTCTCCCGATCTCGCTCAGCCGCCTCTTTCTGGACCATTACGGTCTCACAGAAGGAGGCTACGGCCCTCCACGCCGTATCCCCGCTCAGCATCGCCGACACGACTGCTGGCAGGGAGAGATTCCGCCCGATCAGGCCGACCAGGATCCGCCGCTCGGGTTCCCACGCGGGGCACACCGCGAGCGTGTGCGATGCGGAGTCCTGGTCGCTCCCACCGCAGTGGAAGCAGGCCGCCGTCGCCTCACGTCCGATCCTACACAAATAATCACCGAAGCACCCATGCCCGGTAATTATCTGTGTAAGTCTGTAGGTGAGTCGTCCACCTTCTCGCTGCATCCAGGCCTCGAAGACCGGCAGGACTGCTTCGACGACGCGTTTGCGCGCAAACCGCTCCTCGCGGAGCCTTGCGCGCCACGCTGCGAATGCGATAAGTAGCTCCTGCCGTCTGATCGCCTCTTCTGGATCGCCTCCACCACTCTGGCGGATGATGCGAATCCGGTCATAAACCCTCGCATCCATATCCGCCAGAATGTCTAGCGGTGGAAAGCGAGCCAGAACAGTTGCCGCCTCAAAGGATATTGTGCGGTATCCCCGTACGATCCGTAGGGCCATCTTACGCTGGACGCTGTATACTTTCGTTCTACAGCGTCGGATGGCCAGCCTCTTCGCCCATACGGGCGCCCCGTAAAGAGCTACGGATCGTATGACCCCCGCATAGAGGCGGCGAACTTCCTCTCTCGGTCCCCCGAGATTGGGCAGCAGTCTGTGCATAGCACCCGCTACCCTCTCAATCCGGGGGACTAGGCGATCAAAGTGTTCTTCGAAGCCCCAGCGACTGTCCAGGGTAAGGCCCAGGTACTTCATGTACCGCCCCACCCTGACTTCTGACTCACCTACTCGGACGCACGAGTCGGGTGGTTCCCTGCTCCTAGGCAGTTTGTGGAACCATAGTGCCTCGGTCTTATGAGGCGCTATTTCTAGACCCAACTCGCGGATTTTGGCGACGACTACTTCCACCCCAAGCTCGGCGAGCTGTTTGGTCCCCTCGAAGGTATCCCCACTGGCGACCACCAACGTGTCGTCTGCATAGCAAACGACTTTTACGCCAGCGGGGAGATAGACACGCAGAACCGCATCGTATGCGAGGTTCCACAGTAATGGGCCCAACACCGACCCCTGTGGAACCCCACACGTGATCTCCCTCTGGATCCTCCTACCGTCTTGGTCCATGTACAAGATGTACCTGTCGCGCAAGTAGTCCCTTACTATAGCTTGCAGGTAGGAGGGCACCTGATGGTATGCAAGAGCCCCCCTGATTGCGTCCCAAGGCAGAGAGTTAAAGGCGTTGACGATGTCAAGACTTATCGCCAACGCCACTCCACCCTGGGACACAGCCTGCTCCGACAGGGAGCGGACGCGCAAGACCGCGTCTACTGTTGAACGCCCCCGTCGGAAGCCGAACTGGCTATCAGCCAGATCGGGACCGACGCACGACAGATGCCCGTTAAGACGAGCGGCAAGTATTCGTTCGAATAGCTTGCCAACCTCGTTCAACAGACATATGGGACGGTATGCAGAGGGAGAATCTGCGGGTCTGCCTTCTTTCTTCAAAAGGACCAAACTTGCCTCCTTCCAGGCCGTGGGGAACTTGGCACAAAGGAGGCAGCTGTTGAACAACTGCCTCAGCCTATCCCCCAGGGCAGCCAGACTCAACACCCACACCCGACCCGGTACACCGTCGGGTCCTGGTGCGGTGTTTCGGGCTTTCAAACGGCCAACGGCTCGATCTAGCTCCTGTACGGTCACCCCCATTTCGTCATGCCACTCCCACGACGTTAGGGGGTGGACTGACGGACTTGACCGGCCCGCGGGGAAGAGAGTGTTCACCACTCGACCCAGCAAGCCCGGATCTAGGGTTTCCGTCAGGGGAGGCACCCATGGCCTGAGTTTACCCAGGACCATCCTGTATGGGCGCCCCCACGGATCCGTGTTAAGTCCCTCCAGGAGCTCATCCCAGCACCTTTTTTTGGCGTCTGAGATGGCGATCTGCATCGCAACCGTAGCCGCTCGATATGCCCTATAGAGACTGGCTGTCTCCTCGGCAGGAGTTCGCCTTCGTCTCCGGGCTCTGGTGTACAGGCGGCGGCTCCGCAAGCAAACCGCGCGAATTTGTGCGATTTCTGCCGACCACCAGTACACCGCCCGGTGCTTGGGGCTACTGGACCGCGGCATTGATGCATCGCAGATTTGCGACATCGTGCCGCGGAACCAGTTTGCTTCTCTTTCCGGATCGGACGGAATCTCTTCGGCATTTTCTGGCCAGGCCGCGACATTGGCGGCGGCTTCGAGCATGTCTCGATCTAGCCGCTTGAGACACCAACGTCGCGGAGGGCTGCCATCGTGATGGAGGGTACTGGTGTTGGGACGGCGGAATGCCACATCCATGAGGATGTGGCGGTGGTCAGATAGAGTGACCACCTCCTCTGCAACTCGCCATCCCGACAGCATGCGTATGGCAGCTGGAGTCGCCCATGTAAGGTCCACGATCGACTCCCCCTGCCAGCGCACGCATGTGCTCGTAGACCCCCGATTGACTAATCGGAGGTCCAGACCAGCCGCCCACTCCTGTACTGCTTCTCCCCTTGGACTGTCCCTGGGGCTGCCCCACGCTCTTGCGTGGGCATTGAAGTCCCCCAGGACAATCAGTGGACGAGACGGGCATCTGCGAACGCAGTCAGCCACCTCATCCAGGTACGCCTCATAGTCGGTAAGGGACCTATTAGGGGAGAAGTAGCAGCCCACTTTGGCCAGGGTGCTCCATTGCACTGCAACGAAGCCCTGCCCTCTACTCAAAAGAGCGCAGGGTGGAACACCCTCTCCGCCCCCCCAGTAAATCGCAACGGAGCCCAAATCGTCACCGAACCAGCGAGGATGGTCGGGGACGCTATGGGGCTCTGCTACTACTGCCAGAGCAATCTGCCGCTCCACAATGGTCTGCATAAGCAGATGCTGAGCATTGCGGCAGTGGTTAAGATTGCCCTGGAGGATCTTGTTTGGGGGCGGAAATTTTAGGCCTCTGGAACTACCTCCATTTCCAGGCCAGCGCCTGGCTCTGCGGTGGTTGCCGCGGCCGTCTCTACGATGGGAGCCTGCTTGCTCCTTTTCTTTATGGGTGCGGGACACTTTCGTCCTAGGCGGTGATCTGAGGGACGCCCTAGATCAGCGCACAAGGGGCACCTAAGTATATTTGAGGTGCAGTCGCGGGCTCTGTGACCCGCCTCTCCACAGGCGTAGCAGCGATTGCTTCTATCTACGCCTGCGCTGCACCTGCAGCCCACATGCCCCTTTTCGAGGCATCGGAAGCAGTGTAAGGGCCTGGCTTCCAATGCCTCAACCCTCGCTGTCCCCCAACCCACTATTATCCCCTTAGCATCAGTCAGTTTCCTGACGACCGCTAAGGGACAGCGCACCCAGCAGGTTCCCATCGTGGTGGGAGTTCGACGGACTTCGCCCACCTTTACGTCGTCCAAAGAAATGACTTACGAACTTTAGCTAGTCTAAAATACGGAACAACTAATTTCTCTTTTTGTCTTGTATTGATATTATGAGTCTCCATTTTTGTTTTATACATTTCTTTGTTTTTACGTATGTACATTATCATCATTACGTATGGTCATAACGTTTATTTCCTTAAATAATTCCTTTAATGATTCACGAGCACCCATACTATAAATTGCACGAATTGCTCTTTTTTGTAATATAAAAATAGTCTCAATATCTGCTGCAGATCCCCAAAGTAATACGCCGTAAGATAAAAAGCTATGGAAGTATGCAAAATAAACTAATTTGGCCGTCTCGACAGCCTAAACACAAAATTTGAAGATCCTATCTTCAAAACTGACGGACTTGCATACAAACTGTCTTCCCCTATTTTACCCTCTTAGGGGAATTTCCAAAAATCCTTCCTTAGTGGATGCCTCCACTGTATAAGGTATCTTTGTGCAAAATTTCAAATCTCTAGGTCCAGCGGTTTGGGCTGTGGGCTGATATATCAACAATCAGTTTATCATTTTATATATTAAGATTATTATTGTAAAAATATGATGGAAATTATTAATGAATTTATTATGAAACGATAACAATAACCGATGTGATAATTTTCTACACTACATTGCAAAATTGTTAATATTTTATTATTTTTTCAATGCATGTAATAAAAGGCTTTTTTATTTTTATTTTATATTAGAAACCCTCTGAGTATTGGAAATGTCGATGGGTACTTTTGACACAGATTACAGGAAACATGAAATATAAATTAAAAAAGCAAATACCAGGTATGTGTTTTTCGATTTGTATTTAATTTTTTGGCCTCACTCCCGTGTTCCGCGCGCTCTATCTGCCTTTTGTTCTGTAATCTGAGGGCTATAAGTACATAATATTTAATTTTATTTGAACCTAATTTGTGTTTAGTTTGACATGTGATTTCTAAAAGACTAGTGGGTCAATAATGTTTGGTTAGCTATACTAATGTAAAAACGTTATGACTACCTGACCTACCGCATCATAGCGAGGTTTTGAGTCCATATCAACATATCTTTTTAGATCACATAATAATTTTTGCTTTGCAATTCAAAAATATTAATATATATATATTAATAAACATGTTTCGGTTTCGTGTTTACATTCCAGTTGTAAATTTTGTTAATATTCATGAAATTTTAACTAATAAAATAATATATGCTCATATCTGTTTCGGAAATATATGGAATATATTTATATATGGAAAACATTTTCTCTATGTAAATATACCTACTAACCCCTTTTTACTGATAATTTATTGGTATTGGGAATTCGTAATATTACTCAATGATATATTCGAATAAATACTCAATGATCCTAATTATTCTTAAATAATATTTAACACAAATTGTAGGGTTAGAAAGCTGTCAATGAAATGTAGAGTCTAGTCCTATAGCTTTAATATTACAATTCCTTTAACTTCCTAAACTAAACCCTTTATTAATGACTCACTTAACACAAAACAATATAAAGACTTGATATCATCGAGGTCTTTTATAAACAACGTAATGAAATATGACAAATAACACGAATTTGAGATAACTACACCACTTATTTGCCTCTAGCGGCGTAAATGATAAATTATAAGGCCGTCAACGAGCTTTCTGCTAAGCATTATTAAGCCGGCTTTAGGTTGGATGAAAAGATAATCTACACAGTACACTGGATTAGTATTTCAATGGAGCATATTTGACGTCACCATTATATAAACGTAGGCTGTAGAGAGAAATCTGTGATATCTCTCACTTTAATATTCTCTTTTTAACTTTCGTTTAATGTATCAGGTACTTTATACCGACGAACGCATTGTTTGAAATGCTGGTCTATCAATCACTGCCTTAATTAGTTTCACAACTTTGTGAGTTGAATTAAAATACAGTCGAGGTACAATAATTATAAAAACCACGTCTAATCTTGAATTTTGTGCGTGATTGTTGTTCATCTCTTGCGAAACCAATTTTGGAGTTTGGTGGTATTACCCGTTGGTTCTCGCGAGTAACGCGCGTCCTATTTTTTATGAGTATGCATTTTGGGAGGTATGTAGAGAGAGATTAAATATAAGTAAAATAGAGAGTCCATTATTTTTCATAATTAGCCAGTACCTAGGTAATTATCGACCACAGTAAGTATATTTTGTTCAGCAATTGACAACTACCCTAACATATTGATCAGTGCTAGAGCACCCCTGGGTGTTCTAAAGATATAATACTTCCTTATATAATAAAACTGATTTTTTTATCGATACCCACATTTTATTAAACACCACAACAATAGAAGCTATAAAACCGTCGGTGCTCAAAAGGGAATGATTTCGAATGTAATTTTTGTTTTTGAGCACCGATCCAAAATATTAATCGGTGCTCAAAAAATCGGTGCACAAAAAACAGTGCTCGAATGGGAATATTTCAAAGTGAAGACCTACAAATTGGAAAATTCAAAAAAAATTCAATTCAAAATTCAAAAATCATTTATTCAAATAGACCTTCGCAGGCACTTATGAAAAGTCTGACTCTAATACTCTAATACCGGTTCGGAAGGTTGCATTTGCTGAGAAGAGCCGGCAATAAACTCAGCAATTACTCTTTTCAAAACAAGCTTAGATTAATTACATAATATTTACATTCTAATCGCACTGACAACAATTGCGTGCCCCGGCGCGGCCGCAAAACTACAAAGTAGACTGAATCTATATTTAATAAGTAAATAAATAAATGGCAAACTTAAGCAGACCAACCCCCACAAGCAGCACCTGTTCACAAGTATGACGCGTGTGGCAGCCATCGCCCTCCTCGCCATATTGGAGGGAAGTGAGCGACCCGTCACACGACGCCGCCGCAAGCAAAGGCCTTAAAGTGAGCATGACTTACTTAAGTCTGGCTTAGAAATAAAAAATAAACTAAAGGGAAACTACTAAACACGCAATTTGTTATCACTGTGACTATTGACAAGTTTATATTAAATATCATTTAGGTATATGTATAGAAAATATAACAATTAAGGAGACAGACATAATCTATTGAAGAATTTAGAAATAAATGAAAAACATTAAATTGAATTAATTACTATAAGTAATAATCTGTAAATTAAACAAAAAATAAAAAAAAGATAACTTATAATAATAATAGCATACTTAGAATTAAAATGGACCTTGAACTAGCTGCTAAGTGAAGCAGGTGCAGAGAGAAGCTACTTCCATACATCCTTGTCGTCAATATAATGAGACACTTTATAATAGGCCCTACTCAACAACCGCTTTTTGATATGTTCCTTAAATTTAAAAAAGGACATACTGGTCACGCTATGAGGAATTTTATTGTAAAATTGGATACAATTCCCAAGAAAGGACTTATTTACTTTAGCTAATCTAAATCTAGGCACAGTTATTTTGTCTTTGTTTCTAGTGTTTCTATCGTGATAATCACTATTGACTGGAAACAAATTAATGTTTTTACGAACATACATAATATTTTCAAAAATGTACTGAGAGGGCAAAGTTAATATATTAATTTCCGGAAATACCTTTCGCAGAGATTCGCGAGACCCCAAACAGTAGATGGCGCGAATTGCTCTTTTTTGCAATACAAAAATTGATTCCAAGTCTGCGGCAGAACCCCACAGCAAAATACCGTAAGACATAAGGCTATGAAAATATGCAAAATAAATTAATCTGGCTGTATTAATGTCCGTCAGTTGCCTTATTTTGCTGACTGCAAAAGCAGCGGAGCTCAGTTTACCACCTAAGGCTTCCAGGTGAGCACCCCACTGCAATCTACAGTCTATGGTCAGACCAAGAAAAACAGTCTTATCTACTACATTAAGTTTAGTACCGTCCACAATAACATTGGTATCAACTTTTGGTACGTTTGGTAATGAAAATCTTATACATTTAGTTTTTTTAGAATTTAGCATTAGATTGTTGGCAGCAAACCATTGAGACACAGTTTCCAGAGCGTGGTTAACTTTTAAAAGGTCTTTGTCTTTTCTATCTACTTTAAATATCAGAGACGTATCATCTGCAAACAAAACGACATCTGATAGTTCTTTCACCATGTAAGGTAGGTCATTTATATAAACTAGAAACAGAAATGGGCCTAAAATCGAGCCTTGAGGTACGCCTAATTTGACTAAGGAGCCCGATGACACACTACCATTGATTCCTACTTTTTGTTGGCGCCCTGAAAGATAGGAAACCACAAGATCGAGGGCCACTCCGCGAATTCCATATAACTTAAGTTTAAGAGCTAGCGTTTGGTGATCTACGCAATCAAATGCCTTGGAGAGATCACAAAAGATACCAATAGCATCGTGTGAGCACTCCCAGGCCTGAAAAATATGCTTAATAAGTTTAGCTCCCGCATCCGTAGTGGACTTACCTCTTGTAAAACCGAACTGATCATCATGGAGTATCTTGTGGTTATTAAAATGCCTTAACATTTGGTTTAGCACAATCTTTTCAAAAATCTTGCTTAATGCAGGAAGTACTGAAACAGGTCTATAATCTGAGGGATTGTTTTTACATCCCGATTTAAAGATTGGAACAATTTTGCTGTATTTCATTAAGTCAGGAAAGTTGCCCTGTTCGAGACATTGGTTAAAAATTAGGGCTAAAATAGGGGCAATATTGAAAATAATTGACTGTATAACCTTAACTGACAAACCCCATAAGTCTTCTGTATTTTTCATATTTAGTGACTTAAAAGCCGTGATAATGTCATAGTCATTAACCTGGGTGAATGCGAAGTCTGGAATATTTTGTTGAAAATTATTCTGTAAAATCGATTCTGCTAACGTGGAAGACGAAGCAAGATTTTTAGTAGCCTCCATAGGTATATTTGAGAAAAAAGTTTCAAAAGCAGATGCTACTTCTAATTTACCTGAGATTAATGTATCATTAATTTTAAGAGAAAAAGTATTATCTTTGATTTTATTCTTACCAGTCTCTGTATTAATAATCTGCCACACTGTTTTAATTTTATTATTAGAACTATTTACCCTATTGCCTATGTAGATGGCCTTTGCTCGAATACAAACCTGTTTAAATATCTTGGAATAGTTTCTAACATATATATGAAAGTTTTCATTACTATTGTAAGATCTCTGATGGTAAAGATCATACATGTTATCCCTACTCTTCCTGATTCCTTTAGTTGCCCAGTTACAGAATTGAAGTTTATTATTATTTACCTTCTTAGTTTTGATTGGACAAGATACATTAAATTCGTTGCAAATATCTTTAAATATTTTTTCATAGTTTACATTTGGATCATCAGAAGTATATGTAGTGTTACTAATTTTATAATCCATATTGACGCTGAAATTATTTAATCTTGTTTTATTAACTGACCTAAATGTTTTCGTTACGGATGAACTAAGTTTTTTACACGGAAACTTTACTAATTGGGCCAAATGATCCGAACGGACGCCACTTATTATTGACTTCTCTAAAACGTTACTGTTGGTTATTATGTTATCAATACAAGAGGAAGTAGTAGCCGTCACTCTCGTGGGCTCATTAAATAGATGAGACATATTAAATGATTTAAATAACGTAATAAAATTATTTCTATCTAATGAGGGTATTAGGATGTCAATATTAAAGTCACCACAAATAATTACTGACTTATTACATTTTGATAATTTACTAAGTATTTGTTCCATTATGGAACAAAACAAAGTAAAATTTGACGCAGGAGGTCTATACACACATAAAATAATGGAGCTTTCAATCTCTGCACATGCCACCTCGCATACGCGTTCCACAGAATGACAAGTAATATCAGTACGATTCTTATATTTAATATTACTATTTAGCAAAATGAGGGTGCCGCCACCCTGAGCAGTCACTCTATTGTACGCACTGGCAACAGTAAAGTTATTTACATTAAAAAGCATTCTGTCTGGTTTTAGCCACGTTTCTGTAAAACATA
Source organism: Polyploca ridens (assembly GCA_951394255.1). NCBI lineage: Eukaryota > Metazoa > Arthropoda > Insecta > Lepidoptera > Drepanidae > Polyploca > Polyploca ridens. The sequence continues at coordinate 14,325,819 of OX596247.1, read as the reverse complement.
ATATATCGATTCTGATTTCATCACATAATAATTCAACGTCAAGTATTTTGCCAGAGAAGCGATTAATATTCTGATGTAGTAAAGTAATGCCATGAGTATGCTTCTCTGTTGTCGGAGTTACAAGTTTAAACAACTAATCACAGTATTATTAGTACTACTAGACAATACCGTTTTGTCACTAAGGCTACATTTAGTTATATTAGCTATAACCGTGTTAATATTGTAAGCTATCAGTGTAGCAATCAAGTTTTTACATTTTTTGGGCATAAACAATGAGTCCCCAGTAAATTTTAGTCCACTAACAAATTTATTAGTGTCGAAATAAGAAAAAACGTCACTATGACGACATGTCAAACTATATATAAAATTGTTCAAAAACAATATATACCTATTTTGTTTATCCGTATAGTTGACGGAGTATGGCAAAGCACATAGAAAATCAATACGTAAAACTGACAACAATAATAATGTTTTAATTTGACGGGCCAGTTGGCGCAGTTGGTTAAGGTTCACCTTACACGCCGCAGGTAGTGGGTTCGATTTCCACACAGGACATGCATTTGTGTGCATGAACATGTCTGTACGTCCTGAGTCTGGGTGTAATTATATATATTAAGTATGTATTTACAAACAAAAAGTAGTATATGTATTATATCAGTTATCTGGTTTCCATAGTACAAGCTCTGCTTAGTTTGGGATCAGATAACCGTGTGTGAGGAATGTCCCAGGATATTTATTTATTTATTTATGATAGATTATGTTGCCAATTGAGATATGAAACAGTGTGACAGGAGACGACAGATTTGGGCATCTATAGCTTTATACGGTAAGGCGGCTTAACTGTTAACGCAACCAATCAAATCGATTGAGAAACATTTTACTCGACGCGCGACGTCAGCTAAGATTTTTTTCACATTCTAATTCGGATGTCGGTAATAAAATTATGTTTATTAACCATATGTTTAACTAATCGCCTTTTTTATGTGAATACTTACACCTTCCTACCGTTAAAATGGGACCACAAATTGGACTCTATACGGCAGAACGGTCTCGCAACCATTGAAAAAGAACTGGTGTCCAATCGGATTACTGTATAGAGTTTATTTTATTGATTGTAACTACATTTTACCCTATTGGCGATGGTTTCTCACCTGCACACATATTTTGCGCTTTACTCGGAAACATTTTACAATGTTGACTTAATTAGAACATGCAATTTTATTAGATAAGATTAAAGTAACAAGATAAGAAAAATCTTAGGTAATTTCAGGGGTTCACTTCTTAGGTATTTAACCAACGGTATAGTATTTGGTTTCGCAAAGAATTTATTAAAGACCGATTTACGCGCCACTTATATACAGTGAGATTATTATCAACAGTTAAACTTTATTAAATATTATGTTATATTTTCAAAGAATTTCAATATTTTCAAATTCCATCTGATTTACCAAATAGTTGTTGATTGTTGATGTTCATTGAGTCTTATCAAGTTATTTTTAACATTATATACAAGGAAGAACTGATAGCTCAACGCACAGCTCAAACTGAGGAGTCTAGAAACTTGTCCAAAAACTGCACTGCACCAAATTTTTGGTCACTTGTAATGTCAAATAGTCCTCCGCATGATCCTCCCATGATATTCAAATCGAACGTTTTCGTGCTTCGGAAGGCACGTAAAGCCGTTGGTCCCGGTTATCACTTAATTGATATAGTCGTTAAGCTAGTTGGATGCCTCCTAGGCGGCTTGAAAAAATCCAACAGTAGGTTGACCACTAGCCTACCTCCACCGATCCGCAAGGGGCACTCGTGGTAGAGTATTGCCCATTCCCTTTCACCCTTATTTGTGAAAGGAGGCCTAGGCTGTGCTCAGCAGTGGGACATTATAGGCTAATGATGATGATGATGATGATGATCCTCCCAGGGACCCATTATTTTACCCCTAACAAAATAAATATGTAACTTTGTCCAAAAGAAACATATTTCCTCTGTTGGAGGCTGCATAAGTTAGTTTTTAATTCTTCTAAAGTTTCATTTAGTAACATTATTGTATAACAATTTATAATAATTCACGCTCCGTGACTACGGTAACAACGTTTCACTCACTCATAATCAAAACCTTACATTTGCATTTGCAGTGTAATAGATCTTTAATGGCGACGTCTTATTCTGTATTATTAATTATAATTACATAATGTGCTAAATAACACGTTAATTGGATTAAGCGTTAGTTACAGCAATGTAATTGGAGGCTTTTATATGCATACCAGTAGTAAGTCGTGCGTAGCGCTGCGCGTGCGCTTGCGAATGGGGGGCTACTACCTACCAGGGCTGTCAAGTCCGGTCATCATATTATTATCAGTCATTCATACTAGCATTATCATAATTATAGGCTAGGTATTTTAAGTAAATAGTATCGTAAGGTTATTTAAAAGCCAGTAGTTGCAAACGTTTACCATGGTTAGAGTTAGTGCTCTCAAATCGCAAAAATCGACATATTCCCTTTTTATATCAGAAGGCTGATAAGCAGGCAGCATGCAGGTGGCAGGTAGGTGGAAGACAGGCGGCAGGCAGGCGGTAGACAGGCGGCAGGCAGGCAGCAGGCAGGTGGCAGACAGGCGTTAGGCAGGAGGGAGTGATGGTGGAAAGTGGCTACCGTTACCTATGTACAAAGCCTTTAAGACAACTGCGAAGTACTCCCGTTAGAGCTTTCAAGTACAACTGCCGGACACACCGGTAGATGCTTGGCGACAGATTTTCAACATGATTGATGAGTGATGAGTTGGTACTATGAGTAGCTTATACCCCGCTAGCAAGTGGAGATGATTTTCGAATAATCCTTTTCAATAAGTGATTGCCGACGTCATGAAACCATTATTTTATTTTACTACAACATTCGTGAGATGGTTTAAACTAAGTCTAGTAAAACCCAGGTTTTAAATATTCCCGTCACTTTCGAACGACCTATCACAAAAAGAGCCTAATTGAGTTAAAAATAAAATGCAGTAAATATTTTTGTTTCTAGCCTGAGTACTTTCCTATGAGGATTTGAGAAATGTGTTTCAATATACAAAATGTAACCTGCAAAGTTAAAGAGCTTCTTATAATGTTTGTATATCGTTAATTTATATATAAGTTTAAATTTTGACATTAATGAGTTTAATGAGCTATGTAATAATCGTTATTAATAATAAAATTAATCAACGTTATGATATAAAGTAATATTAATGTACTCTAAGCTATTTTTAATAAGATGAATATATTTAAATATGAATGTCAATGTTAATTAAATATTTGTTGATACAGTTAAATAATATTTTTCAATAAATTAAAGTGATTATTATAAGGAAGTTACTCAATCTATACAGGGGCGAATTTATGAGAAAAACTAAAGGGCTTTTAATTATCTAAGTAACTTATTATCGTTATTAATAATTCAAAGTTCGAATCCGACGATTCCAAGGCAGGTGACAGGTAAAGGAAGTGTTGCCCTTCCATTCAAACTTGACAGATCATCAATTCACACATTAAACATTAACTTGCGCCTTCACACGTAAAGTTGTCGAAACAACCTCAGAATAAGGTTAATGATAACTTAATTAATTACGAAAATGTAGTAAACTGATCGTAATTTTAACAACTTGTTATGTCTTACTGATCTATTTCATACAAATTTTCCCACGCTCTAAGGAATTATAAAAGCTATTAATTTTCACATAGGTAGGTAGGTGTAGTGTAGGGTATTCACAGGCCAAATTTGTCACCATGTGTTATGATGAAATACATCGTCATTACGTAAGTATCGATGGTTTGTATCTGGAACGCATCGTTATCGAATGATCTAGCGGCTATTCGATATTATTGTGACAGTCGATTAATAAAGTTCACATTAAGGAGAGATGGATGAAATGTAACGATGACTCGTTAAACATATCTGTCGAAATAAGTCGTATTAAAATCAAACAGATGTTTTTTTTTTAATACTCTACGGGAGCTCATGCAAAGTTTTTTTATTTATGTATCAATGTATTTAAAGTAATTAATGTCCTGTCTTCAGCTAACATAGTTTTGTTATTGGTTCATTTAATAATCTTGATTTTTATCAGTGCTATGTTTCACGTAGGCTCTTCATTCCGTTATTTTCTCCTATATTTTCATATTCATTATCCTTTTCACATGGAAAATATGACATCATCATCATCATCATCAGCCTATAATGTCCCACTGCTGAGCACAGGCCTCCTTTCACAGATGAGGGTGAAAGGGAATGGGCCATACTCCACCACGCGTGCCCACTGCGAATTGGTAGAGGTAGGCTAGTGGTCAACCTACTGTTGGAATTTTTCAAGCCGCCTAGGAGGCATCCAACTAGCTTAACGACTATCACAATTAAGTGATTAACGGGACCAACAGCTTTACGCGCCTTCCGAAGCACGGAAACGCGCGATTTGAAATACTACTAGGCGGTCACCCATCCAGGTACCGACCACGACGGTGGTAGCTTAACTTTGCCGATCGATTAAGAACGGCTAATCATGCTACACCACGAGCGCTTCTATGAAATAGGAAAATATGTATGACCTACATATATCAAATATTTCCAATGAATATACAAAATATTATCTAGGATATCAATACTGCCGAACTGAAAGATTTTCAGCAGGCTGGCAACGTTTCCTCTTTAGATGACCAAGCTAATGCGTTGGCGAAAAAAGCTCCCCGCCCGCCGCGCCGGTTTACCGATACCTCGATGAGTTTTAGCGCTAAACCATTTTTAATCCAACCACCTTTCGATTTCTATTTAGACCTTTAGAGGGTTTATGAATTGTCAAACTCAAATTTAGTAGGATTGCTAGTTTGGAGGGTTACTTCTGCTGAAAAAACCGCGCAATAAACTCAGCAATTACTTCTGTTGCATCCAATATTTAACAAAATACAATATTTTAAAATCTTTTTAGTTTTATTAATATAGGTATAATAAATATTAATCTCCTACCTCAACGCCAATCATAAATCTTCCATTAGATGGATAAAGTTATGTCATCCAAAATGTTTAACTTGAAATTTATATTCTATTCAATAAATTTTAAATGAACAATTCATCTGTCAATCATTTTAATTGTATCTTCTGTTTATGTACATATATAAAAGAAGCTGTTTTGTTTGTCTATTTATGATTGATGAATTGCCACTATTATATCAGACTTCCTTTTAGATTTCTCTATTTGTTGTATAGCCATAACAAAATGTAACAAATCAACAAGAGCTCAAGCATTTTATATTGTAGCGGAAAAAACTGAATCCCAGAAGCCTACCTTCTGGGATTCAGCGGTATGAATGAAAAAGACAGATTATTTTCAAAATATGATTTTTACCATGTTTTTACCTCAACATTTCGACCAAGTTGATCGTGGTCACGAGTGGACTGGAAACAGTGGGTTGATGAATAATGAATTTAGTTCTCGAAAGTTTAAAAAGTACTCGAATGAAAGACATTTGTATATCGAAATAAACAAATTGTAGAGATAAACAAACAAAAATGGTAGGGTACTCTGGCTATCTACCAACTTCAAGTGGGAAATCTGTCGCCAAAAACTTTCCGGTGCGTACTGGAAGCCTGCACTTTTGTCATGCTTTCTGCCACATAATTACTTGCCATGGAGTTTGGGTAAAACACAGCCATCAAATAAGTATTTGGTACATATTTAATATGCCATATTTTAGTAAACGAATGTTGATGATTTCGAAGAAACTATGCTAGTTAGAATTTAGTTCTATGCGCGCTGTGACAGGCGGATAGATATACAGACAGACAGGCGGAGTAGCACCATTATGGTTCCTTTGTTATCTTATTTTTTCGGAACCCTAAAAGTCAATTATCAGCAAACAATAAATACCTAAGTGAAAAAAAACTCACATTTTCTCTACATTAATTATGTTTTCAGTACTATCAACCAACCAATAAAGATTTTTTTTATTAATTTTTTATTTATTTATTTAAATTTTCTAAATTCACATGTTTTACATATAGTTTCTGCCAAACTGTAAAACAGTTTGTCGGCAGTTGTTCCCACTACAAAATTATACATTTCAAATATGTGTATACATGTGCTATGCTATTTTAAAATGCTACATTAATTCTTATTCTAAAGGTATCTTGCACAGCGATCCCAAACGATTTCAAGCCAATACTGTAGTGTAATGTAATATGTTTACATGTTGTTATTATAAATAATTACTATTTTAATTTTTTTATTATATTGTGTTATTGTATTCGTACAATGTGATTATTATGATTATATTATTATTATTTTGTAACTACACTATTGACCTGTAACTAATGTTGCCAATAAACTACTATGACTATGACTTTAATATTGTAGACAATAAGTTTATTGCCATTATGCTTTGAAAAATAAAATCGAATGCACAAATATCGCAACATTGAACCGTCAATAATCAGGAACTGTGTTTATTTTATAAAATTACCTCAGACATGCCTCAGACAATGTTGTATTGGCACAGAATACATAATAGTCCCAACTATTAACCGACATAGCGTGGACACGAATAGTTATATTAGTTATGTAAACAAATACCTATAACACAATAAGTGGAGTAAATCCTGGTTATTGCGCTTGCGCTGTTTTAAAACATTAATAGGCACGCATAATCGTACATTCTTTATACAAATAAACTTTTTAAGGCGCAGTGTCTTTTCGTTGGTCTTTCATAATTTTATGAATTTTATAAGTAGACTTGATTCGGATATTGCGTAAAATTAAAATGGCCCTACTTGTAATGATAACCTTTGTTAATTACAGGGCCGGTAATAGATTCAAATAATGTATGATTGCCTGCGAAGGTCTAATTCAATTAAAAACTTTTTTATTATATGGTATAGTTCGACAATTAAAATAATATAATGTTACTGATTTCAGGTAACAGACATACTAGATTTCGCCTGCGGTTTCACCCGCGTTTCTGGCAACTAGCACTCAAGGATAATTTAGCTTCTTAATTTTCAGTAGTTCCAGAGATTTCTTCGTATGTAAACTTAACTCATTATAATATAGTAAGAGATAACCATTCACCAAAATTTTGACCTGACACAAACTGAAACCAAGCCTTGGTGTGGCAGTCAAGGTATGTAACCGTACATTTATGACTTCAAGAGGCGAAATATGACCAAAACTACGACAGCCTACATTTTTCTTACGGCCATTAAAAAATCTTCGCCTTAACAAAATTATAACGACACTTTGTGGGTGGTATCAAGCTATAATATTTGAACATTTGGTAATGGCCACATTCACAAGAATTTAATTATTCCCGCATGTTCGTATTGCATTATGATTGAAGATAATTGATCCGCTAAATGATAGTTCTGGAGCAAACATTATCTCCTTATAAAGAACGCCGTCTTACCATAAGTTGTACCATGGTTTTTTTGTATAACTAGATTAGTGATAGTTAGGAAATACTTTGGAGAATTATACACACTTGTAAGTTGCTTGTAAGTAAGTTTGTTATTTACATTATTAGATTAACGCATGCTTTTTTATTTAGCTGCGTATTATTTTAACTAAAACTGGATTAAAACTAATTTGATGTAATATTTCATGAATTTTAAAATGATAAGACAAATACGCAACAGAAGTTTATTAAAAAAATGTTTGTAGTGAAAACTATTTTTATAGAATAAAAGCTGAACTTTATATCAATTTGAAGCAAATAATTTAAAAAGCGAACATGTTGCTTTGACCCAAAATTAATCGGTATATAAGGATTTGGCAGATAATTGTATTTCGGTGATGAAGTGAGCGAATGTGGTAAGTACACAGAGCCTACAATAATGTAAAAATATTACCACAGATATAAATCTAAATAGATGATGCGAGTGTATGTACTTCGCGTGTCAAAATCTGTGCAAAAATGGGGGGCTGAATGTTCTCCTTTTATTTAAACTGTTTCGGTGGACAGGGGACTCGCATAAGGCTACATGTCCACCAGAGATGTGTAGCGAGGGATGTTTAGCTGAAAAATAGGATAGCTTCATTTTCACGTTAAAAATCGAATGCCAGCCTAACTAAATTAATCTTGTGACATTATGTGTACCTACCATTGAATTATTACACATAGAAACAAAGTACACGCGCGAAATATAATCCATTCAATTGGAGCCATGATGGCTCCAAATGGCCGCCGCGCTGTCAGTGTACTGACTGGCGTTTTAGTGAGTGGAGCTCTCAGAAAAATAATAAATATGACGGTTTGTGCAGTAAAATTGTGTCATAATTCATCAGGGAAGAAAGATTAGAATTCTGTTGTAATATTCCACAGAAAAGCCAGTAATTTTATTGCGTAATTCATCTAAAATAACAAAGTTCAAAAATAAAAATACTTCACTCAGATTTCGAGCAAAGTGTTGCCAGCTGTTTGTGTGCGAATTTGTGTTGTTTTACGTAATTGATACTGATTTTGTTAGAGTAGGAAGTAGAGTAAGTAATTGAGTCCGATAAGTTGTTTCTTTTACTTATAGCTATTATAACTGACTAGCTGTCCTCCGCGGTTTCACCCGCGTTCTTGGGATAAGTAGCCTATAATACTCGGGATAATGTAGCTTCATATTAGTGAAATAATTTCGAATCAGACAGCCCTCCTAAAAAGGAAGCTAAAGCAATATTGCTAACGCAATAATTTTTTTCGAATTTACGGCAGATCTTATGCAATTCATCAAGTCCGAATCTTTTATTAAATTGAATTGTATATAATGAGTGACTCGTATACCAAAAAATACCCCCCCCCTGGTAGTTTTACACAGTAGTAGTTTTACAGGTAATTTTTTTTACAGAGATTGACCCGTTTAAACAAACAAACAAAAAACTCTTCCGGTTTCTTGCATTATAAATATTAATATTATATTAGTATAGATTCAGTTAGATATTATAAGAATGTATAGCTATTCGTCTTTTTTTTTTTTTTTTTTTTTTTTTAATAATAATAACGTTTATTGAGTAAAACAATAGATTACAGTTACTACTTTTATACGATAATGATAATTAAATACCTACATATTTCTTAATCTTCTTTTTCTATACAACCTATCATATATGAAACCTATCATTACCAACAATACCTACTACAAATTGTACGATCGTTCATAGCTTTGCACATTGTCTTGGTTTACTATGTTAAAATACCCGACATAAGTACTATGAAACATAATCATTATACTAGTAATAAATAAATAACAGGCCTGTGTCTATGATAAATTATCTAAGACGTAGAACATTTTTAAAATTATGAATACTTACTTCTTATGTATACTCAAAGTTTACTTCTAATTTCATTCTCGTTTCACTCGATTCACTAGTATCGGAATGTTAATTTTACCGAAAAATTTCGTTTAGCTTGCAACATTACTCGTGCGCTTGTGTGCGTGTCAGCGAGTGTAATTATATGGTACTCACGCACACATTGGTTGTCAAGTGGCCTACGAGTCGCGAGGATTTTTGTTCGATACTTCGCTTCTAAGCGTAATAATTCAATGGTACCTACCGTATATAAAAAGTTACACGCTTGGTTTTCATACGGATAGAGGGATTTGCGGTATCTATTTAGATTTATGTCTGTACTGCCATGTAGTGAGTGATGTAATAATTTAAAAGCCCTTAAGATCACGTAATGTATATTATATATATTAGAAACAAGTGGAAAGCAGTGAATTTAAAACCAGTTTGAGCGAAAGTGATTTAAAAGAAATAAACGACTTAATTATGAGCCGGAAACTTCCATTATTATCGGCGTTATAGACTTAGGCACAGGCCTAAGGCAAACAAACAGATGTTTGCCCTTAAGTCATGCTTCAAAAATATATTGTAGTAATCAAAAATAAACATTATGCCAAAGGTCCAGGATCTAAACTCAATTGTTTTAATGTCGACTCAAAACTTTACTTGAGATTTGATTGACGTTCGGACCTTAAATTCGACACTATCGGATCTAATGATCTATCTATACAGGAAAGACATTTAACATGACGTTCCTACTGCGGGCTATGAGGAGCTTTCATACGGGCTCTTCAAGGTTGGCCAAACATTATCACACCTAGTATTACAAATGGCCGTATGTGGCGTTGGTCATCTGCTTTTTGTCAACTTGCTGACATAAAACACATTTTTGAGAGAGGTAGCACAGCGTTTATTCGCTCAGAGAGCAGTTTGACACCTCCACCAACATCTTACAGACACCCAAATAACTTTATGTTGTTCCTGCGCGTGATTACTCACGCCAGAGCTCATTGAGGAGGGGGAAAGGGTCGGTAATGCGTGAGTGATGGCTCGTATATCGCAAGCGTCATCACTGAAAAAAAGGATCTACAAAACTAGTTATGTAAGTTGACACGTTTTGCTGTCGGGAAACTAACTTTAGTTACATTTTACAAATAATTTAGAATGAACCAAAACTAGTTTTGTTACTGGTATGTTTTAGTTCGCAAGTCACTCTGTTAGGTGAGGTTATTGGTCGTAAAATTTTGTGTTGCGGTTAAATAAAATTTTGTAGTCCCTTTTTTCAGTGAATAATCACAAAAAAAAGGGAATCGGTAACCCGACGATAGGCCTAATGGTAATCGGTTACCGTAGCCATATGGCTACGGTAACCGATTACCATCAGGTGGGCCGTACTCTTGTTTACCGACATTCACGTATAAAGTATTTCTTTTTCCGAACATTATCAAATTGCTAACCAGATATTTTGTTTCATAAACAAATATTAGTTGTCTCATTAGCTAGACAACTGCTACTAGTAGCCAATCTCTTTCCAACAGCCAAATCGACACTCGACAAGTTGTTAAATATTTTGTCATGGTCAACAAGCTACTTAACTCCTGAATTAAATGAAAGAAATCATTTAAAAATACCGTTCTACATAACTATCGTATATGGTCCGCTTTTATACTCGACCTTGTTATATACATAAGCTTATATAAGCACTGCATTTTTGTGTTAATTTAAAAAGTTTTAAATAAACTTTAACCCTGATAAGGTTTTGGTAAAAGGAATGAAACCCTAGATGGAAAAAATCGAGGCTAAAAATGTGTTGTGTGTCCATACCACAATGCATTGTTTTTAATAACTCTTGTAAAAGTTATTCTATCAAATGCTTTTTTTAGCATCACAATAAATCACTTTCACATCCGCACTGACAGTCACCGTCCATAAAATTCATGATTAGGAAAATATGTATTAAAAGTTTTCACGGACTTTTTGAGACAACTGGAAATATAATAAAACTAAAATACACGCATATATGAAAATAAAACGAAAACGCAACGTCACTTTGCAAGTTTCCGCCAAAAAGTTCTAAAAAATACTAATATTTTTTTTAGAGTTACAGTTACAGGACAGCGTAAAATCCAAAAAGATTAGGTACCTAATATTTCTCGTAAAAACTACATATTAAATGAAGGATGAATATCTCAAGAGTTAACAAACTCCGCTTTGAGTAAAGTTTGGGTCAATGCAGTAAGTAAATCTGAACCTAGAATTCACTACTTTCGTTTACACAATGTCCCTATGTTGGTAACAAGGCCAAGGGGTTAACCGAACAATTACGTTTTCAAGTACAGACTATTTCGACACACAGTTTAGACAGATATATCCGGTTAATCACAATTATTTATCTCAATAATGGTTGCCAAAAATCGATAAATAATAATCAATGAAATAATCAGTTCAAGGGCATGCGCGTGCACACCCACGCCCAAATAAAGACAAACCATACAAAGCTGTCTATGTACAGTCACGAACACAATGAATTACATTTATTCTTAAGTCTATTTACTACTTACTCAAAAAGCAAAGCAATATTTTACTATGATATCATTTATAATATATGCAATACTACGGTTATGTCGACAACAATCTAAATAAATCAATGTAAAACACACATTACATAAGATTACTGATTGATTGCAAAAAACAAGCCTGTAAGCATGTATTGCAATAAAATTTATTCGTCTATCATACATCAAATTTGCGAATGTTTTTTTTTTAATTGCCCAATCAATTGTATACACACTAGCTCATTTTTTATATAATATTAACAGCTGCACAGAAAACGTTAGAGCTAACAGAATAATTAATACTCTTCATTATCACCTGGCCCTGTTCTTAATTATTTGGAGCTCCAAGTAGGTATGTTCTTTTATACCATTCCCCCTCTAAAAAGCTTTTATTTTATTCACTGACTAGCAGACCCCCGCGGTTTCACCCGCGAACGGTTTGAATTTTTTAGCGCGGATCACTAATTATTTTTCAAAAATAAAAGTAGCTAAGTTACTCCTTATAACATCAACTATGAACCGGAACAGACAGACAAAAATGTTTAAAAATTCAATCCGATTTTTTTCAAAAAAAGTTGAACTCACATAAAAGCTTGGTGCAATGCGTAGATAGAGAATTGTAGGTAGATAGGCTGTCAGCGATAGTTCGACATAATTACATAATATATATTTGGATTTTTATCGTATTTAGATGAAATCATCTATAAAATTTGCATGATATTGACAGAAAATACACTTGAGTATAGTAAGCCTTTGATTGACTATACTGGATTACTTACGATTTACCGATGAAAGGTTATGTTTGGTTCATTTCGTTCACTACGGCTTTTACAGCCAATTACACAACAATTCACCAACACTATTGTAATGCCGATAGCGGGACATACTAAAAAACAGGCCAAGGGTTCCGTAGAAACTTGTAGGTACCTTTGTTAATAGTTAAATAATCACGGGAATCGACTCGGAGATTTTTCCCATTTTTTCGATTGTTATTTTCCACAAGACGCCGGGAAAAGTTTCAATCTACCTTGTTGATGGATTTGTCATACTGAAAATACAGACACAGCGTTTTGCATCTTCATTTATAATGCGGACAGCAAGGGAGTGGAACTTGCTTCCGGCCTCTGTGTTCCCTGACTCATACAACCTAGATACTTTCAAGGCCAGAGTGAATAGGTTCCTTCTGGGTAAGCGTGTCCCATCTTAGGCTTCGTATTCGTCCCTTAGGGTCGGGTCAGTGGCCAAACGCAAGGCAATTTAATTAAAAAAATATTTTTTTTTAAAAATATTATTGCAATTTTTAATTCTTTTTGCACTGTAATTGAAATCGCTACATGGAATTGCTTCTTGCCAAATTGTATGATTTTAGGTCAACGGGTAGTACCCTATAGGTTTTGATTCCCTCGTGAGCGTCAAAATTATGCTGCATATATGGCCGTATCTTTTGATTGCGTTGACTTCAAAGTTTGTTTTTGTTTGTCACAAGTCACAGTGACATTTAGCGCACATTGGCGTGGTTCTTCTTAAACACCACTGTTGTGTTTAAGACGCGTCACGGGAAAGCTGGTGCCATTTCTGTGCAGTGGTGTCTTTATAATTTTCCACTTTTACGTCCAACGATGATGATGAAGAAAAGTGGGACTGAACCTGTCACGCGCAGGACATTAAATTTTGGGCAAAAAACCGTGACGTCTGACAACGCTGATACAAAATCACAAACATACAATTAGAGTTTCACTGCTCTCATCAACAAATACCATATACATATACACAAACTGAGGTCAAACAATAAAAACCTATACGCTAGATAGGGACAAAAATACGCTTACTCCTGCTCACACATACACGTTTTGACATATACGTATCTTGACCTGTCTACCTGTAATTCTCGGTCTACGGTGTAATGTAATTAGTGTTGCCAGGTGTCCCGATTTGCGCGGGACGTCCCGATTTTCAGGGGTCTGGTGACACGTCCCGATTAACCCTTGATCGGGACGCCAAATGTCCCGATTTTTCACTAACCTCATGAGTCTTTACTATATTTGATTATTTTGACAGGAAAAGTGAATATTACTAAGCTGCTACTACAAACAAATATTTTTGCTTTCATATTTTCTCACCAAATTCAGACTTTCACTACAGTCCCGATTTGAAACCCAAAATCCCGATTATTTTATCCTTACGTTCCGAAATTTGACACACGGGACCTGGCAACACTAAATGTTATACTCTTTAAAATAGGAATGTCAAATATAAAAGAATATTTAAATCAAAAGCACTAAGGAGTATTGATATCAACTTCGATGCAAATCACCCCTAAAATAACTTTCTACCCCTTTTTGATCCCGTTAGGCGATGAGTTTCAATAAAATACGAAATACATCTTCCATCAATTCTGTTAAAGACTGTTTATACAAAATTTGAAGTAGATCGGACCAAGGAATCACGTTGTCCCATACAAACTTTGAACCCGTTTTTCACCCCCTTAGGGGTTAAATTTCGGAAAATCCTTTCTTATCGGATGCCTACGTCATACAAAGAACACACCCTCCAAGTTTCAGGTCTCTACGATCAGCGGTTTAGGCTGTGCGTTGATTGTCAGTCAGTCATTCAGGACAAAGCATTTTATATGTATAGATAACAGTGAATAAAAAACTCTTTTAATCACTGTTTTGGTGTTTGAATTTAGAACACACCAATATATTCGACCAACTCAATGCTATGCAACCTCTTTGCCAAAAAAATACTTGATACAAACTCCTTGTGTAAATAACTCCTCGAAATTAGATTGGTCGACATTTTCGACAAGGAGTTTAGCATTAGAATAAAAACTGTTTTATGTTTTTTGCTGTCATTAGTAAATTGGAAAAAATTGGAAAATTCAATACTGTAAGTTGTACGAACACATGGTTTAGTGTTACTTATTAAATCGATTGAAATTGCATTCAATGATGAAGATGTGTTAAAACCTGAGTTTATGAAAGAGAGGGGGGCCGATATAGTAGAAAACTTGCTACCCAACAAATCACGGCTGGTGTACTTCAAAGCCTACGATCACTTTTGCAAATGGGAAAATGAAAATCATGCTTCTGGCACATTTCCAGAGTCTGTTTTGGCTTAAATCTTTTTTTTTCTCGTAGTCATGGAATAAAGTCATGGTATCTTGAATAAAACGGATTTATATCGAGGGCCATGAATCACTCCCGTCGCTCAGGATCACTTGAATCATTCGCTACGCTCGTGATTCGGCTATGGCCCTCGCTTTAAATCCGTCCTTTATTCACTAGTTGCATAATATACTATTATTCTGCCTTTCTTACTCATATCATTTTACACAGAAACCATCGACACTTTTTCGGTCTTCCCCAAAAAACAATCGAATAGACTTCAACAGCGAAGAAAAACTTCAAAGCACTTCTGCAAACAATTGTATCAAGCAGATAAAAATCAATCAATGGTATTGCAACGAAAGCAGGCGGGTGATTGATGGTCGCCACTAGAGTGGGCGGGGTTGTTGTCATGGCAAGTATAATAGATAATTATCAGTTATCACCCTTTTACGAGCAGGTGCTAGTGAAGTAACTTTGATAGGAAAACTGGTCTAATATTGCGATAGGTCTGCGAGGAATGTGCGATACGCTGCTGGCAATACCGTTCCAGTATTTTTTATTGTTAGCTGTCCCCTGCGCTTTCACCCGCGTGCCCGTGATAGGAAGTAGCCTATGTCCTTCTCTTACCATAGGCTATCTCTAACAAAAATAAGGATGAAATCGGTAATGTCGTTCTCAAGTTATGGCGTGACCAAAGGAAATAAGTATTAATTTTTATACATTACCTATATATAGATTGTTTTTAAAAAATGCCAGAAATGCTTGCTTGAGCTTGTGTTAATGAAAATCGTCTTATAATTCTTATAAGACAGTTTAAATAAAGAATCTGGAAAACATCGCGCTATCACTACAACATACTCATTAGGTTCTGCTTTTGATCTTCATGACGATTTTCATAAACTCGTCATTATTATTCTTGTTAAAACCTATGTTTTTATATACTGTTTACTCAAAGCACTGGCCTGTTTTTGATAAAATTTTACATCTAAATTATTGTTCTTTTTCTACTACTGTTTTTTCAAACATGTTGTCATTTTTAATTCAATGCTAAATAAAGCACGTCTTTTCTGGTCTTAGCGTAGCGTTATATTCTCTTTTCTGGTCTTCTTCTAATTATTCTTTGAATCACCTCCAGCTACTCTGACTGGGAGCCTCCAGCTCCTAAAATTCTATTACATAATTATAACATAATTTTAAGTGAATGAAAAGATACATTAAATACGAGTATGCCTCCATTCAATTACTGAATACAATGACAGATTATCATCAAATAACACAAATCATATTATAATTAACTTCACGTCTTTACCGGTTATACTATGTGGTCCATTTTTAATCTTATGTGTTCAAGGGCGTGTATATTCATTGTTATATTACATTGGCTTTTATTATAATAGGTTCATGTCTCATAAGATGACAGTATAATTTATTCACACTATATTCACACTCACACGCTCGGCACCTCAAAATGCCTTGTCTCTCGTTAGTGGTGTGGTCGGGTCATGTCAAAGGAAACAGTGTCAATGTCACTGACCTGATACTGTTAATCAAGTTACGCATTAATGGGCCTACTGTTTTTAAACAATGTTGAATAATAAATAATTCGGCCAAGTGCGAGTTCAGTTCACACTAATGGCTTTATGCCCGAGGTCGCTAATGATACATATTAAGCTGCCAATTTTTGAAGTATTATCGCTCACAATGTATCTTAATTCAAGGCGACCAAATGTTATTGTTGAAAAACTTTGACAACATAGTTTACCTACCTATTTATAGAATAGAACTGAAAATTAAAGCTATGATTACTACTGAACAATTTAATAAAAGTGAATATAAAATAGAACGAGTGCTCATATATCCAATCCGCTTATCCAAAAAGAAAATCTGTATGTACCTAAAGCGAGCAACTAGGTATTTTGGTAGACGCACGAAAAGATGGATTACGCCCACAACTGTGAATGAGTACTGAAGCATGACACTACTAAAAAAATACTTTAAAAAAACACTATTTATCTCTCTATCTATAATAATAAAGCAGTCATATTTTGTTAATAATGTTAAGTTTATATTATATTTTTAAGTTTGTATCGTATGATATTACATGATCGTAAAAGTGTATTCTGACAGATTCAATATAGTGTGGTTTTGATTTAAGAAAAATTGTTGCATTTACTTACTTTAAATTATAGAATACAAACTAACTGACAACAAATTGCTATGCAGATTGGCAGATATAGGTATATTGTAAAATTATGTAACTTTTATAAAATAAATATATTAAAAAAATAAAAAACTACAACGAATGGCCTGGCTTCCAATAGACGGTTCGTGGTTGTCACTCGAATACCTTCTTTGTTAATCCGCTTTTCGAGCAATGTGACCTATTGCCACTTAAACTTACTAAATATGCTATAAATAGTAAGGTAAGATGCATTGTCTACTGGATTTAATTGGTACTACTAGTGCAACATTGTAACATGAAAATAATGTATAATAAATACACCTTTTAAAGAAACTACTAACACGTGAATGCTAGACAGCCATAGGCCAAATAGTTCGAGACTAATATGACTGTAATTCGTGTCTCGAAATTTATATGGTATCAAATAATTATCATGTTTTATTACGAGCAGGTATTTAATTAAAAAAATATATTTATGAATGAAACATTGGCATTTTCTTGCGACATTGTCTGCGTTTAATGTAATTTTAATCAACATGTATTTTCCAGTTGAACTTATTTGCGAAATTTTTTATTGTTTGTGAACAAGAAGGGTTTAGTTTGCATCTACAGTGGTACATTAAGACCGGCCGCATACTATAAGAAATTTTCTGTCAGAAATTTTCGGACGCCCGCCGGAAGGCACTTTCCCCATACATTTTGTTCTAGACCCCGCATACTATCCGAAAATTCTGACGTGTCTGACGTCCAAAAATGTATGAGCAAACGAATTTCTGACAGAAAATTTCTCATAGTATGCGGCCGGTCTAATAGTGTAGTACCTACAAGTTTAATAGTAGTACGCTGATGTTTTAGAAAATATCTATCACTAGCTGTCCCGCGCGGTTTCACCCGCGTTCCCGGGATAAAAAGTAGCCTAAGTCCGTCTCCATGTCATAGGCTATCTGCATGCCAAATTTCATGATGATCCGTTGAGTAGTTGAGGCGTGAAGGCGTAACAAACAAACAAACTCACTTTCGCATTTATAATAGTTAGGATAATAAAATAATATTAGGATATATCATGGTTGAGTAATGAAATGTTTATCCCTTGAGATATCTGAAAAGTTAAAACATAAAATTATTTATTGCCATATTTTATGTTTCATGCGCGAATTACAATATTGATGTAATAAACATAAACGCAAGAAAAAATTGTAATAATAGGAACCTTATGTAATACTTAATTGAGAGTATGAAATTGGTCTAGAGATAACGTCATTTAATAGTTCTAATAATATTCCGTGAAATCTTACGGTATGAAATAAGGTAAAATATTGGATCCAGAAGTAAGGAAGATTCATAGAGTTATAATATTAAGATTAGTTAGGTAGGTTCCTCGAAATTATTTTTCCTTGCAGCAACTTCCAACATTCGCGTCACGTAACATCGAGATTTATCAATCAATATCGATAAATAATAATTTGTTACTAGAGACAGCCGTCTACGGCATATCATTCGGTATACTTTAAATCAATTTTAATTTAAATAAGTGCCAGAATGTTAATTGTCTTTCTCAAATACAATTATTTTCTGTTTACTAATACACAGCCTCAAGGTAGAATTTAACAGCAGTTTATTACCACAAATATACAATAAATTGTAAGCAATTTAAGAACTATAATAGTCGCACTTTGCATTATTATATCAGATGTGGCCCAGGAAAAAATATTTTTGTAATAATTTAATTTTAATTAGTCCGTCAGATAGATTATAATAGTTATTTATGCAACTGTTGTATAATTTGGGGTATTAAAACACGAATGTGAAGCGAAGCGAGTGTGATAATAGTATCACATGAGAGTTTTAATACCTAATTATGTACAGTTGCATACAAGACTTTATCTACACCCATGATCATTTTTGTAACGTAATAAATGTCTGCAATTCTAATATGGAACCAAAATGGCGGGATACGAACGTGAATTCGAATAATCGAATAAAAGTTTTTTTTTATCATGGCGCTGTGATAGTGAAACGCGCCTGCATGAAAATGTTCTTTTTTTGAAATTCGTATGGATACCACGGAGAATGTGGCTGTTTCATGAGTAAGGAATGGACCGAAAAAGCAAAAAAAAGGAGTTGCATAATTAAATTCAGTACAACATTATAAGTACACTGTTTTGGTTGATATAATGGTTACCATGACACCGGATGTTTTAATGTTGGCAATAAGCTAACTGTTTCAGGAACTTTAATAGAGGATCTATAGCATGGGTGTAGATAAAAAAATATTTGACACGTATTTATTGCTTTATCAAATCAATAAAAATTGACAATGATACAGCGCGTCAAAGTTCGGGAGTGGGGGCTCGTGCATGACGTCACTTGTATGTGAACAGTATACAATGGTGTGACATCACGCGGAACTTCAACACACCAAATCTTCGTCATTCTATGTTTGATTAACAAAAGAAAAAATACGTGTTTAATATTTTTTGATAATTTAATTAAATGAAAAAGAATTTTTCAGTACTCTAGTTTATTCGCAATAATACACATAAAATTTGCGTTTTATGTATTTGTATACAAAACTAAGTTTCCCTCCGCAGTTTCACCCGAGGGAAAAATTGTTTTGCCGAGATAAGTATCATCTCACTATCTCACTAACATTATAAATGCGAAACTTAGATGTTTGTTACTCAATCATGCTTCAAAAACTGAGCGAATTTGGATGAAATTTAACACGTTGATAGAATATGTTCTGGATTAACAAATAGGGTACTTTATATCAGGTACGCGGGTGAAACCGCTGGGTGCAACTACTAGTATATATTATTCAAAGTTATAATCTGCGTTGAGAACTGAGGTGAAGTGAAGTGAAGAGGTAACTCTCCATTGCTCTTTCACGATATCTTTCCATATTTACAAACTCGATTAGTTCCTGTAGAGGCTCCTATAAAGCTTTAAGTAGGTACTTAAGCTCTCGTAATTTTGCACACGCAATCTTCAAGCTTCCTCACTTTGAAACAGTGAACTAATGTAGAGAAATAAGTATCAGGCACATAGATTACCTAGAATAAACTGCTACATAAAAAATCATTGCTCATAAAGTTAGTAAAATTTCATTAAGATAGTGCTAAATTGATCAACCACCCTAATCATCATCAGCCTATAATGTCCCACTGCTGAGCACAGGCCTCCTTTCACAAATGAGGGTGAAAGGGAATGGGTAATACTCCACCACGCGTGCCCACTGCGGATCGGTGGAGGTAGGCTAGTGGTCAACCTACTGTTGGAATTTTTCAAGCCGCCTAGGAGGCATCCAACTAGTTTAACGACTATCACAATTAAGTGATAACCGGGAGCAACGGCTTTACGTGCCTTCCGAAGCACGGAAACGCTCGATTTGAAATACCACTAGGCGTTCACCCTTCCAGGTACCGACCACGACGGTGGTAGCTTAACTTTGCCGATCGATTAAGAACGGCTAATCAAGCTACACCACGAGCGCTTCTAACACCCTATCCACCCTAATAACGTCACATTATTTGACAATGATGACTAGGTGGTTGATAAATACGTGACCAGACGATGTTAAATAGCTTTTATGAGTGACATACAATCCGTAAAATTAATTCTGATTTAAATATTTTAAGTCAAAATATATTTTGTATGCATTTGCTTGTCACGAGACAAAAGATTTTGACGCCAAGGTCTTACAAATAAATGTCAAAATTTAATAAAGCTATAAGATACGAAATTACGGTATTATCAAAATTATTGGTTTATTAAACTAAACTCCATTTAATAAAGTTGGTTTAACCTCAATTGCCGCTGGAAGCTATCATGTTGTTTTCACGTTTTGTATTGTAAATGTCACATACGAATTGTAGTGTCAATGTACAGTTAAATGTATACATTTTCGGAAGAATCGAAGTATTAATAAAATATACAACATGTTTTTATAAATTGTTTTAGAATAATGTACAGTTACAAGATAATACTTAACTGTTATTATTCAAGTGTACGAAATAAATAAATTATATTAACAAAATAAATAAATGATTATGTATAATTCTTAAACAATAAAATTTACTCACAATGTTTTGTGTTATTGACATCAATAATAAATCCGATCATGTTTTTGTTTACCTGATTTTCTTTGTATACTACTTTCAAATTCAAAAAACATTAATTCAATTTAGGCTCTGATGAGGCACTTGTGAACGTTAACAAAATAACTCTACACCGGCTCCAAATACAACTTGAACTGAGAGGACTCCGGCAAGAAACTAAGGTGTTTATATTTGTTATTGAACTACAACTGATAGAATAAATAAAAACATGGAACTAACAACATTAGAAGTCAAGCCTATTTCCGAAATTGGTAAAAAGACAAATTACAAAACACTAAATCGAAAATTTTAGTGCGGCCGTCGAAGGAATGCATATCTGACATTTGTTAATATTAGCCAAATCACGGAAACGGCCGGATTAAGATGGAACTATCATGATTAAGATGAAACTATCATGATTAAGATGGAACTATCCCAATAAGATTAGCCATTTCCGAGACCAGCCTAATATTAACAGGTGTCAGAAACGCATTCTCTCGGCGGCCGCACTGTAGCTTGAGAATGTCGGTCCATAGTGAAAAACATAATAGACATCATATAGACACGTATCAAATCTATTTCCGATATTGACACTTTTTTATATATTTGGTAAACAATATTAATAGTAGGCTTGAGAATGTCGGTCAAATTAATTAAACGCTGTCAACGTCAGATTAATTTTATTAAAGTCTACGTAATGGTTGGATATTTAACGTTATGTTCTAAGGTACGAACCATAAATCAACGCGTAATGGTCTCGAAACGGTGGTATAAATACCATTATCATACCTGTTCCCATTACCCAGTGCTTTATTCACAGGTTTCGATTGTACACCGATAAATTTGCATTTACTTTCTTGCGAAAATGTTAACTGCCGTTTGTTTTATTTGCTTAATTAAATCCGTATTAACTTAAAGCTATATAACGTATAAATAGTAGGAAATTAAAACACATAAAGTTATATAGTGTATGAAGTCATGAATAAAAAGCGTATTATTAGATAAACACATACCTACTTTATGATGGAAAGTTGGATCGTTACGCAAATAATGATCCCATAATTTTATATCGCATAAACTTATTTCATTGTTATAATGGGCTAGATGACTAAACAATTCTATTTAGTCCGTCTTTTACATTATCAAAATATATTAGACACGTATTTTTTCATTTGTCAATTAAACAAAAAAAAAAATGAAGATATCGTGTGTTGAAGTCCGCGTGACGTCATGAATCCCCACTCCCAAACTTTGAATCGGTTTATCTAAGTAATTTTTTAATGATTTAGTAAAGCACAAAATACGTGTCCAAATTTTTTTTGATAATCTAACTGACAGACTAATTAGAATTATTATTTTTTACCTAGGAATTATCTCTATTAGTACCTACTTAGGTATAAATTATTCTGATTCAGTATACATTATGAGTCTGGGTGTAATTATGTATTGAGGTATGTATTAACAGTTAAGATATTTGTTAAACAAGCTTTTTTTATATAATATTCGACCAACTTAATCATCAGACCCTGGAACTAGAGTCCTTGTCAAGGCGAATCAATGGAGCCCAAACTCGATGCGGCTGCGTCGTTTTATTAAAGAAATGTACTGATTGTGAACGCAAATATTTATGGACTATCCTAGTACTGAGTAGGACTGTCCTAAGGTGCGTGCGAATTGGGGTACGGTTGCAAAAATAACAGTCAAAAATGCTAAAAACTATCACAACTGGCGTTCGATTTGGAAAGTTATGGGCGAAATTGACGTTTTGAACTGTTTTCGCTCACCGTTCGTTTAACATGAAAATAGTTAAAAACGACATCGAGAACTGCAAATTTTGACCCACCTCCAAGGCAGGGTCGTTTGTGATCATATTTTGACATCTTTGAATCTGACAGATAGGTAAGTTTTGGCTAAAAATTCTAACGGGAAGCGAAAATTAAAATTTTTATTCTAAGATTTTATAGAAATACTAACAGGCAAGAGAATAATTTATCAGATCAACTTTGCTTATATATTAGCTGAAGGAAAAGGTAGGTTGAGACAAGTGACAAGCAGGCGATGAGCATGCAAATGTCATTTTTGTATCTAATCGTTCGATTTGGGAAAAATCGTTTCTGGCAAAATTTGCAAAATTGTTGAAGTTTCCCAATTCGAACTGTTATAGTACCTATATGTAGCTTAAACTGCATACTCCATGTGTTGGCAACATTAGATTTAATATGTAAACACTAAAGCCAAGAGAGTAGAATTCTGTCTGTCGTGTTACTTTAAGGGAGTGAAAAATACAGTGTTCAAAATATAATACAGCATTTCATTGGACCACATAAACCCACCACTGCAAAGGCCATCTTCCTTCATGGTCCTTCGAGCAACGAGAATAATTATTACCAATAATTTGAAGAAATCAGCGACGCTGCGCCTGGTGCCGGGTGTGTGGTTATGTGTCACCTCATGGTGTCACTGTGGTTTTGTGAAAACCTGTATAATATAGTGAGTGCAATCAAAATCAAATGTGAGAACCTTAAGAATATTGTGAGTGCAATCAAAATCAAATAGAAAAATAGCCTTGCAAAATTATTGCAATCAAGATAATAATTCCCAGTGTAAAAATACGTGATCACGTGCATAGCTCCGAACAATAAGTTGCAGCGGACGTTATATTATCAGCACACCAGTGTGGATGCTGTCTTATTCACGAATTATTACCTTTTTGAGTATCATACCTAAAGGTTATAACAATCAAAGTCATCGTGTTTCAAGCAGCCATTAATAAAATTACGTCAAGAATTCTACAAGAAAAAAAAAAAAAACTCATCGTTTCGTAATTTCCGGTCAACAAGCGCCTTCACGGCAGAAAAACAAGCAACCAAGCTGGCAACACAAATCGTACCAACATTACCAACAATCGTACGCATATTGCTGCTCTGTGATTGGCGGACTGTTTTCGCAGAACGAAAACTGCAAGAAAAGAAGACTCAATCAAGTATACTCAACACAACACATTTTCGAGAATTAGCCATCTTTGTTTTGCAACAATTCGAAGCCAAGTTTTGTATTTTATTTACTATTATTTCAATTTGCGAGTATCGTTTACTGTGAACTCGTAATTAGTTATGGAGAATCTAAGAAAGGCGATAAACAGCCGTGGCCACTGTAAGTCTTCTATAACACGTATTCATAAATTTGCAATAAGTGACGAATGTATAATCGCAGAATTATCTATTATTTGTGCCAAGAAAGACAGGTTATTACAATCGTTTAGTGAATATGAAAAATATCACCTAGAAATAATAACCCTAGATACCTCTGACAAGGAGAATGTGGAGGAGCAAGAGGATAAGTATATCGAAGCCTTAGCTAGATTCAATGATATTATACATAGCTTTAAAACAAAAGAGGATAAAGAGCCAATGAATCCTCCATCTCTGGTACAGACGGTTGCCAAAACTAAATTGCCTAGTATAAATATTGAGATTTTTTCAGGTAACTATAGTGAATTTCATCAGTTTCTCAATATGTTTACGTCAGTTATTCACAATAATCCAAGCTTGGATAATGTACAAAGGCTTTACTACTTAAGAACCTTTTTAAAAGATGAACCTTTAGATTTAATTAAAAATTTACCTATATGTAGGGAAAGCTACAAGGAGGCATTATCAATTTTAAAGGATAGATATGACAATAGCAACCTTATTATGAATGATCATATTTGTCATATACTTGACTTACCATCGGTAACATCCAGTGCTACTGTGATCAGGGACTTTGTTTCTAAAATAAAACAGCATCTTGCTGCGTTAAAAAACCTTGATCCCAGTGTTGAAAAATGGGACCCAATATTAATTTGTATTCTTTCTCGCAAATTAGATGCCTATACTGCAAAGGCATTTACCATGGATCGTTCCGTGAAAGAGAAGCCAACATTAAAGGAGTTTTTGGACTACCTCGATAAAAGAGCATTGGCACTGGAATGTGTGAGCAGTAGTAGTACACATCATGAGCATAGCAGCCCCCCTCCAGGCAAGGAAAATAGAGCTGCGAGTTTGTCTGCATCCAAAATAACGCCTACATGTTCATACTGTAAGTATTCTCACAAGTTGTTTAGTTGTCCCAAATTTAAATTATTACCTGTAAAGGAAAGAATTAACTTTGTTAAACAAACTAATTTATGCAAAATTTGTCTTAATCCACATCAAGGTCGGTGTAGGTACTTCTTCAAGTGTCACACCTGCAAGAAAGCCCACAGTACATTATTGCATGATGAGGATGATACAGCTACAGTTAATATAGCTGTAACAAAGCCACCAGTGGTTTTGATAGCTAAAAATAACTGTCAAAATCAGACATTACTCCCTACAGCCAAGGTAAAATTATTACGAAGCGATGGGTCTGAGCTGCACATCAAAGCACTCCTGGACACAGGCTCTCAGGTCTCATTTATCACCTCTCAAGTAGTAAAAGAGCTTGGGCTCAGCCCAAAGGAGAGTAACATTAGCATAGTAGGAATAACTAATACTAATAATAAAATAAAATATAGTGTCCCGCTCGAAGTCCACTCTCTGACTTCGCAATTCAAGCTGACTATAAATTGCAGTGTGGTTGATAAGATTACGTGTAAGCTACCACAACAAAAAATAAAGCAATTTACTCTGCCTCCAGGAATTAAATTGGCAGACGACAGCTACAATAATCCAAGCGACATGGACATGCTCATGGGATGTGATGTGGTTTTCCAGGTCCTCCTGCCGGAACAGCAGCTACATAGAGTGGGTGCCGAAGATGCTTCCACTCCAGCTCCGTGCATTATAAGTACGCATTTCGGCCATGTAATAGGTGGCGCCATACCTAATCACACTCCTTCACAACAGGTATCACTTTTATGTACTTCTTGTGACACAAGCATCAGCAAAACATTAAAGCAGTTTTGGCAAACTGAAGAGGTTCCTCAAACGTTTAATGAAAACTCCACAGAAGGGGAACTATGTGAAAACATCTTCTCTAACTCTGTGCAATTAAAAGATAGGCAATTTCAAGTAGACTTGCCTATAAAGGTACCTCTAGAGCAAGTTAATAACCATTTAGGTGATTCATTCAATCTCGCTCTCAATAGATTTGTCAACTTAGAGAAAAAGCTGCATAAAAATGAATCTTTGTTTCAACAATACAAAAAATTCATAGATGAAATTATGGAAATGGGCCATGGTCATTATATTGATATTGGTAATTATGATTTTCTAAAAGACCCTATTTACTTCCTACCACATCATGCGGTCATAAATGAGGAAAGTAAATCAACTAAATTAAGGGTAGTTTTTGATGGTTCTATGGTAACAAATAAAAGGATATCACTAAATGATATTCTTCTCAACGGTCCTGTTGTTCAGAGAGACTTATTTGAAATACTCATGTTATTTCGGTTTGGTGATCATATGTTCATCACTGACATCAAAAAGATGTTCAGATGTATAAAATTAAACCCAATGTATGCTTCATTACAGAACATCCTGTGGAGAGAGAATCCCAACATGGAGATAAAGTGTATTCAGCTGAATACTGTCACCTATGGTCTCAAAAGCTCCAGTTTTCTCGCGACGCGGTGTCTGGATGAGCTAGCTTCCGTTTACAAAAAGGAGCTACCTCTTGCATCTTTTATTTTGAAAAATTGTGCCTTTGTTGATGACATATTATATGCAAATAATAGTTTAAGCAAAGTAATGGAAGCAAAAGAGCAATTAATCAAAATGTTAGAAATGGGTGGCTTTCAAACACATAAATGGGCATCTAATGTTCCTCAAATTCTGCAAAATATACCAGAAAAGGAGCAACATTTTGATAATTTCGATTTTGAGAAACAAAATTTCAACTTAAAAACATTAGGCATTGTTTATAATGTTAATAAAGATCAATTTACAGTTACTTGTCCTGAAAAATTCGGTGAAAAGTCAGTATCAAAACGAAATATACTTAGTTATATTTCAAAATTCTATGATCCACCTGGTTTTGTAGCTCCTATTATTGTGACTGCAAAAGGCTTCATCCAGACACTGTGGGCTGCAAACATAGGATGGGATTCTCCCTTGACAGGTGATTTGAGTGAGGAATGGTTATTATTTGCTAAAAGCTTAGATAATATGAATCCTATAACATTGCAAAGAAACATTCCTACTGCGCATGCAATTTCACTGCAACTTATTGGGTTTGCTGATGCTTCAAGTTCAACAGCTTATGGCTGCTGCATATATTTAAGAGTGATTTATGATGGAGGTAAGACAGCTTTATATTTACTTTGCTCCAAGTCGCGTGTTAACCCGCTTAGTAAGCCGCTAACTGTGCCCCGACTCGAATTGAACGCCACACTTCTGCTTGCGAAGTTAATGGTAAAAGTTCACAAAGCTTTAAGCAATATACTAAGGCTACAAAATGTATTTTTATTTAGTGACTCTAAAATTGTCCTCGCATGGATCGGGACTCAGGTAACGCAACTTAACGCTTATGTCGCAAACAGAGTGCAAGTCGTGACACAGTTGACAGCCGGGTGGTCTTGGCACTACGTGCCCTCTCATGACAATCCTGCAGATTGCATCACGCGGGGTGTCGCTCCCCAAGACCTTGCGGGCAACACAATGTGGTGGAATGGTCCCACATTTTTACAAAATCATAAGTATAATTTCGATAATAAAATCAACTTACCTACTGTTTTGCCTGAGATGAAAACCTCATCAGAGGTTACTGCCGCGCGTTCCGGTGCCATTGCTCTTTCAGTATCTCAAAATATGTTTGATTTATTTGATAGGTATTCAGATATTCATAGGCTGACTAGAGTTTTAGCATATATTTTGCGTTTTTATAAAAATTGTAAAATAAAAGATAAAGGTCAACAAATTAAAAGTCAGTTCTTAACTAGTAACGAAATACAAAATTCACTATTTTTGATAATTAAACATGAACAATATATTTATTTTTCGAAGGAGATAAATTCGCTCAAAAATAATATAAATTCCAATAATTCATTAAAACCATTGCACCCATTTTTAGATAAAAGTGATATGATTAGAGTGGGTGGTCGTTTACATAACTCTTCACTTCCTTATGCTCAGAAGCATCCAATTATTCTTCCGAAGGAGTCACGTGTGACTGATATGATCATTCATAATGAGCATTTAAGATTGATGCATGCAGGTCCTAAATTATTATTATCAGCATTAAATGAAAAATATTGGTTAATAAATGGCCTTAGACATGTTAAAAAACTTGTTCATAAATGTGTAACATGTTTCAAATTAAAGGCAGAAGCTTCGAAGCAGTTAATGGGTTCCTTGCCATCTCAGAGGGTTACACAAGCACACACATTCGATAAGGTCGGCATTGACTACGCGGGACCGTTACAGGTGAAGCAATCCAGGATAAGACGGTCTGTCATATCAAAAGGTTATATCTGTCTATTTGTTTGCTTTACAACGAAAGCGGTTCACTTGGAATTCGCATCAGACTTGACTACCGCAACATTTATTTCCTGCTTAAAACGCTTTGTTTCCCGAAGGGGTCTTCCAAAAGACATATACTGTGACAACGCTAGTAACTTCAAGGGTGCAAGGAACCAATTAACTGACTTATATAAATTAGTGACTTCTCAGAGTCACCAAACACAGGTAAATAATTATGCTATGCAAAACAACGTATGCTTCCATTTCATTCCAAGCTACTCACCTGTATTCGGCGGACTCTGGGAAGCAGCTGTAAAAAGCACAAAACATCATTTAAAGCGTGTAATCCAAAATAATGTACTTACCTACGAAGAGATGTGTACTGTTCTCACACAAATAGAGGCAATACTTAATTCGAGGCCTCTATTGCCTTTGTCGTCAAATTGCGAGGATTTTACTTACCTTACACCGGGTCACTTCCTAACTGGTAGGGCATTAATGTCCTATCCAGAACATGATTTTACTGATATTCCAATTACTAAACTTAGGTTGTGGAATGTTACAACTAAAATTGTACAATCATTCTGGAAAACCTGGCATAAATATTATTTAAATAACCTACAATCTAGACCAAAATGGAGAGACGAATGTTATAATGTAAAAGTCGGTGATTTGGTATTGCTCTGTGATGACAATACACCTCCCCTCACGTGGCCCATGGGTCGAATAACTAAAATATTCCCTGGAAATGATAAAATTGTTAGAGCTTTTGAAGTAATGACATCTAACAAACGGAAGCATGTAAGGTCAATCACAAAAGTTTGTTTGTTTCCTATTAATAATTAAAAAAAAAGTGTTCTTTTTCTTTTCTTTTATGTTTAAAATTTAAGTTACATCAAATAGTAAAATGATAACGACATTGTTAACGTTATCATATAAGTTAAGTACTTATTAAGTAAATAATATTTAAGTTGTTGGTTATATCAAGTATCACTGTTTATTTTGTCGTGGCCCCCAATATGTTGGCAACATTAGATTTAATATGTAAACACTAAAGCCAAGAGAGTAGAATTCTGTCTGTCGTGTTACTTTAAGGGAGTGAAAAATACAGTGTTCAAAATATAATACAGCATTTCATTGGACCACATAAACCCACCACTGCAAAGGCCATCTTCCTTCACCATGCTCCTTTGTCTTCCTAAATTGCATTCATCAGCATTTCTCATTTCTCACGGTTGGCACCTTAGCCACCGCTCCTCAGTCCGATTTGATCCGTCACAAAGAAACCAACTGCCCAAATTTAATCCTAAAAACTTATAATTTCAGTAAATAAATTCATCCTTTTTTAAAAAGACGTTTTAGTTTCACGTTATAACATTGGTGGCAGCGGAAAGGGATCATAAAAAGGTCCCCGGTTTTGAATCCGTGCTTGAAATTAAGTGAATATCCAGTGAAAAATAACTGATCAAATAGTTGAAAGTGAAGTGATGAACTATATTGCTGAAAGACTTACCTGAAACATCCTGAATACTTACTTATTATCCTGCGTGTTCCTGTGTCTACCTGGCAGCTGCGAATCGGGCTCATCCTTCATGTACCTGTAATCCTGAAATAAAGAAAATATTATCTACGTCGAAGCTATACTCCGAGGTCACGGTGGCCTAGCTGATATCCTGTCTGCAAAACTTCGTCGTCATGTTCCAGTGGAATCCTGTCATATATGGTGGTATCCTGTATATCCTGTGAGTGAAATTAATATTACTTTTAAATTCTGTGCGTGTTTTGAAACCAAGTCCCTAAGATCTATTTTTAGAATAGAGCGCCTTATCACTTCCAAGTTCCAACGCCTACGCGCTGCGCTCTATTGTTTTCTAAGAAGTGTTTATTATTAACGATTTTTTAAGTCGTATTTAATAAGTGATCTTTTTATTTTGAATTTATTTTCGACGATGTCTCAAAGATCTAAATCAGAAGATAGGTTAAAGAAAGGTGAGCGGTCCAACATTCAAATTCCAGCAATTACACCAGATGTTAGCTTAAATGTTTTATTTAAATTTATAAAACCCTTTGACGGGTCGAGAGAATTACTTACTCCTTTTATTACAAATTGCTCAAACGCATATAACTTGGCGAGTCCTGATCAACAACATATTTTGTTCAAGTTTATTATTAGCCAATTACAAGGCAGAGCTGAATCCGCCTGCTCTATAAAAGAATTTAGTGACTGGCCACAATTAGAGAGTTTTTTAATCACACAATTCGGTGAATCAAAATGCTATTCCCACTTGTTAATGGATCTTCAACAATGCAAACAGTTAAACGAGTCAGTTAATCAGTACTCATTAAGAATAGAGACATGTTTGTCAAAATTACTCACAGACATCAATATTACAAATAACAAAAAATCCGAACTTGTAGGCAAAGTCGCCGCAATGGAGGAGCTTGCCCTCCATACATTCCTTTTGGGACTCCATCCCCAATTGTCGAATAGCGTTCGGGTTCGATCCCCGAAAAACCTTAATGATGCCATTAATATGGCAATATCAGAAGAGAAAATATTTCACTTTTTGAATAAAAAAAATTATACACCATTCAAACCATCGACCCCGCAGAGAAAATTTGATAATAACAAATCCTACGAATTTAAGCCTACATTCAGCAGTCAACAGGGTACTAGACCTAAAATATATCCAGTCGTATGCCGATATTGCAAGAAACCTGGGCATGTTTTAGAGAATTGTCGACGCCGGGAATTTAACAATAAACGATACGAATCCGAATTTCCAAATAATAATCGGAACGTTAATCACATCGACGTCGAATACGAAGCCGGTACCAACTATGGTAATGAAAATGAAAATCTTATAAAAAACGACAATTAGGCTCAGCTTGGTGTCGTGCTAGTAAGCCTAATAAAAAAATCGACACTATTTACCCAACTCGTATATTCTATTCGCGCACATATAGACAGGGTAACCAGCCCCAAAGTTCAATACGCGATATTTCTGCATATTCTACGCCACGAACTAACAGACAGGGTAACCAGCCCCTAAATAATAGTCGTGATGATAAACTTAAATCTCAATCCTCCCTACGTGGGAAATCCTACGCGGATACTGTCAGATCTCCAGAACCGATTTTCGTTGATACTATTATTCCTGAAAAAAATAAAATATGTAAAGAAAATAAAATTTATGAAATTACAAGTAATGTTACTCGAAAATACTTACCTTATGTTACGGTTAAATCTTCTGTTTCCTCCAAACCGTTACGATTCCTTGTTGATACTGGTGCTTGCGTCAGCCTAATAAAAAAATCTGTAATTAATACAATGCCAAAAAATATTATTAATGAAACAATTAAAATAAAAGGCATTGACTCAAATTCAGAAGGTATTCAAACTTCAGGAATAATTTCTATTGATTTTATAAATAACAATAATTCATTAACATATAAATTTCACATAATTGAGCAATTAGATATTCCTTACGATGGCATTATGGGAACAGATATGTTTAATTTAATGGACTGTCACATTAACTATACCGAAAATAAACTACAACTAAAAGACCTTGAATTTGAAATTAAATTTAACGAACCTATTTATTCTATCCCCGGTAGGTCGGAAACAGTTATCGAATGTTCCGTAATAAATTCAGATGTTAAAGAGGGATTAATTCTCGACCAAAATCCCATCGAGGGTCTACTAATTGCTAATTGCCTAGTAAAAATAAAAAAAAATAATAGAATAAATATTTCCGTTGTTAATGTATCTGAAAATCCTATTACCGTGAACTCAAATTTAAAATTAAAACTTATACCTATTACCGACGATGTTAAAACCTTCAATGTGTGTAGTTTTTCAAATAAAGAAAGTCAATCTGATTTTTCAAGTGCATATGAACGCACTCAAAATGTATTGAAATTATTACGTGTAGATCACTTAAACCAAGAAGAGGTCGAATCCCTGCATCAAGTATGTGCAGATTACTCCGACATTTTCCATCTTCCTAATGAAAAATTATCTCATACCACAGCTCTTGAACATGAGATTAAAACATCCTCATCCGCTCCAATTCACACAAAATCCTACAGATTCCCAGAATGCCACAAAACAGAAGTGGAAAACCAGATTCATAAAATGTTAGACCAAGGTATAATAAAACCTTCAATCTCTCCATGGTCGTCTCCGATTTGGGTAGTCCCTAAAAAATTAGACGCATCCGGTCAACGTAAATGGCGCGTTGTAATCGACTACCGCAAACTCAACGATATCACTATAGGAGACGTATATCCAATCCCTCAGATTTCTGAAATTCTAGACCAACTTGGAAACAGCAAGTATTTCTCAACACTAGACTTATCTTCTGGTTTTCACCAAATATTAATGAACGAAAACGACGCACCCAAAACTGCCTTCAGTGTACCACAAGGACACTATGAATTCACCCGTATGCCCTTTGGTTTAAAAAATGCGCCTTCCACATTTCAGCGTCTGATGAATACAGCCTTATCAGGCCTTCAAGGCCTTAAATGCTACGTATATCTCGATGACATCGTTATCTATTCCCATGACCTTGAAAAACATGTTCAAAATTTAATTTCCGTTTTCGACAGATTGCGTCAATTTAACCTAAAATTACAACCAGACAAGTGTGAATTCCTACACAAGGAAGTTGCTTATCTCGGTCATGTTATCACCGATAAAGGTGTCAAACCTGACCCTAACAAGGTCAAATCTGTTTCCCAATTTCCAACTCCCACATGTCCTAAAGATATTAAATCGTTTCTTGGACTAGTGTCATACTATCGGCGTTTCATACCCGATTTTTCTAAAATTGCCAAACCTTTAACTTCTCTCCTTAAAAAGGACACTTTATTCAATTGGCAAAACCCTCAACAAGTAGCTTTCGATGAACTTAAACATAAGCTTACATCAGCACCTGTCCTTATCTATCCCGACTTCACGAAGTCGTTTATTTTGACATGCGATGCGTCTAATCATGCCATAGCTGCAATCCTATCCCAAGGCGAGTTAGGCAAAGATAAGCCAATTGCCTTTGCATCACGTACATTAAACAAAAGCGAATCCAATTACAGTACTACTGAGAAGGAATTGTTAGCAGTATTGTTTGGCTGTAAAACTTTCAGACCATATCTTTACGGTCGTAAATTCCTTATTGTAACTGATCATCGTCCACTGAAATGGCTATTCAACCATACAGACCCCAGTAGTAAACTACAACGCTGGAGGTTAAAACTGGAAGAATACGAATACGAGATTGTTTACCAAAAGGGTAAAATAAATACCGCAGCCGATGCCTTATCTCGCTATCCTTTAAATCCTGTCTATCCTTTATCTGATGTCCCTGAAGATCCCCCAACGGTAAGCAATCCATTACCTGAAATTGAAACACAAATTCCTGAAATGCAACCTGAACAAATCACATTAGATGAAAGCATTCCAGAACAATCAAATTATGGACATCCTTTACCTACCTCTATTGATCCCCTTTCTCTTGACATTCCTGAAGAAACCTATCCTGAATATATAAAGAAAATTAATAATCCTAACAACAATTATAATACGGTTTTAATAGAACATAATGAATCGTTAACTAAAAGCCGTAATAAACACGTTGTTATCCCGACTTCAATAGATTTGGATGATTCGAATCCCTATGTTGAGGAAGTTCTCAGTAACTGCGAAGACCCTAAACCATTTTTAGATGAAGAACGGACATTGCATTCATACAAAATCCTAACACAAAATGATACTACTTACTATTTCCTTTTTTATAAAGTATATCATTTTGACCAGTTCTCAAATGAAGATATTTTTAAATCCTTGAAAAATCTTAGAAACGAATTACTAATATCAAACCATGAAAATTCAATTCCGAATATTTCAATATCTGACTTTAAGACCCCGTTTGATAAACCCATATTTGCCAAAATATATAATATGCTGGTATACTTATTCCATAATACCGATATAGCTGTTGACATATACCACAATATTATCATGTACCCAGTTCCCAGTGAAATAAAAAATATACTAAAAGAAAACCACGACATTCCCATAGCTGGTCATTTAGGATCAACTAGGATGTATAACCGTGTAAAAGAAAGATATTACTGGAAGAACATGAAAACAGATATTGAAAATTATGTGAAATCATGTACTCAATGCCAAATTAATAAGGCCTTTCGAAAAATCAATAGAGCACCTATGCAAATCACCACTACGTCTACACAACCCTTTGATCGTATCAGCCTCGATTTAGTAGGTCCTCTTCCGGAGGCCGGTGTTCTTAAATTAAAATACATACTGACCATACAAGACGACCTTACAAAATTCTCTACAGCCTATCCGATTTCTAATGCATCTGCTGAAGAATCGTGTGAATGTCTTGTGCACTTTATTTCCATTTTCGGTATCCCTAAGAAAATTTTGACAGACCAAGGTACAAATTTCACAGCCGAATTATTTAAGAAAACTTGTGAATTCCTTAAAATTAAGCAGATCTGGTCATCACCTTATCACCCACAAACGCAGGGCGCATTAGAAAGGAGCCATTCGACTCTTAAGGAATACCTTAAGTCATTTGTAAATGACAACCAAACAGATTGGCACAAGTATGTTTATACTGCTATGTTAGCATATAACAGTAATATACATAGCACTACAAATTTTACACCATATGAACTTTTGTTTGGCCATAAGCCGTACATCCCAGATTCTATCTATGAACTGCGCTCTGATCTTACCTATCCAGAATACATTAAGATGCTTCATCATCGTTTAAAACAATCGAGAGAAAAAGCCCTAGAAAACATTAATAGATCAAAGGAAAAATCTAAACAATACTATGATCAACACTCTAGAGCTGTATCTTATAAAGTAGGTGAATATGCTTACGTTAAAAATCATTTAAGACTCAGAAAAGCACTCTCGCCAATATGGAAAGGTCCATACAAAATTGTGAAAATTCACGGTTACAATACCCTATCCTTACTTATTAATCGGAGACATGTAAAACATCATTACGATGAGTTGAAACCAGCGCATGTCTCATCCTCAGAATAATTATAATTAATTCATAATATTATCGGTATCATATATACCCACTTAATATAGAATAGGTCATATCCAATCGATTTATATTTAAGCTATTTTAAATGATATAAAATATATTCAAGGTTAGCCCTTATTCCTTATTCGTAGATACTTTATTAATCCTTATTATTAACTATATACAAACTAGTTAATACATTAGATTACTCTATTTACAAGAGTTCTAATAATATAAATATTTACATACTTACTTACTTTATCTTTATAGGTGTATTTGTGAAAACGCAAAAACTAACCAAGAGTTTATTAAAACGATACCCGAAAGTCCTGGAATATATTTTGATCCTGCCGGTGAGGTGAAAATCACGAACGGACACTTAAGTGTTGTTATGCCTATTGATATATCTTATTTTAAACCACATATTGATAACTTAAATAGTTTCATAGGAACATGTAAATTTTCATGCACACAAAGTAATGTTGTTGACCATGTATATTGCCAAAATATGCTACAACCACTCTCGACTCGGTTCGAAGATCTTATCATTGACTTTAATGCGTTATCTCACTTAATGTCTAAACATACCAAGCGCAACGCCTGGTTCGGTATCATTGGAACCATATCCAAACATCTCTTTGGGACATTGAACGAAGACGATGCACATTCTTATAATAACGCCATTAATTTGTTACAAAATGACCAGTCGAAAATAGCTACTTTAATGAAACAAAACATTTTAATAACAAATTCAGTAATCCAAACGGTCAACGAAAGCTTTCATAAAATCCAAATTAATGAAGCTATTCTGAATGATGCCATGGATAGATTATCATATGATATAAAAAATATATCTGATATTGTTACGATAAAAACTAGATTTAATTTTATCCTTAATGTATTAGAAGGATCTTTGTTAAGCCTGTCCTTTAAGTTAGAAGATATTTTAAATGCTATTATGTTCAGTAAAAATAACATATTACATCCCTCGGTTATTGCCCCGAAACAATTGTATGATGAGTTGATTAAAAATCACCATAACCTACCAAGTTCAAGGGAATTTCCGATATCTCTAGAATTAAATAATATAAATGTTCTTATTAGTTCATCTGATATTGTATCTTATTACGTAGATAATAAGATCGTATTTGTTTTAAAGATTCCTTTAGTTAGTCCCATAGTGTATAATGTTTACCATAACATTCCTCTTCCAGTGTCTCATAGTGATAAGAAACCTATGTCATATGTGACTATTATACCTACTAATAACTACATAGGTATAACTAATGATAAGACATCGTACTTTTATTTAGATAATCTTAACAGTTGTAAATTAGTTTATAATAATTTTTATATTTGTGACCCTCTAAATATCCAATCGGTTAGTGGAAGTACTAGCTGTGAAGTAGAATTATTAACTAAAATGGTTAGTAAACTTCCTGAAACATGCCAATATAGATTTATGTATGGCAAAGTGAATATTTGGCAAAGTATCCATTATAACAGATGGATTTATGTACAATCTGATCCAACGAAATTGTCTATTGATTGTTCTAACTCGAAACTGTATGATGTGGACATATTAGGTACAGGTGTTCTTAACTTATCTAAACAATGTATTGCATATTGTAATGGTATAACACTGTATCCTAAGTCAAGCAGTAAACTTGAAATTGACAGAATACAGCCTACATTTAATATTCTCAATGACTCGTGCTGTAATCAATATAAATTTGAAAATATAGTTAATAAATACCCTAAAATCTTTTCTAATATTAACTTAGAATCCTTGAAAACAAATTCAGACATAAATAAACAATTGATAACTGAATTTGATCATGTTATTAATGAACCACATATTATCCAATATGGTACTTATTATAGTAGCATTATATACATTTTACTTATATTCATGTTATTGTCTTTGATTTTAGTCATAAGAAAATACTTTTGTAATAAATTTGGCAATTGGTTTCCTCCTCGCGTTAATAACCCTATTAATTCTCCCGAAACTGATCATCACTCTGATGTTCAGGATGATAATATTTCAATTCCACTCCCGCGTTTAAGAGCAGCTTTAACATAAACTTCGCAACTTCTTCCCCGAAGTTTAGTTTTCCCGGGGGAGCTGTTATAGTACCTATATGTAGCTTAAACTGCATACTCCATGCTCCTTTGTCTTCCTAAATTGCATTCATCAGCATTTCTCATTTCTCACGGTTGGCACCTTAGCCACCGCTCCTCAGTCCGATTTGATCCGTCACAAAGAAACCAACTGCCCAAATTTAATCCTAAAAACTTATAATTTCAGTAAATAAATTCATCCTTTTTTAAAAAGACGTTTTAGTTTCACGTTATAACAGAACGCATAAACGAAAATGGCCATTTTGAAACTGTTAAAAACGACATCACTCCAATTCGAACTACTAGTAGTTCAATTTAAACTTATTTTGCAACTGTTTCTAGCTTTCGAAATGCTATTTAGCATAACACCTATCACTGTTGAAAACTCTATAATTAATAGATCAAACTTGACGAATGTTGGTATAGGTACTTTATTGCAATACCGCGGAAGGTACTGAACGAACCCGCTCTAAACACGTCAATCTCGCAATTATCTTTCACTAGATACTGTTATTAAGTACCTACCTATGCCGATATTTTACTTATAACTGCATAAAAGTTACGCGGATTATGAACTTTAATGGTAATTGATAAGTTACAAAATGTATAAGTTTTTAACGGTGTATATACCTATATAAGGTTGCGTTTGACCCTTTTTTGTTCTAAGGTGGCAAACAAGCTCACGGCACGCAACGTAGTAACAGGCTCCGGAGCATAAAGTCTCTACCAGAAATATTTAGTTTGGGTTTTTTATTCCGCGAATTCAGAGAGTTCCATTCGTTATTTCCTAGTGTTTTAACATAAATAATAACAAAAAAACGGACTGAAGCCAGTTGGTATATTTATTCAAAATAAGCAAATATGAAAGTACTAATAAGTATATTTAGTTCTTGCTTGAATTAGAATGATACCTTCAGTACACCCACACACTTCATACAAGCAAACTAAAGCTTTGAAGAACGCACACGCAGCGAGCTGTGAGACCATTGGTGGATTAGCGGGACACACACACACACACACACACATTTATCAGTATCCCCTCTTTACGTAGTAATAGTTTTTTTTTATTGTGTATAGGCCGTATTTGACCGCTATTTCACCTGGGTAAGTGATGATGTGGCTAAAGGTGGTAAGCACACAAAGCCACACCGATAAGAGCTTGATAGATTTTCAAGTTAAAGGTAGTAGCCAGCCAGGTGGGTACTACAAAGTACTCTACCAGCGTGGTATAGTTTCCTCATAATGTTTTTCCTTCACCGAAAGCTCAAGCTCATTGCAGAATTTGAACCCGGGACCTTCGTCTTCATCCAACTACTACAGAGCTATTATTGCCTTAATACTCTTTACCTTCATTAGCTTCACCCAATTACATTAAAACTGGATTGTTTGTAGTAAATCTGGATTGTCTGATAAAGAGCCTTGGATAACATTTCATAAAGCAGAACAAAGATTTATCTGAACAAATTCCACAAACGCAGACCATACAAATATCAATTTATTGTGGAGTCACCTACACACTATTCAACGTTAAATCAGCGACAACGAATCTGAATGGCTATTGAAACGTCTGCATATAAATTCTACGTCGATAAGTCTGCGAACCAGTTTGTACCTAATGGACATGCTCCGAGTGCCAGGCTCTGCCAATTAGAAGGATTATAAGAACAGATTTCAAAGTCAAGATTACAATAGAAGAAATGTCTTTGACGTAGTCTGACTTGTTTGACTTTGATATTTGACAGGTTTTAACCCTATAGAGTAGTAATACTGAACAATATAATTCCACAACTAGTCAGTGATTTGTCACTGAATTTGAACAGTAAGGACCACTCGCTGCGTCGTGTGTTTTTGACTTGGCCAATCAGAGTGCATGCGTCCTTGTCTTAACCAATCAGCGCGCATTATCGGCGGTGGGAAATTGGCGGAATTTATTTCAACCAAAATGAACGTCATTGCGCTTCTATAGGTTAATTGTTCCATGTTTTAACCTAACCCCCTTATTACAAAAGAAGGTAAGGAACCTTAGACTTGGTACGACTTTGTCTAGATTTCATTACTTTTTAGAGATAAACAAGCTGCTCCGTCGAGACTTGGCTAGTTTTTTACAGAATGTTTTTGGTGGGATTTCACTTCTTTTTGTAGAAAATGAAGCGGCCCACCAAGTTGAATATTTTTTGTAAAGGCGGTATGTCGATCTCTAATAGTTTGGTTGGGCTCTTGTGTTTTCTAATCAGGGTCACCAGGTACTCCAGATCTTCGATTATCCTAGTTTTTATAGTTTTCCCTTTATGTGGCCATTAAACCCTAACTCTGTACCAAATTTCAGCTCTCTGAGTTTATGAGAAGTACTAGTTCTATTCTGATGATCATGAGTGAGTGAGTGTCATAAATGCGACACTTTGCTTTCGCTTAACATCGGAACTAAATGACCTATAGACTTGAAATTTTGGATTTTAAGTATGTTACTATAGCTTACTGGATGACGAAAATTTCTGCGTTCTGGTCATATCCAGAAGTTCTCAAATAGGGGCCTGAAAATGCGGCGAAATGGTTCCAGTAAAGGATGGTACGGCAGTGTTTGCTTCGCGTTCGACATGGCGGGGGCACTGCCGTGCCCCCCGATCTACTACCTTCGTGGCTTGGTCGGTACCTAGATGGGTGACCGCCTAGTGGTATTTCAGATCGAGCGTTTCCATTCTTCGGAAGGCATGTAAAGCCATTTGTCCTGGTTATCATTTAATTGATAGTCGTTAACTAGTTGGCGGCCTCCTAGGTGGCTTGAAAACTCCAACAGTAGGTTGACCACTAGCCTACCTCTACCGATTCGATGAGCGCGTATGGTGGAGTATCTGCCCATTCCCTTACACCCTAATTTGTGTGCAGAAGGCCTATGTAGGGGCCCTATAGTGCTCAGCAGTGGGACATTATAATGCATATGATGATGATGATGATCCGTGGCGACCCTCAGGAATGCAAGTTGATAGGAGTTGTAGTAAAACTGTCCCCGTTATTAATTGAAATTGTTGGTAATTAATTGTTATTTCAAATGAATTGTAGTGATGAAGACATTAGCTCTGTTGTTCCCCAATTATTTTGGTGTTTGCATGTATAGTTTGTAACTGAAAACTGAAACGAAAAAATTAAGTTTACTCGTCCTATGGTTTCCGTTTCCGATAAAATATCGCAACCAATAGTAGGCACTCATGTGAGTTCATAAATAGCCGCCTATATAAAAAAGACATTATTATGGAATTAAACCTAAGAACAGACAGTCACAAAGTTTTCGTCAAAGTCAGTATCAATTATTTAATGTAGGCACTAGTAGGGCACGAAGGTCAAAGCTACTGAAGTTACCACCGGTTTGGAAATCGGCCTTCAAATGAAAATAACCGGCAAGAAACACAGATAGGTTAAATTTTTAATATTTTTTGGATAACCTAACTT
Source organism: Polyploca ridens (assembly GCA_951394255.1). NCBI lineage: Eukaryota > Metazoa > Arthropoda > Insecta > Lepidoptera > Drepanidae > Polyploca > Polyploca ridens. Next base: position 14,284,517 of record OX596247.1, on the reverse strand, counting down.
AATCTAGAGTGTATAAAACATATGACATTGTAATGAGAATGTATAGTTGACATATTTAAATTATTAACTATTTCAAATCTAACCTTAGTACATATAAAAAAACAGTGGACATGAGGCAAAGCTTGGGTCGTAGGTAGTTGCTTTTTCCTTCCGTTATGCAAAAATGACATATTATTATTAGACAGGCAGAACACGTGCATAGGATTATAAAAAGATCTAGACGGTAATGTATTTAATAGTATTAATGAGGTATTAACATTGAAGTTGATTCCATAAGGTCAGTTAAAATGAATTCCGAGCAGTTGATATCATACACGTAAATTTATAAAACTGGAAACAGAGCTTTGCGGTTAATATTAAGATGAGGCCCAGACATTTCGGTTGACTCTCAAACTATCAGTTCTAAATTTTCATCGCTCATGCATTTTCTAGAACATCATGGCATATCCCCTCAGTTCATGAATAGGATGTGTGCAAATCTTTCGAGGAACGGGTTTTTGTTTATACTAACCCCCTTATTCATAATGAAGTTATCAAACGTTGATTTGCTAAAATTCCGAAGTCTTTATCAGACAGGTGACATTTGGTGATCGAAAGAGTGAGACGGGGCACACTATTACACTAATTTAGATAAAAATCGATTATGAATAAGGGGGTAAGTATGTTACAGACATTTTTACCGAGGTAAAGGGAAATGGTCCAGGCCATAGTTTGCTAAATAACATCAATGTAGAATGTAAGTATATAACTGTACGTGCACCTACATTTTGTTAGATATGAAAGCTGAATATTTATAAAAGTCCTCACTATTACGCTTTACACTATAAATAGAAACTAATCAAACCGTTCAAGTGAAGTTACGTCGCTACAAAAAATCTGCACAGATTTTTTTGAACAAGCATTCAAGCGTGTAATGTTACATCTTATCGAATTGGCGGTGGATGAACGCAATAGGCCATTCCATTGTCCTCACTCACTTCGTCAATTTTATTGTTGTTTGTTAGAATTTCACCTTTTTTTGCAGGGTATCGCTGTAATTATGGTGAGAGAACTAGAAATACAAGGTCTGTTGTGACAATATCGTGCTGGATAAAAACCTCCATAGGTGGACGGACGACCAGGCACTAGGATCCGCTATGGTTTCAAACAAAAATTTCATAGACAAAATGTACCCACAGTTCTATTTCTTTAATAAAAAATATCAGCAGCTGAAGAATGATTAAATTGTAGTTTTATTTATAGGCACCACTTAATTATTATTCAGCAAATAATCATAATGTTTTATATTACTTTATAAGTTGCAGCTAAACACACACAGACTTCAGTGGCAAATTGTTGCCGAGCTTTCACAAATTAATTAAAATGTCAATCAGTACAAAAGTAATTGTACTAACAATTCATGTTGATATTAGGTACTATTAGTATATAAAATATTTCTTCATATCTATTAAGTAAGAGAGGTTGAGACTGGAGTTATTTCTCTCAATGAGCAGCTCGACTGCGCAAGTACCAGTCTCCACCTCACAGAATACCGCAGCCAAATAACTTTGTGTGTTCCTGCGCATGAATAAGGCCGTTAGAGCTCATTGGGGAGGGAGTAAGTGTCGGTAACACGCGAGTGAGTGATGCCCCGTGAGTTGCAAGCGTTGGCTATGGAAACCGCTTACCATAAGGCGGGCCGTACGCTTGTATACCGACTTCGTCGTAAAAAGAAGAAGTTCATGTCAATCGCAAATATAATAAAATATTACCTGTTTGAAGAATGTTTTTAGAGAGGTAGAGCATAGCGTTTATTCGCTCAAAGAGCAGCTCGACTGGGGAAGTACCTCCACCTTACAGAATACCGCAGCCAAATAACTTTAAGTTGTGTTCCTGCGCGTGAGTAAGGTCGCCAGAGCTCATAGGGTGGGGGGGAAAGGTCGGTAACGCGTGAGCGATACTTCTTGTGTTGCAAGCGTCTATATGGCTACGGTAACCGCTTACCATCAGGCGGCCGTATGCTTGTTTACCGATTGAGTAGTATAAAAAAAAAAAAAAATGTTCACCAAAATAATTTCATGCATAGAGCCACGGGATCAAAACGAGCCGCAAGCCGATTTTTCAATACCGCCGTCAATCACCGTAATCCGCTCATAGTCAAAACCGCCACGTACACGCCTTCCCTCATATCCAAAATCCGCAGATATCGACTCACCCTCAGTGAGCCATACGACCTTAGCTCAAATTGCAAGTGATGAAGCTTACAACACGGCGTGGACTCTCTCACCCAGTCTCGTCCCTTTCAAGCGGCCCGAGCTGCCATGATGAGATCCGACCATCCCTAATTAATCATTCGTCAATGTCCGTTCTCGTCCTGTACATGTGATTTTCATCCAAATCTTATCCATTACGAAAATTATCCACAAACTTATATATTTTACTTTTACTTTTAGTAGGATATCTGTGAACGTAAATAATTTCTTTATTATGTATTGGTTAATTCATCCATATTTCGTTTCAGATAATTTCTTCATGTGTTCCTTGTTACAAAACAATTGGAAGCGCTTTTTAGCTACATCTCTGCTCTTTCGCCTCAGCAAGGTGAGCGACGCCAAGCCTATTTTCAAAGTGTAATAGAACTGTCGGTCGTTTGGCTAGGGGGAAGCTATATTCAGCTTTCGGGGTGATCTTACTGATGTTGCTTTAAGTAATTGTTGAGTTTATTGTCGACTTTTCTCAGCAAATGCAATTTTCCGAAAGAAAAAAATAAAACCTTTGAGAAACTTTGTAAGGAATGTTCAAAGGCATGTGCAGTCTAATAATCAGAATTGAGAGCATTTGATGAACTATGGCCGAAATTTCCCTCGTTGTTAGGTGCTTTGCATAAGGTTTTCGGCTTGAGTGTAGTAAGTCAAGCAGATACTACAAAGTGCCTTTTTCCTTTGCCAAAAGCTCAAGCTCATTATAGGATTCGAACACACGAACTATAAGTTAGATGAGTATATTTTGCCTCTTGCTATTATCAGTGCATAAAGATATATTTCCAAAGCAAATCTGAATTTCTAGAAGTAATTTAAACTAGGTTTAGAACATAAATGCGAGTATAAAACGTACTTTACTTGTATCACAGTTGTACTCAGATTTTCAATGAATGTAATTGGATGCTATGAATGTAGTGAGTGGTCTGGGAAATCTTTAATGATACAACATAAATCAGCTTCCAAGAGTCGCGTGGCTTGCCAATCAGCTGCGCGTGCGCTGATGTAACATTAATGCTTTCCGCCTGCGCTCGATTGTTTTTATAATGAGAAAAGAATTTCTATATGAAATTAATCATTTTAAAGCATCGGTCGGGCATACTATCTGATTTCACTACGGAACTAGTAGTGCTTTAGGTTGGCTTGAGTGACCCTCGCTTCTGGCCTCTGTGAGGGTCAACGAACCTGTTTGTTGATAACTTAATTAAGTTACTGACAATAACGAAATTAGCTTTTTTATGAAGAAAAAATCTTGTTAGTATTTATTTACAAGAATGTGACCAAATACGTTAATACAAACATAACTGTAAAGTTACATCTTTGAGATGTGACATTTGTAAAGACAATGTCTGTGTTACTCTTATTAGTCAATATTTTATATAATTTTGACGATAAACTTATCTGTTATTTTAATTTACTGTGATAGAAACTAATTAGTGTTATATTTTCAAATATGTAATTAGTTGTATCTGATTTTTTTCTCGAGTTAATCTGTACACCACGTTGCCTAGCGCCATATAAAATGGTATCGGCGTATGTCAGTGTCACAAACTGCTAAAAACAAAAGAAACATGTTTTTAATTCCATGTTCTTAAAAATCCAAGAAACCATTGTAGATGACAACAGAACAAAACGTGCAATTATGTCAAGAACTCTTTAAACCAAGCTAATCTGTTCGACCATGGTGAGTCGTACAATGGAGAATAAAGTATATCAAACAAACAATTAAATTGCACAATGTGGATGACAATTATTTTTGTACAAACTTTACGAAATATCATTAGTAAGTTGTTGGGCAATTGTTAAGACCTTAGAATTTGGCGCGAGAAATAATTGATGAAGAATGAGAGCAAACTAGTTTACATCACGCAAAATTGCCCAAAAATGTGCGTTGCAAACGGAATAATCTATGTTTTTACTTTTTCACGGCCTTGAATTTATATGACTAGATCAATGGGCTAAATTCGCTATCACAAAACAGAAAAACATGATAAAGATTCTGAACATTTAAAAAAATAAGATAAAGAATCTATTCATAATAATCTATATTAGAAACCTTAAAAAGCATTCATATTAATTTAAAAAGTACATAATTAATTGATACAAACATGTCACAGCAGTTTATTATCTATAGAAATTATGGAGTGTAACGTAATTGTGGCCACGAAAATTAAATTGGAAGTAGACCATTGGCTTCCGGGCATTTGCGCTTGGTCACGAATGAGCTTGAGTTGCGACATGGTTCGGACCGAGGCTCTCGGAGTCCTGCGATCACCTTATGTCATCGCTTTCATGAAACTAGATCATGTAATTTATACAAGCCATAGATTTCCTTTCGAAATACAACTGTTAGTAAATCAAAGTATACGTTAATCTGGGAATCGTTTCAAAATAGGTACCGAGCCAGAATTCACAGAAGCTAAATTACTATTACTAGTCTTGCATTAGGAATTGCTTCAAAGTATATATATAATATGTGTTCAGGATTTTTTTGTTGATTTAAACATTATTTTCTTACATATTTAATTACGTATCTTTTTATATTACTTAAGCCACCTACCTAATATGATCCAAATTATCTTTTCATATTTTCATTAAAATTTGTTCGCTCAATTTTGTAAACAGACATTGTAAAATGCAATATTGAACCCCGAATTAGTGTCATCGAAAGTAAACAGTCAGGCATATCCCCTGTCGGCGACATCGACACCATTTTACGGTTGTCTGTCCAAACGATAATACTATATCAACTCCCCGTGTGCTGTGATCTTCACGCTTATTGCCTGAACTTTCTCCTCCCATCACCGCATTATGCATGCCTTTTATGAAAACTTAATCTATTGATCAAAGAAAGTAACAATTCGTGTTCATTGTTGTGTTGCAACCCATTAGTTATGGAATGCTAAAGATTAGATGTGGACTCAAGTATAAAGTGTTGTAGCTAATTCCGACAATCTTTCTTCCTCATGAATACCTTTTCCTGTTAAACAGTAGCCATATTACGAAGTCTATATTATTATTCAATTAGATAAGCATCGTCTGGCTGTTCGAGTTCTGCTCTGGAAATTATAATCGATTTCTCATCCCTTACGCCTGCAAATGCAAAATGCTTTTTTTATTCAACACGCAATATTTTTGAAATATTGTTTCTTTGTTTTACCTGACATTGATAAAATATACAAAACAGTATAATGAAATTGAACGAATGGTAGACTACATTTAGCACTTGTGACAAATTACTTTTAGGTTTTATATTTATGTTTAAAGCTCATGTTAGGAAAGACCTAGCAGCGGAGGCCAGCCAATTATGTCGATGGCACCTATTAACTCAAAGGAAAAAATCTGGAAGTTTCTTCGACTGATTGTATCTTATATCTCTAGCCTTATTGTAATGTCTGTCATTTGAGTGTAGTATTTGCTAGTGTTTATTATTGTTATTTGATTACGTTAAAAGCGTCCTGTATTGATCACGTCTGTCTATTGTATTTGAATTCATCACACATGATTTCCTATAGACTTTCAACAACTGTTTCTTCTCTTATAACTTTAAGAGCTTTAGAATTTTTAATCTCGGAGAATTCGTGGATGATATCTTTCTCACCGTGAATTCAATCGTTATACAAAACCGGGAGACCTAGATTGTTCAAACTCAGCCACTACAAATTCTATAAGGTACTTGGGACATAAACGTTTAGATAAGCAAGGAATAAGCTGCGGAGTGCGAATGTGAACCATTTCACAAGGCGTTTATTGCTCAACTTGTTCTACTGACGTTTGTGCCCTTGTATGTACATAGTGACCTATAAGTTCCTATAACAATGTGATCGTTACTTCTTTCACAATACTTACCACTATAACCCATGAACAAATATCGATACCAGCAAACCTAATTCCACTACTCAGGCAGGGCTCAAGCTCACAAATAACGTTTGCCATTCAATAAATTTGATCTAAATGGTATTGTAAGGGCGCAAGGTTTGAATTTGCAGACAATTTTATTTTAACTTTTAGTTGTTGAACTGTAAGACAGGTGTGAAGGAGTGTAGTTGTCAATCGACTGATCTAGTGATCGTTACGTTTGATTTAATGTATATTTATGATATTAAATTCATACTTACGTCAATATCTGATAGCGTGCGTAATCTAATAATTGTTCATGTCATTGAATCGTGACCGGGATATTTGTGGTTTTGTATGCACTAGTTTGGTGTTATTATGTATATTTTAGAGCTGTTATATTTGTTACTTTGCAACACAGAGTTTAGGATTAAAGTCCACTGCAAAAGTTTGACGAATAGTTCTGTATCGTAAGTTAAGTTGCTCGATATAAATATAATTGAAAATAAAATATACATGGGCATAAATCAGAATCAGACTGCAGATAGTAATATCACTGCACATAAAAAGAACCTATAACTATTGATAGATGAGTTAGTAGTAGACACTTAACATCTGTACCCACGCAATTACTATTAGCATTATGTAATGTAGTAAAACCGTGTGATTGATATGTCTTGTAGACACGATGGTTGAACAATTTATTATAATTTAATCACGATGACAAGTTACTCCAAATAACTTTCTAATACTTCCGCTTGCCGCCCGTCATTCTTCAGATGTTTAGCAAGCTCAAGGTCGAGTGAAAATATTGCCATTGTAAGTTTTGATTGGGCTAAAATTCTTTTTTATTCTATTCATTCAAGTGAGGGTCATTGAATATACCTATATTATATTCCTTAAGTTCGCTCAGTATCACTAAAATATAATTGATGCACATATTTGTGACAAAACTGATCAGAATTTAAGGTATTTTGTAATTTTAATCAGACCGTTGAGTATGATACCTTAATTAATTAGCTACCTTAGAACAGCTATTGCAAGATTATCATAAAAGACTAAATAAGAATCTTTTATCTCTTAAATTATTTTCGACAGATCCTGGTTTTTCGGCAGACAGTTTGTTCTCAAATCCCACTAACATTAATACCTTGTGAAGCGAATAACCATCGCAGGGTCTCAATTCAGCTGTTTCATCACAGTACCCAACTTTTATAAAAAGCATGACAAAATTTTCATTATCATTGCAAACAATTAAATTGATATTTGCAGTTCTATTTGGTTTCACAATGCTTCACTTTGTTGCTACAATAGTTTTGGCATCGATGCTATCAATATCAATAAAACAGACACAATTAAATGCAGAAGTATTATTTGTGTTTTCCAAATTGCTACATCAGTATCTTTAAAACATCTAAATTTTGATTATACGTATGAAATATTATCAAAATCTTTTCTAAAGTATGAAGCAGATTACTCAATCACAAATGAATATCATTGATTTCCTAACGCTCGACAATCTAAAAAAAGTAATTAAAATAGCTTGTTTTTAAGTGACACCAGTAATGAACCATATCGCGGCTATGATTGCCTTCAAAGATCAGTCACCTATGCAAAACTGTGTTGTCTACAATTGAGATAGCATCTACTGGTTTTGTCGGCGGTTTAGTCACTGTACTTGTTTTACTAGTAGGTACATAGGTACCTACTTATTATCTTATGTCACGACTCGAGTCACGATTTTGTGCTAGTATTTTGATAAAGCTTAGTTTACAGCTGACACTTTGCAGAACACTATTAACTGATCTTAGTATGTGACGATAGATTTAAAAAAATGCAGTAGTTTTCAGCACCATCTATTCCCATTGCACTTGAGGTTGTAGAATTTGCTGGCTTTGCATTCGATATTTATTAATTAACTCTATTATTGATGTATTAATAAAAAGTTTAGCCATATCCAAAAATCTACAAATCAAACGGACCTTGAACTACTTCCCACTTCTTAAGTACCCAGAACAAATGAACGAAAGGTAATCAAGACAGCCGAGTTAAAATTAAAACTTGTTGGCAAAAGACAGACAGACATGCTACTGTAAAAAAATTAAGTACAGAACATAACGTTAAGTATGAATAGTTAATTGCTGTTGAACATGCATATACTTAATGTAAGTCAAAGGTGAAACGAGCCAAACTATTTGACTTTAGTTTATCTACTATCGCAATGGTGATCCTTAAGTAAGTAGATATTAATAAATAATACTTTCTGTTTGTATGTCATGCCTGGCTTTTAAATTTTTCGTAAGACCACTTATAGATCCTAAACAGATGTGCATTCAAATAGCATGGCTAATGCAAGTTTAATGTTACCAATTTGCTGACCGTACCACATCTTAGCTTAATTCACCTCAAGCTGCACTTTCCTGTAAACGTTAATCACTTTTTAAGTGACGTCATGTTTATGATTATGTATGTGCCCTCTGACTACCTAGTGATGACCATTTGAAGACAAATTGAGTCGAGAAACTCTAGAATATTATTTCATCGTAGAGAGATCTATTAACACTGTTATTAAAACCGTGTAAAGTTTATTTTTTGCTGAAGCTTCCTTGGTATCATCTTCATTATTCTCTATCTACAAATTTTCGATCAGCTGCAATCAGTCCAACCAACAGCCTTAAAACTGCGCAAACGCAATTTGATTACAACTTCTCAAAACAATAATTTAAGACATTGGTCCTGATTCTGTTGTTCACAACTAAACTAATTTTAATGTCACTATGTCTCTTTCTACCAAAGAACATAAGAAAAGGATGTAAGAAATTTAGTCCTTTCAAATTAGTCCAATGCTTGTTTTCAATATAAATTTTGTCGCCATCTATCGCGGTTACGCCTAAATACACGCAAAATAAGACGGCAAAGATTAATTTGACAACTTAAAATATTTTCTATCCTTTTTCAATAATGTTCGTAACAAAGAGATGAGATGTGACTAAAATTAGTTTAGTGCGATTTACAACAGAATCGGCACCATTATCGTTTAAAAGGTATTTGCAAGTTTAGCAATTGAGTGAAATACTTCCAAATAAAATTAAGAACGACGAATTCTTTAGTGAAGCCAGTGACGCATGTCTTGAACTTGCACCTTGCGAAACAAACGGTGGAATGTAATTCGAGGTCACTAAAACAGGTATTACTGTAGCTATGTTTGCGCGTAGCTTGGAATAATTTATATTAAAAATAAAAAATAAATATTACCATTAATTAAAACCAACTTGCGACATCGTATTGCATCTTAGGTTACTTACAAAGGTTGAAAATTAAAAGGCGGTGAAGGAAAAGTACACGGTAAGAAATATTCCTTTAAAAAAAATATGTGGAGTATTTTTCTTTGAGTAATTGTAAATGGCTGACCATTTTAAAAATCCAATATTTTCTGTCTATAGGTTATCCTACTAGTTTAGCATTTAAGGTTGTCAAAAACACTCAATAAAGTTTTCCTCCAAATTATTTTGGTATAATAAAGCAGGTGTGTCATTAACACGTCGGACTAGCCGCCATACCTGTAGGGCATGTTCTGACAGCCGAAATATTGCGGCAATTTTCAACCATATTACCGTGGCATAAGACAACATTAATTAATTTTGTGTAGCCTTGTCATGGAGTGCTGTGGTCGTGTGTCGATGACAGATTTATCTCCCGACCTTCGACATCTGACCTTAGGGCTGACAAACATGGATCAAATACTTGATCGGTCAATATTTCCATTAGACTTAGGGTATCCGCCCACTACACCGAGTCTTGCCTATACAATGGTTCATGACTCCTTATAGTGTATCAATTTAGCTTATTTTATCAAAACCCAAATTGTCTCATTACGAAAGATTAAAGTAAACCCAAGTTTTAAAATAGCGTTGTCTCTTTTTGTTGTATGACGTTTACATTTAATCAAATAATTTAGTAATGAACAAAAACTACTTTTGTTACTGGTAACAGTTATAGTTTAGTTCGCAAGTCACTCTATTTAGGTTATTGTTCGTCAAATTTTGTGTTCATCATCACCATCATCAGCCTATAATGTCCCACTGCTGAGCACAGGCCTCCTTTCACAAATGAAGGTGAAAGGGAATGGACAATACTCCACCACGCGTGCCCACTGCGGATCGGTGGAGGTAGGCTAGAGGTCACCCTACTGTTGGAATTTTTCAAGCAGCCTATGAGGCATCCAACTGGCTTAACGACTATCACAATTAAGTGATAACTGGGACCACGTGCCTTCCGAAGCATGGAAACGCTCGATTTGAAATACCACTAGGCGGTCACCCATCCAGGTACCGACCACGACAGGCATAGCTTAACTTTGCCGATCGATTAAGAACGGCTAATCATGCTACACCACGAGCGCTTCTTGTGTTACTGTTACCTAAATAAAATTTTGTAGTCACTTGTAGTTCATTTTTTTCAGAGTTACCTGAGATAGTCATCACATTACTATAACATATGGAATTAACTCCGTTTCCGTTTTACCGCAGCGCTAAGACATGGTGTTTTATCAAAAACACATGAAAAGAGTCAAGGTTGGCAACTCATTGGCAATCCCTCTGATGCTACGAAAATGTCCATGGACAGTTCAGTGACCACTCTACCATGGGAACTACAGCTTATTAACTTTTGACCACAAATCCTGAGTAATGGAGTTCGTGGTTTGGTAAGTAATCTATAAAAATATTGGTTATTTCCTCGTGCCAATGACACACTGTCAAATGACCACATTCAAGGATAAAATGTTAAAGTTCTTGACAATTATGTTATTTATTAAAGAAAAGGGACATTTAGTACGTACTTTCCGTTGATATTTAATAACCTTGTAGAAAGGGATTTCCTTAGAATTGGAAAGAAGTAATTAATATTCTTGAAAGTACAGATACATAATTAAATGGTCGAGACAGTTCAGATCCTTAATACTTAGCATGCCTCCGGGTCCGCATCAGTCTATTCTTATTATGACCACTAGAGAACGTGATGGCTGTTTAATAAATAGTACTAAACTATGGCCATGCTAAGAAGTCATATTTGACAAGAGAGGGTCTCTCCTTGCCGCACTATGATCTCTTTTTGACACATGTTGATATATGGGCTGTCAAACTTGACCAATTAGGAAAGCCCTATTGTACTCTAAAAATATACTCCCTTATTCATGATCGCTTTTAAACTAAATCAGTATAATAGTGTGCCCGTCTCTCTCTTTCTATCACCAAATGTCACCTTTCAGATAAAGACTTCGGTATTTTAGCTAATCAACGTTTGATAACTTTATTATGAATAAGGGGGATAAAATTCAAAGATTTAAGATTCAAGGATAGAAATCTTTGCTAGGTAATGTTTGTTTATGAAAAATATCCCAAAAATTATGAATTTTTTTTTTTTTTTTTTTTTTTATACTACTAAATCGGTAAACAAGCATACGGCCGCCTGATAGTAAGCGGTTACCGTAGCCATATGGACGCTTGCAACACAAGAAGTATCGCTCACGCGTTACCGACCTTTCCCCCCTCCCCTATGAGCTCTGGCGACCTTACTCACGCGCAGGAACACAACACAGTTATTTGGCTGCGGTATTCTGTAAGGTGGAGGTGCTTCCCCAGTCGAGCTGCTCTTTGAGCGAATAAACGCTATGCTCTACCTCTCTCATATGAATGAAAGAAATCATTCAAAAATAATCGTATTTATGTGGACGCTTTGCATCTATATACAACTATATGGGTATGTATTTTAGCTAGCTATAAATTGTATGATAAAATGCAAACCGGCTAATGTTTATTGAAAATCATAATGTACTCACTATACTATCAAATAAGCAACTGCCAGTTTTTGAAAGTCAAATCAAAATTGTTAATCTATTGTTGAAACCTGTCATTATCTATGACGTCTGAAATGACAAAGACGGCAACAAATTTTTGATTATAGATTGACTTCTATTTAGCATTCAGGGACTGGCAGTAAGTTTTGGTTTTTCTAGTATTACAATTTGTTTATTGAAAAAAAAATTGTATCATGATAAAAAAACCATGTTCACGGCCACTTTAAAAACCAAATCCTACATATAACTATTCTAATTAATAAAATTGCAAGCATTCCTACAAGCTTAAACGTCGTGAAATACGTCGTTTTGCAAGATTTATGCCTAAGATTAGAACACTACAATGTTGCAGGCTAATTTCAACAGACGACAGGAACTACGACTACCTATCATAAGTACTTACTCGGTAAAATAATTAATCACTGTTAAATTTAACCTAGTTGAGGGATTAAATTATAATTCATAATGTTTAGATGAAATTGGATTGATCGCTCATGAGCAATCGAAGAAAAGTTATCAGTAAACTTGTTTTTCCTGTTAGGTTCTAGAAGGCTCTTGCATAGGACTCTTGAATAACCTAGCGATTGTTGGTAAATTTTTATGAGTTATTGATAGCAGAGTGCAACGGCGCGTACAGTATTACCCAACTGATATGGCGCGTCGTGAATCTTCGTTCGCACAGAAAAGAAAGTATGGCTCCGAAGATTAACGAAAGAATGCTTAAAACTTACAATCAACCTTAGATCACTACTATAAGGTTCATAATACACTGCAGCTGTTAGTTCCGTCTCACTCGCAAGTCACGCCCCTCCGCACGGCACGCGCTAACATGGCGGCAGCTGCCGACCAATAGCGTTTCCCGCGCTTTGAAAATGTATCTTCTGCGCAGGTACATCCAAGGTACATCGGTAAGCCATATTAGTTGGGTAATACTGTACGTACTTACGTTATCTACTCTGCTAATAGCTTCAATAACAGCATTTTTGGTATCCTTATTACAAGGAAAGGCTTTAGCCTATACAGTTGGAACATATATTTTGATCGGGCAAGTACAGTGTTATAACTGGGTGAAAAGATGCCTGATAGGTACAGAAATAACGAAGTGTTTTACGCCACTGCGGAAATTTGGTCCGTTCTAACAGTCTATGTGACATTTTCATATATTTTCCAGTCTAGTTCCAACGCCCGGCGACCTCGCTAATTAAGACAACACTTCGTGACGATAGGTGCAACTACTGGGCCTGACGCTACGGTATAAACCTCTTTTATCAATTTATTCACTTTACATTTTTCATTTCATAAAAGTTACTGGTAAGTTTAGTTCGCAAGTCACTCTGTTTAGGTTATTGGTCGTCAAATTTTGTGTTACTGTTAAATAAAATTTTGTAGTCACTTGTACAATTTTTTTTTTCAGTATAGCATCACGTAAATGTTTTTTCTTTCTTTCTTTCTTTTCACGTAACTTAATTACTAATTTGTAGGACACGCCTGGCTAGAAATCACCCACTAGTTGAAAATCTGCAAGCATCTACCATTATATTCTGGCAGTTGCAGTTGAGAGGCAGTTTCCATATAGGCTTAAAATCAGGTGGAGTGGACCATTAGTGTACTTGTCAGCCTATGATAAAGAAATATCGAAAGTAATTTACCTTAATAATAAGGAGTTCGAGAGAAGTGCTCGTGGTGTAGCTTGATTAGCCGTAAAAGTAAAGCTATCACGGCGTGGATGGTATCTGGGTGCCCACCTCGTGGTATTTCGAGCGCTTTCCGTGCTTTGAAAGGCACGTAAAGCCGTTGGTCCCGGCTATCATAATCGTTGCAGGTCTCCTAGGCGGCTTGGCAACTTAAACAGTAGGTTGATGATCACATAGCTTACCTCTGTATCAATTTGAAGTGGCCATGCGTGATCTGCCCTTTCCCTTTCACCCTCATTTGTGCTAGGAGGCCCGGGCTCAGCAGTGGGACATTATGGGCGGGTTATTATGAATAAATAAATACATAATTATCCTGGGCCATTCCTCACACACGGTCATCTGATCCCAAACTAAGCAGAGCTTGTACTATGGAAACCAGATATAACTGATATAATACATATACTACTTTTGTTTGTAAATACATAATTACACTCAGACTCAGGACATAAGACATGTTCATGCACACAAATGCATGTCCTGTGCGGGAATCGAACCCACGACCTGCGGCGCGATAGGTGTAGTCTTAACCAACTGGCCCGTCCAACGAACGAATAACGACTTAGTTTTTCATAAGCACATAAGTGCTTACGGCAAGACTTACTGCTAGTACCTACTACAACTAAAACACTATTTCCGCACCATTGAAAGGATCATTGTTTAATTTAGCATGGTCCTGTCATGCTAAACTAAGGAATGAGCATAAACCAAGTAAGAAATAACATGTGTCAAAGAGGATTTTTTTTCTTAACACTAGATTCAATCTAATAATAATAAAGCTTTATTAATTTCCATGCAATACAAATATAATAAAATAATTTATTGTAAAATTAATTTAGCAATAATTTGATTAAATATAAATTTGATTGCTATGCATCTTTAAGGTTGTATGGACCCCTTTCAAGTCAAAGCGTCCTCCAAGGATTTCCACTTTTTTCTGTCCTCTGCAGTCTCCAGCCATATTCAATCTAGCACTTGTTAAAATACAAAATGCAGGAAGAAATCAACTTGTGGTCCGACTATAGACCACAAAATCGACCATAACCCATGTCTTTAATGAGATATAATCAAATTCTATCATGCTTTCTCTTGGCTTTATACACTAAATTGAGTTGGTAGCTTTTTCATTTCACTCTTAGTGCTCTGTGAGTTTTCTGAAAATAAACAAAAACTAAATTTTTTAAGAAATTATCAATTCCTTAAAAAAGTTCATCTAAACTTAGTAACCGCCGTGTCGTTGTCAATTTGATAAATGTGTTTCAAATTATTTCCCCCTTATTACGTGGGTGAGATGGTTTAAAGTAAGTCTAGCAAAACCCAGATTTTATATAACCAGTAGTATTTAACTACTGGTAATCACAATTTGACATTTCATGATATAAAGAACGAAAGATATAAAAGAACTGACAATTCGTGATAAATACCGGAATTTGTGTTGGTAGCCCATTAGGCCATTTGCAAGCAACCGACCTTAAATAATGGTACATGCAGTGGTTATTTGTGTAACTTCTTGGGATCAATCAATCCAAACCAAACTTCTACAGTGCAAGCTGCTGTGGTCAAGAATCTTATATATAAGGTCTAATATTATATATTCTATTTTTCTAATATATTTTTTTGATTACTAATGACCTATATATTCATCCCTTAAGAGGAAGTTCACTAATTTATTAGAACCTTATATATGTATAAGATCTTGCCTGTGGTACATGAAAAACTGTCATTCATGGTTGATATCTTATGACACAGATAAAAAAATCTTTAAAAAAATGGTTATGATTCTAAAGTACAGACAGATGCCAGAATGCAATCTTGCGAGATATAAATAAAAAAAAATACTGATCTATGTACGTGAATGAGAGCACAGTTTGTTTCTAAACTAGAACATTTTTTTTTGTGTTTTACACAAATAATGGTTTACGCAGACGGTCACGTTTGCTCCTTTACTAATTCACGGAGCAAATTGTATTGAAATATTTATTTAGAAACAAGTGCAATGATATAGAAAAATGTAGGAATGTGCCGATCATCGATATATTAAATACCATGCTAGCTGTTAGTGGCCGGCGTCGCCCGAGTGTAATGTCGTTTACATTATTAGAGTTTTCCTAGGATCCCTATTTTAATTTTTTATAATAATTAGCCTATGTTACTCAGTGATAATTAAGCTTTCGCCTGGTGAAAGAATTTTTAAAATTGGGCCATTAGTTATTGAGTTTATTCATTACAAACAAAAATACAAACATCCAGATCTTCTCTCTTTATTATTAGTGTAGATGTAGATTTCGATGGTTCCGATAATAGATAATTGATAAAAAGGGTCAAGGCTCATGTACCTACTCGGTGATATTATAATAACTTGGAATGAAATAGGTATAGAACTAAGTAAGAGAAAGAGAGTAGAGTAATTTGACTAGAATCCGTAAATTATTTTTAATTTTCGATGTTCATTGTCAGTAGGTACCTACCTATATTGGATCACAAAGTAAAAGGATTGTTGGAGGTGTTGGAATTAAGTACCTATGTCATGATTATATTATTATTACTATGAGTTTGAATACCTTGAGTTTTTTTCGGTAAGCTATAATTACCTAAGATAAATAAATATCCTGGGACATTGCTCACACACGGAGGATATACAGACATGTACATGCCCTCAAATGCATGTCCTGTGTGGGAATCGAACCCACGACCTGCGGCGTGATAGGTGGAATGTTAACCAACCGCGCCCGTCGATGATTAATACAATACAAATTTTACCATTTGAGATATAGTAAATTTTGATTGATTATTTACAACGAGAAGTTTGCTGATTGTTTATAATAATTTATTTTTATAGTACTAGTGCTGCCACCTAGTATCTATTCCTGCAACTAACTTTGGAAAGGTTAGTCTACCAATGTATGTCAATACTTTATAGTATGCGGTATAGATGGCATTATGTTAAGGAAATAAAAATGGTTATTAATATAATATTATTTATTTGGTTCAAAAAATGCGCGCACTTATTTGAACAAAGAAGTCCTGTACTTATAAAATAAATTTTGAACACACGGAATTTATAAATTCTAGGGCATCTTCAAAACACACCTTCACATTTTGAGATAGGTATATAAAGTTGTATTTTGGTCGTTTTAGTTAACTAACTCTTAAATTATTTATTTATTTACATAATTTAACTAAAATTCATTGATCTCCTATTATCTTTATTCACCAGTCATTACTTCAAGGAATTCTGTAACAAAATAAAAATATCAGGCTTTATTCATATTGGCATTTCTATTACAGGAGCACTACCAGGTTATTATTTAAAACAAACGCCATTAAATAAATAGATAAATAAAATCTTACCATCAAAATCTACCGTTCCTGAGCCGTCAGCGTCAATCTCTTCAATCATGTTGTCCAAGTCTTCAGCATTTAGCGTATTGTCCAACTCTCTGAAGATTTCTTTTAGTACCTCTGTCGTTATGTAACCATTTCCTAGAATAAACAGCAGTATCATAATTTTAGGTCTTCCTTTCTTACCAATACCTACTACTACCTAACTAATGTTGTGAGAGAGAATCCAAAAAAAGACTTGTAAAAGACCATCACATTTTTTAAAATCATATTTGTTTCTGATTAATATTCACCTTCTTTATCGTATAACCTAAAAGTTTCCTTTAATTCTTGTTTAATTGCTTCATCGTCTATTTCCTCCTCAGTCAAGAACTTAGCAGCTAGTGTACAAAATTCTTCGAATTCCAATTCTCCGGAACCTGAAAATAAAAATAAGCTTTATAATATTTACGTTAAGGTTGGATATGCAAAATAAAGATGACAGTGATAATCCAATCAAATGAGTTACGGAGTCGTATGTGACTAATAAATTCACCCTTGGCTAATAAGCCTCAATAGCCGTGATCGTCTAGTGGTTAGGACCCTACGTTGTGGCCGTAGTAACCCAGGTTCGAATCCTGGTCACGGCAATGTGTAAGAACATTGTCACGGAGAGGTGTATCTTTTTTTTTATTTTTCATTTAATTTTTGAGAATGAAATTTATATAGTGAAATGTATGATATTGATTATATTTATAAGAAAACACCTGCAGAAAACTACATACTTTGGAAGACTGTGCCAGATTATGGAACAGCGCCACCTATGATCAAGTCATGATACTATTTAAATACTTAGAAGCTACGTGCAGCGCCATCTAATTATATCTCTATGAACTACTTGTGCACTAGGTGTCTATAATATAAATACATATTAATGTATGATTTTAATGTAAGCGGAATAAAAACAATAATTACGGTCTTCATCAACTTCCTCAATGATTTCCTTCAACGTCGCCTCGTCCAATTCATGACCTAACATATCAAGAATGGTTCCAACCATATCTGTGCTGATAACACCCTTTTTCTCGTGGTCAAACGCATCAAATGCATTCTTGAGTACTGAAAAAAGATTTAAATATCGAAAAATTATGATTTTATGTAAGAAATAGACAGAGAAGATTACATTTTCTGAGATTCACTAGAATAAAATATTTCATCAATCATTATTATCAGAATTTGTTGACATACATGACATCAAAAGGAAAGACAAGCAAGATCTAATAAATGTCTGAAGAAAACAATATACGTAGCAATGAAAAGAGTTTGTAAAGGTTAAGATAAATACATAAAGTATCCATAATAAAAGGGCTTTCAGACCACGTAATTAAAAATTCATGCTTGCTTTAGTAAACAAAGGTAAGGTATTCCCTGAAGAAAAAGGTGAGAAGTGTTTAAAGCTGCATCTTACTCATAGCGATCGTATCGTTGCAAATCTTAATAAAATGACGTGATGGTTAATAGTGTTCATTATAATTTTAGCATAATCAATCCAGATAATCTACTGTTTCTCTAAACGGGGGGGTCAAAGAGTTTTGACGTTTGTAAAAAAATATTGAAATATGTAATTTCGTTACTCACGTATTAACTGGTCCTTATCCAACTCATCCTGTGCATGAACACGACACATGAAACAAAACAACGTTAATTTTATTAAAAAAATCATTAAATGCATATTCCGCCACAAAGAGGATTAGGTTTTAATCCTATTATATTCAACACTAAAATCACTCATGATTTTATGTCACGCACCATTATATATTGATCTGCTAAATCAAACTTCAGCTGTAAATAATCTCTGAAGACCAGGTTCAGCTTTAAAAGATTGATATTCATTTTGTGTAAGCCGTTTTATAGATCTTCGTGGCGACATGGTTCCGCCTAGTTGAAATACTTTAGGGATAGACAACAGTTTACATTTTTTATTATTACATATTATTCTTTATTATTGATTTATTATTGCGGTACCTATATTTGATCAAAGATTATTGCTCAATAAAAAATGTTGGATGACCATAATCATGATTTAGACCACGTACCCATACAATTTTTTGCCTCCAGGACACGCATTGTTGTCAATCAGATGCAGAATCTATATGAATCTAAGCTTGTTTTGAAAAGAGTAATTGCTGAGTTTATTGCCGGCTCCCATCAGAAAATTGCATCCATCCGAACTGGTCAGTAGAGTCATACTATTTTGTTTTTTTTGTTTTAATATGCTAGGCTTATGTGTTAAGGAAGTTGTTATTATCAAGTCTAAATATTGAATAATTAGGTACCTCAAATGATTGTTTTATAAGTAACTGAAGAGATTTCACGAAGAGGCTTCTAATATTTTCTTACCAACAAATTAAATTACGGGTGAAACCTTCTTATTATCCATTTAAATTAAACAGCTACTTAGGATAGAGCAAACGTTTTAGTTGACAGTGTTCTGTTACTGAGTAACTACGGGTGAGCTGTCACAGCCTCTCATTAGTTATCTTAGCTCGGGTAGAGGAAAATGTCTGATAAATAAAAACTTTTCTTCTACGAATAAAGAAAAACCAACTAGGTACCATTATATTGTTTACGTAGTTCGATATCCAAGATAAATATTAAATAAATTCTATAGGTGCTTATATTATTGACATTACGTGTGACTTGTATTTTGGAGACGTCATTATAAAATCGGGCTCTCGCGCTGTCGTAAAATTTACTCTTCAAGAGGTTGCGTGGAGTTGAAACTTCCACACATTCGTTCATAATATCTTACTTTATCACAGCATCTACCATGTCTAGGTATCCTGTCATAACTTCAGTACAAACAAAAACAACTATATTCCACCTTTCCCCACGATCCCGAGTTGCACAAATAACTTTTGTTTCAGTCACGGCTTATGTGTTAAAAGTTTCCACGCTTTTCATCGTAACGTATTTCGTTAGTAAGTGCTTCTTCATAAGAAACTCCTCTTCCTCGCGAATATGGTATCTTAAGACCATATTCGCGTGTCAAATATTAAGGTAGGTTCCCTTACTGACCCGTCTCAAATTTTCATGCTGTATAGTTTCCCCATTACCTTCAGATTACTGACTCTTCGAGCTTATATATCACTTTTGTATTCTAAGGATGTCCTTGTTCCATACTCTGACTCATTATAAAATTCTGAGCATAGCATGGTGAGTTACTCATGAGAAGTACGGCCAGTAGAAAAAAGCACAGCATGTCTCTGTTTTGTGTGTCTGTGTCTCTTGTGTAACTGAAGGAGCTACTAGTCCTTGTGCACAGCCTTGGGTAACGTTGTTTGTTGATACTTTTATATAGTTTAATATGTTTTTTGATACCTAGCGTGCAAAACCACCTTGACTCTATAAAGCCCACAAAGTTGTTACGAAACAACTTTACAACAATTTTCATGTAAAGTTTAATATTAAAGTTTATTTTTGTTATCATCGTATTGTAGAAATAACGTTTTATTATGGCTGCTGCGTGGGAGGACATTAAAATCTAAGTTATGCAAAAGTGATTTTTTTTTGTTACCTCTTGACGCCCCAATCGAGATGAATAGCATTTAAAGATATTTTAATCCTGTAAAACAAATAACTCCCTCGGGTACACGGGTAAACCATGAAGTGAAAACTAGGTATATAATAAATATAAGATAAAATGTTGTGAGCCTCTGTCTATTTCGCGGATGATGTTCGGAATCCTAGGATCGTGGCATCCAATGTTGCCGACACTGGCGACGGGGTCGCTAGATTAGCCGCCTAATTATAAATCATGTACATCATACTTTATCAACAAGCTATATATATCAATTACTATAACAATGCGATACAAAGCGCAACGATTGTTTACGCAGATCTAGAAACAAATGAGCTAATTTCAAATGATTCTTAAGGCGATTAACAGCTCAGTGGGAGTGACGTCGAATGAAAAGACAAAGGTCGCGGGTTTGAATCCTACAATGAGCTTCTACTTTCAGTGAAAGTCAGGAAACCATAGCACGGTGGTAGGGTAGTTTGTAGTAGACGCTTTGCTGGCTTAAGTTAAAAGTCTGTAACCTATCGGTGTGTTCCAACAGCTACACTTGAGAGCTTTGAGCTTCAAGACTTTGTGTGCTTACCAACGTGGGCCACATCATCAGTAACCATGGTGAGATTATAGTCACACACAGGCATATACCTACAAAGTAAAAGAAAAGAAAACGTAAATATCTGAGTACATGGTAAAATATGACTAAAGGTTGTGAACTTTAAACACCTAAAACCTAGCAGTAGAATAACAGGGTTACTTTACTTCATGCTACGAAGTTGGCAAGCATACGGTCCACCTGGTGTTAAGCTGCTACCGTAGTCTACATCTACATCTACATCTACATCTACATCTACATCTACATCTACATCTACATCTACATCTACATCTACATCTACATCTACACTAATAATAAAGAGAGATTGTATTTTTGTTTGTAATGAATAAACTCAACAACTACTGGCCCAATTTTAAAAATTCTTTCACCAGTAGAAAGCTAAATTATCACTGAGTAAAATAGGCTAAATTTTATTTGAATAAAAATATATAGAGTTCCCTAGGAAGACTCCAATAATGTAACCGAAATTTCACCCGGGCGACGCCGGCCACGAACAGCTAGTTGGTCATATGGACGCTTGAAACATCTGGGGCAACCAAGGGCATCACTCACGCATTACTCGGCACTGACCCTTCCTCCATCCCCAAAGTGCTGTGGCAACCATACTCACATGCATTATGTTACTCATAATGTTTATACATACTGCTTTATACCTAGTTATTATACATTATTTATTGAGGACATGATTCAAGCAAGAGAGAACACCATTCTTATAGAACCTCAGGGGAACAAGATACAATTCGATAAGTGTCTTCTCTGCTAAGACACTAAATTAATCCTAATTATCCTAACTAATATTATCCTAACTATATAATATTATAAATGCGAAAGTGAGTTTGTTTGTTTGTTACGCCTTCACGCCTCAACTACTCAACGGGTCATCATCATGTTTGGCATGCAGTTAGCCTATGGTATGGAGAAGAACATAGGCTACTTTTTATCCCGGGAACGCGGGTGAAACCGCGGTGGACAGCTAGTATAGTATATATTATATATATTATTATTAGTATTATAAATGCAAAAGAGTGATTTTTTGTTTGTTTGTTACGCTTTCACGCCTTAAATACTCTACCGATCATAATGAAATATGTCATGCAGATAGCCTATGGTATGGAGAAGGACATAGGCTTTTTATTCCGGGAACACAGGTGAAACTGCGGGAGACAGCTAGTTTAATTAATAAATCAATAAATGGCCTGGGATATTCTTCACAGACGGATTTCTGGTCCCTAACTAAGCGGAGCTTATAATGTAAACTAGATAACTGATATTAATAATAGTAACAACGCTTTTAATATCAATTAGGCTGCATTAAATATTGAAGCTTCGAACGCATAAAGCCGTTTCCACACGGAGTAGGATACAACCAATAGAAGCACCGGAACAACTCTGCTTGGTACTCATCAAGCAATTTCCGTTGGCGGTTTTAGGTATGGAGACGAGGCTAACAAATGCCAATAAATCGATACGTGAGTTCTCCCTTAGAAATTGTTGTTGAACATTCAAATTGTTTGTGAATTATAGATATTTCCGTACTGTCACACACAATATTATATTAGTAATATTATTTGAAGGAATTTACTAATACACAACTAATTGTGGAATGTTAATATATGTATGGTGTTCTTAAAAATACATTCAAATAACTCGTTGGAGGAAAATAATACCATAGAGTAAATAATATAGTAGGTACATTACACTAAACAAAAAGGTCATAGTTGCTATATCATATAATCATATAGTTTTTCAGTCCTTTGAATCTCTATCTTCAAAATAATTTATTTTATTACGGAAATCTACGTGCCCAAAAATAATACGATTTGCGATCACATAGCAACGGCTTTATCCTAAATTATATGAGTTATACACATACTAGTACACATAGTTATATTATACATATACGTCGAAGTCTGTTCCAATCAGATTACAAGTAGAAACTCCGATATAATTTATAAGGTGGAATTCCTACGCTCAAATAGGATGTCGTCTTTATTACGTTATATATACGAGCAACCTACGCATGTAACATGATTACACAACACGAAATGGTTAATTCTAATATTTTCTATTTACCAACAAACATTTACATATAAAAAAAAGTTGGTCGCCGAATTGGAAACTTCAATCTCGTTGAAAGCATTTCAGCCACTCGGAATAATTCATGACAAAAATCTGCATAATGCGTCAAATATTTCGCTTCACATCTTAAATACATTATTAAATGATGTATAACGACTTACTAAAAGTTCAGCTGTCTCAGCAATTATTAAAAAAAACTTTATTCAGTCATTATATAAGACACTTATTTTCACTTTTTAAATATAAGCTAAAACAATACTTCGTAAATAATATGCTTAGTTAAATATACACATTCTTTTTTTTTCACAGACATCACATTATAATAATAAAAAACATATACATACACTGTACAGTAAATACACTATCCTGTATCGAGACGAGCGCGAGCTGCGGTAGGTGTGGTGACGAGCCGTTCAACAAAGGGTTTTTTCTATTTCTACCTACTTAATTTGTTGTATTTTTTACTAACTTTTATTACTGTACCCACGGAACAATAATTAACTTTTTAACAAAAAAATAAACCGCCTTCAAAGTACACTAAAAAGTATAAAATAACTCTTATCTGACACTGTTTTGAAGTGAGCGAAATCGCATGACGTGTTCTATAGAAAATATTTCGCTGACTTCAAAACAGTGTCAGATAAGAGTTATTAACCGACTTCAAGAAAAGGAGGAGGTTCTCAATTCGGATGTTTATATATTTTTTTTTTTTTTTTATGTATGTTCGGGCATAACTCCGTCATATATAGACGGATTTGCAAAATTCTTTTTTTTTTTAACTATAATGTTACCATTGAATTATTACACAATTCAATGGTAACATTATAGTTTTAAGTTTTTAATAATTAAGTTTCACCGTCATTAAGTACTCATATGGCATTTAGTGGCGGTGATTACCTACCTATTCAAAAGGATGACTGCTACGGTGTACGGTAAAACTCGAATGAGTTTATGTTGTGCCGTAATAATGTAACATTCATTGAATTATTACACAATTCAATGGTAACATTATAGTTTTAAGTTTTTAATAAATAAATAAATAATAATTTATTATAGAGACAAAACTAAATTGACTCGAACGAAGTATCTTTATTGTTCACGATCATACAAATCCATCAAATCCCTCTCGGATTTTCTGATAGATATCTAGAAAATACTTATATTTTAAATGTCTAAGCTAAGTAAAACATAGTCAAAGGAATCCAATAAACTTATGTATCCAAAACTTGAATAATAAATAAAATACAGAATCAGCCGTCGAATGTGACTGCTGTCTGTTTACCCAACTTACCTATTTCTCGACGGACAAAATAAAATTACTTTAACTTACTTCGCAATCCATATCCATATATTTTCGCTGACTTCTGAAAACAATAAGAATCGCACATTGTTTCCCTGAATAACAACACAGTTTATCTGTTCAAGGCACTCCAATTGATTTCAATCGAAACAAAGGCCTGTAGTTTAAAACTTTGTTCATAATTTAAAAGAATACAAAAATGTTGGAGGTTCTTAATTCGTCTGTGCAAGGGTGAATTTTCCATGAAGGAATAGCGAAAAATTCCTTAGGATATGTGATTCTAGGTAATTTCTACCTGCGTGCCAAATTTCATTACGATTGAACCTTGGAGGATCAAGAGATATCATTTATTAAATTAGTAGGATTTCATTAATTAGTCTCTTATTAGTAACGAGTATTAGCTAAATTTTTAAAGTAAACTTTAACGCTAATCTATGATTTTTTTTTATCTCTCTATAAGATATCTAGATGAAGTGATCATTATAAAATTGCTGTTCATTGCTTATTCATAGCAATAGATTGAAATTGCTCGGTTATTTAGTTGTTCATATATCTATCTAGCGTACCAACTGTACAGTAAAGTGTATGCTAATTCGTATTTCGGCATTTTCAGCACAATTGCTCTATTATCATGACGTTTCATATGTACTATAGTAAAGGCGTCTGGTGAATTATTATATACGGGGGATAATTTCAGCGGTTCGCTCGCAACATTCGAATGCTCCACAAATAAAATCGGTATGTGGATGCACAGTTAATAAACAAACAGTAACTGCACCTGCATTTGAAGATATTTTGATCGAAGTAGTTTTAAGGACCTTTGAATCTTTGAGAACTTGTTGATGACCTATAAGGCGCCGATCCCACAGAACAGAACTGGGAACTCGGAACTCCAGAACTCTCTAGTTCTGGAGTTCCGAGTTCCCAGTTCTGCATTCCGTGTTGACTATTGTGCACACAGCAAGCAGTCTAGAGTTCGTTAATTGCCAGCTATAACTGAAATAGTCTAATTATAAATTTGCTACCTATACCAGGCCTGTCTCACTCCCATGTTTAGGTACGATTTCGCGCTAACAGTCTACCGGAATAACGCTAGTCGGTTGCAACGCGCCCGCACCGAAAGACGCGTATGGGTATAAATACCTACGTACTTATATAAAGTGTTTATTGTTCTTATTTTAACACTATTTTGTGTTGGTTTTCATAGTACTAGATTTTTTGTTGTTGTTTCATTGTATTGTCCTAATGGCCTTTCTGACTTTATTAAGGTCGCGTCGGCAAGATCTAATAGGCTCGTTTTGATAGCATACCAGTGTGTCAAAAAGGGACAAAGATAGTGCGACCTAAGGAGACACCCTAAACTTGTCTAAACGGGCCACTAAGACCTCAATAACTCATGGGAATGATTTTTAACCGACTTCAATAAAAGGAGGAGGTTTCTCAATTCGACCGTAAATATATTTTTTTATGTGTGCTCGTGGATAACTTCGTCGTTTATGAACCGATTTTGATGTTTTTTTTTTTTTAGAAACTGTTCGTAGTTCCAGAATAGAGAGTGAACTCTCTTCAAATGTACAAAAAAAAAATTTACGTCTTTATAATACTAATATTATTATACACTAATGAATATACATTAGTGTAGATTTTACATCTACCTTTTTAGAATAACTAAGATTTAACAAACCACTATTTCAAAAATCATAGAATAATATTCAGAAAAATTTAACAATTCTAATTGTTATTACGTCCTCAGTATATCCTTTTTTAAATAATTCTTTAACTTTATTATTTTTTATGTTGCGAAGTTCGGCTGACGGCCCTGGACTAGGTAGTCGTGCCGTTTCTTGTCCCGTCGTCAGTCATTCCAGATTTTATATAATAACTTTCTGCTCTAATACTAGTTAGCTAGGATATTTTAAATGTCATTATTCACGAAAGGAGAATAGTAATAGGTACATACATAACCGATAAAGAAATATTGAAGATTCATAATACGTTATTAGACAACCCTATCGTAACACGTGCCGCGTCATACAGGATAGAGTTATATGATAGAAAGAGAGGGAAGTTGTAGGTGAATATAATTTTAGCCGCGCAGCGCTGCGCGAGCTGGATTGCGCCTTATTACGTCGTTCCAAGAGTCGCTTTTTATTTAAATGTAGTTTTCGAAGTGGGTTTTCTGTACGTAGTACTATTGAATATTCTGTGCCTATACTTAGTTGTAGTTAATTCTTCGTTGTGCATTTTTGGATCTTCCTATTTTGATAATTTTACGGCCTAAATTGAGTGAGTTCTAAGTTTCTACCTCAGCAATATCCTGATATAAAATAATAACACTAAATTAAACAAATTCCCAATGGATCACCATTACAATAATAGATCCAAAACAAATAGGACCTATCGGAACTATTATACGAACAAGCTCTCTCATCCGATCACTTGTTTGTCTAGTTTTATTTTTATTGAAGTACCAGTTGAGCCGATTTCGTATTCCTATTATATTGTTGTTTGAAATCCGGATAAAATAAAGTTTTTTGTTAGTGTTGTAAATGTGCAACTACATTGAACAAACAAACCAATGTTAATATTTGTATAAAAAACATTCTTACCAATTTAAAAATGTTTAACCACAATCTCACCTTGATAAGTCATTTGTGAAGCGAAAGTAGCAGAAGTTAAGCTACAGCTGGTGAGGCTGGCACTTGGATGGGTGACCCCGCCTAGTGGTATTTCAAATCGAGCGTTTTTACGTCCTTTGGAAGGCACGTAAAGCCGTTGGTCACGGCTATCACTTGATTGTGATAGTCATTAAACTAGTTGGAAGCCTCTTAGGCGGCTTAAAAACTATAAGCTCTAATTGACATTAACAATAGGTATTCGTGGTGTAGGTAGTATTTGCCCTTTCCCTTTCATCATCATTTCTGTAAGGAGGCATGTGCTCAGATGAAGTCCTGTGGCCGAAGGTGGTACTGAAAGCCTGGGGACCTGGCTCTCACGTGCAGCTGTCGTAATTAGCCAGTATATAGGTGTTTGGAAAGATTTAGGGTCGTATCCAGCCAGCGGGTACAACGTACAAACCTATCACCACAGTACTGTAGTTTCTTCACGATGTTTTCCTTCACTGAAACCTCATGCTCAGTGTAGGTTTCTTATGCCACGGTAAAATCAAACAATAAGTCTTTTTCACCGAACCTTTACTGTATCCGAAAAGGGTGAAGAATATTATCATACAATTTTCTTTTTTGCGATCTGTACGCCTAGTACAGTAGTACCCAACTGATATAGACTAGGAGGGCACGACAGAAATGGTAACGATAAGGTAAATGGATGAAATCGGGTTCATCGGATAGAGGATACCTCTCTGATGCCAAATAAGTCGGTCTGCCTGCGCCAATTGGTTGCGTTATCTAGATATGGCGCCTGAAAAACGGTTTATCGTGACCGAAAAAAAATGATAAGGTAAATGGCTGAACTCGACGTAGAAAGTAAGTACTAGTTGTACTGATGTCAATTTAAAAAAAACTGACCAAATATTCGGTTGCGTTATCTAGATATGGCGGCTGAAAAACTGTTTATCGTGACCGAAAAAAAATGATAAGGTAAATGGCTGAGCTCGATGAATCATGGAAGTATTAGTGCATACTAGCTTAGTAATAAAAAAACTGACAAAAATTTTGGTTGCGTTTCGTAGTTATAAGCGATCTACGTAATAATTATCAATATGGATAATTTTATTGTTTTACGGTTTCGCGGAATTTACATTGTCAAAAATATGTAAATGTTATTAGTGCCACCCCCTCCCTTTATACCCCCCGCTACTCCGCCTGCACTGAGCGGCATTCACGAGTCAACAGACATAGTATAAGATTATAACATTGTTGTGAAAGATATTTTGCACTAGTTACCTGCACGAGCTTACAAGCAATGCTTACTCGCGCTGTTCACGAGTTGACAAAAGTGTTTTATTATATGTGATATATGTCAGAATTAATGTACCAGATTAGTGAATATAGTGTAAAAATTAAAAAGTTGTGTTGTTTAATGAGAACTCTTTAAAAAAATCATCATCATCATCAGCCTATCCCACTGCTGACCCTCCTTTCACAAATGAGGGTGAAAGGGACTGGACAATACTCCACTACGCATGCCTACTGCGAATTGGTGGAGGTAGGCTAGTGGTCAAACTACTGTTGGAATTTTTCAAGCCGCCTAGTAGGCATCCTACTAGCTTAACGATTATCATAATTATGTTATAACCGGGACCAATGGCTTGACGTGCACCGAAGCACATAAACGCTCGATTCGAAATACCACTAGGCCCATCTAGGTACTAACTACGACGGTGGTAGCCAATCGATTAAAAACGGCTAATCATGCTACACCACGAGCGCATTAAAAAAGTGTTAAAAATTCGAGGTAATCATATCTGAAGTACGCAAACATATAATTACCAAATAACATAGATTGTCATTGTAGTTATCATTTATCATGTTATAAAAAGTTTACAGCAGTTAAAAGTACGTCCACTTTATTTCATAAGTTTACTAAGAAAAACGCAGTACCAGATACACATAATTGATTACCAGTTACACAGTTGAAGAAATTCTACCTACAGTGCCTAATATACCGAGCACACCTTAATATTTATATTATATAATATTTTTGCTAAAAACAAAGAGTCCATTGCCTGTTTGGGTATATGGTCGGGGTCCCTTCGGAGAGTGTGGCCAATCCAGTTCCATTTGCGACGCTTGATCTGTTGGTCGATCGGTGTTTTGTGGCTGCGTTCTCGGAGCTCTACGTTCTAGATTTTCTCGGGCCAGTGGATAACGAGAATTTGGCGAAAGCATCGGTTGACAAAAACCTGGAGCTGGTGCCAGATGGCCTTGGTTACTTTCCATGATTCACACCCGTACAGAAGAAGTACAGACTTCACATTGGACCCGAATATCTTGAGCTTAACTCAGGGTCAGCTTCCGAGACTGCCATAAGGGGCGCAAATGCACGAAAGTTGCTCGGGCCTTGGCAATCCGATTGTTTGCGACATGTATGGCTGCAAAACTATGTCAATTCAGTCAACGAAGATCGCCATAAAATGCTTTAAAAAAATAAACAAACCTAATAAAAAAAATGATTTTACAAGAATGAATGAATTTTATGAATTTTGATGCTTCTTCAATGCCACCTTCAAAAGTAGAATTGGATCAGCATATTACGCGCAAGATATGTATGGAACATATGGAGCAATGCCTGTTGATAAACTCCCAGTAGTCTTTCGCCAGTCATTAAATTAAAGTAAATTGTTGATTCTATAATAATTGTAAAACTATCGACACGTTACAATAAAAATCTAAATTCATAAATATTATGGGAAAGTCCGAATACAATTTTTGCAACTAACTTTAATGTCTTAAATAACTAATATATTGATTTCAAAATTCCAAACAGCAGTTATTTTTTGCGTACGGTAGATGGATAATAATTGTTGGCGTGTTGCCGCCAACAACATCACTATAGGTTCATGCCTACCAGACAACTAAGCATTTATTTCATATAATACTCAAACTATAAAAGAAGATGAATATAACCGCTCACTGCTGGCGGGGCGGCGGGAGGTATAAAGAAGGGCGCCCCCCTCCCTCACCGATATCATTTTCATATTTTTGACAATGCAAATTCCGAGAAAACCGTAAAACACTCAAATTATCCATACTGATAACTGTTACGTAGATTGCTTATAACTACGAAACGCAACCAAAATTTTTGTCAGTTTTTTTATTACTAAGCTAGTATTTGCTAATACTTCCATGATTCATCGAGCTCAGCCATTTACCTTATCATTTTTTTTCGGTCACGATAAACAGTTTTTCAGCCGCCATATCTAGATAACGCAACCGAATATTTGGTCAGTTTTTTTTAAATTGACATCAGTACAACTAGTACTTACTTTCTACGTCGAGTTCAGCCATTTACCTTATCGTTTTTTTTGGTCACGATAAACAGTTTTTCAGGCGCCATATCTAGACAACGCAACCACTTGGTGCAGGCAGACCGACTTATATGGCATCAGAGAGGTATCCTCTATCCGATGAACCAGAGTTCACCCATTTACCTTATCGTTACCATTTTTGTCGTCACCTCCTAGTATAATATGGCTTACCGATGTACCTGCGCAGAAGATACATTTTCAAAGCGCAGGAAACGCTATTGGTCGGCAGCTGCCGCCATGTTAGCGCGCGCCGTGCGTGACTTGCGAGTGAGGCGGAACTAACAGCTGCAGTGTATTATGAACCTTATAGTAGTCTTCTAAGGTTGATTGTAAGTTTAAAGCATTATGTCGTTAATCTTCGGGGCCATACTTTCTTTTCTGTGCGAATGAGGATTCACGATGCGCCATATCAGGGTACCCAACTGATATGGCGCATCGTGAATCTGTACTACTGTACTAAAAACATCGTGTATTTTTAAGGATACAGGATATACTATTTCGTTGTATAAGAGTCATGTTTTTAAAGTTTTAACCAGACAGCATTTTAGGAAAATACCACGAAATTCATAAAAAAGTCTTGGTGTTTGTATTTTACACAAAGAAAAGTACCGTAGACGGGAGGGTATTAAAGTTGCACGAAACTTTAATATATTAACTTACTTACCTAAATAAAGATTTATTCGTGGAAGGCAACACAACACTTAACACAGATTCATAAAATTTTATTATATAACTAGAATCAGACTGCTGATGTAGAGATAATGGGGTCTCGACAATATGAATACAATATCCCGTTAGACAAACAAAATATATGTCCTTGACAAAAGTCTTATTATGATAATATCATTTCCTTGTATCCGTTCAGATGATTTTCTTCAAGACGGCTTGAGTAATAAAGTTAGCTCTGAAGACATATTTTTTTTTCGAACAAAAATCTGCTTTTATTCAAGATCAATAAATTCCCCTTCACAATAAGTAAGAATGTTGAAATTACAAACATTTAAGCAGGATTTTTTGATAGAGGCTTGATTTTAAATTAATGTACAGTAACCTAAATACTAGCAATCATTTTCTAAAC
The DNA here is from genome assembly GCA_951394255.1 of Polyploca ridens. Classification (NCBI taxonomy): domain Eukaryota; kingdom Metazoa; phylum Arthropoda; class Insecta; order Lepidoptera; family Drepanidae; genus Polyploca; species Polyploca ridens. The sequence continues at coordinate 14,252,938 of OX596247.1, read as the reverse complement.
TAAAATAAAGCGTACAATGTTCCCCGCAATCCCATTAATATCGGTCGACTAACTCTGGAGACGTCACACTCACATAGCATAGCATCCGCAATATTTATAGCTCATTTGCAAACTTGTTATAATTGCTTCAGTGCACGTCGTGGAATATAGCATCTGCGCGACCGAGACTCTACCGAGACATCTCCCGGGATTTGTTAGGGTTGTCACACTCATATTTTATTAACAACATCAAATGAGTGTGGGTTTTTTATTTAAAATGGCTTAGGATATTAATTAACGTTGAACATTAAAGAAAAATTTAAACACTAATGTATGAAAAACTAAATCTTAATATTTATAATTATATGTAGTTAGTAGAAAGAAAAATAACTAAGCTCTAAATTAATGAAAAAATTGCGGGCAATTTTTATTAGTTCATTTTTGTTTCCCAAAACGTCCTATTGTGGGACAAAAACCTCCCATGTCTCCCTCTATTCCTCCTTGTTTTTTTGCCCTGAGAATCAGTATTTACGGAAGACTAATGTTACTTCATAAAACTATTAGTCCATAGGTTGCCTGGAAGAGATCGCTTCTTAGAGATAAGACCGCCCATTGTACAGTCATAAATTTTAAGTACTTTTGTTATCTTTTTTTTTTGTGTATTATAAAGAGTTATCTATCCATTAGTCTAGACAAAGATTGGCTTTCATTCCTCCACCACAGTATGTACCACAACTATACATATATAATAAAGCGAAAATGCTTGCTTCGTTCGCTGACATCCAATCATTATCGTATCACTGCAAAATCATAAATCATTAAAAGGAAGTCTTATAAACTTTTTACAGAAATTTCATATTTGGTAAAGTCTACCTCTGGAAATGTTTCTAGTTAGTAGCAACCCTAAAATTACTTACTGTTGTAGTATCTTACAATGTTGCTATGTTTAGGACACTTCGACGATACCCGTTTTTATCGCTAGTGATGTAATGCGAACATAATAATTATTTGTAGATGGGTACTCATTAAATACGTGATGAAGTGTTTATGGTTTTGTTTATGTGTTTACATTAACATGTTTATTAAAAAGATTTATTTACTTTGAAAATATTATGATACATAATTGCCTTACAAACGTGTAACGGAAGTGTATATCTACCTTGTAACTTCTTAGTAACAATAGGTACAGTAGTACCCAACTGATATGGCGCGTCGTGAATCTGTCGCACAGAAAAGAAAGTATGGCCCCGAAGATTAACGAAAGAATGCTTAAAACTTACAATCAACCTTAGATCACTACTATAAGGTTCATAATACACTGCCCCTGTTAGTTCCGTCTCACTCGCAAGTCACGCACGGTGCGCGCTAACATGGCGGCAGCTGCCGACTAATAGTGTTTCCCGCGCTTTGAAAATGTATCTTCTGCGCAGGTACACACGGCTACAGATCAAGCTATACATTTCCAATATAAGCTGACCTCTCATTGTACAGAAATCCTATACAATGCGAGATCAGCTTATACTGGAAATGTATAGCTTGATGTGTTGCCGTGTGTACATCGGTAAACCATATTAGTTGGGTACTACTGTATATAAGGTTAGCTGAAAAGGGTGTACATAAATGCATCATGACCTACATAATGTCAAACAAAATTTATCTTTTGTTTACAAAATTATAGTTGCACTGCAGCACGTCTGGCGGTATCTTTATTCGACTTAATTTTAAATAAAAGATAGGGATTCACCGCTGGCTTTTCCATGAAAAGAGATATATGCAAAGCAAGGAGATCTGTTTGCCCGAGGAGAAATGTAGGGTCAGTTAATCCACAGGCCGCAGGCTTATCTTACAACCGATATTAGGCTTAATCTCCTTTGTTGTCAAGAGACGTTTTCAAATAAAGTTCCTTTGAGCTATTTTATGTGTGATAAGGTCAAAGATATTGCGCCCAGAAATTCCTATTCACTTACGCCAATATATTGTTATCAGTAAATATTTACCGCAGATTAAAAAAGCTAACGGCATTTCCTACTAGTAAAACCTAAGAGTTTTACTCTTAGGTTTTACTAACGTTACTACGTTAACCTAATATTTAGTATATTATTTACTCTGTGCATACTGAATAAATGGTCACGTAAATACTTAATGTCATATTTTTTGTCAATGAAAGTAAGTTGATCGAGGCGCCGTTACCACAGCGAGCGGTCTAGAGTCCTGCGGTCAGAGTTTTGCGATACTATGCAGCTCTTTTGAACATTACATACAGCGACCGCGGTAGTCAAGTAGAACGCACGACACGCACGTAGAATTTCGACCGCAGAACTCTAGACCGCTTGCTGTGGGATCGAATTTCGTTAAAAAGCGATTTTTCAGTCATATCCAAAGAAACATACCAGTACGTACCAAAGTTCAGAAGAATCGTACATTTAGTAGAAAAGTTTGTAACTGAATATAACTGAAAACTTTCAGAGTATGAGCTTTAACAATTCTATTTGTAAAGTGCATTTGTATATCCCGTTTGCTTTAAAATGGAAACAAAACTTGGCACTCACCTAAACCTTTTTTTAGTTTCAGGTAGAGAAAGATAGTTGATTAGTTTTGAATCGTAAATTATCTTCCTAACTATACAGGCGTTGTTTTGGTCAGCGACAAGCGATTCAGGGTCGATAATACAAATGATACTGGTGCTAAAAAAAATAGAAAAAAAAATACAAATTTTGAAAATCATGAAATAAGCTAAAGTGTTGACATAATACTCAACGGGAGTGCGAGGGAGTAAAGGGGTGGGGCGATGGCGGCTTGCGCCTAGCTCTAGTCTGTGCACGTGCCTAGTAACGATACTTTGCGGTAATTTTATTTCAAATTGAATAAGCTATTTCTCAACATATTTACAGTATTTAATGGAACTAAGTCCATTTTTGGGGAATATATATTTTGTACTACCGCTCCTGGGTCGCTTGTCGCCGACCAAAACAACAGCCTGTATAATGCGAAAGTGAGTTCGTTTGTTACCTCTTGACGCCCAAACTAACCAATCGTGGTGAAAATTTGTTGGTACCTAGTCTAAGATCCGAGTTACCATCGACCTTCACCCATCTGTTAAATGGATGAAAAGTATTTTATTACATTTGTATATTCTAAAGGCTTCATCTATACATATAAAATGCTTTGTCCTGAATGACTGACTGACAATCAACGCACAGCCTAAACCGCTGATCGTAGAGACCTGAAACTTGGAGGGTGTGTTCTTTGTATGACGTAGGCATCCGATAAGAAGGGATTTTCCGAAATTCGACCCCTAAGGGGGTGAAAAACGGAGGCAAAGTTTGTATGGGACAACGTGATTCCTTGGTCCGATCTACTTAAAATTTTGTATAAAGATTCCTTAACAGAATTGATGGAAGACGTGTTTCATATTTTATTGAAACTCATCACCTAACGGGGTCAAAAAGGGGTAGAAAGTTATTTTAGGGGTGATTTTCATCGAAGTTGATATCAATACTTCTTAGTGCTTTTGATTTAAATATTCTTTTATATTTGACATTCCAATTTTAAAGAGTATTGCATTGCACCGTAGACGGAGATTTACAGGTAGACAGGTCAAGATACGTATATGTCAAAGCGAGTACATGTGTGAGCAGGACTAAGTGTATTTTTTGTCCCTATCTCGCGTATAGGTTTTTATTGTTTGACTTCAGTGTCGTTGAGATCAAAAATGTTTGTGTAAGTATATATAATATTTGTTGATGAGAGCAGTGAAACCCTAATTGTATGAAATTTGTGACTTTGTATCAGCGTTGCCAGACGTCCCGATTTTTTGCCCAAAATTGAACGTCCCGCGCGTGACAGATTCATTCCCGCTTTTCATCATCATCATCGTTGGACGTAGAATTTATTTATATTTATTTATTGTTTATAGGCCTGTGTTTGACCGCAATCTCAACATGGTAAGTGATGATGCGGCCGAAGGTGGTAAGCACACAAAGCCTAGAACGAACTGGCTCTCAAGTGCAGCTATCGGAACACACCGAAAGGTGCTTGGCGATAGATTTTGAACTTGAGGGTGGTAGCCAGCCAGGCGGGTACTACAAAGTACCCTACCACCGTGCTATGGTTTCCTCACGATGTTTTCCTTCACCGAAAGCTCAAGCTCATTGTAGGATTCGAACCCGGGACCTTCATCTCGGTATCCGACGTCACTACCACTGAGCTATCATCGCCTTATTAAGACTGCGTATAAAGCAAAATAACAATCTTAGAATTGAAATTTAACCAAGTAAATAGTATTTAAATGAAAAAATATTTTTACATGGGTATTTTCATTATATACGCGAGGGTTCTGCCTGAGCAAAAACATAATGGAATGAAATTTCCTCGATAGAAAAAAATCACAAAGCTACCTCTAATAATAATGAATTTTCGGTTTTATTCGTTCATGGTGTATCTAATTAAGACAAAAATTCGATAAATAATATCACTAACATATGACATAGGGCTGCTACTAACAATTTTTTAAAATATTCTATACTTTACGAGTTATTTAGATAAAAAACGCTTAGTTCATTTTTGTTCCGCGGAACACGCTATCTCCATCTCATTTGCACGCGAAGATTAGACATAAGTTTGTTTCATCTGACATTGCCATATTTTTCTGGCTTGGTACGCACTCTTAAGTGGGAATAAAGACAACACTGCACAGAAATGGCACCAGCCACTCCCTTGCATCTGTCCGCATTATAAATGAGGATGCAAAACGCTGTGTCCGTATTTTCGGTATATCAACAACGTACGGGTGAAACTTTTCCCAGCGTCTTGTGGAAAATAACATAATCGAAAAAAGGGGAAAAATCTCCGAGAATCGATTCCCGTGATTATGGAACTATTAACATAGGTACCTACAACTTTCTACGGAACCCTCGGTATGTGATTCCGACTCGCACTTGGCCGGTTTTTTTAGTGTGTCCCGCTTTCGGCGATAGAATCCTGCTTTTTTTACTCAAGGTGTTCAATCTCGCTGTGACTGAAAAAAAATCTGGCAACGCTGCTTTGTATATATTCTCAATGATATTGTTTAATGTGTAGTAATGGTGAATTGTTGTGTAATTGGCTGTAGAAGCCGTAGTGAACGAAATTAACCAAACATAACCTTTCATCGGTCAGTAGTATTTTTTCCTAACTGATACAGTAAGTAAATCAAAGGATTAAAAGTCACTCAAGTGTATTTTCTGTCAATATCATGCAAATTTTATAGATAATTTCGTCAAAATACAATAAAAATCCAATTATATATGTAACTATGGCGATATGTCGAACTATCGCTATCTTCTTTGCTATACGCTGACAGCCTATCTATCTACAATTCTCTATCTACGCATTGCACCAAGCTTTTATGTGATGAGTTAACTTTTTTTAAATAAAATCGGATTGAGTTTTTAAACATTTTTGTCTGTCGGTTCTGGTGGTTCCGGTTCATAGTTGATGTTAGGAGTACAGTAGTACCATAGTAGTACCCAATTATGGCTTACCGATGTACCTGCGCAGAAGATACTTTTTGTACATTTTCAAAGCGCGGGAAACCGCTATTAGTCGGCAGCTGCCGCCATGTTAGCGCGCACCGTGCGAAAGGGCGTGACTTGCGAGTGAGACGGAACTAACAGCTGCAGTGTATTATGAACCTTATAGTAGTGATCTTTTGATTGTAAGTTTTTAGCATTCTTTCGTTAATCTTCGGGGTCATAAAATAATTTGTGTTCCGTGCAAAAAATTCAAACCGTACGCGGGTGAAACCGCGGGGGTCTGCTAGTACAAAATAAAAATTATGTTAGGTATAAAAAAAGTAATTTATATTTTTTTTATAAGTATGGCCAGGATTTTTTACTCGCGATATTTTTTTAGTTACTTTTGATATAAAATACTTTTCATACATTAAACAGATGGGTGAAGGTCGTTATTAACTCGGATCCTTTACTAATATATTATAAACTGAATTCAATGATTACTTTTTTCCCGGAAAAACATAAAATCAATCGAAAATATTGGATATTGTATGTAGTGACTTTCTAAAACGAATCTATAAAGCTGAAGAGTTTTCTTGTTTGTTTAAACGCGCTAATCCCTGGAACTACCAGTCGGATTCAAAAAATTATTTCACTAATAGGAAGCTACATTATTCCCGAGTGTTATAGGCGATCTTGTAAACACGGGTGAAACCGGGAGGACAGCTAGTTTCATAAATAAAACTACTTAATTCATCACCCTACGACCCTAAAAGGAAAAACAGCTCCCAAAAGATAATTGTAATTAACTTAATTCAGTAAATTATATTTAGGACTTCCAAGGTACATTGTATAGGATGAGGTTAGCCCATTTTAGAGGTGATTTCGCATTCCCACCACAGTACCCACTTTATGCCGAGATTTACAACGGAGCAGCGGAATGACTTTGAGTGATGTTGCTTCTACGGCGCTTTAGACCCTACGTAGGTATGTATAATCGAAGAAAACTGTTTTCCCATGGGTTTATCCTTGAAGTAGAAAATACACAATGTTTTAACGTTACACTGAAAAAAAGGTTCTACAAAACCAGTTATGTAAGTTGATGTTTTGTTGTCGGGAAACTAACTTTAGTTACATTTTATCAAATAATTTAGTAATTAACCATAACAAGTTTTGTTACTTGTAAGTTTTAGTTCGCAAATCGTTATTGGTTGCAAATTTTGTGTTACTCTTAAATAAAAAAAAAAATCAGTGTAGGTCCTCTGTATGCATTGAAATATTACTACTACTTATAGAGAAGCTATCATAACCAAAGTTTATGTCCCATTTTTTTAGAGTCAACTAAAGTTCTCTTTAGCGCTGAAAAAATAATTCGTCGTCTAAGCAACCAGTAGAAACACTATCAGAATAGCGCTTTTAGGAGTATTTTTCTCGCAAACACGGTTATTTTCACGGCGCTTACGCGTTTCTTTCATCGTTCTACAACAATGTGGCCGGATGGCCTCCCTTGAACGGAACATAGTTGTGATGTGTGGCGTCTTCTCTATACGTAGTAATAATAACTCAATGTCTATACGTCCGTTAGTGATTATACAAGGTAATTGGTAAAACACTAACAACCTTGCAGGACTGTATTACTTACACCATAAACAACAACTTATGTTCTATGACTTTTACAAAACATAATACCTACATTTACCAAAAACAAACTTTCGATATAACTTTTTCTGTCTAAAACATTTCAATTCTGTGTTTTGTTGTATTTAGGCCTCTAGAAAACTTCTTTTGTTATGCGTATAGTTCGTAACTTTTAGAGCGTTGAATTTAATTGTTTATTTTTGTATGAAAGTTTAATGAATTAAACTGATAAAGCCATAGAACAAAAGTTCTTGTTTATGATGTAAGTAATGTAGTCCTGAGATGTTGTTAGTGTTTACCAAAAATCCTGTATAAGCACTAACGGACTTACAGAGGATCAACGATCAAACATTGTGTATTTTATTTTAATAACTAATGTAATGTAACACAGTAATGCAAACTTCTTTATAATGACAAAATACTGGTTACTAATAAAAAAAATATTAGACTGACCATTTAAAAAATTTGAACTTCGAATCAAAATTTTCCTAGTAGGCTTGTCTTAGGTCCGTGCAGAATAACGAATATATAATTATACAAGTGATCGCTGGGTACATAAAATAATATATAAACACAATTTCGTTAACAATTTATTATCTTATAAATAACTTAACAATTATGTAGGTAACATTAGGTTTGATTTACTTTAACATAGTATGTAAGTACTGGTAGTTATTTGTATATTTAAATAGTCAAATTTTGGAAAATCAAATAGACTTTTGGATAAAATGAAGTCTTGTTGATGATTGGTTAGTCATCTCCACCTGTCATAACTTCCATGAATTCTGTAAAAAATAATGCGTAAATAATACTTTCATCATCAGTATTTTGCTTTGGTCCTATGAATTGTCTCACTAAATAAAACATATGTAACAAAGAAAGAAGATCTCTATCATTATTAGGCCTAATTGGCCAAATTGCAATTACTGTTGTTTGTTGCAAGGCTACGGTAACCGGTTGCCGTGTTCATGTTCAGTACCAATAGTTGATGGTGATCTGCATCGTTTATAAACATTTTTGGCCTTCAATGATTCAAGGCCTAGTAGAATTTTATTGTCTCGGTTATTGATACATATTTCTTTTACAACTTCAAAAAAATATAGGACAGTCAGCAATTCATAGGTTTTTTATTTTGGTTCGTTAAAATATTGTTAGAATACCGAATTTTGTTCATGTTGTCTATATAAATATGATACAATATTTTTATTATTATAATACTCATTCAACATAGCTGCAAGATGTATTTCATCGTTAATTAAATTAATACTGTCTAATGCTATACTGAAAAATATCGTACCAATTAATTAGTTTTCATTGTCAGTGAATAGCAAGTTTGATTCTCCTTACAGATAGCAACTGAATGGGTTGCTTTAACTTATATAAAAGGCTTTGCTTACAACAACTTCTGTTTTCAATATTATTTTGTTCTATATTAAATATTTGAATAATCAGTACTTGATTTTATCATGTTTAGAATTAAATTTAGGGTAGCATACAAAAGTATATTCTTATGTAAGTTTGTGCTGTACACCTACACGTAGTACGATACAATACCATTTTAACTGGAAAGTCCATAGTACCTATTGCAAGTTAAGTTAACTAGACAGATAATGGATGAGATTTCTTCTCTAAAACCCTAGTTTCTTTACTTCTGTTCTAAGAAAAGGATCTTACAAAAATTTACCATCTTTAGGAAACCTTTGAAAAAAGTTGGTTTATAAACTCATCTTACCATCAAAATCAACGGTGCCTGAACCATCAGAGTCAATTTCTTCAATCATCATGTCAAGTTCTTCAGCACTTATTTTATCATCTAGCTCTCTGAGGATCTCTCTTAGGACACCGGTCGTGATGTATCCGTTACCTAAAATGAAAAAAAAAGTAGTTTTATTAAAATGCCAGTAAGCGACACAAGTAGTATAAGGTATTCTTTTCTGATTGTATAACATGTTTTTTATTTTAACGTTTCATGCTGTTTTGTTCTCTTTTATCTTTTTGTATTCGTGCTGTCAAATTAAATCTTGTCTTTCTATCATAACTGGATTCACATGCGGTCTCATCCGCGGTCCTCTATTTTATGCATTAATGGTGTATAATGTGGTTTCTACACTCTTAAGCGGATAAATCGGCGAGAGCAAATAGCTCTCAACTGGATTTCATTTCACTCCCTGAAACTGTGCAGAATTTCCAAACCTGGTGACTAGAGCCTTGCATTGATTTGCCATTGATTGATTGATCACGTAGGGAGAAACAACTTCGACCGAAGGATTCGTATGGGCTGGGCAGCATTTGGAAAACTTCGTCAAATCTTTCAGTCACCTATACCGCAGAGTCTAAAGACAAAGGTTTCAACCAGTGCGTCCTGCCTGTCATGACCTACAGAGCAGAGCAGTCCAAAAATTTAAGTTACTCAGTGAGCTATAGAAAGAGGTACGCTCGGGGTTTCTTTGGAAGATAAAATATTCAACGTGGTCATCCGACAAAGAACCAAAGTAACCGTCATATTAGCAAGGTGAAGTGGCAATGGGCCAATCACATCTGCCGAAGAACCGATGGTCGATGGAGCAAACGAGTCTTAGAGTCTTGTAAAATTTTGTGTGGGACGCCACGCAGCCCGTTGGACTGACAACCTCAAAAATGCAGCCAGTCTGGGCTGGATTAGGGTAGCAATAAATCGGAAGGAGTGGCGCACTCTGGAAGAGGCCTATGGCTAGCAGTGGACTGATAAAGGCTGATAATGATTATGATGATGATTAATCTGCCAGTCCGTCAGTTATACATAGTGTTCCAAAAATTCAACGATAAGTGGGCACTAGAGGGTTGACCAGTTCATGACAACTCGAGAATAAAAAAGAAATAAATCATGTCTCGATTTTCCTCAAAAGATGGTATACATTAGTTCCTTTTAAAGCCTATAAGAAAGGTTTTTGGAAATATCATTCATGAGGAAGAAGGGGGCGCGGGTGAAACCGCGGATGTAAAACTAGTATTTAATAATACCCTTAAGCATTTATATCGCAGAATAGAATAATAATAAATATAAAGCGTGTTTCTCTGAAGTACTACTTAATATAAGCTGACGTGTTTCTCTGAGGTTCTTAGCTAGAATTGAATACTAAAAAGGTGGAATAATAATTTCGAAGTACCTATACTAAGTAGCTTATGTGTTTAACAGTCGGGGAATATTAGCCGAAAGCCAAGGCAAGGTTAAGGAATATTTTTCAAGTTTACATCATACTTTTTCATGTTTACACTTTCTTTTCTCTTCCGGTTTAGTCGATGGTTCAAATCAATAATCCAGACGATCCTATTCCTTAGTGATTAAGACCGTGCTTACTTTTCTCACATGTCATATGTTTTTCTAATAATTTCTAATAACAGGCAACTGTAAGCGCCGATATGTCAACTGCACTAAGCCAGTTTCTAATAGGCTTGGTGTGCTTAACACCTTTGCTCACATATTGTATTACAATAGTGAGATTGTGGTGTAATGCAGACATATATTAAACACGAGAAAAGTATATTTCAATTTTTTTTTTTATCGTACGAACCATTTATTTAACTTTAACGTCATTTAAATTCAGCATTCACAGTTGCCATATTCTCTCTTTTAAAAAAATGCCGGTATATTGCTTTTTCAACCTACAAAATGCAAGACCGGTACATAAAAAGTAATGAGAAAATATTGTTACCTTTGTTCAGGATACGCTCAATACCGCTCGACACTCGTAAAATAATATATGTACTTAATAATATTATAAACGCGAAAGTTTGTGAGGATATTGATGTTTGTTACTCTATCACACAAAAACTACAAACCGGATTTGGGTGAAAGGCATACAGATATACGTACGGCCTTACTCATAAACGCTATTTAACTAAATCTACTGAATAAATGGTCAAATAAATAACGTCACCTTGCTGTCATTGTCAAACAATTTGACGTTATTTAGATGACCACTTAATCAGCTTATCAGTTAAATAACGTTTTATGAGTAAGGGGGATAGAATATACGGTGGATAATTTGAGAGATACATATAAAATAGGTCTCTCGAGAACGCGGGTAAAACCGCGGGGTGGAAACAAGTATATCTATATAAATAAAAACCAATTACCCATTTATGAAAGATCATCACTTGAGAACACCTATACCGCTTGGATTTTTTTTATTTGTTCGTAATTGTCCGGACAAGGTTGTTACGGAAAGAAAAATTGGGAAAGTTACCCAGAAAATTAGAAAATTTTGAAAATCTGGAAGTGCTTTCTTCAATGTGATTTTTTACAGTAAAAGAAAATATTAAATTTAAACGCACGATAAAAACTTCTGTTGCATCAGCTAAAGAATAAAAATATTTAGCACATATTAAATGTGACCGTAGCTTTATAACATTTATTGTTATGATTTAATAAGATGAATTTAGCATGTTAATGGTATTTAATAAAAACATCAAACGTACTATTAAACTGACAGCGAAAAGATTAATTTGTTGCGGACAGAAAATCATGAACGCACTGCCAAACATAATGAGCAATGTATGCAAAAATGAACACTGTTCCATTGACCCTGATAATGACGAATTATATGTTTTTAAATAAAGTTAGATTTCTAATTGTTGTAATTTAAGGCATTTTTAGATGTATATTTGATATTGGAAAATTTTACACCAGGAAATAGAATTAGGTAAGTACAGAATTAAATCCATTCTGTTTTTCTCTACCTACATATTTTTCATAAACGGCAATCTGTCAGATGTAAAATAGACTGATTATATTAAATTATGCATCCAAAGAAGTTAATTCAAGGAAAGTTTGTTTGCCAAAGTAGTCATTTGAGAATTGTATTCATTCATACTTGAGTTTTCCTTTCTAGAAAGTTGTGAAATTATGAGTTTTATGAAGTTTCATACCTTCTTTGTCGTATAACCGGAACGCCTCTTTGAGTTCCTGTTGCATTGCTTCCGCATCTTCTTCAACCATAAACCTAGAGGCCAGGGTCACGAACTCTTCAAACTCCAACTCACCAGAACCTATAATAAATTACCAAAATCAAATATATCACGCCATTGCCCATACATTTTAAGCCTGAATATTAAAAACTGTGGTATCAAAACTTACATAATTCTAATCCTTAATATTATAAATGCGAAAGTGAGTTTGTTTGTTTGTTACAACTTCATGCCTCAACTACTCAACAGCTCTTCATGAAAATTGCCATGCAGATAGCCTATGGTATGGAGAAGGACATAGGCATAGGCATTTTTATCCCCGAAACGCGGGTGAAACCGCGGGGGACAGCTAGTAATTCATTAAACGCTATTTAACTAAAATATATATAAATGGTCACATAAAAAACGTCACATTGTTTGACAATTACACTGAAGTGCTCGATAAATACATATGTGACAAGACTGTTTTAGTTAAATAATGTTTTATAAATAAGGGTGTATTCCTTGAGGTCCCGAAGTATTGTAATTATCTCTAACAGTTTACAACTTTAACGAGCACACATAAAATCTCATTAATCTCTTGGATCGTAATAAAAGCTAAAACTATCTTTATTAGCTTTTGTATCTGCTATATAAAGTTCAGTAAAGTTTGACAGTTAAACCCTAAATGGTTCGTGGTTCGCGAAATAATTTCATTTGTAACAAATTGCTTATGTTGAACGATGTGCTAGTCACTTTAGATACTAACGAATCTTTCAATGAGCTTGAAAATGAGCTTTTATAGAGCAATATTATTTATTTTTGGTTTTGTGCAATCACAAGAATTGTTTCATCAGAAATGTAAAATTTAACAGCGACAACATGCTTTAACAATAATGTTTACTAAAAGCCAATTTTTCCATCGTCAGATATGTTTTATCCAAAAAATAATAATTGAAATTTGACTGATTTTATACAGAAAAACTGTTAAAAATAAAGTTAACAGACGATGGAAAAATCGGCCCTAAATTCTGATGCTCTAATCATTTTAACATGATAATTTATTGAAAAAAGATCATTATAAAAGTGGAATCATACTTATGTTGATAATACTTATAGCGAGAAAACTATTCAATGTTAACACAAAGAATCGCTGAGTACATCTTACTGAGAAAAAGCTAAAATCTCTATCAAATTAAAACTTAAAGTAATACAGAACTCTTCATTATTTGAATGCTACGTTGTATTCAAAACTCACCATCCTCATCCACTTCATCAATAATTTCTTTAAGGGATTCCTCAGTGACTTGGTGACCCAACATGCCGAGGATTGTGCCCACCATCACTGTACCGATGCAACCCTTCTTCTCATGATCGAAGGCCTCAAAGGCTTTCTTGAGAACTGCAAGAGGATTCGGCTATTCAAAACTGATACATATACTAGTATATCACTGATTATATTTTGAATAAAATGGTACTTACTGATGATCTGTTCCTTGGGGAGTTCCTCCTGAAAAACGTCACCAAAATATTATTAAATTATATTGTAAATTAAAAACTGTTAATATTTAATATCACAAACACTTTCTAAAAACGCAAAACTTTAAACTGCCAATTCAAAAGCTCAGAAATTCTCACCATTTTTCACTGAATTTCTAAAGATATTGTATAATACAATAAGCTATTGTGTACCAGAGCACGAGGAACACGAGTCCTTTTATCTGAATAGAATGAGCGACTAGTCGCAGTCGTGCACGGATATCACCCAGGTTGGCTCGGGTGTCTGGTGGCTTGGGTTCACCTCCTCTTACACATCACAAGTCACTGTATATTTGCTTCGCTAACCGCTTTTAACTGTTGTTGTTAAGGTCAATACATTATGTGCAGTTGCCGGATATCTCTTGCACTTGTGTGCAACACGCCAGCAAGCCAAGTACGTATATCATTAAATTAATTAATAGATTCCGCTAAAAATTAATACCAATTAATTTCAATATCACACTAATCTTGGACCGTTGCCATAACTTTCGTTGTTATTTTTATTGTATCCAGAAAAAAATATAGGCCGTTGATAGATTTAAATAATAATTGATTTATCGACCCGTGACTTAACTGTTGAAACAATAATAAAGAGCTACGTCTATATTATGATTCAATCGATAAACTTTTTGTTTATTACACGTTCTCTGAGCATTTCATTATAATTAATAGGCATCAGCTATAAAACATGAAAATTAATGTCATCATTGTTAATTAATTGGTTTGTTTATTTCTTTCATTGTATGTAAATATCATAACAATGAGTAAATGTGAAAATGCTATATATTCAGCAACAATGCCTTAGTTCCATTAGAACTGATTAAACTTTCGCAATAAATCGAAGTTGTGTAAAAAAAATGATTATAAAGAATTCGATTAGGGGGTACTGCTACTATAACGCATACAAATGAATGTAAACAAGTGCAGTGATCTAAATAAGGAGGTGAGGAGGCAGGTGTGGCTGGTCATAGACAGTGACATATTTTCTTACGTTTCCATCTTCCCATCGTTGCCAACTAGGGCCAAATGTACTGAAAAGTTAATAGAAGGGGTACAGTGGAGATAGTTTTTCACGGAAAACAACTGTATGTTGTATATTTTATACTGAGTAAGATACGGTGCTCTTGTATAGCCTTGAGTTTTAAAGAAGCGTCAGGTGCTATAAAGTTGTGGAAAGATTTTATCAGAGCAGACACAAAATGTTCCTGGCAAAAGCCATGTACTAGAGTAAAAAGCATGGCCAATAAGGAAAATATTATAAGTCCTTGAGTTAGTACGCTCATCTCATAAATATTTAATACTTTCATTATTAGGAATCCTTCCTCTCCAGAATGACTTAGGCTAGTGCTTATAGCTAAGAAGTATGATTATAGCTATAAAGAGAAATAAAAGTAGCTAAAGCTGTTATTAAGTGTTTAAAGTGCTGCTTGAAAGTGACGATTGCGTATTCCAGTGAATTAGAATTTGGTCGTTTTTTTAACTTAAATACCAACGATATGCATTTTTTTTAATTTGTGCATGCTGTGTAAACGTGTTTATGGTTATAGTCTAGTTAAAATTTATATGTACTAATTCTAATGCTTGTAAATCGACTGTAGCCTGTTTTGTTTACCTTATCAAATAAATAAAATAAAATAAAATATGACAAATATTGGTAAATAGAGTATTATATTTAGCTGTTTTCGTCGAATTCGTTGAAATGATAAATCATTCAAGTTAATCAACGGCCTTTCTAATAAAACGCTATTTAACTAATATACTGATTAAATGGTCACTTAAATAACGACACCTTACTGTCATTGTCACACAATGTGACGTTATTTACGTGATCATTCAGTATGTTAGTTAAATAGCGTTTTATGAGTATGCGTCTATCACACGTACCGCAACCATACCACACCATCGCGACAAAATGAAGTCAAGCTGATATTACGTGTAAATAGTGTCGCTGCGGCTTTTTGCGTTGTGGTACCTACAAATTATTAAAATGTGTGTACCGCTAGTTCACGGTGTCGCTGGTGGTTGCGTTGTGTTGGCGACGTGGCTGCAGTATGGTCGGTTACACACAATCGGTCGATAGTGACGGCAAAATTTGGTCCGTGAGAATTCAACTATTTATTTTCATCAAATTAGCGCCCGCCCACGTGATTTGGTTGTGATATCGCGGTTGTAGTGTGGTTATGTTACGTGTGAATAGAGCCTTAGCGTCTATTCACACGTACAGCAACCATACCACAGCGTCGCGACAAAATGAAGTCAAGATGAGGTTATGTGTGAATAGTGTCGCTGCGGCTTTTTGCGGTTGCGTTGTGTTGGCACAAAATGTTAAAATGTTTGTACCGCCTTCTTTACGATTTCCCTGGTGGTTGCGGTGTGGTTGGGACGTGGCTGCGGTGTGGTCAGTATCACACACGCGGTCGATAGTGACGGCAAAATGTGGTCCGTGTGAATTCAACTATTAATATTCATACAAATTAGCGCCCGCCCACGTGGTGTGGTTGTGATGTGATTGCGGTTGTAGTCTGGTTGTGGTACGTTTGAATAGAGCCTAAGAGGGTAACTGTTTGACTGTTTTATGATTCTTTAAAAATGTTTCTTTATTCCATTGATCATTTTGAAAACAAAAGAAAGTTACAGTTTTTTTATGTGGCTGGGGCGAAATATTTATATAAATAAAAATGTACTAACTCAATATAATTAGAGCATCATTTGAGAACGGCTCCACCGATTTGGCCAATTCCTTTTTTGTTGTGTTCGTTCAAATTTTCAAATTCAAATTCAAAAAGCATTTATTCAATTTAGGCCCTAATAAGGCACTTATGAACGTTAACAAAATGACTCTACACTTATTCGTTATTATTATTATTACAAGATATTTATGAATGTTTTTTTTTGGAAAACCGGAAAAGTTGATAATTTCACCCGGGTGACGCCGGGCATGATCAGCTAGTCTTATATAATAATCACATTGTAACAAATTATAATGCTCTTACATAAATCTAAAAATATATATTGCTCTTTGCAAACAATAGTAAAGCAAACAAGATTGAGCTGCCAGAAAAGTCTCAAGTTCTTTAAACTTTCCTTATGACATTTGAGAACGTCATTTTTACAGATGGGACGAGACAAAATTATTTGAGCGACATTTATTAACGTCGGGGATACCTAACCGTGTATTGAATGATTTATTTTTTATTGTAATATGACTGACTCTTATTTGAGCCGTGTCTCATTACGGTATTTCTTTGCGGCATTAACTTATAAAGCAGTATTTAGCTAGATAATTTTATATCAATTGACATGATTTATACCGTATTTAAAAATGGCTTTAGAAACTTTGCTAACATAAATGTCATATTAAACGACAGAGCCGCCATCACTTATCAGTTTTTCATATCAATCGCAGTTCTCAATAAAATGTGTAAAAATGTATCGTGTATCGAAGGCGAAGGGCACATTTTGGTTATGATAACTCTGTGGCTACGTAGAAAACTACAACAAATGTCATGGCTTATACAAAAGAATGGAATGGAATAGGATTGCTATAATATGTTGTTGTCTACCAAACTTGCAAGATGAAAGCCATTCTTCAAATCCCTACCAGTTGTTCGCCAGATGTTTGTTTGATAACATCCTACAGTACCTAGTAACCTGAGTAAGCATTATCTATTTATACTTTTATAATTACTTGTTAGTGACGTCGGATACCGAGATGAAGGTCCCGGGTTCGAATCCTACAATGAGCTTGAGCTTTCGGTGAAGGAAAACATCGTGAGGAAACCATAGCACGGTGGTAGGGTACTTTGTAGTACCCACCTGGCTGGCTACCACCCTCAAGTTGAAAATCTGTCGCCAAGCACCTTTCGGTGTGTTCCGATAGCTGCACTTGAGAGCCAGTTCCTTCTAGGCTTTGTGTGCTTACCACCTTCGGCCGCATCATCACTTACCATGGTGAGATTGCGGTCAAACACAGGCCTATAAACAGTAAAAAAAAAAAAAAAAAAAATACTGACTGATCAACGCGGAGCCCAAACCAATGCCTGGGGTTATAAACTAAATTTTGCAACAAGTAGGCTAAGAAAGGCTTTATAAACTTGAAACTTACCATGATTACTAACTTAAATAAAGAATAGAATTTCTCTCTTTAGAAGTTCAAGGTTAGGGGGTATTAAAGTTTGTATGAAAGAAACCTACCGCGCGGTCCGATTAACTTGAAAGAAGTTATGCACGAAAGGGTACTATAAAGTTTCTGATTTTGTAGATGACAAGAATGCATTTGAATGAATTGTTCGCTTCGCAGGCGTACATATTCGTACATATTTAAAAAAAAAAGACTTGCTGAGTTTCTTGCCGGAGTCTTCTCAGTTCAAGTTGTATTTGGAACCGGTGTAGAGCTATTTGTTAACGTTCATAAGTGCCTTATCAGGGCCTAAATTGAATAAATGCTTTTTGAATTTGAATTTGAAATACCTGTTTTTGAAAATCGACCCCTTACGGGGTAAAAAGGGGTTTTTATGTTTTATGAGAAGGATTTTACTGTGTGTCTCGATTAATTTCGGTAAAGTAGGGGTGCAGGTGAAACCACGGAGCGGAATACTAATATACTTACTTATATTTGGAACAAAAAATGTGATATACAAACCGGAATCTTGCTGGATTCTTCAGTTTAAGTGTATTCCGAACCGGAGGTAGAGCTAAATGTAACGTTCATAAGTGCCTAAACTGAAAAGATAAATACTTTTTGATTTTGAATAAATTCCTGGTATTTAAGCAGTTTAATTAATTATGCAGTAATGCATCGTCACGCGTTTGCCGCCGTCTGCATTTTGGCATGCGCGGACGCATCGCGCGGGCCACATCCAATTAATGTTTCATCTAGTCGTAGCCTAATCACTGGTACAGGTGTTCCGCAATTAATAGCGTAAATACGCTTGTACTATTTATTAATAAATCTACTCGTTCTTGGTTTATGTCCCTTTGGTAATAATTTTGAATGCTGACGTAATTGTTATATATAGAAATATTATTAGATAAGTATGTATACAAACAAAAGCATTGCCAATTTATATTATCACAACAGTTTATTAAATGATCGACCCATTAGCCATAAAGAATTTTGTTTATTTTTTAGCTGATATAATTCTAAGATAAAATGTATTTAAGGAAAAGGAACTTTAAAGTCCTTTCAATTGGAACAAGTAATTGTATCGCTGAATATGACGTCACTAATTGTAGCTTCGATTCCCAACCTGGATAAAAATATATACGAGGTGGATACGACAATAAATGAAACCGACGTAAAGTACGATCAACTTTTAATATGGCAACAAAATCGAAATCGCAAAAAAAAAACTTATTTTCATATGATTTTGCCGCAATTTTTTTTTGCGATTTCGAAGTTGATCCCGTAGTAAAAGTTGTTCGTATTTATGAACAGGTACTTCAAGTAGTTTCATTTATTGTCGTATCCATATATGGACGGTCAGACCTTTGATAGACAGACAAACGGGCGTGTAGGCTTAGAAAAAGGGGTTTTTTTTTTGTATGAACATTTGAATCTTTTTAATGCAAAAAGTAATTTGTTTAATAAGGAAATATCGCTTATTTATGTAATTTAATAAACAATTTGGTAAAAGCACAACTATGTACTTCAAATTCCAGTATATTAGCCATGTAATCTGCATAATAATTTGGGTTTACAAAGTAAAGTTGGTAAAAGTCTGGTTTTACAAAATTTATTTACAAACTGCCATTAGAGTCTGGTAAACGAAAGTAGATACTCGAATTATTTGCAAACTTTTTATATGGCAATACAAAACAGAGCGAAAACCTATTTTTTTTTAAATTCCAGAAAGGTATTTCATATTAATTTTGTTACTTTTTTAAAATTTTCAGTCTCTACTTTCGTTTGCCAGACTCTACCTAACTCCGTAAGTTCTCGTAACTAAGGATGCAAAATAAAAATATATCAAACAAGGTCTAATTGCATTGCAGTTGATCCGGCTAACAACCACACCGCACACGAAATTCCAAAGAAACAATTTCCTCAAAGCATAGATTGTAGGGCGCTGAATAAAACCATTTCGTGTCAAAAGCTCCCTGATTCCAGTAGTTAATAAACTTGGTGTTACAAAAAAACTTGCCTTTTCCACTTTCATAAAGTAGAAAGTGAAACATGGCTAACAAAGCGGTCGAAAGATAATTCTGGCACTATTTACATTTCCGTTGCACTGCACCGGATAAGGAGTGTTTCTGTAGCCAAATTACTCGTATAGCCAGAACTATCTTTCTGAAGATTTAATATATTTATTAACTTGTGATATAGATGTTGCCTACATATTTGAGCCGTTTGGAGATTTTGGGCCCGTGGGGGCCAGGAGCCCATCGTATTTATCGCGAAATTTCAAAGCGTCTGATCGACGCTTCATGTGACCAGAGGGCTGGCGATTACTTAGGTCAGAGGATTAGCATTGCCATACAGCGTGGCAATGCCGCCAGCGTTCTGGGCACTTTACCCACTGGCAACGACCTGAAACAGTTTTCCTTTTTATAATCGGCTTTCTCCCCTTTTATTATTTTATATCTTTGTATTTGTGTTTTCTTTTTATTTTTTCCTATGTAAATATTCTTTATATTTCTATCTCATTTGTAAATATTTTCATCTAGTTTATAAATTAATCTTATTGTATATTGCTAAAAATTCTGAAGACTTTGTTTATTCCGTTTCGTAATTATTATTTGCTTTTATATTAATGAAAATATTCTTTGCTATCAGTTGAATTTTTAATTCATCCAAAAATATTCTGAAAGAATATAACGATAGCTATGTGATATTGATACTTACTTCTTCAAAATAATGAGTGACGTACTCCTTATTTTCTATAACATCAAAGTCACCAATTAATTTTGAGTGTTATTTGAAGCGCGTCGGAGTTGAACATCGGAAATCAGGAAACAAAGAAAGAGGGTCACCACAAGACCTTGCTATGAAACCGAAGCCGTTTCTCAACAACGGCACATGGTTGTTAGTTGACATAGTGTAGCCGCCTGCCAACCCTGACAATGTCACTGCCAAGTGCATTGTTCTTCATCCCGCCGGAAGAACAAGGGTTGCCAATACAAATTGTAGTCCGTTTCAAACTATTGTTAGCATCCGTTGCTATTATTTAATTTCTTATTACTATTTTTCAACTTTTACGTATAGTAATGATATGTATAGCACTGAGGGATAATGTAGCTTTCTTTTAGTGAAAACATCTTCATATATATACGGAGGTTACCTAGTACATCCAAAATAAGAAACGAATTTTACCTCTTGAAAAATATTAGTAACCTATTTACATTTGTTTATGTCACATTTTTGCTTACTTTTTCTAGTCTATATTAAAACACGGTTTAAAATTAATTTAAGTTGTTATTAATTCTAGAATCATTAATGTTGAAACTTCAAGGAGCAAACAAAGCGTCTTTGAAAACTCCTTTTACTTGTAATTCAATTTATTAATTCTACTTCATAAAGGGCATTGTATATCAATGGTTTGGTTGTTTGTTATTTCGTAGAAAATAATATTTGTTAATTTAATTGGTGATTGTCGAGAATAAAGAGGATGAAGAATGATGATGATGGAGAAGGACATAGCCTAATTTTTATCCCCGATGAAACCACGGGGGATAGCTCGTGATTTATAATAGTTATTTTTTTTACATTCGCGAACAAATTCCACGATATATTAAAAATTCAAATTATTGGAATTAAAGATTATATTTTAATTTAAAAATCGCCTCATTTGTTATTTATAATTAATAGCAGCAACGGTTTTATTCATCCAGTATTAACCAACAATTTTAATTTACTAGAGAATTGTGTAAACAGAGCTGAATGTATAATGTTATGTTGAAATAAATATAAAGAGGTGGAAGTAAAACGACTAAATGAATACACAAATTTATCAAACATAAAAAATAACTGCTTTCTTCCACTAAATACATAAATTTGTTATACCAAAAAATGTATATCTTATAAGAAATAATAACAATATTATATTATAATAACAACGATATAAATTTCCGCAGATGTCCGCGTACGAACAAGTGTCCCAGTAATATCTAGAGTAAACTAAATATAGCAAAATAAACTACACACTTAATTACAAATTAATAACTATATCTAACCTACAGTTGATTTTAAATGTGTATAAAAATAGATGATACGTCCAATCGCAAAGACAATGCTATGTCGTTAGCGCTGGCGCACGACACGAGCTTCGGAAACAACTGTATGAGATTGATTCGCACTGAGGACACACATTAGTTGGACGGGCATACGGGATCTGCATTTGTCACCACACGGCAGTCAGAAATTAGCACGCTACTAATGGACATAAAATGCTACGTACATTTTAGTCACTTTGCAAGTGAAAAATGATCTCAAATGATTAATGGATAACGCTTCCTGCGAAAATAGGAGATTTAAATAGAAATTAATGATAGCATAATTATTTCAAGCTTTCATAAGTCGCATCGTTATCCATTCCAAGTGAATAAACCAGAGAGTCACCGTTGTAAATCCATGAAACTGTCGATAAATCAGACCTTATTGAAGATATCGTTGAATAGTTATCCAAATTACGAGCTACTCGCCATTCAGCAAGTTGGTCCTCAGTCGGTTGAAGAGCGGATATATAACTAGGGGCGTTGCTTCCATTGCTTCTAATAGATTTATTTCTCATAAATCTGTTCGGTGCTATTAACTTGTTGTTAGAGGGTAATATAAAAATCTTCTTATCATTGTAAGGAGCTATAATATTATCGTCATTGATTAGATGGTTCCGCAGTGGTACTTTAGGTGGCAAAACTAAAGCTGTAACATTTTTATGTTTCACAAAAACAAGTCGCTTACTTCCTTTCAAAAGCCCAGGGTTGTTACGAATCAAACCGTAGACGCAAAGTGCTCCAAATATCAAACAAATTATAGCTGTAGTAACATACATGACTACCTGATAATAACGATATTCTATTGATGTCTGCATTGTAGATAAGTTATAACCGATACAATTTTCTTTATCAATAAGTCCAGAGCTTAATGAGATGGGGCAAAATGTATACTGAGCATCAGCATTAACATTGTACACTCTAATAAATCTGGGTAGAATATTTATGCAATATACTTCATTTGGGCACGAAGACTGATACCATATGAGACCATGTCCACTTGCTCCACGTGTATCTACTTGAACCATTGAATATGTTTCCGAGCTAAAGTAACATTTTACTTGAAGACTACTCGATTCTGGTAAATACAAATCATTACGTATTTCGGAAGAAAACGAACGTAATATTTTAACATCTTCAATATTCTCTAAAACGCACTTATTTTTATGTGATGGAGAAAGTACCCTTAAGGATATATTTTCTGAATCATTGTCGCATACTTCAGTCATCTCAACATAATCATTTTCTAAATTTGAATAATGAACATTAAATACATTTTTAGCAACCAGTTTAGAATAAGATTCATTGTTACAAGATCTTACAAATTCAGTAAATGACTTTCCTTCCATGTTAGCTGGCTGTTGACAAAATGGATCGACGAGCAGTAAATCTTTGATGACTAATAACTTCAAATCTTCCATCGAACAATCACAATGCCATGGATTATCTTGCAAATTGATTCTAGGCCTTGGATTTTCAAGTGACATTGCAGTAATAAACAAACCAGGTGCTATAGTATAAAGATAATTATTGTTCAAAAATATTACTTCAATTTGTTTCATAATATCAAATGTACCAGCTGCTATTGCCGTAATCCGACAGGAGTTCAGATAGATAAATTTACAACTTGCGAGTCCTATAAAACTATCCTTATCCAGTATATCGTAGAAGTAATTTGATGAAAAATCAACTGTGGTTATTTTCGCCAAGTTTGTCATTCCTGTTAAATTAACAGGGTTCCAATAATTACTATCGGTAACAGTGAGTGTGTTAAGGGTGTCATCGATAGCTCTCAGGGCACCGGCTTGTATACTTATGATATTACATCCCTTTATGTACAGTTCATTTAAATTTAGGAGTCCTACAAGACTGTCTGGTACTAAAGTCCGTATAGTCATGTTTGTAAAAATCAAACTTCTCACACCTCCAGTAAACTGGCTCATAAAGGCATCTGGTGGTATGTGCATAAGGTTACCACCATTTATTGCCAAGATTCGAATAGTGATCCGCATTCTTGATAAAAAGTTGACAGGCATCGTTGCATTGAAAAATTCTGGTCTATCTAGTACAAGAAAGACTTTATTGCAATTTGTTGCTGCATCCTGTAATGAACAATTTAAATTCATGTTTAAATGAAAAATATAATATACTACATGTCCCGCGTGGTTTCACCCGCATTCCAGAGGGATCATATGTTTTCCCGGGATAAAAGTATCCTATGTGTTAATCCAGAACATATTCTATCTGTGTGCCAAATTTTATACAAATCCGTTCAGTAGTTTTTGCGTGAAAGAGTAACAAATAGACATCCATACTCACAGTATTACATTATAGTAAGATACCTTTCCTTTAGTCTTATTTGGCAACATTTTATTTTCTAAAGTATTAATTATTAGTTTGTATTGTGGCGTGCAAACACAGACCCATTTATGAAAGTAAACACTCCCTTTATTACAAACGATGGTTCGAGTTAAATATATCCATCACTTTCTAATGTCAATTAACTAAAAGAGCTGGGTTTTACAAGACTCGACTTAAACCTCCTCTTGTAATAAGAGCGAGAGTGTTTACTTTCAAAGTTAAAGGAGAAAGTGAATTTGTTTGTTTGTTAGGTACTTCTTGATGCTTCATCGGCACAACCAATCGTGATTTGATACACAGATAGATCATAACTTGGAATAACATAGGATACCTTTCATATCTAACATTTATCCCGGGTAAACATTCGATCCCACAGGAACGGACGAAACTGCAGGGCGAAAACTAGTTAGAAAGAAAGAAAGAAAAAAGAAAGAAAAAAGATTTATTCAGGACAACACACAACATTACATTAATGACAAAATAATTAATTGGACTGTTTTACAAAAACCTTAAACCGACTTCAAAGTACACTAAGAAGTAATCAAATCCTGATCTGAAGACAATGGGACCAAACGGGAAGCGTACACATTCAAATAAAAAAAGAATTTTCCAAATCGGTTAATAAATGACGCAGTTATGAGGTAAAAAACAGAACAGAAACAAAAAAACAGAACAGAACAAACAATAAAAAACTACACAAAAATGCAATGTTGCGTGATGTCAGGAAGTTCTCGACTCAGCAATGTGCTTAGGTTAGTAAGAAAAACTAACCCTCGCGCTGATTTTCAGTCGAGGCCCACGTCCATGACATCACTAACATACAGTGACAAATATAGTTCATATTGGTAACCAATAAAACCTTACCCCAACAGCAATAATGATATCATCCTCATATTCACCATAATACGGTGCCTCTCTACATAGAACCTTGCAGTTGTTGAAGTTGCATCGGGAAGGGCGACTCAAAGCGGGTTCATAGAAAGTATTTTGAATAGACATTATGACTATAAGGATGAAACTTGAAACGGTGAACATTGCAAAAATTGTTTGGACCACTAGCCGTAACCAGCCACGGCTGCATGATGTATTCCTGAAATAGTAGTATTATAAGTTAATGAATACAATAAAAAAATTGGCGATTTCTTCGAATAATACCAATCCAAGGAAATTTCACTGAAGCAGAAAAAAATTCTACTATTGCTATTTTCTGATTGATGTCTTACATATAGCATCCTTCTTTAGAGTATTGGTACCGACATCAACAATGATAAAATTATTCTGTAGACGAAGACTGTTCGCGGTAGTATATTAAATTAGGTCCTAGAGATTCCCTTAGTTTTAAATTCAAAACCATAAATATAAATACTGGTAGGTACATATATGAAAGTTGAATTTATATTTGGAAAACATATAGGTGCAAAATTTTATCAAAAACACTCATAATTTAGACACTAGACCACAAACACAACCTAAAAAATAAATAACCATAAACTTTCTGGCACTTGTAAATCTGCTCAGTGAATTTAGGGACTCTTTTAGGGAGACATTGGCCCTGATTCTGTTGTTCACAACTAAACTGATTTTAATCTCACTATGTCTCTTTCTAACAAAGAACATAAGAAAAGGATGTAAGAAATTTAGTCCTGTCAAATTAGTCCAATGCTTGTTTTCGCCTAAATACACGCAAAATAAGACTGCAAAGATTAATTTGTTCTATCCTTTTTCAATAATGTTCGTAAGAAAGAGATGAGATGTGAATAAAATTAGTTTAGTGCGATTTACAACAGAATCGGCACCAATGTAAAACAAAGTACCTAAAGGAATTCAAGAACAATCTGTTTTTAGATTCGTTGTATAAAGATACTATAGTTTCTTATTTTACAGAGGACAAGAACTCATTTGAATGTATTACTTGCATCGCGGGCAACATTATTAAAATCATATTTTATTACCTATTATAAGAATTTAAAGAAAGTAAGAAACAAGTAAAAAAGAAGAATATATTTAACAAAGATTCGAATTTAAATAAATACTTGGTATTTACTAGCATAACTTACTAGGAATAGTAAAACGTTACAAAAAAACGACGAAGCGCTTCGAGAAAAGGTAGGTAGTGCCCTTTCGCTTCGCTTGGCTGTCTTGGCGGGGGGCACTTCCGTGCCCCCAGATTCTCCATTAATCAAAACTATATAAGGTCCTAATAAATTAGTGAACTTCCTCTTAAAGGATGAATGTATAGGTCATTAGTAATCAAAAAATAATATTAGAAAAATAATCCGTGGGAAAAAAAACTTTGACTTGCACTCACTCAGACTCTCCATACAAGAGGAAGTTCACTAATCAGTTTGTATTATTTGTTATTTCAATATCAATGTAAATGTGCAATATCGCAGAAGTTATAATACTGCAGCTATCAAAAAGTATATCATAATATATAATTACCTACCTTACAGCTGAAGATATAGCTTCGCCTTTATTAAAAAATCCACGCCGTACTAATTGCATTACTCGTAATAATAGACACGACAAAAACGATGACCGAAAGTAAAGACTAGCGAGGCAATAAAAAGCTCAGTTTTCATTTACTGATATGACAGACCATTCTAATAATCCATATCGTGATAAAAAATACTGATACATTAATAATCAGTCCATTAGAGGTGATGAGGATAATGTTGGCAAACAATGGGGTGATTGAGCGACGGTAATTTCACGGACAAGGGCGTATCATTATCTGGTTCTAGATTTCCTGGAAGCAATTAGATAATATACCTATAGTTTATTTATAATCTCAAACTGTATATTTTTAACCGAAGGAGGAGGTTCTCAATTCGGTTGTATTTTTTTTAATGTTTGTTACCTCATAACTCCGTCATTTATTAATCGATTTAAAAAAAAATAATTTGAAAAGTTCCACTTCCCGTTTGGTCCCATTGTCATTCAGGATTTTATTACTTCTTAGTGTACTTTGAAGTCGGTTTAAGTTTTGTGTAAAACAGTTCAATTATCGTTTATTTCCGACTTATTTTTATTCAAAACAAGTATTGAAAACAATATTATGAATATAAAATTCACTGAAATTCATAAAGAAGTTCCGTTTAATGTAAAATATTAGATTCTCCGAAACACGTATACTTAGAAGCTATTAATATTCCGTTCCCATCCACACTGTCTCTATTAATTAGGAGGTCACGAATTACCAATATTCAATGAGAATATTAATTTAATAACATGGACGGCTTGCGCATATTTTATAGGCTTCTTGTGACGGTTATATTTCCTATCTAGGTATTTTGTTAGGATTATTGTAAATAAAAATATAACGTTATAATTTTAGAGATGATTTTTCAATGGTCAAATAAGCGGTATTTTTTTTTACTATTTATAGGCCTGTGTTTGACCGCAATTTCACCATGGTAAGTGATGATGTGGCCGAAGGTGGTAAGCACACAAAGCCTAGAAGGAACTGGCTCTCAAGTGCAGCCGTCGGAACACACCGATAGGTGCTTGGCGACAGATTTTCAACTTGAGGGTGGTAGCCAGCCAGGCGGGTACTATAAAGTACCCTACCACCGTGCTATGGTTTCCTCACGATGTTTTCCTTCACTGAAAGCTCAAGCTCATTGTAGGATTCGAACCCGAGACCTTCGTCTCGGTATCCGACGTCACTACCACTGAGCTATCATCGCCTTCAGAAAAAGCGGTATGTGGTCATTTGAAAAGTTTGTATCATACTTATTATAGTGGAAAAGTATATCCAATATTTATCAAGCGATTGAAAAATCGGGCCTTGTAAAGTTAAACCTTATTTCGTCATTATGGAATTTCAAAGAAGAAAAACTCTTCTTTAATATTCCGTAATGACGAAATAAGGTTAGTATAGTTGTTGCGTAATCGCGGTGTTATAACCTACACGGCTTTTCCTTTCTTTTTAACGAACGAATGGATTTGTGTGCTTACTAAATTTAACTAAAAACCTTATAACTAAATAAATAAATCCCAAGAGATTTTGATCTAGGGCAAACACACGTTTAAATCCTGAAGAATCCAATAAATTATTTTCTGTGACAGTAAAAATTTTCTGTTTAGTTAGAACTACATTTTTTAGCTACTTTTGTCCCACTCCACCCCCACCGCTTAAACTCGACTTAGTTGAGAGCCGATAACAAATACTTGCCCTCATGTTATAACACTCGTGATTTACAGCGGGACTTGCTTCAGTGTTATCGACTTTACGTTAGGAACATACATAAATTTTAAAAGTTGGGAAAGCATATTCAGATTGGAAATTATTGTTACAGGTAAATTATTACAAAAGCTAGTTTTTTTAACTGACCAATTCCTAAAGCCAGTATAAAATATAGCAAGTTATATAGTATGTACATACTTACCCCCTTATTCATAATCGCTTTTTAACTAAATCAGTGTAATAGTGTGCCCTGTCTCACTCTTTCGGTCACCAAATGTCACCTGTCAGATAAAGACTTCGGAATTTTAGCTAATCAACGTGTGATAACTTTATTATGAATAAGGGGGTTACTATATACACCTTCCATTTAAGGGGTGAAACTGAGGTGAAAGTATTCATCCACCTTTACAATTAAACCAATTCTGAAATTGGCAAAAATATCATACATTTCATAAGATTGTCTTTGCTTGATAAACATATATGAAAAGTTTGAATTTACGTTACAGCGAGCGTGCAGGTGAATCGGTATTTCACCTTCTCTGGAGGCCTTGTCCAGAAAGGACGAATTCGCCGCGATCTCTCGCGCGTATTACGATTCTAGACTCTGGCGAAGAGCATGCGATTTACAGTAGTACCCAACTAATATGGCTTACCGACGTACCTGAGCAGAAGATACTTTTTGTACATTGTCAAAGCGCGGGAAACCGCTATTGGTCGGCAGCTGCCGCCATGTTAGCGCGCTCCGTGCGGAGGGGCGTGACTTCTGAGTGAGTCGGAACCTACGGTCGGAACTAACAGCTGCAGTGTATTATGAACCTTCTTTCGTTAATCTTCGGTGCCATACTTTCTTTTCTGTGCGAACGAAGATTCACGACGCGCCTTATTAGTTGGGTAATACTGTACTTGCGATGCTTGTGGACGCAATGTATTGGTGACCAGTACCTCGCCAACTCTTATGCATTCGCACGTAACGATTCGCAGTGAAATCCGGCAACCCAACAACTGAATAAATGAAACATAAAAACATTACATATGCCTTCATACTTTCTCATCTAAACTTCCAAGCATCATTCTACATCGTTATCGGATATACAAATTACTGCAAAGATTATAACTATATATTTAATAACTCCGCTGTCAGTTCCAACGGAACGTCTTATCTAATTGGACTGTAGTTTCCAAGTAACAAAGTTGGTATCACAGATCAAAACTTGCGTTGTCCAAGAACTTACCCTTTGTTGAAGAAGTGGGGTAAACAATACCCTGCGGGCACACAGCCGTATCTATTTAACAAATAGCTCTCGTAGGAGTCATAATACGCAAGCTTTTATGAAGCTGCATACTTAAATGGTTGTTGGATATGCGATAAGAAACAGTTTTACACTGGGTTTCAATAAAATAATGATACAAACATGTTAATGTTTGTTATATCTAAAATATACAACGTATGTTTAGAACATTTCCTTGATAATTAAGTTAATGATTATTTCTAGTTGAGAGATAAAATTTAATAAGTCTATGTTAATAAGAAACCAATACTAAAATACAGGATCCTCTGAACCCCTTTAGGTTTTCTTGTTTTGTAGGGTTGTGTTGTAAATTTTACCTATGTTTAACATCATATAATAAATTGTCATTTTGCGTTGCATACCTTTATCTAATTGTATATATATCATATCATAAATTAAATTATCATTATACATTCCATACTTATAACTTTACCTAATTGTATCCTGTAGGTACTATAACGACGTACAGTAGTACCCAACTGATATGGCGCGTCGTGCATCTTCGTTCGCACACAAAAGAAAGTATGGCCCCGAAGATTAACGAAATAATGTTTAAAACTTACAATCAACCTTAGATCACTACTATAACGTTCATAATACACTGCAGCTGTTAGTTCCGTCTCACTCACAAGTCACGCCCCTCCACACGGCGCGCGCTAACATGGCGGTAGCTGAGGACCAATAGCGTTTCCCGCACTTTGAAAATGTATCTTCTGCGTAGGTACATCGGTAAGCCATATTAGTTGGGTACTACCACAGAGGATTGTATTGTATGGTTATAGTAATCTGTGGTACTACTGTATCATTTTTATTTTCTTTATTGAAAGGTTAAACATACATTTACTAAGAAAGTGCATAATTTTGTAGGTTAATAATGCATCATTTGCATTTCACCTTCCATTATTTTTAAGTAGGCGGGCTTTTATAATTTTTCTCGGAAACCTATAAAATAATACAGCGAAAGGTAAAGGTTCGTTTTAATGTTAAACCGTCATGAGCTGAAATATTTACGAAAACAACCGTGGATTTTTTCCGGTGGAAATATGAAAGAAAAATATTTCTTGCTGAGAAGTAAAAATGTTGCTGTAAAAATTAACCGCTCTCCAAATTCATAAATTGGTTTAAAATTTATCATCGGGAAAGTATTACAACCTACCAATAAAAAACAAACTGCCTTTTACATCACCGAATAAATTGTATAAAATACTACTGCAAAATTAAAAATCAGTTCATAAGCTCGTAAAAATAATTGATTGCTGTAAAAAAGTTACAAAGTTTTTAACCACTCGCAAACATTTATCAACTTGAGCAAAAGTAAGTTAAATAAATCATCGCGCTGACGACACGGGGCGTGCCATGTGGGACTTAAACGTACCTACCTATTTGAGTCCTACACGCCACGCCACGTTTAGAATTACCACATTTTACTCTATTATACCTATAATAAATACATGTTTAAATGCAAGGACAGTATGTATTGAACGGTTACCGTACGTAACTCACAGAGTTGCGATGGTTGTTAGTTTATACAGGGTGTTGTTTTGGTCGGCGACAAGCGACCCAGGAGCGATAGTACAAAATATATATTCCCCAAAAATGGACTTAATTCCATTAAATACTGTAAATATGTTGAGAAATACCTTATTCAATTTGAAATAAAATTACCGCAAAGAATGGTTACTAGGCACGTGCACAGACTAGAGCTAGGCGAAAGCCGCCATCGCCCCACCCCTTTACTCCCTCGTACTCCCGTTGAGTATTATGTCTACACTTTAGCTTATTACATGATTTTCAAAATTAAGTATTTTTTTTATATTTTTTTAGCACCAGTATCATTTGTATTATCGACCCTGAGTCGCTCGTCGCTGACCAAAACAACGACCTGTATATTTCTTTTCTCTGTGGTTTTTAGCCTTGCTTTACCGTACCACTGCGCTCATTTACTTACTAATGCATACAACTCATTCATTACAGTTCAGGCGTGAAAAGTTAGAATTGCCACAGTATACTCTATTATAGGTATAATAGAGTATAATGTGACAATTAAAACTTTTTTTAAATGCGAAAGTAAGTAGTATATTTATTAACTTTTCACGCCTAAAGCTTTAAACCGATTGAGATAAAACTTGGCATCTAGATTATCTATGATATGGAGAGGGACGTAGGCTACTTTTTATACAGGTACCTCGTGTGAAACTGCAGCGACAACAGGTAAAATATAAAAACAGAATAAGATGATTTTATTTTGCCCAACACTTATTTTATCATGTTTCAAACTGTTGTCGAGTTCTTATTCGGGAGAAAAATAAATGTGTTGATAATATTCTTTTTGTTCCTATTAGTATTTTGTCTAGTAACTATTCAGACGATTTTATCAATACGGCTGAAGTTAAACGATCAGTATAAACCAAGCTGAGTAGATAGGTACCTACTTGGAAAACATAGCCTTTGAAAACCACTCAATTGAATACACGTATGCGTACCAGGAAGCGTTTTTTTTGCACACAATTTTCATTATGATACAACAAAAACGAAATTTGCTTAATTCCATATTAACCATTAGCTAGGCCATAATCTATGAACTGATTTAATTTCTACTCTGAAAATGAAACCTCAATTAAACAACACACAATTTGGAGTAGTTAAATTCAAAGCCATTTTGTATAAAAACTTGGGCGGGAACACTAACGCGTTTTCAAGCGGCATTCTCGGCAAAACTTCCGTTAGTTATTCGTGAAACGTGGGAAATTTCAACGCGTAGCCAGACGTCCGGGAACGCGACCCGTGATTGCAATATTCCCGGCATTCGCCGTCATGCCCGCGCGCCCTCGCTCCTGATGAAAAATATGTTTTCCCGTTACATTTTTTTTCAATTGCCACGACCAGCTAGAGGCGATGAGGTCATATTTTATGCTCGCTGCTATTGCAAACTATGCTCGGGGTATTATAGAAGATGAGTAATGCTCTGTCGCGCTATGAAAGGCGGAATTCCTGTGGAGTCCGAAATCTTGGAACTGTAATTGACGTCCTTCTTGTTGCAATATTTTAAAGCATTTTTTATTCTCGAAATATTTATCTCGCAGTATAGGTACTTAGATATATTTTAATTTATAGTACCTAACGGTGTTTCTTTCCTCTTAAGTGTGTAAAAGCAAGATGTATAAAAATAAAACTCTATTTAGAATATCCGAATCGCAATTTAAAAAACCTATATGAAATTTATGAACCGAAAGCGAACCGACAAAATATATAATACTTTTACCCTTTGATCACGACAAATGTAATTTCCATTCACACTCGCATCTGAAAATATTTTTGGTTCAAAAGTAAATAATATATTAAAAGCATTGGTCGGTATTTATGCGACATTTAGAATTTTATTGATTTATTATATGTGACGGTAATTGGAGATTTATCAATGGGCAGTTAAGCGGTAGCTGGCTGTTAATTTGAAATTAGAATAGTTTTTGTATAGACTTATCATAGGATTATTCCTATTATTGAGTGAAAAATCTGACTTAAGAAAAAAATAACGTACGATTAACAACGGCACAGTAAAAAAGTATCATTATCTTCTTATAACCAAGTAGTAGAATTCGTTACTTCAGGTGCTTCAGTATTCGTGGTTCGCTTTAAATCCGTCGACTCTCCTTTCGTACCACTGACTCTCTGTAGACTGCGAAGGATATTCATCTTAGTTAGTGTGCCACTTCTACTTTTTCTGAATAGTAATAACAACTAACAGAATATACAGCTAACTTCCGCGTTTTTCCCTGCGATCTTGAAAGATGTCATATTTTCTCAGTAAAAGTAATTCTTATTTTATTAGAAAACATTATTTTTTTATTTGATTTTGACTTGCCAGCTAGCGCGGTTGGTTAAGACTCTGGTTAAGATTCCACCTATCGCGCCGCAGGTTGTGTGTTCGATCCCCACACAGGACATGCATTTGTGTGCATGGACATGTCTGTATGTCCTGAGTCCGGATGTAATTATATATATTAAGTATGTATTTACATAAAAAAGTAAGTAGTACCTATATGTATTATATCAGTTTTCTGGTTTCCATAGTACAAGCTCTGCTTAGTTTGGGATCAGTTGACCGTGCGTGAGGAATGTCCCAGGATAGGTTTTATACCATAAGAACGTAAAACAAGATCTCTCCTAACTACATAATAAACATGGACGAATTCTCCTTGTTAACAACTTATGAACAAACAAATAATAAGTTTACTAAAATATTAAAGATCTAAAAGCATCCATAAGTAAAACCAATATGTATAACTAGATTACAGGCGCACAGAGGACTCCAAGTCCCGCCGTCAGGCTCACGGAGGAAATGCGATAAATCAACTGTCACCCAGAGATATTGCTTTGCTTGGCTTGCATTAGTTTATAGCGCTGTTAGCGTATAATGCTTCCTTGCTATCTGCTAATAGATTTATGTGAACGTACAGTATTTTTTCGCCATACATTGTTGGTAATATTCAAGATGGTTTTGAAATTATTATTATTTTTAATTAAGTAATCAGTCATCATCATATCAGCCCATTTGATGTCCACTGCTGAACATAGGCCTCCCCCATTGACTTCAAACGGTTCTAGGCCGCATAACGGCGCCCAGCGACTCTGACCAGGTCATCGGTCCACCTGGTGGGAGGTCGTCCCGCTCGGCGCTTTCCAGTACGTTGTCGCCATTCGAGAACCTTTCTTCCCCAGCGGTTATCGGCTCTTCGAGCGATGTGGCCTACCCGTTGCCACTTCAGCTTACTAACTTTACGAGCTATGTCCGTCGTTTTCGTTCTACTACGAATGTCCTCATTTCGGACCCTGTCACGTAGAGAAATTCCGAGCATAGCTCGTTCCATAGCTCGCTGACTCTGAGCTTATTTATGTGTTTATAGTAATCAGTATCCTGAGTAAAAAAGATCATATTTCTGATTAGAAAGTTACTGTACTCCATACTAATATTATAAATGCGAAAGTAACTCTGTTTGTCTTGTGAACTCTAGATAATGTAGCATTGTCTTACGCAGTTAAACTATGGCCATGATAAGAAATCATATTTGACAAGAGGGTGTCTCTCCTTGCCACACTATGTTTGTCTCTTTTTGACATATGGATTTATATGGGCTGTCAAAAGTGACCTATAAGAAAGGCCCTATTATAGTCCTACAAGAGGTTTTTATTTATTTTGTATTTAGCTGATAAATAGGTATAGGTACCTACAAAACCTAATCTAAATTGCTCACGGTTTTTTGTTGATACCTGTAATTTAGATAAGTCATATCTTTCACATTAAACAAACTGAATTGGTCCTAGAAATAAACATTGGCCTACCAAAATTGTAACCTTCATTTTGCTTTGTGATGGTTATCACTACAATTGTATACATATTGGACTTATTAAACAGCGTATTTTCAGCAAAATGTGAACAACCTCTGAAATAATGTTAAGTCATTTTATTCTACGAAGTCATTATAATTTCATAGGGTAGTATAATTTTAGCACATGAAGAGGCGTCGACACCGAGTTTACCTTTTTCTCTTTACTCAATGTACGAATATTTTTTGTGTTGATCGACAACCATTTTGATGAAGATTTTCAAAGTAAGCTCTTGTTTTTCAGCTGAAACTACACTGAAATACAATCGGTACTAATGACGTGCAGGATTATCGATATAATAATTACTTTATAAATTTCTTTACGAGCAATATTTGTATAAATTTTTTGAGATCTCGGGGGTTTTGAGCGAAAAATCTATCTAGCTAGGTCAAATCTCTAGCAAAACAAGATTATCCGAGTTTTCTCGCATAGCTCAGTCGCCCAAGTACTCTTTACTGATAAAATTATTACAAAGGAACTGCTGAACCGATTCTTAAAATTATTTCACTAATAAGACTACACATTATCCCCGTATGCTACTACTTACTTATCCCGAGGATGCGAGTGAAGCCGCCGCGGGAGACAGCCAATAATGTGTAAAGTTATTTAAAGAATGACATGTTTCATGGAAAAATAAATCAATTTTCAATTCTCTTCACTATGCAAACGACGAAGCTATACGTTTCCAAAACTAGAAACAAGAAACGTGCCTCTCTTTACCATGCTAATTTTATACCACTTACGTGAAACGAACTTTTATTCAATTCGTATTCCATATACGACTACGTAATAAAAGCATTATGTGTGGCATATACCTACATAGTGATTTATTATAATTGTGGGTACGTAGTACTTATTGCTGGTGTATTGAAGCTCTAATAAAGCTGTAATCAGACACGCTAACCTGCGGCACAATTAGATTTGAATTAGAAATGAAGGTAAGTGTATTCCGAACGGATGGCAGAGTCAATTGTAACTTTCGTAAGTACCTTAGGCCCGAGGCCTATCTATACTATAACAATATTATAAAGATGTCAAGTTTGTTAGTTTGTATGTAGATTATATTCGGAACTACTGATCCGATTCGAGCTATGGGACGAGCTATGCTCGGAATTTCTGTACGTGACAGGGTCCGAAATGAGGACATTCTTAGGAGAACGTAAACGACGGACATAGCTCGTAGAGTTAGTAACCTGAACTGGCAATGGGCGGGCCATCGTTCGAAGAGCCGATAACCGCTGGGCAAAAAAGGCTCTCTAGAGGCGACCACGTACTGGAAAGCGCCGAGCGGGATGACCTCCCACCTGGTGGACTGACGACCTGGTCAGAGTCGCTGATTCTGAAAATTCTTTTATTATAGGAAGCTACATCACCTCAGAGCGTTTTATAATATGAATAACAAGATGAGATGGCGCCACAATTTACAATAGTTGCGAGATTAAAACTCGATAACCTACATCGCGTTATCGAGATTCTCCGATTCTCCGTCTTTCAACATCTACAGTCGGATCGCGGTCCTGATGATCCTCCTTCCTCCTTGCTCCTCCATAAATGCATCACCTAACACAAACCTATTTATCTAATGAAAAAAGAGTGTAGAGTATGTCGTATGTTAATACGCCATTTATTAGGTAGGTAAAACTCTTAAAATCTATTTCCGATATGGCGGTATCAAATAAGGCTTTATTATATACGTATTCTTTGTAAGGTGTGTTCTTTTTCTACTTTATGATTTTGCCGTAAATAGTTAAACATTTTTCTAACAACAGCCACTAAAACTAATTTATCAATGTCGGAAACAGAACGCGCGGCAATCCTCATAAATTACGCAGATCATGGGGTAAAATATGCGGCTTTTATTACAGCCCTATTTTCGTATAGTTTAACCACAGCATGGTTGTCACATAACCGAAGCAGTAACACAACGTGATCTTAACCATACAATATTTTGTCACTTTGTGAATATCGTGAATATCAATAGCATGCAAAACAGTGTGTAGTTTTTTTGATAGAATTTGTGGCATTATTATTTTTAAGACAATATGTCGTAATAAATTCTATAAAAAAATGCAAAAAAAATCTATCTAAATATTAAGTAATTTAAGTATCTAAATAATTTATATTATACATATTATCAAAAAAAATGTTAAATAAATCATGTATATCTTTGACGTTTTTATAATAAGAAATGGTGACTTAAATCCTGGGATTAGAGAGACGTTAATACTCACCACATATACCTATGACAATGGACGAATAGATAGCTATGACTAACTTATGTGGACTTGAATTATCTTCAGTGAGGTGAGTGTTTTATGTTTGGAGGTATTTTTTATTGTTATGTTACAATCTTACATGCAAAATTATCCGCGAATTAATACCTAAAACAGTTTTGCATATTCATATCAATTGTAATAAAATCCAACTTGACTTACGGTGAGATAATAATACTGTGACACTGGCATCGCACCACCGCGACCGCCTAATGGACTATCGATCCCGTTTGAAGCTTGAGGTTCGTATTGATTACTAATTACGATTAATATTAACAAGCTAATTGCTAATTGGAACCAAGTGGTTAATAACTCTGATTTAATTGAACTAAATGTTAATTAAATGTAGACAATAATTATGCAGAATAAAGCTCATCGCTCACTTTGTCAGCACCGTTCCATCGCAGCAGCGACCCGGCACCGCCTCAACTCAATCCAACCACTAGCTGCAAGCGCGCCGCCTCAGAGGTGGCAGCTCGCGGGCGGCGCGGCGACGGGGAAATTGGTAGCGCGGCTATGGAGAGATACCGCTTGCTGGCGTCATGCAGCAAGGGAGCGGACCGCTCGATTTAAAGGCCTGACTTGCATGGCAAGGTAGATGACGAAGCGTTGCTGCGATGGAGCGGTGCTGACATAGTTGGCGATGACCTTTAGTATGTCCTTTTTGTGTTTGATCCGCAGTGACAGTTTTGACGGGCCTGTTGATTCCTATCGCGGCGCAGGTCATGGGCTCGATTCCCACACAGGGCATGCATTTGTGACATATAATGTCTGTATGTCCTAAGTCTGGGTATAATTATGTATATTAAGTATGCATTTACAAACAAAAAGTAGTATATGTATTATATCTGTTATCTGGTTTCCATAGTACAAGCTCTGATTCTGTAATTTTGGAGGTTTAATATTATTCTTGTATACATTTTATTGATTTGTTTCTCCATTAATTAATATAAAGTAAGTAATATAAGTTGGAGTGTAAATTCCCCTTTTTTTGTACGTAATTGTGTGGCGGAAAACTGGTGTCCTGAAATACAGACTCTGCCTAGTTTAGACAATGTAAGTGCTTAATATTATTTTTCATTGTTTTTCCTATTTATTTATTTTTGCAACTTTTTGTGGGAGAAAATAAAGTACATATTATTATTAGTTTGGGATATTTATTTATTTATATGTAGGACATGTACTCATTTTTTTCATTCTAAGATTATATTTGCGTCGTAGCTATGTATAACTATGCAAAATATCATTAGAATACAACGAGTAAAATGACTATTATGTGGATGTGACAATAACGGTCCATATTTAATTTCGTATAGTTTAACCACAGCATGGTTGTCACGTAACTAAAGCAGTAACACAACGTGATCTTAAGAGGAAACGCTGGTGGCGTTTGTTCCATACAAACGTAATCCTCAGTTTCCTCTCTGGATAATGACACTAGAGCTATGATTATTTTACCATGCAATCTGTAGGTACCACTGTATGTCTCTCGGTTGTGTTTTTCTCCATAAATTAATTATTATAAGAATTAGGAGCTTTCTAAAATGACAAAAACTGTCAATTTTTACTGCCCTTATCAGACGTCCACAAAAAAAAATTTACGAATATAAAAAATAAAAGGAACACCGACAGACATAGCCAAAGCCCTTCTTATTATATTCTTGAAAAAATAAAATAAAACGATCCAGTATTGGACGAGGAAACTGGGGATTACGAAATAGCGATTTCGTCTTATTTAAATAGGTATAATCGATCCAAGCTGCAGTTGTCTCTATCGTCCCTCATACATTTATATCCCAGCAACAGTGCGACAGCAATAGATTTGTTAAATACCTATTTTTCAAATTTCATGCAGCCATCCTTTCCTCTTAACCATACAATATTTTGTCACTTTGTGGATATCGTGAATATCAATAGCATACAAAATTAAAGCAGCAAATTAAATATTGCATATTTACACAGAAAATTCTTATCCAAGAAGAAATGTGTATTTAAATTATGTTTCCTAACTGCCTTACGAGCCAGTGTGATAGACGTTATAAGCCGGCTTTTCACTATGGGATATACTATAATATCACATCTTGAGATATGAGTACATTATGATACATGTGTGCAAAGTTGGTTATTAACACTCCAGGCGGTATTAAGCGATAAAGGAGCCGAGAATAATCAATGCACACACGTGTCATACGACGTTTTTCAACACACGTGCGAGGATAATAATCGACTTGTATTTTGCAATAAATTTCACTTTACGAGCAAGTGTGTTTAAAAGTTATTTTATCGCTCGTCATACAATGTGTCAAAAAATATGTATAGTTTGGGATGAAATATACAAAAATGTATGAAGAGCGATAAAATATTATATCTCAAGATATAATTTATGTTATATATTATATCCCATAGTGAAAAGCCGGCTAGAAGGCAAAAAATCTTCTCTCGATGTCAGCCAATTTATTACCCGACTGATCTCTCAAGTGCTTACGTCATTATAATAGCAGTCAAGCCACTCGAATGGAATTTTTCGCCGATTCAGAACTCTTTGATGCGAATGAGTCTAAAATCCTTCTTGAATATTTCAGTCAATCAAGCCTTAATTAATTTCTTTTCGGCGTTATTCTTTTGTAAAAGATTTTTAGGCGTAAATAAATACGTAAATAAAAGTATAAGTATGAATGAAAAAATATTGACAGCATTTTCAATTTCTTACTTTCAACCTAGAGCTTTTTTTAAAATTAAATAGTCTGTACGTTGAGCCCTGACCCACCCATAAGGGACGAAGACGAAGTCTAAGATGGGACACGCTTACCCAGAAGGAACCCATTCACTCTGGCCTTGAAAGTACCTAGGTTGTAG
This sequence comes from Polyploca ridens, assembly GCA_951394255.1. Lineage (NCBI taxonomy): Eukaryota > Metazoa > Arthropoda > Insecta > Lepidoptera > Drepanidae > Polyploca > Polyploca ridens. Next base: position 14,212,800 of record OX596247.1, on the reverse strand, counting down.
AGTCAATTATCTTAGGTAACGTGTAAATTCTTAGAGACATTAAATTAAACAACAATATACCATATTTTTATTTTTATTTAAACCGAAATTAAATAAATACACCTTTACAGCAAATTTCAATATTATATTTATATAACCTACATTTATAATTAACCTAAATAATAAATGTGACTGTTAACACACTTACGCAACAAATCGATTGTTAATCAACGTCAATAACATAAATATATTTTTTGAATGTCTACTACAATACAACGCGGGTACAGTCAGCAGAACATAGCATACGCCATATATATTTCATTATTGCTGATATATTTTGATCTGATTCCTTAAATTCTAAATTACAGAAATATATTACAAGCGATATCCAGTCATACAACAATGAGCCAAGATTAACAATGATTATAAGTTTATGTAAATAACACACAAATATAATGTAAAGTTATAATATATTGGCTTATTACTAGTTGATATGCAAATTCGTGGGTCAGTGGGGCCGCACCTTTCGGTATAATAGACTCCACCTTCCCGATATGTATTATGATGGTTCTTTTTGCTATCCATTATACATATATGAATATGATTTGTAGTACAACTCCTACGATATTAATAATCTGTTTTTTTTATATAATTTTAACTCGCATCAGATCTTTTTGAGAATAAAGTGATACACGACATATAGATATAAGATTATATATTTAAACACGACATAACACCGATACTTGTAAATATAATGATTAATGCGATTAATTTTAATGTAATAATCCACCTAGTTAAAATGTATGAGACGGTTTATGAGTTTAATCTTAATTTATCAGGTTTCTTCGACTCTGATCATTACTAGTACGTCTACAATTACAATTGGTGCATTATTAATTTGCGTAATTTGTGCATAATCATTATTATATGAAATTGAAAAGACAGTATGATTTACGTAAATATGATCACTTCGATCTCTACGTACATATTTTAATATTAAGATCAATAGAATGATCTATAAAATGTATTAATGTATGTAAATTGAATACAAATTGTATATTCGATCTCGCGTCTTACATATATTAAACATTTTATTTATTTTGTATAAGGGCACATTCACACTTCAATACAAGACAATTTTAGTGCGGGATAAATAAATAGGTATGAATTGGTCAACCAACGCTACCGTAATACAAACAGACGCTATTATCACATCGCAAGCTTTTTCCATTCCTTTTTTATATTATATGTTATAATGATTATTCTTATACTAATGTAATTTAGACTAAGGGATATGTTTTGGTTACAATTTTATCACTTGATTAAGGTCGAATATTTGGTAAGGATATGTTCGTGATGTGGGGTTACAAACAATAAACACTAGTAATTCAATAAATTGTATTGTTCTTATATTTACTAACCTAAATACTTTAAATTAGATATGAAATATAATTAAAAAAACCTTTATATGATAACCGCAAAAGAAATAAATAAGCATGCTTAAAGTCACATTTATTACTTTAATACCTAATGATAGAACTTCCTTAGCAAAAATAAACTTAATAAAAAAAAGCAATAACAAAGAAATAAGCCTTGATATTTAGAATAAATAAAAAACTATTTGATGCGTGAAAAAAGTCAATAGGTAACTAAGTCGTAAACATTACTAATATTGCATAAACCTTTCCCTTTGTTTATTTTTAATTGAGAACGAATAATCTTTTAATTAGCTAAAAATCTTCAACATATATAATTAGCTTCGTGTATTTCGACAAATTTTAACTAACACTTATCTACTTAAGACTAAACTACATCAAATCGAACATTTATGGGCGCTATTAATTATCGAATAAACGAGATAACATGCTGGTATCAACTCGAATAAAAGCTAACGGACTGTAACATTTTCTAAACGAGACGTAGCATCTATTTTTTTTTTTAGAAATTGTGAGTCTGCAATAATTTATTTTCCAATCAGATAAGATAGAATACAAATGTACATAAATATCAGGGAATACTTCAAGCCCCACATCCTTATTTGTATAGAATATAGAATAATATCGTAATAGTCAACATCGTAAATACATAAAAGCTTACTAATAAGTGTACAATACGTCTTAAGGCAGGGGTAAATGATAAAAAATATTAGAAATCCCATCAAGGGCTTTGTAGATATTTGAAATAAGTAAAATGTTTTCGCTAAAAGATTATGTAAAATGTCTAGCTCATTGGTGAAATCACAATTTGAAGGTTATATTTAGATTTTAACTCCATGCTAGTGCCGCCTGCGCCTGCACGTCTATGATCATACAACAATGAAACACTTCTTCAGTGATACCTACTAATACTTCGAATGCCGAACTGGTGTCAAGAATATTTTGCTCCTACTTCTTGATATGCTACTATTAGTAAGGCATACCGTAAGAGTTTTACTAACTTGTAAAAATACTGTATCACACTAACTTACACCACTCCTTTTTAAAAACCACCATCTTTACTTATCAAGCTACCGCTCCATAATATACTTCTAATTTTTGTTTTTTTATTCAGCCCAAATTTGATATGTATCGTAGTTTATTGCACAAATTCATCACGTTACGAAGTTTCGAACGAAATATACGAATGCAACGAAGGCGCTAGCGTCGAGCTATCCGGCCACAGCTAGCTCGAGTGTAGCCCTTCGCTCTAAAGAAAAGTAGGACAAACTTAAAAATAGACGTTAAAATTTTTATTTTAAAAATAATTACTCTAAAGCCACCTCGTAGCAAGTACGAGGAGCGTGTGGGTCGCGAAGCTGATGGGGCATGAGAGGGGGAGCTGGAGGCGGAGGGGGAGGGGTGCGCTAGAGGTGCGCCCGTACGCCGGTTTCCTCTTGCAGTTCATCTTTTCCAGCGGCATCTTGGCGACGCTGTACTCGCGGTGCTCGGAGACCATCGTGCAAACGGTGCGCTTCTTCTGCATCATTTCATCATCTCTGTCCCGAAGACCAGCCAGCCAAGCCTCATACCAAGCCAGTTCACAGTCGCATGTTAGCGGATTATCTAAACCAAATTTAGAGTTTTAGGATCTTATTATTTTAAACCTTCCATTATTATTATTAAGGGATTTCCTTATACTTAGGTGATTTAAACTTACCCATAATATCGACCACTCGAAGCGTATCTAAGATAGGCTCCATAATTTCCTCAGGAATGTGCTGCAGCTTATTATTCTGAAGGTTCAGTGTTTCCAATGAATTGAGATTATCGAAGCCCATCGTTGGCAACTGGTGAACCCTACCGGAATAAAACAATCTCAATAGGATGCACGCAATCCCATACTCTAAAGTAATTTATATCCAGTAAATCAAGCCAAGGTTATTACACCACGATGAAAGTACCACGGCACACCAGAAATTAATCAAAAACCTACACAAAGGCCCTTCGAAACAGAATGAGATGAGAGTGAAATATTTATTAATCGTAAAGCTGACGCAACTCGGTTATAACAAAATTTGTAGCTCGAATACAAAATTTTATAAAAGCGGATACACGGCTTACAATTTCAAGCAAGAGACAGAAAAAGTTGAATTTGTGTTTGGATTTGTTTCATTTGAAAATTTCGAATAAGTTATCATAAGGTGCAGCACACACGACGGACTTTTTGTGCGAAAGAGTCTGCGGCACATAAAAAGTCTGTGTGAAAACAAATGGTTGTGGGACTTTTTGCGCGTCGTGTGCCTTACCTACTGCTTAGAATTGTATAGGTTCTATTTTGCTAGTGCGGTCTGTGGTATTTGCTGCACCTTATGATTAACAAAAAAACATAGAACTGAGACAAAATACGGAGTAAAAAGTTACAAAAATATTTTAGAATGGCGGTATGCCAAAATTGGTGCACTGTACATGAAATTTGGTAGAACGGCCAATATTAATTACATACATGTTCTTCTGCAAATTAAGGAAAGTGATGGAGTCTCCATAGCCCGTGAAGGCGTCCTCGCTAATGTACGTGATGTTGTTGGAGCGGAGGTCCAGGTGGCGCAAGCGGTGGAGAGGACGAAGAGCTTCAGACGGGATCTCGTGGAGTCGGTTGTCTCCGAGACGAAGGTATTGAAGATTTTCTTAGAAGAAGAATTAGAGAGGTATTATTTCAATTTGTTATAGGTAAGTCCACAGATATAGAGTCGGCTAGATACTGCATGTTCCTTAAATAGTATGAAAACGAGCGAGCTATGGTTTTTCCTTCATAGTAACGACTCGTGAGTGATACCCCACGTGTTTCAAGCGTCCACATGGCTACAGAATCCGCTTACCATCAGGCGACTATGTAAAAAGACTATGAAATTGTTCTCATTGCCTCAGCCCAACCCCTGAAGAGATTTTTTACAGTCGATAATAACATTTGTCATCGCTATGTTTTCAATGACAGTTGTAACTTAGTAAGTTTTAACTTCATAAGTGCCCTTCTGGGGCTAAAATTTAATAAAAGGCTTTAACTTTGACATAACTTGCCTCTGACTAAATTAAAGTCGCAAACTAAAGCAGAAGTGCGGCTGGTTGGTGAATTGCACCTACTAGCTGAGCACGCTTAGATTTTCGATATATAGCCTACTCTCTAGAATGTCAATCAATGTTCAAGTGAAGTTTTGAGTCAAGACTGAAACAATTGAATTTAAAACTTGCACCAATGACATTAGGGTTATTTTCGATTAACACGATCTGTTCTTGAGACGTGGTCTGAGTTTTGATCTCGTTCTATACAGGCCTTATATTTTGTGGGTCATTCAAACTGTTCTCGATCACGTTGAAAAAATTTATTGTCATACCTTCAAGTCCAGCGAAAGCCTTCTCGTCAATGCGTTGAATTTGATTCCCTTCCAATTCCAGCGAATTCAGGAATGTCAAATGGGAGAATACCTCAGCTGGTACTTCTCGCAACTGGTTGTGAGCCAAACCTAGCGAGTCTAGGTTACGAAGGCCTGAAATACAACATAAATATTGAAACAAGAATCATATTATTAAATAAAATGACGAAAAGATATTTATGCAAAGAAAAATTCCTACCTGCAAAATCGCCTTCCGTAATAGTAGCAATACGATTTTCTTGCATTTCAAGTTTTTTCAAGTTTTCCAACAGCGCGAGTGCTTTCTGCGGTACCGCTGTCAAGTCGTTTCCGCCGAGATTCAGCCGCTTTAGCTTCCTAAAAAAACATTAATTTAAATAAAATAAAAATCCAGTTGATAATTCATTGAAAACATTTTTGTATTCTAAGTTAGAAAGTTTTGCGGAATTAGAATAGCGAACCGTAATTTGCGTGAAAACCTTGTATGTAATTTATTCTTGGAGTTGCCGTACAATTGAACAGTTCAAACAAAGGCAGTTTCAAGAAGATAGGATAAAGTCTAAGAAGATAGGGTCCGTTTCCGGTCGTTGAAGTGTCAACAACACTGTGACTTTACACGAAACAAATCGCAAATTAAAAATATTTAGAAGCTACACCTGGATAACAGCACTGATAAAAACAATAACATTAGTGTATCGGAAGATCTAGAAGAATCAACTATTGGATAATTGTCAAGACATACCCAGTAAAGTGAAGCTGAATATCTACAACAATAATTGAGGTTAGAATATTACTCATCATTCAACTGACATTTGGTCAAACAGATAACAGATTCATCGGCAGTCTGTTAGGTTGGCATCAACTTAGTGTTACCAGCACAAGGAAAATATTTGTCACTAATTCTACCTTTACGTTCCGTTTTACTCAATTCAACCCGATAATATGGAAGGGCAATTTCAATTATTATTTGATAAAATGAGAATGGAAATGCAGAAGCAGACAGCTGAGCTAACAGAATCTCTTACGAAGAATATAATGGATCGGATGGATGAAAAACTAACTCCTATCATTGAAGAAAACGAAAAACTGAAAGAAAAAATCGGCAACCTAGAGAAAGAGATAGAATACATAAAAAGAGAGAAGAAAAGTAACAACATAATTATTTTTGGATTGGAAGAGAGCGAAAAATCATCATCGGAGCTATTTCAGAACGTTAAGGAGAACTTCGAAGGAGACTTAAATATAACTATACAAAAAAATGAAGTAAACAAATTATACCGCTTAGGAAAAAATAAAGGAGAGAACAAACCGAGACCTGTGCTATGTTCTTTTATAAACGGATGGAAAAAAGATGAAATTATGAAGAATAGAAAAAGTTTTAAGACAATTTATGTATCGGAGGACTACTCGAAGGAAGTTTTAGAGAAAAGAAAAGCTTTGCAACCACAGCTACGGGAAGCGAAGGATATATAGCTTTTTTGAAGTATGATAAACTAATAGTCAAAGAACCTAACACCAACATCGATAAAAGGAAAAGACAACCATCGACTTCACCACAGTCGCCCTCAAAAATTCAGCCTAAAAAACAACCAACGCTAAGTTCTATAAAAGCTAACAAGACCAACGCCTTCGATATAATGAGATCTCGATCAAATTCTTCAACTATGACCTCTACACACCAGAACCAATAGCAATCAACAACCGGCAAACGAGAAATCCAAAAAAACTATGAAAACCGACAAAAAGAAAAAACCCAACCTCCCCCAAGCCGACTGGTCCTCGAGGGGGATAGAGACCACAACCCTTCAACAATACAGGAAAATAAACACCAAAAAGAAAAAATTTATGTCGCAGCCCTCAACGTACTTACACTGAAAAATGAAGAAAACCTTACAGAACTAACATATGCATTAAATCAAATCAAATGGGACATCGTCGGCCTGAGCGAGGTAAGACGAATGGGAGAAAGAATTGTTTCCTACCCAGACTTCCTGCTATACCATATAGGAACGACCCCGGGCCATCATGGTGTTGGATTTATTATCAAAAAACACCTCACAAATTATATAGAAGGATTTATAGGAATCTCGGAGCGCATAGCAATATTGAATTTGAAGCTACCAGGATACAAAGATTCATGGTCTATAATAGAAATATATTCGCCTACAGAACAATCGGACCTAGAAACAATAGACACATTCTACATTGATCTTAATAAAGCTATTCATGAGCACGCTCACAAAAACCTTATAGTAATGGGTATTAGAGTATTAGAGTCAGACTTTTCATAAGTGCCTGCGAAGGTCTATTTGAATAAATGATTTTGAATTTGAATTTGAATTTGAATTTGAATTTTGAATTTTGAATTTGAATTTGAATTTGATTGCAATGGCCAAATCGGAGAAAGGAGCCCAGGGGACACCACGGCACTAGGACCATTCACATACAGTAATAAAACCAGAAGCAGGAATGGAGAAAAAATCGTGAACTTTACACTCGAAAACAACTTAACCATTCTAAACACTATATACAAAAAAAATAAGAAGAAGATGTGGACCTGGATTTCACCAGATGGCAAAACAAAAAACCAAATTGATTTAATAATGACTAATAGAAACAGCTACTTCACTAACTTCAACGTCATCAACAAGTTCAACTTCAACACCAACCATAGATTGATCAGAGCCGAATTGAGAACAATACAACCACGAAAACCTAGACCTAGACATGAACTAGGAAGTGTTAAACTCGGAAAATATCAAATTGAAGAATTAGCGATCAACCTAAGGGACAAATTCATAGACTTTAAAGAGAACACAAAAAGTCTAGGAACACAAGATAAGTACAACTGGATAGAAAATACCATTAACACTCAAGACAAAACTCGCTGCAAATACGAAAATTGAACCGGGGAAATGGGTAACAACTAACACTATAAAACTGCTAGAACAGAGAAACCACTTAATCAATGCAAGGGATGCAAAAGACAGAAGAAGGCAGCTAGCAGAAATTTGTAAAAAAATTAAAGAAAGCATAAGGACAAATAGGAAAAGAAACAGAATGGAAACTATTGAAAAGCACATAATCAAAACGGGAGGTGTGAAAAAAGCATATAAGGAATTAGCAAATTCAATGGACTGGGTCGTAAAAATGAAAAGTAATAGCGGAAAATGTAAACATCACAGAACAGACATAATAAAAATTGCCACAGCCTATTACAAAAAATTATATGAATGCAACACTCAACAAGGCGAAGTTGATCTCGGGGAGACATCAAATATTCCTAGCATACTCAATACCGAAGTCGAGAAAGCTATCGATACTCAAAGGAGAGATAAAGCACCAGGACCTGACGGCATAAATAATGAAATCCTGAGACAAAACAAGGAAGTTCTGACACCAATCCTCACAGACATGTTTAATGAAATCATGAACACTGAAATCATCCCGCAACAATGGACAGAATCCAACACTATCCTTCTGTATAAGAAGGGGGACAAACATGACATTGGAAACTACCGCCCTATTAGTCTTATGTCCAACATGTACAAGATATTCGCTAAGATAATATTAAAACGGATTGAAGGAAAATTAGACGAACATCAGCCCATTGAGCAGGCAGGTTTCCGTAAGGACTACTCGGTGATCGATCACATTCACGTAGTACGCCAAGTTTTAGAGAAGTACAATGAATACCAGCGTACATACTATATTGCATTCGTTGACTACAGCAAAGCGTTTGATTCTTTGTTTCACGAAAAGGTATGGGAGACACTGAAGGAACAAGGAATTAAACACAAATACATTCGCTTAATAAAAAATGTATATAGTCACAGTACTGCGAGAATTCAACTAGAAAAGAAAGGCGAACCGTTCAGAGTAGGAAAAGGTGTTCGACAAGGAGACCCCCTATCTCCAAAACTATTCTCGGCGGTACTGGAATCAATATTCAGGGGTCTTGATTGGAGAAATGTCGGTATCAATGTGGACGGTGTCCCATTAACGCACTTGAGATTCGCAGATGACATAGTGCTATTTGCTGAAACACCAGAAGACATAGCAAGAATGATAAACGAACTGGCAACTGAAAGCGAGAAAGTAGGGTTAAAACTGAACCCGGAGAAAACAAGTGTAATAACAAATGGAAAGAGAAACGCCATAAATTTAGGAAACACTCAAATTGATTACACAGAGGAATACATTTACCTGGGACAGCTAATGACACAAAATCATCCTATACGCAAAGAAGTTGAAAGAAGAATAACCAATGGCTGGAGGAGATACTGGGGCTTGAGAGAGGCTATGAAAGATAAAAATATGCATATAAATGTGAAAACCAAATTATTTAACACCTGCATACTACCAGTCCTTATGTATGGCAGCCAAACTTGGGCTCTAACACAGGATATGATAAGCAAACTCGCAACCTGCCAGTACGCAATGGAAAGGAGTATGCTGAATGTGAAGAAGTCAGACAGATTAGAAAACCGTGTCATCAGGAACAAGACAAAGGCCATAGATATAACATCCAAAATCAGAAGGCTTAAATGGCGATGGGCAGGGCACATGATAAGAGGAGAAGACAAATGGAGTAAAATTGTAACAAGATGGTACCCTAGAGAAGGTAAAAGGAAAAGAGGTAGACCACAGAAAAGGTGGGATGACGACATCAGAAAAGTGGCAGGGGTTATGTGGAACAGAGTGGCTCAAGAAAGACATGAATGGAAAAGGTTGGAGGAGGCCTTTGCCGACTGGCAAACAGATCTACAAAAAATTAACAAGAATCAAATACTAGAATAGAATAAGCTCCTAAAAAAAAGTATAATAATTTAATCATTGTACCTAAGTTGATCTGAATAAAAGGCTATTATTATTATTATTATTATTAGGATAAAGTCTAATGTATTTTAGGTTTTGAGAACGTAATTTCAACTATTATCATGCATAGTTTTCGCTTTTTGAAACAAGAAACAAAACTTCCGCTCCGTCGTTTCCCCAAAGGAGTATAGCATGGGGTTCTTCAAAATGGGAAGAGATTTTTACAGGGTTGGCAACGCGAGTGTCACCCCTGTTGTTGCAAGCACCCATACGCTCGGTAACCACTTACCATCAGGCGGGCCGTATGCCAGCCCCGGCTGAGTAATAAAAATATAATTCTAATGAAATTGGTGTCAAAAAATATTGAAAACGTATTTTTTGCTTTATCAAAACCATCAAAACTGAAAAAGAAAGCCGTCAAAATTCGTCACTGTTAGTGAAAAGTATTCCAAAATTCCATTTCGTGACGTCACGTTCCATTACGTGACGTCACGTGGAACTTCAACACATCATTACGTCATTTTTTTTGTCTAATATTTTTTGATAATGTAAATAAATGATGGACTAAATAGTTTTATTCAGAACACTAGCTTATTTAAGTACATATGAAGGAAGGTACGTTATTATGTGTTTGGGCTGCTTTGCTATATTATGAATAAAAATTTACCTTACCAACTTAAATACACTTTCCTGCAACTTGATATAGATCAAATACATAGTTAACTGAATTTAGACGAGTATTCTAGTTCTGTCCAGATAAAACCCGGTACAGTGTTTACTTACTTCTCAAGTCCTTTGAAAGCCTCGCCGTCAACCACAGATATCCTGTTCTCGTAAAGAGTTAAGATTTCCAGTGTATCCAGTCCCATGAATGCGCGGTTGTGCACGGCTGTCACCTTAAAATAAACATATTTTTTTATTATGTTCGTTAGGAAAATGTAGTACAAAAACTTTTATTTGTTTATTCGTTGCTATTTACTTTATTTTAGTAATGGTTGGTGAAATAAAATTAGTACCATTAAAAACACTAAGAAATCTTTAGTAAGTAGATACTTTACCGACTTGTTACTATTGAATGTTCAGTTTTACTCTACTATTTTTTTATAAATTACTGGCATAAAATCTTTTCGTATTCCATTTTCAAATATCAAAATTATTCTACCTTCTATCCACTCAACACATAAAAAAACATGAAGCCCCTGTATCATTATTCGAAATTCAAACACATTAAAACATCGTTAGCATGAAAATTACCTTGTTGTGGTTCATATTGAGAATCAGCAGGTGGTTCAAATGCGTGAACGATGAAGTGGGTATCGTTGCTAAGCTGTTCTGAGACACGTCCAGTTGAGTTAGCTTGTTGCCTGTGAGAATGTAAACAACCTGATAGAAAAGTCCTAATTATTTGTATAATACTGTTGTGATAGTGACTGAATTCAGGGTCTTTTACGAAACACGATAGTCCGATCATCGATGTCAATGAATCAGCCAATAGAATAGCACAAAATTTACGTCTCGATAGTTTTGCTGCAATTCTATTGGTCAATATTTGACAACGATGATCGGAATATCGTGTAGCATTTCATAAAAAAAATTAAAAACTATCCACGATTCATGTATAGTTATTTTCATTATTCGTAGTAGACCCTCAGGCTATGGAACTGAAATGTAAAGTATGAAACAAATATCAACCTATCTAGGTATATCAATTTAAAATATATGGTTCATTTTTATGCGTCATCTGGAGTTTATATTTGAAACAGGGTGTAGTAGCCGTTTCGTAGCAGGCCTACGAAAAAATACGTTGCATTGCAAATAATTAAAGAATAAAATTTATGAACTGTTTAGTAATATTATTACATAGTAAAAAAACTTACTGTATCTATAAATATTTAAGTCATGTAACATTTAAGTGACCTCGCGTCCACTACGCCATTTCGTAGCAGACCTACGAAAACTTAAACAAAAACCTACGAAATTCTTTTTATAACAGTCATATTGTTTCGATTCTTCAAAGCAAGAAATGCCAATCTTGATTGCAAGTATACTGTTTCAAAGCAATATTGGCATGAATTGATTATTCCACATGTAAACTAAGGCCAGATTTGCATCACTTGACTATTGCATGCAAAAGCATAATACTCGACGATCGATGGCTTTGTTGTGATGCCATTTAATCGTAGTTCTATACAATAATCAATCAGAATGTTACAATGCGCGTAAGTACCATACAATCCTCGTACTCGTCTAGGCAATTTTTGACACTGTAAAAGTTTTATTAAAACAATTCATAAATCCAACGTGGTTTAAAAAACCATCATCATCTGCCTGCCCTGTTCCCAATTATTTAGGGTCGGCACAATATGTACGGTTCTTCCATTCTTCTCTTCTATCCATCATACCAGCATCCACTCCTTTCTTACCCATATCCTCTTTCACACAATCTATCCATCTCTTTTTCAGTCTTCCTCTTCCCTTATATCCATCCACATTCAAAAAAAGTATAGTAGTAAAAACCATACCATCATAATAATCTACATGAAAAATAACACATGCTATCGCTACTCCGCCTATTTTCTTTTGATTATGGATATGGAACGTACTAAAGTGTTTTCAGGATTAGAAGATATCGGTGACAGTTCACTTTTGACAATTATAGTCATGCGCCGTAACGATATCCAATCGATTTTTTTGTCGTATCGAGAAAGTTAATAAAGAAAGTCTAATCGATTTTCAATTTAGTGCTTTTATTTTCCAAATTATATTTCCTTATCACTGTCTTACTGCTTTATACCGCCTCGTGTGTAATTACCAACTTTGCACATATGTATCATACTGTACTATTATCGTTGTTCTTAATTTCAGATAATTATTACAGGATTTATGAGAAATTATGTTTGTTAATTGATATTTACCTAATAATGTAAGAATATTCTCTCTCTCTTTGATATCGTACCGATATATCGAAATTTTTTGGTAATTAAAAATATTTCGATATTGATAAACCAATTCAAAAATAATCGATATAACATATATCGATACTTTTTTGAATTTCCCTGTCGATCAAGCATTGTCAATCACTATAGGTCAATGTTCCGTTTCATGCAGCAAGTATTTTAAGTACATCCTATTTCTTAATTTTAAAAAATTTCAAGCTATAGTATTAATGTGCTGAAATTGTTTCTTAGTTATATATAGCGATATATATTGTAATTGTGCAATGATATAAAATGGAAATTAAAATATTTTTTGTAAAATATTATATTAGTTACTCGCAAGTAGTATGAGTGAACCGGAAAATGTGAACTGTCACCGATATCTTCTAATCCTGAAAACAGTATAGTCCAGTCCGTTTCATTCGAATGCATAGCAAACTGTCTAGTATAATTAACGTTCACGTTCTGCAATGACCTGATATCTTCAACTAGGATATATTCTGCTAGGTGACCTCAAATTGACCAAGTTTATTCCGCTTTTAGGTTTCGTTAATTTATTAGTAGCTGGAACCGTTCACAGACTCTTTTTGTGGATTGCTACTGAGAGTTACTGTGCTTACCTTATCTTAATATATAAAATGATAAACTGATTGTTGATATATCAGCCCACAGCCCAAACCGCTGGACCTAGAGATTTGAAATTTTGCACAAAGATACCTTATACAGTAGAGGCATCCACTAAGGAAGGATTTTTGGAAATTCCACCCCTAAGAGGGTAAAATAGGGGATGACAGTTTGTATGCAAGTCCGTCAGTTTTGAAGTTAGGATCTTAAAATTTTGTGTTTAGGCTGACGATTGAAAATTAATGTGTAGTTATCTCAGCGTTTGTGATAATTCCACCACCGAAGGGAGGAAAAGGGGGATGAAGTTGGGTATGCAAGTCCTTCAATTTCAAAGTAAACTTCACTAAATGTATTATTATACGGTGTAGGCATCCACTAAGGAAGGATTTTCGGAAATTACACCCCTAAGGTGGTAAAATAAGGGATGAAAGTATGTATGCAAGTTCGTCAGTTTTGAAGTTAGGATCTTCAAATTTTGTGTTTAGGCTGACGATTGAAAATTAATGTATAATTATCTCAGCGTTTGTGATAATTCCACCATCGAAGGGAGGAAAAGGGGGATGAAGTTGTGTATGCAAGTCCTTCAGTTTCAAAGTAAACTTCACTAAATATATTATTATACGGTGTAGGCATCGACTAAGGAAGGATTTTTGGTAATTCCACCCCTAACAGGGTAAAATAAGGGATGAAAGTTTGTATGCAAGTCCGTCAGTTTTGAAGTTAGGATCTTTAAATTTTGTGTTTAGGCTGACGATTGAAAATTAATGTATAGTTATCTCAGCGTTTGTGATTATTCCACCACCGAAGGGAGGAAAATGGGGATGAAGTTGTGTATGCAAGTCCTTCAGTTTCAAAGTAATCTTCACTAAATTTAATATTATACAGTGTAGGTATTCATTAAGGAAGGATTTTTGGAAATTCCACTCCTAGGGGAGTAAAATAGGGGATAAAAGTTTGTATGAAAGTTCGTCAGTTTTGAAGTTGGGATCTTCAAATTTTGTATTTAGGCTAACGATTGAAAATTAATTTATACATGTTTCAGCTTTTTTGATAATTCCACCCCCGATAGGGTGAAAAGGTATGGGATGTATGTAAGTCATTCAGTTTCAAATGAAACGTCACTTAATATATTATTACACAGTGTAGGTAACCACTAAAGATTTTTGGATATTCCATCCTCAAGGGGGTAAAATAGGGGATGCAAGTTTATATGAAAGTCCATCAGTTTCGAAGTTAGGACCTTCAAATTTTGTGTTTAGGTTGACGATTGAAAATTAATTTATATGTGCCTCAATGTTTTTGATAATTCCGATCCCGAAAGGGTAAAAGGGGAATGAATTTGTGTAGGGAAGTACACTAAATTTATTATTTAAGCTTATGGTTATAAACTAACGCAACGAATATCGGTGTTGTTGGAATTTGAACCCTTAAGAAGTGAAAAGGGGGATTAAATTTAGTATATGAAGTTCTTTATTTTCGGAGTGAAAATTTCAAAATTTATTATTTCGGCTTATGGTATTGGCGTATTGAAATGACTCGCCTAAACATCAGGAAAAAGAGAGGAATCGGTATTAAAACAAAGATCTGGTTAATACGGGCATTGGTATTCCTCATTTTCATGTATGGAGTGGAAGCGTGGACTATACTGGCCCGAGAAAGAAAAAGGATTGATGCATTCGAGATGTGGTGCTGGAGACGGATGTTGGAAATACCTTGGACCGCTAAACGCAATAATGCATCAATCCTATCGCAGCTCCAAATTAAAACACGATTGTCCACCATATGCCACGAACGTATTTTTTCGTATTTCGGCCACATGGTGCGCAAAGGCGATGAAAGTTTGGAAATCTGATCATAGTTGGGAACACGGAAGGAAAACGACTACGTGGTCGTTCACCAACAAGATGGTCCGATCAAGTAAAAGACTCATCATCCTCCAAGTTTTACAGAAACCAGAAGACAGAAACCAGTGGAGGCAGATCATTCGCTCTAGAAGCAAACCCGATGTTGACCACGATCCTCAGACATGAGGGAAAGAGAGATAAGGCGTCCAAAATTGTGCTGTGGAACTAGACTACAAGTAACAGCTCTCCGCCGCAATGTTATTGAGGCCAAAATATTTACTGGTTCTGCCAGAGGAGAAACAGTCTTCTTGCCGCGTATACCATTGATCCCAAATCACCTTCCGTTTGAATTTAAAAGATAACAGTTTCTAATTAAGGTTGTAGTCACAGGGAAAAACTGAAATTTGCTAGAGTTGATTTGCGGCAGGACTGTTTCAGTTTTATGTGGCATCCTCGCATATGAGCTCTTAATCTACTTGAACTTTTGTCAATATCACACGTAGTGGCGGACAATAGCCATGAACAAACCTCTATATTGTTACAATGATTCATATCTAGAAAAAAGAAATAATCTACGCGGACGAAGTCGCGGGCTATAAAGCTAGTATTGTTATAAAGTTAAAATTATTTTAATGAGTATATATCTTTTTTAAACGTGATTTATTGTAACGATACAATACACTTTACTGCTATAAACTATTTGAAATAAAATACAAATAATACTTCACAAAAGATATAAACTCGGAACTCTAGAACTCTCTCTGTGGGATCGGCGCCTAAATTACAAACGAGACGTTCCTTCATATTTTCCCTACACGTATGAAGATAAAATATAATTTCTGATATCATTTCTCGATTTTTTGTTAGTATTTTAGTTCTTCCATCATCATAATTTGATAGGACTATCTTTTTTGTTACTTACCAATGGAACTAAGTGAAGAGTCCTCTATAACGGCCAAGCTGCTGTTGTGAACAGTAAGATGACGAATGTCAAGCCCAAGGAATATGTACGAGGGTAACTTGGCCAAGTTGTTGTGTCGCAGCTTAAGGTAGAATATTATCATCGGCTTTGAGCGAAGTGTGTTCATTGCCTAAGGGTCAAAAAATATTATCCTTGAATTTATGTAAATGCTTGAGTTACAATAAATAAAAATAAAACAAAGAAAGAAAGAAAAATATTATATTTCTGGACGCCATACGACGTATAAAAAAACATTAGAAATAAGTTTTTGTTAAAAATTTCCTTTTATTCCAATATACTAAGAATATACCAAATATCAAGTCAATCCGACCACTGGAAGTTGGTGAAATTCGACATGCCCACCCGAACAAACATACATACATACATTGCAAGTTAAATAAAAACTTGTAAAAATTTTAACACGCAAAGAAGATTACACAGTACAATAAAAAAAAAAAGTAAAATCACACATAATACTCGTGTAGTCATTAAGTGAAGCTTTAACTTGACTAATGAAATGAGTGTCTTAATTAACTAAGTAAAAACGAGTGCGCTTTGGTGTTATCTCGAATGTAAGGAAGATTTCCTTACATTCGAGAAATCATTCTTCTACTACTTAACTAATGACTGTGTTGTCAAACTTCTTTTATCCCGTGTTTAAGTATCCATGGATACCCGATAATCACCGAAGTACCTACTGCAAGGGTACTGTGTCTTTAGGTGGGTCGTCCAATAGTCGTGCATGGCGTTGAAGACTGACAGGTTAACTCAGAAGAAGGCGTTGCGCGCTTACTACTCCTCATGTTACCGAGCGAGCAAACGTTACCGTTTTTCCACCTCGCGTCTTCCAGGACTTTTTTATACAACTAAGGTTGCAAACAAGCATACGGCCCGTCTGATGGTAAGCAGTTACCGTAGCCTATGGACGCTTGCAACACCAGGGGTATCATTCGCGCGTTGCCGACCCTGAAGAAATCTCTTCACATCCTTTTTGAAGAACCCCATGTTGTACTCTATTGGGAAAGCCACGGCGGGCAGCCCATTCCACAGTCTGAGCGTCCGCGGAAGGAAGCTCCTCTGAGACCGCACAGTACGAAACCGTTCTGGTTTCAATGTGTGAAGATGGACTCCCCGACGATGTCGAGAGTTGCGATGGTGGAAGGTAGCCGTGGGCATACATATCATAAATAGAAACAATCGAATATCTTGGGGCTTTTTAACGGGAGGAATATAAGGGACATGGTTTTGATACGTGCCTAATTCATATAAAAAGCCTTACCTTCTGTATATGTTGTTGCTCAGTGAATTCACAGAGGATATCGAGGCCATTTTTCTTGACAGTACAGCTGCAGGGGGTGATGGTGTTCGGTGGGGGACACTGTTGCGCGCCCTGCGGGTGTGCTGGCCGTGCGCAAAGCACTACGCAACATACCAGCAGCCAACGCGGTACCATTGTAGATAACCTGGACGAAGCAGACTGGGGTAGAACTGAACTTCAAGTTTTTCGCTTCTAGGTTTTGAGTGCTTATCATCGTCTTTCACTTCATCATTTACTTTGGTGAGATTTATCGTTAAACACAAGCTTAAGAGTGCGTACAAAGCCAGAAAAATATGGCAATGTCAGATGAAACAAACTTATGTCTTATCTTCGCGTGGCATGAGACGGAGATAGCCTGTTTCGCGGAACAAAAATGAACTAAGCGCTTTTTATCTAAATAACTCGTAAAGTATAGAATATTTAAAAAAAAAGCCCTAGGTGATATGTTAGTGATATTATTTATCGAGTTTTTGTCTTAATTAGATACACCGTGAACGAATAAAAACGAATTCATTATTATTAGAGGTGTCTTTGTGATTTTTTCTATCGAGGAATTTTCATTCCATTATGTTTTTGCTCAGATAGAACCCTCGCGTATATAACGAAAATACCCATATAAAAATATTTTTTCATTTAAATACTATTTACTTGGGTAAATTTCAATTTTAAGATTGTTATTTTGCTTTATACGCACTCTTAACCATATTAAAAAAGTAGGAGTATTGTTTAGGCTAAAGTAGGTTTGAGTTTTTAAATACTCTCATCGTTTGATATATTAGAATATCAACATTAGACAAGACATATTGTACTATGAGGTAAGTCAATTTCACATACAATTTCATCCCAAATAAATCCTTTTATCAATACGGCCATCAATACTCATTCGGCACGTACTAGTAAAATAATGTTTCTATAGATTTACTTTGAAAAATGTGGCAATACAGACATACGGCCACTTGAATATTCCATCGGTGTAGATACGGCGATGGAATACTAATCCAGCGCTGACGGCGGATCGGCATGTGCCAAGTTTGTGTTAGTTTAGTTTCTAGTCCATTCAGTGTTTGGGCTTCAAGGTTCCAGAATTTGCTGATCTGACGTTATGTAAGTATCTAAGAGACTGTAGATGCTTCGAAGGAAATGCGCCGAAAATTGAAAATCAATCGCCAAGCTACAACTTACACTTGAAAGCTAGTTCCCTTATAGGTTTTCTTGCTTACTTCTTAATTTCTTATTACCATGGTGTGTTTGTGGTCTGATATCCGAGTGTTAATTGCAGACAGTCGGCAAGTCATATTATGACGTGACGTATATGTCACCGTATTATTGTGAAAACCGTTAGTTTATAATCTACCTAGCGAGATTATAAATTCCCCGATAAATGGTGAACTGTATCATACTGCTTACAATATAACGTATTCATTTCCGATAGTTTATAATCTAACCATGACAAACCGTCATATTGTAAACTGGCATCATACTTGAATGCGTCGGAACGCACCTTGCGCGCTGATTGGTTAAACGTCATGTGTCCCGCGCCACCATCTTTGGCGATACGTAACGTAGTTGATTGTTTTTATTGTTTCTTAAAAAAAAATTGATTGACATATTTAATTTTGATCTCAAACAACTAAATGTGCATTCCTTTTATTTAACTCCTATGTTTGTTTTCTAACTCTATGAATACAAAACGAAATACCGCCAAAACTGACCAATCAGAGACGGATCATAATATGACGGTTTGACAACGTTAGATTATAGACTATCGAAAATGAATACGTTATATTGTAAGCAGCATGGTACAGTTCACAATATATCGGGGAGTTTATAATCTCGCTAGGTAGATTATAAACTAACGGTTTTCACAAAAATACGGTAACATATATAAATAATCCGTTGGAGATAGATACTCGCATGAATAAACCTATCCAGAAATAAGTTTTTTTTACTTTTTCTAACCTAATCACAACTTTAGTAAATTCAATGAACTCCAAAATATTATTCTTTCAAGCTCTATTTGTAATAATACAATTATTTATCTTATTTAATAACTTCGCTACAATGTCCCTCCAGTTCCCTCCCTAACTGGAACAAACATCCATAAACCAATAGGTCGAATGAAATCCGAACACAACACAGGAACCCCATGTCAAATAAACATAAAATGACACAAATACGTCACAGTAACATTCAACTTCCTCGTGGTTATACCTATAAATAGATACTTACGTGTGTGTTTCTGTGCGTGTCAGGTTGGCGAGCAATTATGGTGTGGTGGCGAGGGGAGTGCCGATGTCATGGGGCACTAGGTCATGATCACTGGAGTCCGCCGCGAACCTCCCTGTTGAATATTTGTGCATTAGTATACACGGTAGGATAGAATTTCTGTGATTTTAACTAAAGACATGCATAGAGTAATGCGGTCACAGAGCATGAAATGAAATCAATCTATCCGCGAGCGTGATTTCTTACTCCGTGGCGATACTGTCTTCGTATCGATTGCATAAGTAGAAGTTTGTTAATATAATTGGACTGTTTTACAAAAAACTTAAACCGACTTCAAAGTACACTAAGAAGTAATCAAATCCAAATCGGATCGAATCCGAAGTGTACCCTTTCAAATAAAAAAAGAATTTTCCAAATCGGTTAATAAACGGAGTTATGAGGTAACAAACATAAAAAAAAACAATCGCATAAAGAACCTGCTCTTTTTTTGAAGTCGGTTAATTAAAAATAGTGGGTATTGGCACAGTATTACCATCTTACAGTAGGAAATCGCCTTTGATGTTGGGCCGTGCCGCCGTTCGTATGAGTACCAACGTTGTCACGAGCAAATACGCAAGGGTTGTCACAAAAAAGAAAATAAAATAATTATATTGTTATGATAATGTCATCATTTATTTATGAGTAATAAACATTCACATGTCTAGCACTGGACTTATCTAAGCGCACGGCAGTGCGCACGCCAAGTTCCTACACCACCGCCGCACGTATTAGTCAGACTTTCCATGAGTGCGTGCGAAGATCTATTTGAATAAATGATCCCACCAAAAACATAAATGTGAAAATTGGAGCCAAGTTCAATATTATGATAATTATGATGTAATTGTCGACTTCACCGACAAAAGCGATTACGCTTAATACCGTCTCGTATGTACCTACCAATGCACACGTGTGTCATATGACGTCTTTCAACACAATTGCGAGAAAAAAAAAACTTGGATTTATGAAGTTGATTTTTTGATATGGAAAATGGCGCGTATTTTATTTTTTCGCGCGCCGCATTATCTTTGCGCCCGCAATAATACATATATAATCATGTACACAGTTTTAATAATTTCCTGGCCTGAAGACGCCATGTTCATGTTTTATGTAGGTATGAGAGTTGCCATGACATGAAATTTAATTTCCCATCATGTGAAGTTTGTACCTATGTACAAAATATGTTTCATTATATTGGTTGAAAAATTAAGTAACTAGGATTTCCAAAATAAGAATCTTTTCTATTTTTTTAATTGTCGCCATTTTGGTCTATATTATTAAAAATATTTAAATTACAGTAGTCAATCGACCTGAAGGTTAAATTATGATATTTTGGCGTAGTATCCTGGCATAACGATACTATATAATAGCGGTACAGGAAAAAGAAGCGCGGTGCGTCGAGCGTGCCGATTGGTCAATAGCGTTTCCCGCGCTTTGAAAATGTATCTTCTGCGCAGGTACATCGGTAAGCCATATTAGTTGGGTACTACTGTAAGATGGTACGGACGAATATCAGTAGGTACCTACCTACCTATACTACGTGTCAAACTCAGATGTAGTTAAATATTATGTTTTTTTTATTGACAAGAAGATTTGACCGGCCCAAGATTTGGCTTTAGCACCCTTACGCGGACAAATCAGCGAGCAAGCTCTCAACCGGGAATATTTTGGTACAATGTCACAGCTTATATCAAACCACTCTCACTTTAGGTAGATACTATTTACTACGACAAGGTACCTACTAAAATGTAAAGCTACTTCTGCGTTCGTTGACTGAACACGCAGAATAAATTATATAGGTCTAACTACAATAGTATAATTTAAATCAAACATCTTTTAGACTACATATTGCAGGTATATAGTAGGTGGGAACTCATCTTACGAAATTATAGGAATAAATTACCTCGCGTCACGGGGAAATCTATGAAATTTTAAATCTCTATTATATTTCGTCGTTGATTTACAGCCGTATACAGAACAGTTTGTCTGCGACATTATAATATAGGTACACTGAACCCTGAGCACTGAACAGTACCTACAACATTCACAAACAAGAACGCGTCAGCCTTTCGCGGACGATCGAGCTAACTAAGCGGTGTTAGCTTGGCGCGGCCGGGCCGTCCCGACACCCCGCGAGTTCCCCTCCGTTGCTCTGCGTAAGTACATTCGTTGCGCAACTGTATGTGGTAAAACTGTGGTATTGGCCTTGATTCTGTTTCTTACAACTTAACTAATTTTAGTCTCACTATGTCAGTCTAACAAAGAACATAAAAAAAGGATGTAAGAAACTTAGTCCTGTGAAATTAGTCAAATGCTTGTTTTCAATATTTTAGTCGCCATCTATCGCGGTTACGTCTAAATACACGCAAATGTAGACGGCAAAGACTAATTTTACAGCTTTAAATATGTTCTATCGTTTTTCAATAATGTTCGCAAGAAAGAGATGTGATGTGACTAAAATTAGTTTAGTGCGATTTACAACAGAATCGGCACCATTGTATACACTTGATTTATGAGAAAATTTTGCATTGACGTGTTTTATCTGGGGGCACGGGAGTGCCCCCCGCCAAGACAGTCAAGCGAAGCGAAAGGGCACTACCTACCTTTTCTCGAAGCGCTTCGTCGTTTTTTTGAACCCTCATAACTTGGGTTTGGATTATACCAGATAAACAAAATTCTCGGAACATGATGTCAATAGTGAACTTATTAAGTATATTAAGTTTCAATAACATAGCTCTTATACTTTAGATTTTATTGATATCTAAAAAACCCCGATTTCGTCACTGACTCACTGATGATCATCAAAACTCATAGGGTACTTCCTGAAGTCCTAGAAAGCTGAAATTTGGTATGTAAGCTTGTATTAGTACACAAACAACAAAAAAATTATAAAACTTGGAAATTTCAAACAAAAAAAAAGAAGTGAAATCCCACCAAAAACATTTTCATGTAAAATGTTGCCGCCAAGACATATGGCTCGTACTGTCAAAAAGTTATCAGATCTCATGTAGAGCCAAGCTTATAACTACATGCACTTACTCTATAAGCCCTAACTTCACAACCTCTACACACCGTAGTCAAAATTTGTGGCTTGGCCGTTTCAATACTACAAGAACTATTGAATAACAAAAAAAGCAATGAACAGTGAACACATTTTTCACCTTACTCCCATGTGACGGTAGCGAAACGGCCAAGCAACAAAGGACAATGTCGAAAATCGCCCCAGAACCAACAAACATATGACTTACACCATAATTATTTACATATTTTATTATTCACGTGGCAAATATTCATATCAAACGGACAAGTGGGAATCAAAAATGAATATTTTAAAAGTATCGTAACAACTACTCACTCCGACATCTTTACCGAAATACGGTTAGTGATGATCCTACTGACTACATCGAATTGATCGATTTAAAATATAATCGGTAGAAGTGTAGTTAGTTATTTATTTTACTGTTATGGAATGTAAATTATGGTTTATTATGACTTCTATCACAACATATTTTTCGGATAATCAACTATAAAAATAATAAAAAAGTAGTATTCCCCATAATCAAATCGATTGATTCTATTTTATAACAACTAAATCGGTTACACTCAAACCGATTACAGCACAATTCGGAATGCAACCTTAGTCGAGGAGCATCCCTAATTCTTTCTTATGTCATGTCATGTCAATTGTCTTACTCTCGATTTATTTGTTTATAATCATTTATAATGTTGTTCTTCAATTCTATTGCGTTATTTTGTTATTATTTATTTTAGGTACTTACTCGGTTTATAATGAAAAACTAATTTACGATATGGAAAGTGTATGTGTATTGTATCAATTGTGGAACTGCTGATGGTTTCATGGTGTTCGAAAACGAGCAGATTCATCACAGTTGAAGGCAAAGATCTGATCATGCAGCCATGCAATCCTCACCTTCATCTTCTTCAAGGGCTACTCCAGCAACAAGTAATATATTGTGATGTGCCAATTGTGGTATTCATTTAGTAAGAGAACACTGTCATATCTGAAGCAATACTGCCGTTCATAAAGAAATACAACAACAAGTCCCAATACAAGGGGTAAGTGTTTACTTCTATTTTAAATAATTTGTCCTTTATATACAATCATAATATCTGACCACACTGATTCACTTTTTCATTGGTTTATCATATGCCATTGCTAATACTAACTTAGAGCTATGACAAATACTAAAATGTATATTTTTTTTCTTTACAGGTAACCGCAAATGACCATAGTGTGGTGATTGTCATACATTATTCCAAGACAGAACCCTCACAGCTACCACACAGGATTCAAAGGATACAGGAACTGTGGGTCATTAAAAATGTTTGTTTGGGATGTGGTTGTTCATCGCTGCGAACTTGAAGTCACCCAGTGTAGGAGGACAGGGTAACCAACACATTATAGATGTTGCCCGGCACAATTTTTAGATAATATTGTAATTAGGTACCAATGTAGATGATAATCTAATAAATAATTTACTGCAAATCTCTTGTCATTTTTCATTTAACCTTATTAAAAATATATGTATACCTAAATGATAATGTGTAGATATACAAAGTACTTCACGAATCCTGAAGCTAGAAGTTACTACCTCCATTATTTTTGTCTCAATATCATTGTACAATGTACATATTATAAAAAAGTCCCCTCGCCACATCTGTCTGTCAGTTTTGAATCTCAAAAACTACCTACTGAACTGATTTTCATACAGGTTTCACCAATGGACTGAGTGATTCATGAGGAATGTTAAGGTCTAGGTATAATTTATTATGGTTTTAAATAAATTGGCTGAAATATGATGATGATTGTTGAAGATGCCGGAAAAAAAACATGCCAAACTGCTATCCCACGCGCAGCCGGGGCAGGTTGCTAGTATAACTATAAGAACCTATATTAAAACCACACAGAGCATTGAAAATCAATAATATTATTGACTACCTAAATACATTCCTACCTACCTATATTAAATGTCTTTGTTGACTACTCAATTATAACCTCAAAATCTGTTACGTTTCTTGTAATTATGCGATTTTCCCGCTTGTCCGTTGCTTAATTTATGTATGAAGTGAATTTATATGTGATTTAAGATATTACAAGCATTTTTTCATTGCTGTTGGTTCTGGGGCGAATCATGTATGGACGCAGAACAATGTCCTTTTGACTACGGTGTGTAGAGGTTGTGAAGTTAGGGCTTATAGAGTAAGTGCATGTAGTTATAAGCTTGGCTCTACATGAGATCTGATAACTTTTTGACAGTACGAGCCATATGTCTTGGCGGCAACATTTTACATGAAAATGTTTTTGGTGGGATAAGTTCTTCCTATTTATTTCACTACTACGAGTGTTTATTTATTTATATTTACTTATATAATTAAGGGATAGTATCAGCTTTGTTAAATACAGTTATTCTTTTTTTATGAAATAAAAAATATGTTCCGCACTGAACAAGTTTAATATTTAATATTAAATTACTAAAACATTAAAACATAGTTGATAATGAACAACAATTTGTCATTGTAGTAGCAAAACAGTGATAAATATTATTACTACCCTTAATACACTAGGGAACTAGAGTGCCATTCCATATTTTCATGTTGTGTAACTAAATTTTACGTTAAAATAGAATTTAACTTCAATGCCTGCTATTTATGTAGTAGTATAAACGATCAGTATAGGTAGTTAATTAATATTTACTTAATTCATTCATTTAGTAGGTTTTTTTTTGTGTTTTCTTTATTGAAATTCTATGAGAGGTATTTGACAAATACGTGTGACCGGTCGCTCACTTCCCTCCAATATGGCGAGGAGGGCGATGGCTACCACACGCGTCATTCTTGTGAACAGGTGCTGCTTGTGGGGTCTGCTCTGCTTAAGTTAGCCATTTATTTGCTTTTCAAATATAGATTCAGTCTACTTTATAGTTTTGCCGCCGCGCCAGGGTACGCAATTGTTGTCAGTGCGATTAGAATGTAATGAATCTAAGCTAGTTTTGAAAAGAGTAATTGCTGAGTGTATTGCCGGCTCTTCTCAGCAAATGCAACCTTCCGAACCGGTATTAGAGTATTAGAGTCAGACTTTTCGTGCCTGCGAAGGTCTATTTGAATAAATGATTCTGAATTTGAATGAAAAATACGCGTTTTTAGGGATCAATTGAAAATATTTTTTGAAGCATCATTTAGCTATCAATAAAATAATGGATGGATGTTTTAAATTGCCCCTACCGATTATCCTAGCATGTGAAAATAATTATAGTGGAAAGACAGATATTTCCTCATGATTTTTTACTGACTGGTTTCATTTTAGGGGTTCAAATTGAAAAGCTATATCTATTTGCCCTAAAAAAACAGCCGTCGTTTTTATTCCAAGTAAAATCAAATCAACGGAGGCACTTCTTTTCCTTTGGGAAATTTAAAATACTCTGATTCGATTATCTAAGGGGAGAGGTCGTCCCTTGCACTTCTAAGAGCAGCCGAGTGTGATAGTTAAGGGCCTTCGGTTGGGCCTACTTATAATAAACTCGGAAGTTTCCTTTTTCTTGAATAATAGGTTTTGAACAAGTTCAAGTTAAAAGTGATAAATCATGCCCAAGGGCTTTTAAATAATGTTTTTTTGTAAAATATAACCACTTGGAAATTAATCTCCATCATGTTATTTTGATTTGTATGGCTCTAACACCCGGTTGCTAGAAAGCAAAATTATCGAAAAATTATTATTACATGCTGTCAATCTCCAGTCAATCGTGTTTTGGGTTGCTGAAAGAGGCAAATAACAATCTGTCAACAGTTTGGTATTCCAAGTGTCAAATCTCCAATTATTCGTCAATTATCGCATTTTTGGGTTTCTGGAAAGCTTATTCGCATGTCAACGCCTTATCACATTGTCAGTTAGCTAATTGGAGATAATGGATCAATTATTCGAGAATTAAAGTGTTTGTTGTGATAAATAATAGGTTTTAAAGTAGTTCAATATAAAAACTGAATATAAAATTAATTTTAAACCTTAAATTAAGTACTTTTTTGCATGAAAAGCTATTTTAAAATAAAATAAACGACCTATTGAACTTGTCAGGGTCATCTTGGTTGATATGAAATAAAATGGCTGGAACAACCAACATGACACTAGCTGTTTTGTAAGCCATAATATGTGTATGGTTATATTGTCAGATAATTTATCGATATTTTTCTTTTCGGCAACTCAAAGGCTGTCAACAGATTGCTAATTGTGACGGTTTGTCACCTGATTTGACATTTCATACACGTTCTTGCAACCGGCCGTAAGTGTTCGGCTTTTTTCATGGTACACTTATTGGCAGTTATATTAAATTACTGTTCACATGACGTCCTAAGTAATGAACTTTTACATACATACATACATAAAGAAACATTGTTGTTGAAGTAAAATATATCGCCTGTCGTGTGACCTATCTTGACGGAATAATTAAGTATGAGTTTTATAACGAAGTCTCAGTTATACGGAGAAGTTTTCTTCTATTTGCATTTCAAGTATAGAGCATGCATTATAATTCTGCTTATAATTTAGGTAGATTATATTTATGGTAGGTTTATACCTAAAAAAACTCCATTGATTAAATATTTTATTCGCGCCACAAAAAAGGGCAAATCTACAGTTGCAGTATTTTAAATGGAATAAATAGAGCCTATTGCACATACAAAATACATACAATTTTTACATACAAGTTGTACATCACTAAATTTATATTTATGCTCTACCATAACTCTTTTTTTAAATTAGATCGATCAAAACATAAAAGAGAATTCAAATCGGTCAAGCCGTTTTTGAGTTGTTGACACGTAAGCACGTTTATTATGTAATGTTTCTAACTCAATAACCTCACGATTTTTTTCATTTAACACCTTAACGCCTCTGCGAGCAAAAGAAATGGATTTGCTACATTTTTGTCGTTCTTTTTATGTTTCCATTTAGCTCCACGTTTCATATTTTTTATAACAACCTACCCTCTATGAGGTCATACAAGAATTACTATACCTTCGCAATTTTCATTCCCGGTTGATGTAAATAAAACACGTTCTGTTTGTTTAGGACTGTCTGTACATATAGAGTAACTTATTTTCTATTTACTTTAGTACTTAACTAAGGTACCTATGTACAAGGCCGCCACGCTCAATTTAGAGGAGTCAATAATATACTATACACATAGTATAAGCACTGGCCTTCTAATGGAAGTGTAAGACATTCATAATTAAAACAAAAGACAGTCTAACATGTGGTGGTCTACTCCAATAGTAATTGAGAGGTAGGGCGTGGCGTTTATTCGCTCAAAGAGCATCTGGCCTGGGGAATTGCCTCCACGAATAAAATTGTATAGTTGAGATACGCACATCTAAATCGACGAATGTTTAAAACTGTAAAGTTTTGATGGTTAATATTTCAGAGTGATTATTGGACCTATTGTGTATCGTTTTTTTAGGGCCCTCTTCATTAATTTAATAGAAATTAATGAGAGAAGCCAAAGTTCAGAAATATTTCCAAGCATCCATTCCTCCATCCAAGCTTCGAACATAATATAAGACAGTATATAAAACGTAGCTAAAAACGATGTACTAAAACACTTTCGAACATGTCAAAATATTATCTTGTCAAAGGATAATTGTGCCATCCTTTATGCAATCGACTGATCTCCAATCCAATGAAAGGCTTCACTGCACAAAATTATCAAACTGTGGAAGCAAATAGCTACGAAATTATCGCGTTATCTGCTACGAGTGTGAATACAGTTTGATTTGCTACGAGCTACGAGCTTTATTAGTTAGCGATTTGTAGCATCAACATAATTATGATGTTTACTAAGAGAGAGACGGATGTTCATTTTCTATTATAAAAATGTATCATACTAATGTTATAAATGCGATGGTGAGTTTTTTTGCCTCAACTACACAACAATCATGATGGCGAAAAAAATAGGCTACTTTTTAGGGTTCCGTAGCCAAATTACAAAAACGGAACCCTTATGGATTCGTCATGTCTGTCTGTCTGTCTGTCTATCCGTCCGTATGTCACAGCCACTTTTTTCCGAATCTATAAGAACTATACTGTTGGAACTTGGTAAGAAGATGTATTCTTTGAACCGCATTAAGATTTTCATACAAGAATAGAAAAAAAAAACAATAAATTTGGGGGGTTCCCAATACTTAGAACTGAAACTGCAAAAAAAAATTTTTCACCTAACCCATACGTGTTGGGTATCTATTGATAGGTCTTCAAAAATGATATTGAGGTTCTTAATATATTTTTTTTCTAAACTAAATAGTTTGCGCGAGAGACACTTCCAAAGTGGTAAAATGTATGTCCCCCCGCCTGTAACTTCTAACATAAGAGAATGATAAAACTAAAAAAAATATATGATGTACATTACCATGCAAACTTCCACTGAAAATTGGTTTGAACGAGATCTAGTGAGTATGTTTTTTTAATACGTCATAAATCGTAAACCGCAATTTACCTTTCATTCAATATTTTTGGTTTTTTTTTCATAGCTGTGTTAGTTAATATTACACGGAACCCTTCGTGTGCGAGTCCGACTCGCACTAGGCTGGTTTTTTATGATATAGAAACTAGTTCTATCCCGCGATGTAATAATTATTTTCTTTCAAACCGTAAGCTATGTTTTTTTCTTTAATCAATCAAGCCTAGATCTTCTGACGTTATTTATTAGTTTTAATTTCATGTAATAGTGTAATTTTCACGTGACATAATATAAGCGTATTCCCACAAATGCATCCAACAACAAGTAGTTCTGAACCAGTTGAGTGTAAACTCTACCGAGGGGCTGATTTCGTTTCCATACACCAATCATGCGTGTGGCTAAACACGCTATTATAAAACAAAATGCTGTTATCATTTTCATTGTACTACAAGGTAGCAAACAAACATACGGCCCGCCTGATGGTAAGCGGTTACCGTAGCCTACACCGACAGGGGTATCACCTGCACGTTACCGATCCTTCACGCTCATCTTGAAGAGGGTTCTGAAGAGGTGTTGAAAGGTGTCGCTGTTGGACAGCGGAAGGGACAAAGCGTAGTATCCTTATCCCAAAATAAAAACCGGCCAAGTGCGAGTCGGACTCTCACACCGAGGTTCCGTACAGTTTTGTAGGTATGTAAATAGTTCGTTCAGCACGGGAATCCAGTCTCGAAAATTTATCCCCTTTTTTCAGATTATGTTATTTTTTTATGTGATGTAACTACAAATATATGGTTTTCGGATTTCTTCCTTTACTTGTGCTACTGGCCTTGCTTCTTGCCAAATTTCATGATTCTAGATCAACGGGAAGTACCCTATATCAGTTTTGATTCCCTTGCGATCGTCAAACTATTTGGCATAAACGGCCGTATCTTTTGATTGCGTTGTCTTAGAAGTTTGATTGCTCCAAGAGATTGCAGACCTGAGTATTTGATATTAATTTCAGCTTGTTACCTCCACGCGTTTCTGAAAAAAAAGGGTCTTGACAGACGGACAACAAAGTGATCCTATAAGGTTTCCGTTTTCTTTTCTTTTGGGGTACGGAACCCTAAAAACAAAGTTTTAATGGCATTTAATTATTCAATAAATGGTACAAAATCTCGTAACATATGCAAGCAATTACACAACAGAGTACATTTTAATCACAGACATATAAGTGATTTTAATTAATTTCCACAAAAGTTTTCTCATTGACGGAAACGCGAGCGGAATCACAATTGCAGAAATTAAGGAAGGAATTCTACTGAAATATTCTATACGTGACTACACATACCATTTTAGGTAACCCATTACACAATAGACCTACCGTCAATACGGTCACAATTGCGTTACAGCCGTTACCTTTTATACCCTTCCGTTTATACATTGCTCCTTGAGAGCACCCAATAACACCCTACATAAAAACTAATGATTGTATTAAAAATAGATTTGGATACTATAATAATTTATTCGATTACTTAATCCATATCATTCTTATTAGTACTCTACATTTACTTAGAGCTGATTTTTCAATCATTATTTTATCTTCGAAGTTACTATTCCTCGACTAATGCCAGGTTTCCATTAATAAAAAAACTTTTTAACAAAAAAAATAAACCATCGAAAAAACTGAAAAGCAAAAAATTATAAAATAAAAACTTTTTAACAAATAAATTAAACCACCGAAAAAACTGAAAAGCCTTGAATTTTATAAGGTTTTGCAGTCGGGGATAAACCAATAACCTACGTAGGTATGTATTTTTTATTGTAATATTCGTTTATTTATCCCCGACTGCAAAACCTTATAAAATTCAAGGCTTTTTAGTTTTTTCGGTGGTTTAATTTATTTGTTAAAAAGTTTTTATTTTATAATTTTTTGTGGCTATAATCTACTAATGACTACATGCTTAATTTTTGATTTCTTTTGATGTAATACACAACTCAGCATTAAAATCTGTGAGTGAACAATAAATCACCCCTATTTTTCCACCCTTAGGGTAGGTTATTTGTATCCAAATTTATATGGGACCACCTTTGAGGTATTATACCCTATCCAATAAAAAAAGAATTATCAAAATCGGACTACTCTGTAAAAAGTTATGCGTGATCATACATAAAAAAAAATATATATACGCGTTTTTTCGTCGGTTAAAAACGAATTATTTTACTTACCAATGGTAGAATTTTTTATTGCCAAAATGGGCACATATATCATTTTGTAAGCTTATTTTACTCGTGATAGCTACTTCCATATGGAAGGGTCTGCTATGCAAAGCCTTGAGGTCTTTGCTTCATTATTAGTAAAGATATAAGTCTTAATTTTAACCGATAACGGTCCGTAAATTATAGGAATCGGCCATATGTCCAAACAAAAATGATTCCAAATTCAAATTAGCAACCAAAGTTCGCTAATCCAGCTTATGAAAGCATAGGCATAAGGCTGATTTTCAATGACCAGATGATATGCGTGTTAATTTGAAATTAGAAACAGTTTATATATAGACATCAGAGGAATAGATTAATACTGATTGTCAACGTACTTATATCTACTTTATTATTCTTTATTTGAATTTAATAATTTAAAATAAGTACCGAATTATTTTTCCGATTCCTACTTACATATTCTGTGTCTATTCACAGACTATATAATATGTACACGTACACGTACAGGTATGTAAGCATTATGTCGAATGTTGGGCGCTATGGGCGAATGGACCAGCCACAAATGGCTACTTTGTGCTATTTGTTGGAAACCGTACCCGGTTCCGACCCCGGATAATTGGGCAAAGGTCTGCTCGCATAATCATGTTAATTAAGGTAGAATATAGAAAAAACGCGTTTTATTTTAACATTTTCCAAGCGTTGTGTAGCTAAGCCGCCTAATGACACTGGATTTACTTAGATCCTTATTGCTTACGGTGATAATATTTTGTTGTAATTTGCGCTACATTTTTGTGTAATGGTTGGTATTACATTCGCACCTACTTTGTTATATCGTTGCTTAAAAATGCCAATTAATTATTTATTTATCAATTTATTAGTTACTAGTTGCGCCCCGCGGTTTCAACCGCGTTCCTGAGGGATATATTATTTCCAAGGTTAAAAGTATATCCTATGTGTTAATCCAGAACACATTCTATCTATATACCTTTCATCCAAATCCGTTCAGATGTTGAAGCGTGGTTGAGGGACAAATATCCAAACTCACAAACATTCAAATTCAAACTCAACATTTTTATAAATGCGAAAGTTTGAATGTTTGTGAGATTAGTGCGATATTTATCTTTATATATAAAATTCTATTGTACGTGTGTATGTCACTGAATTCCTCCTAAACGGCTGGACCGATTTGAATGAATTTTTTGTATGCGTTTGGTGGCGCCCTTGGTGGTTTAGATTCACAAATCAGCCCAGCAGATAGCGCTGCAGTCGATAATATAATCTAGATACCGACTTCAGCGCCATCTCAGTACAAGTAAAGGAAAAATTTCGAAAAATAAAAAAAGTTGAAAATTTAGGAAAATTTTGGTACTTTGAAATTTTGCGCCTACTATTCATTTCACAGTAAATTTTAGTAAGGTTACATTATTATTATTACTGTACGGAACCCTCCGTGTGCGTGTCCGACTCGTACTTGGCCGTTTTTTTAATAACTGAAATGAAGCTCAAAATCTAATATTAATATTATTTTGGCCTACTTACACGAGACTTCTTGTTTTACCTTCATTAAAAATTCAATATCATTTACACGTTATCCGCGGGCCGGTACAGGCTGATTACACAAAGTTATAATTAAGTAGGTACTCGTATGTTCATTAGAAATATAAAATACAAATTCCTACATTCCTACGATGTAATATAATCGAGGGAGGGATGATTTTTGGGTAAAAAAATAATATTTCTAATTATTCCGTCACTTAAATTATCAAAAAATATTGAACACGTATTTTTTGATTATATCAAATCATTAAACAATTTACAAAGATAAAGCGGATCAAAGTTCGGAAGTGGGGGCTCGTAAAATCACTTTTGGGTAAAACTGTACCATAACATGACGTCACGCGGAACTTCAACGAACGATATCTGCGTATTTTTTTAGAAAAAATACGTGTCTAATATTTTTTGATTATGTAATTAACGGACTAAATAGAATTTTCAGTCATCTAGCCTATTATACATACTAGACCTTTATTTATTAAAAGCAGGAACGTGGTAGGATATAATTTTTTTAAGCGTGAATAACTACACAGCATGCTTTATATGACAAAGCTGAACGACGCTTTACTAATGCTAAACCTAATGTTTTTTTTACCATAGATATGTTTCACTTGATTTTCCTTGATATCGAGTAAAAGTATAGCTGAGAGACCTCACTTATCTAAGTAGTTACTATTTCAAATGCCTGAATTTACATTTCCCTTCGTAGGTACCTTAAATAACAGAAATAAACTAATAAGTTCAAAGGAAATGTCCTGAAACGGATTATCAATAAGATGATCCCTTTGAAAATCCGAAGTTCTTCCCAACAATTTATATTCATTAAGTTTCCCAAACAAAATTCTTAGAAAATCGAATGGCGATGTTCTAAATGAACTTTATTTTGAAATTGGATTATCTAACATACCTTTACCGTTTAATGGATGCGAAGTATTATAAACTCTCACAAGACACTGATAATTATCTCTTATAAGTGTTAATTTCATACACAGAATATAACTTTATTATACACTTGAAAATCGCATGACGATATTGTAAATATTGTATATTGAAATTGAATTATTTAACATACCTTTACCGTTTAATGGATGCGAAGTATTATAAACTCTCACAAGACACTGATAATTATCTCTTATAAGTGTTAATTTCATACACAGAATATAACTTTATTATACACTTGAAAATCGCATGACGATATTGTAAATGAACTTTATATTGAAATTGAATTATTTAACATACCTTTACCGTTTAATGGATGCGAAGTATTATAAACTCTTACAAGATACTGATAATTATCTCTTATAAGTGTTAATTTCATAGACAGAATATAATTTTATTATACACTTGAAAATCGCATGACGATATTGTAAATGAACTTTATATTGAAATTGAATTATTTAACATACCTTTACCGTTTAATGGATGCGAAGTATTATAAACTCTCACAAGACACTGATAATTATCTTTTATAAGTGTTCATTTCATACACAGAATATAACTTTATTATACACTTGAAAATCGCATGACGGTATTGTAAATGAACTTTATATTGAAATTGAATTATCTAACCTACCTTTACCGTTCAATGGAGTCGAAGTAAACTCTCACAAGACACTAATAATAATCTTTTATAAGTGTTCATTTCATACAGAGAATATAACTTTATTATACACTAGAAAATCGCATGACGATGTTGTAAATGAACTTTATATTGAAATTGAATTTAACCTACCTTTACGATTCAATGGATGCGAAGTATTATAAACTCTCACAAGACACTGATAATGATCTTTTATAAGTGTTCATTTCATACAGAGAATATAACTTTATTATACACTTGAAAATCGCCTGACGATGTTGTAAATGAACTTTATATTGAAATTGAATCTAACCTACCTTTACCATTTAATGGATGCGAAGTATTATAAACTCTCACAAGACACTGATAATGATCTTTTATAAGTGTTCATTTCATACATAGAATATAAACTTTATATTGAAAACACAGTCACAATAATATAACACCAAAGTACATTACGTAATACATCCCCTATGGTGAGCACTTAAATCCAGAACAGCGAGAAAATCAACCATTATATTTTATGGTCAGATGCACTCTACACCAACGCCGGCAAAAATCTTAGGGGAAATCTCTTTTTTGTTTTTACAATGCTATCACGGATGTACAGTACTATAAGCTGAGCGTCGCGCCACTGCCCAGGCCCCTGCGTCTGATTCTATTATCATTTGATGGGCCACCTCCGTTTAAGTCAGAGTCATTGTGCGAGGGAGTGCTAACGTATCGTTTTGTGATGGATAGCTGGCGATCCGCGGCCCAATCGGTGAATGGTTCACTCACACACGCCAGTCGGTGAACTCAAGATGACTGAAGGACGAAAGTTGTTCAAAATTTTGTTGTTATCTTTTATAGGTCAGTCAAGGTTAGAAACGCGTAATATGGAAGACTGGTGGGTTAATACATTCATTTGAAGATTGCTTTCTACTGGAGATAAATACTTACTTAGGTATCTTATACTTAATATAATAAAGCTAAAGAGATTTTTTATTTTTTGTTATAACGGCCTAATCTCTTGAATTACCAGTTGAATTCGAATCATTCTTTCACTAATAAGAAGCTTCCCCGAAGAATCCCCGAGTACTTTTTATTCCGGAGTGAAACCGCGGTAGAAAGCGAGTGTTAGATATTAAATCGCAAATTTATCGGGAAATCTACAATAAAATGAATTGTGTACTTGATTATATCGACTGTTATTCTCTCTCTATTCCTAATAATTCCTATATCCTAAAAAATAACCGTAAAACATTTTAAACCTTACAACAATATCTCGTAAATTTT
Organism: Polyploca ridens; assembly: GCA_951394255.1. Taxonomy (NCBI): domain Eukaryota; kingdom Metazoa; phylum Arthropoda; class Insecta; order Lepidoptera; family Drepanidae; genus Polyploca; species Polyploca ridens. The sequence goes on along the minus strand of OX596247.1, from coordinate 14,177,156 downwards.
CAAACAAACAAGCAACTATCCTTTGTGACATAATACTGAAAATTACTGTGTAACTTTTATTAAGTACTTCAATTTAAATTTACTTTCTAAGTACTGTTTTATTTAAATTTAACAAAGTTATAGGAACTGGAATTTGTTTACATTGTTTTATTGTAGTTAGTGATGTGTTGTCCGCTTTCAAACATTGTACTATGTACATTATTTTAGTCTCTTCTACAGTTGTTATATACCTAGGATAAGTCATAATGTAACAACAACTATAACAAATAATAATAGGGGAGAAATTGGTGCCGATTCTGTTGTAAATCGCACTAAACTAATTTTAGTCACATCACATCTCTTTCTTATAAACATTATTGAAAAAGGATAGAACATATTTTAAGTTGTCAAATTAATCTTTGCCGTCTTATTTTGCGTGTATTTAGGCGTAACCGCGATAGATGGCGACTAAAATTATATTGAAAACAAGCATTGGACTAATTTGACAGGACTAAATTTCTTACTTCCTTTTTTTATGTTCTTTGTTAGAAAGAGACATAGTGACATTAAAATTAGTTTATAATGTGAACAACAGAATCAGGGCCACTGTCTACTTACCGCGCTACACTTATTAGTGGGTAGGTACTAGTATTTACTCTACATAATGATTTATTAATGACTGCGTAAGTTCAATAACTCTAACTCAAAACTCCCTTCACAGTACCACGATCCAATAGTCGCCTCCAAAACCGTACCACCTTTACTTTACCCCTTTGCAAATCAAATCTTGCTCAGCATGCCCCTATTTATAGAATGTGTTCTTCTTGCAACATTATCCGATCGGAAGTAGATATATTTGCTGGTTCTATGAACTCAAATAAAATTAAGAAAAAATTGTCAGAGTACCTAATCCATAGCATTACCTTCTAGATAATTAATGTAAACCTAGTCTAAGCCAATTTTTATTTATTTAACTGTAACCATTGTATATTATTATTTCCTTTTTATAAACTTTGCATGCTGTGTCTACGCCTAGAAGGGTTCAATCGTTCGATTTAACCTTTACAAATGTTTACCAATTTTTGAAGCATGCTATTGATTGTACACAGTTTTGTAGACCAAATAAACAAAAAAAAAAAAAAAAAAACTCTAAAATGTTTTTTTTATTACGATGATAGCAGTAGACTATGAATCCAGTAAGTAAAAATTCCAAAATTAACTTTATCAAATAACACATTAATTATGTCGATTATTAGAGCAATCAATACTAAGTATAAAGGCTAAAATGGCACCACGTTTTTAAATGACTACAGATTCGTAATCAAAGATTTAGAAGAAATAATTTAGTAAGATTGGTAGGGCATGGCATGCCGTATTCCTGCTTGTGAGTAAGGTGGTCAGAGCTCATTGGGGAGGGGGAGGGTCGATAACGCCTGAGTTGGAAGCGTCCCTTGTGATACAATGCTCCGTGGCATCACAAGCGCCCTTAGGACTACAGTAACCGCTTACCACCAGACGGGCCGTATGCTTGTTTGCCGACTTAGACGTATATAAAAAAACCGGTAAGTAATAAGTTCAAATTCATAGAGATATTTCTGAGAGAGCCACGATGAGTCCACGACACGTTGTGGCCATTTATTCGCTTTTAATTTTTTGAACCGGGTTTGGTTTTTGAGAATGTTTTGCCACACAGTCAGTTCATTCAAATCTACTCTACAATCAATGAATAAATCGGTCAGTGTATACATTATTAAGCACAACCTAGTTCTTCTAAAGTAACTTTACCTGGAGTCTGACGCCAGACTACAAAGTTGTATCGGATAATTTTAGAGATGTGGAGTAGAGTAGGGGTTGAATATCGATCCGAGTACGTGCCTCAGACGCTCGGGTCGTCACGACACCAGGCTTACACCGGTCTTGTTTTCGTATCCTTGAACTAAATAAGTCCCTACTCGAATAATATGGATTTTGACAACGTGACGATATATTAGATTATAATAGAATATGTCGAAGAAGATATTTTAATTAGAGCTTTGTATTTAATAACTAAAGTACGGTAAATAAAAAGATAATATGATGCCGCGTGTCATATTTTGTTGTTAAGTTTTCATCCACAACCTTTCCGCAAATACATGTACTTCAAATATAATAAGACATAATAATAATTATATGTTACAAATATTGATTATTGGGTAACATTTATTCGGTCGCCTAATACGAGCAATAACTTTACTGTTATGGGTCCAAGTTTGAACGTTTATATGAACTTTCCTCACGATACGGCGAACCTGGCGATAACAATCTAGCGACCGTATTGATGATCGAACTCATATATTTTTTTTATACCACTAAATTGGCAAACAAGCATACGGCCCGCCTGATGGTAAGCAGTTACCGTAGCCTATGGACGCTTGCAACACCAGGGGTATCACTCGCGCGTTGCCGACCCTGAAGAAATCTCTTCACACCCTTTTTGAAGAACCCCACGCTGTACTCCAATGGGAAAACCATGGCAAAAACTCATTCCACAGTCCGAGCGTCCGCGGAAGAAAACTTCTTTTAGCAAAACTCATTACATTATTATTACAAAATGATTTCAAGACGGCTAGCTCAGTAGTAGTGACGTTGAAAGCAGTGACAAAGGTCGCCGGTTCGAATATAGGCCGTGAAAAAAAACATTGTGAGGAAACCGAAGCACGGTCGAATATTACCTAGGTTCTTTGTACGATTCTACCCTGCCAGCAAGACTGCTGGCTTGAATTTACGGCCCCGAATTTGAATCTACTAAATATCAAATTCAGAAATACCTATTCAAAATGTAATATCGAGTTTATGTTGCATGATATCCAAAAGTCTCTAAACGGATTATAGCAGAATACGCTTAGGTACACTGAAAAAAATGGACTACAAGTAACTACAAAACTTTATTTAACAGTAACACAAAATTTGACGACCAATAACCTAAACAGAGTGACTTGTGAACTAAACTTACCAGCAACAAAACTAGTTGTTTGTTCGTTACTAAATTATTTAATTAAATGTAACTAAAGTTTGTTTCCCGACAACAAAAGTTAGTTTCCCGATAGCAAAACGTCAATTTACATAACTAGTTTCGTAGATCATTTTTTTCAGTGTACATATACGCTGAAGTGGAAAATATAATAGAATACTTGATTTAAAAATTCATAAGGCTAATTGAAATTTTAATGTTAGAGATTATCAATTAAAACCCAAATGAAATACCTATTTCACTTATGGCCGATTCCTATAATTTACGGACCGTTATCTGTTAAAATTAAGACTCTTATATATTTACTAATAATGAAGCAAGGACCTCAAAGCTTTGCATAGAGACCCTCCCATATGGAAGTAGATATCACAGGTAAACTAGCTTACGAAATTATCTATATGCCCAGTTTGGCAATAAAAAATCCTACTATTGGTAAGCAAAACGATCCGTTTTTGTTTATAGAAACCGGGCTTTAGTCTAGTCTAATCAGTTAGCCAGCAATGAAGTCGAATGATTTCCTGTGTTTAGGTAAACTCCAAAAATTACAAGTTTATTACATAAAAAAGTAATTTAAAAAAATTAAATCGTCTTCAAAATACACTAAATAGTATGAAATAACTCTAATCTGACACTGATTTGAAGTCAGCGAAAGAGCACGACGTATTCCATTGAAAATATTTAGCTGACTTCAAATCAGTGTCAGATTAGGGTCATTTCATACATTTTAATGTATTTTGAAGACGATTGAATTTTTTTAAATTACTTTTTTATTTCGTCATATTTAGTTTTTCTTAAAATCACTAGAATTTGACTAAGGTTTTGAGATGTTTTTCCTTTGACACCACACCCGTAGCTCGTATCAATAAGCCAGGCCGTCACACATATTTGTCCATATCTTGAAAACTACTGAACCGATTTCGATGAAACTTACACTGTTCCCTAAGTTGAAATAAATGTAAACCAATAAAAAAAGAACGGTTACAATCCGATTAATATCTTCGGAGATATGTGTGGACAAACATACATACATACATACAAACACCTATGAAATTTTGTATATTTGTTTGGAAGCCCTAATAGATTATCATATGTGAATATATTGCAGTTCCAATAATATTACATACATACGAGTCGAATCGATCTCCTTTTTTTGAAGTCGATTAAAGGAAAGACGATAGAGTTTGAAATATTTTCGTACGTAATAGCGGAAGCATAAAAGGTGAAAACTTAAGGGTAGTATGTAGGCTAGATCGCGCGCCAAAACCAGCATTCATTTGTTACTTTGCAGTTGTGTTACAGGCACGCACACATGCATCGGCACCAAACTTGACGTTGCGTCAAATTAGATGCGTACCGCATAACGTGGTACCAGCCGACAAAATTCCAATATTATTAAGTAATATTATATTTAATTGTCTATTTAGATACCTTTTCTAGTGGCTCATTTAAATAAGCACAACCAAAGTTTACATAATTATTAAGCAGCATGGATTCACTACTTATAAGCAAAGGAAATTCAGTGCGATGCTTTATATTAGTACTTTGTGGGTACTTATGTTGACATTTTTTGAAGAGGTAGGTACTAATCTATAGTAACTCTGTTTGTTTAAGAAGTAATAAGTAGTAATAATAATAATAAATAATAAATAGTAGATGACAAGAATGCATTTGAATGAATGTCGCTTCGCAGGCTATTGTTATATATATTTTGTAATTGTAATAAAACACTTGCTGAGTTTCTTGCCGGAGTCTTCTCAGTTCAAGTTGTATTTGGAACCGGTGTAGAGCCATTTGTTAACGTTCACAAGTGCCTTATCAGGGCCTAAATTGAATAAATGCTTTTTGAATTTTGAATTTTTGAATAGTAATAAGTTTAGTAATAAATAATAAGTTTAAATAATAAATAAATAAAATAAACATCCTGGGATATTCCTCACATACGGTCATCTGATCCCAAACTAAGCTGAGCTTGTACTATGGACATCTTTTTGTTTGTAAATATATAAATAACATAATGTACATAATTACACCCACATTCAGGACATACAGACATGTTCATGCACAAAAATGCATGTCCTGGGTGGTAATCAAACCAATGACCTGCAGCGCTATAAGTGGAATCATAATCAACTGTACCAACTGTCCCATTTGTTTTTGTTTGCTTACGCTTTCACGCCTAAACCACTGAAGCCATCGCATTGAGATTTGGCAATCAGATACCTTGTAACGATGCGACCTCTCCTATTTCAATTATTGCTTCTGGTCAAAAATACTATTTCCAAATGTACATATTATTCTAATTTTTAAATGTTAAAATTTTCAAATGATCAAATTTTCGAATTCGAATTTTCAATATTTTTAATTCTCATAATTGAAGAATGTCCCATCAGACATTCATTCATTTCAATCAGTACTGAGACACAACTTGTGTGGACATGTTTTTAAAGTGAAATAAAACAAAATCATTAATATATTTAACGAATATATCCTAGTAATACATTAATACAGTTCGTTTACCAGTGCATCAATAATATAATGAATTATCATACTAGAACCCAGCTGGGTTCTTTATTTTTACGCAATAAACTTTATGGAAGACTATTTTGAATGCTCCGGTCGTAGGCTGATAGTAGAGCTGATAGTCAACCCTACGTCGCGTCGTGACAACTTATGGTATAGAGAAGGGTATAGGCTACTTTTATCAAGGGAATGCAGGTAAAACCACGGGGGACAGCTAGTATCATATAAAGAGGCATATACGAGGCTTTGAAATTACTAATCCGATTCTAAACATTATTTCACTAATAAGATAAGATAAATATGCTTTATTTGTACACCATATAGTAGAAGACGAAACATTATACAAAAAGAAGTGATACAAAACAAGCGGTCTTATCGCTTAAGCATTACAACAAGACAACCTGTGGGTAACAGGATATATGAGAATATGATAGGTAACAGATAAGAATACGCTTTCATAACGTGAAAATAACAGCTCTAGTAAAATAGAAAGAAAGGCAGGAAATGAGGAAGTTTATTTGTTTGTTTGCGTGTGATAGTGTGAAATAACAAGAGATTTAAAAGAGTCTAACGTCGGGGCCCGTCTTATAGTCTGAGGGGGAGAGTTTCAGAGACGTACAGCTTGGATAGTAAAAGATTGGGAATAAGAGTAAGAAGTGAGAAGTGTGACTGGGAGTTTGGAGGTTAAGTTCCAAGGAACTATGAAGAAGATGATGTTGAGAGGTGTAGTACTCGAAGCGTTCCTTGAGATAGCGAGGGGTTTTAGGATAAAATAAATCAGTGTATAAGAGTGATAATATGTGTGTATTCGAGCGAAGGTGGATAGGAAGCCACTTGAGTTGTAATAGGAAGCTACATTATCCTCAAATGCTATAACAATATTTTAATTCACATTTGTTAGGCTACTTTTCATAACGGAACCGCATGTGAAACCACGGGAGATAGCTTTCATTTACCGTGCCTAATTAAGCCAGTGCGAGGCCCGTAGCAAGTGTAATCAAGGACCTTTGGTTCAGGTATCTACTTTAATGGTTTATCTGCGGATTTAGCTTTCAGATTAGAAGATATGGTCGCGCAGATATATTTCACGAATTTATTACTCTTTTAAAAGATTTGGAAGCCTTTCTATATTACATTTATATTTGTCACGCAGCGTTATTTAAGTATGTCAAGAAATCGTTTTCAATGATTCTTATAATATTGGCCATGCAGCGAAATATACCGGGATTTCAGCATAACAGTAACATCCCTAATTATTTTCCCATAATTATTAGTATATGCGAAAGCAGGCCATTCAACGTGGGCCGTAGCATTTATCCTGCTATGGCCAGTTCAGTACTGCATATTTCATAATTAGCTAACGAACATTTGTTAAATTCGGTATAGCGGCGATTGATAGGGAACCCGTTATAAGTATACTAAAATTATTAAGATTTGCAAAGGAGCTTATCAAGTTATGCTCAATAAAATAAAACCTACAAAGAATATATCTAGTAACAATGATAGCTTTATAGTAAAAGAATATATATAAGAACAGTGAATTGTTTACAAATGGCCATATCCATCGATATCATTGTATTCTACTAGCTAGTATATATATACAGCGTTCCAAACATTCACTCTGTTCGAATGAACTGAACTGCGTTCCGTTCACCTTTAGGCGCCGATCCCATGGAAGAGTTCAGTTCTGAGTTCCGAGTTCTGAGTTCCGCGTTCACTGTAATCTATGCGGCGCCTTTCATCTGCACACAGAGAACTCGTCGTTCAAGAGAACTCGAGTTCTGTCGGAGTTCCATTATCTAAAGCTGGCAGTTGAGGTGACACGTCTGAGCTATCACTGTCTTATTTATTGAGTGACACAAGGTAAAAAGGCAATGGGCATTCTGGCCCATGAGCGGCCACTAATGAAACTTAAGTAAGGCCAATGAGACGAGATAAAGAACGTCAATAAACTTTTTTTTTTTATAACACTAAGTGGCAAACAAGCTTACGGCCCGCCTGATGTTAAGCGGTTACCATAGCCTATAGACGCTTGCAACACCAGGGGTATCACTTGCGCGTTGCCTACCCTGCAGAAATCTCTTCACACCCTTTTTGAAGAACCCCATGCTGTGTACTCCATTGGGAAAACCACGGCGGGGAGCTCATTCCACAGTCCAAGCGTCCGCGGAAGAAATCTCCTTTTAGCCCGCACAGTTCGAAACAATTCTGGTTTCAGTGTGTGAGGATAGAAGGTAGCCGTAGGCATCAAGACGAACAAATCCTTAGAACACTCTCCGTTGTACAAGCGTTAGAACACACATAAGGAGCTTTTGTTTGCTGAATGTATATAATTACACCTTTTGGTACGGGGTACTAATTACATTTAATGCAACTATCTTGCAATTTCATAATATCTCCAATTATTTCTTAAATCTTCAATTATCTATAACTTTTTTTTCTAAATACACCACAGTATTAAGCTTTCATATTTTTGTTAATATATTATTGCCTAATAGAAAACAGAAATTATTGCTGGCCGCCAAAGAGAAAAGCTCCGTACAAATTTGCCCATTTACCTTTAGAACTCTAGACTGCTCGCTCGCTGTGTGTAAAGTAGTGAACGCGGAACTCGAAACTCGGAACGCGGAACTCTAGTACTCTTTTCTGTGAGATGGGCGCGTACAGAGCAGCGTTAATAATACAAGAAATCGAATCAAACCTGAGTGTAAACCTGGACGTAAATAACAATTTAGTAGTCAAGTAAGTAAACTTATTTGTTGTTCAAGTGAATAAATAGGTAATAATATCGTAATATCACAATAGAAAAAATATTTCTTCATTTAAATGCCACGACTGCGGTGTAATTCTATAGGAACGACACGTTGATAAACGCGTAGGCGCTATGAAATTCATGAGCGCTTAAGATATTTTAGTCGCGAGAAAACTATAATCTATAAGCATCTATCTATCGTTTTTATAATTTGGTTAGACACAGCTTGATTTAGCACTGCAACAGTCAGTCCACTGCACACTTGCTTTGCACAAGCCCCCACCTTACCCCCGCTGTCATCAAGCTCGACGGATTTTTGTTTGGAACGCGAAATCTCATAAAATACTTATATTATTTCGATGGCCGTATCATAACCTTCTTTTCAGCATCGACGATACATTATTAAGGTTAACTTCAAGTAAAAATCCGCGTGATACAAAAACTTATTTATGATTTTATGAATAAGATTAGTTTATCTATAAGCAAGAAACAAAATAAGCAATCAATGGCTGAGAGGGAGAACAAGGAAAATATTTTGGCATAAGGGACTTTTTCAAAAAGACTATGGGCGTATCAACATAACATGAAATGAATACTGATGAATATGAAAAATGTTCATGGTGTAATTCATAACTCTAATAATGTAAAAAATAAAAATGCACTTATCATGTTCTTTTTGACAAGCGCATGTATACAGATATGTGGATGACGTCATTTCCGGTGTCAATAAAAAGCAACGTGGTGTCACCTTGGGACACTGGGGGGAACTGACTGCTTTCGCGATTGCGTCTTGTATATAAAGCTTCACTTGACATTTCATAGAAAAATGTATGGACAAATGGCGTCACAAAATTGATGCTTATAAATAAATTAATTATATTATTCTCAAACAAAAAAATGAAAATGTGGCCCCACGGATCTGTTGTACATATATTTGTGATTCGATGTTATATATAATTTTTACAAAATGGATTCTAAATTTGATGGTATCACTAAAGAGGCAAACCTCGATTTTTATGATTTTGGTAATATTTGTAATGATTTTGCTAGTTATTGCAGCAAATTAAAAAAAAAGGGCCAACACGGATCTGTTAATTGGTATCTTGGTTTTATCTTTATGTTCATATATTACTATTTCTTTCATGTTTTCATTCATAAACCACTAAAATAGCGAACCCTGTTTATGACGTTTAGCTTACATACCGCCCTTAAATTGCACCGTTCAAAAGCCAATTTACTTGAAATTGTGTAATTTTGTGCAAGCTGTGCTCAGTAAACTGAACCTGCGGTCACTTCACACACTCGATTAGTTACTACAAGCCAGGTTCTGCAAATGCTAATTACTTCGCTCTATGTCTGGGGCCCAAGTCTGCTATTACAATTGTGTTCCAATGAACTTTCAGTGGTGTCAAAATTGTGACATTTTACAGTTTTGGTAGTCTGCTAACAAAATCGCGTCAGAATGGCGGCATAATGACGGCATAATGGTCCCACAATTGCCTTCCGATGATTTTCCACTGAAACTTCAATCTTTGTCAGTTTTGACAGGTTTTATATATATTTTTTTCTACTGATTTTTCGGTAAAAGTTTGGTAATCGGCTATTTCCGTAAATATCAGTGGTTTCATTATTGCACGATAGATCCGCCATCCAATAATCTTTTGACAGATCACTTGAAAATATTTTTATCATTATGAGACGATTGTGCGGCCATTGCATTTTTGACTTTTGGGGCATTTAGTAGTAGTTGAACATTGAAATAAATATGAGTTCTATACTGAGATGGCGAAGTGATGGCATATCTGTCGCGATGAAGGTATGAATATAATAAATTCATAATTTGTATGTTTCTAATACAATGAGTTCTTTAAGGGCCTTGTTCTTTTTGTTTACAGCTTTATGGTGTACAATTAAGAATTATCTAATATATTGTTACTATACATACATATCGCTTGTTATGCCAATAATATTTCTATTGTAGATTCTGATTGTTATGGCATTTTATGCTACTGGGTTATACCAGACATTAGTTGGGCAGAGCAATTTCCTTACTGTCTCACAGAAATCTGTGTCAAGAGCTGAGATAAGTTACTGAGACAATCAATATCCCAACCATTTAAAAAAAATATGTGAAATGGCCAACCCACCTTCATCAAAACCAAGTAAGACGAGTCAATTGTATGAAATTACCTACTAGCGAATAACAACAGTCAGTTCCACAATTGTAGGGTTTCATCAACAAGGAACCCGACGTTTCGCCATGTACATCCCTCTGTCTGTCCGCGTCATTTGCCTTACGATCCCCAAGATTCGGGATGTATAACCGCATGGTTGGTCAGGCAATGGGAAGGCAGGTGGGAATTGGTTTGTCCTCGGCTTAGCTCAGAAACTTAGTACTAGAAAGCTGTAATGTGGCATGAGTATACATATTCATCACGCCGACAAAGTATAAAAATTAAATCTTGTCAAAAATTATAGAGTACCTCCCTAATCCGTATGCCCCACGCCGCGTCCCGCACCAATTCCTAACTTAATAAGCGTGCGATCTTTTTGTTATTTTTAAAGAAGTATCTCAAAAACTATGCATCCAAATTATATGATGTAAAATATTATCAACATAAAATGACCTTGGTAATAGCATTTTTTTTTGTAAGGACTTTAAATAGGAGTGCATCTAAAGAGTTTTTAAAAGAATCTTTTTTGTTATCTAAAGCCTAAATAATGAATGTTCAGATCCCTAACTTGAGGAATTATGGATTGCTTATACAAACCCTATTTCACCCCTTTCAAGATTATTTTTTGAGACAAAAGATCATAGCCTAAGTCCTTCCCCGGGTTATATCATAACCCGGGTACTACATACCTATGCTCAGCCGTTTAGTCGAGAAAAAGTAACAAACAAACAAACAGAGTTGCTTTCGCATTGATAATATTAAGTATGGATAACTTAGATTTAATATTTATCGTGTATCTGTAAATAATTTCAATTGTTATGGTGGTATCTACGTAATTATGAGTTCAAACTATTTAAATAATTATTTGAATAAATACTTACGGAAATGAGTTGTTTTTTTATGGCAACTCTACTACTATCTATCACAACAACACTAAGCGCCCCTGTACACGATGCCGCCGCCACGCCGGCACCGCGCCGCCGCCGCACCTTAGCCGCGCCGCCGCCGCTTGATTAAAGCATTCTATACAGTTGTCAGTAATACATTGCTAGCTACGGAGATGAAACGTGTTGCACGTTCGTTGGCGGCTGGCAATGGAATAACTCAATTAAATTATGGCGGACAACGTCGCGGTAGCGGCGCGGAGGCGGCGCGGCGGCGGCATCGTGTACAGGAGCGCTAATAAGAGACCATTATGAGACCATTATGCGACCATTCTGAAATATTACACTGCGCACATCGGCTCAATGATAATTGAATTGCAATTGAATCGTGTCGGAATGACATTTTAGCAGACTTGGCCCCCTGTTTATATACTATCAACGTTATTTAATTAGATTGTACCACTGTCAATGTGGTACATTATTAATTACAAAACGTCTATCATTTCAAACAAGTTGCATTACAGATTAATTACACTAAATAGTAATAGATTATTATATACTGAGCACTGGAAATTAATTATGTTATTACTTTCGGGAAAGCACGTCTGTTACACTGTCAAGATTAAATGTAATTTATTCTGATTCGAAGTTGACCATTTTTGCGGCGAATTTAACCTCTGCGGAAAAACACCGACTAGACCATAAAGACGACAAATTAACAAAGTAAAACAATGGATTGTTTCGACTAACTAAATCCCACTTCCTACAATCCTATCCTATGAGGGAAAATTTGTATGGATATGAGGATTACATTTGTGAAGATATTTGTCACTCTTTCACGCAAAAACTACTGAATGGATTTGAATGAAACTTGGCACACAGATTGAACATAGAATATTTTTTATCCCAAAAAATATGGCATCCCTCAGGAATGCGGGTGAATCCGCGGGTAGTGAGAAATAAAAAAATAATGACCTGTAAATAAATACAATCCTCGAAAGACAGTGGAGTACCTACTAATTTTCACCACTTGAACCATCTTTTCAGTAAGATTTGACAGGGATAAAAAGTATTGGATTACAGATTAACTCTCCTCTAAATACTCAAACGCAAGGTGGACGCTGTATGTACTACGGCACATTTATCACCTAATGACTGTTCAAACAAATTTCTGGAATTGTGGATTAATTATAATATAAGCCTGTACAATGGTATTTCCAATCAATTGACTGAGGACTGTGTGATCATAAGTAATTGGACTTAATATTGATTATTCCGTTTCAAGTTATTATATCCAATGAAGCAATATACATTACTAATTGGTAAATCATAATTTGACCAATTAAATATAATTTCAAGTAAACTTTTCTTATAATTTGTATACTCGCGTACAGTCGACGACATGAGCAACAGAAAATTTTGTTTTGCTGTTCAGTTGTACGTTACTGACTGAATTTATTTCAAGTAATAATTAACAGATATGAATATAAAGTGGAATACGCGAATAATTCAGCAGCAAACAACAAACTTTATGTTTTAATTATATCGAATTGCAAGTACCCACTAACCCGCTTGATGACGTCACCTATAAGACGGCACGCTTGTCTAGAGGAAACCTATCACTTCGGCCTTGAAACTCTAGATTGTAGGAGTCAGGAAACATGGAAGCCGGAATGAAGTTGCACTTGTTTGCCGTCCGCATTATAAATGAGGATGCAAAACGTAGAGTCCGTATGTTCAGTATGTCAACAACGTACTGGTATTTTCTCAGCGTCTTGTGGTTTGGTGTAAACATTTTATGTAGTTGTTTTCATATTTTAAACTCCTTAGTAACTTAACTTTGTTTATCGGGCAAAATAAATGTTTTTCAAAAGCAAAGTTCATTTTCATGACGATGTAGGTGTCTACGAAATGAAAATTTGCTACGATTTTGTAGCGTCTCGTAGCTTTTGCAGTATGTACCTACATTATATATACATTCGCCAACTGATGTAATTTGTCAGTATCAACTCGCATATCCTTCCTCGACGCTCTTCGAGAAAATGTCATTTTTTCGCAATTCCTCCTATATTATGATAACAGGAAGAAACTCTGATATTGTTAGTTATGATAAAAAATCGATACACGCTCAGGCTTACTTTAGATATTTTTTTTTGTTTACGTTATAATACTGAATCAATCAGATGTTATATTTACAAATGCTTGTTGTAGATATTGTATATAAAAGCAGTCACGATTTTATTATCTACTGTGTAACATTGACATTGTACGAAACATGAAAAATCTCATGGAATGACGATAACGCCAGACCGAACCATTCGCTTGTTCATGTAAGGCCAACGTATGGCGGTTTTGTAGAGACCGACATCTTTGCGGGAAAGCGGCCACATCGTAAACCGAGCAATGAATAAAACATCAAACAAAACAAGACTTTTGTTTCCGCATCGCATCGTCTCTAGTGTACCACCTACGTGCCGCTTTATAAAACATAGAAGTTTTAGTCAACGTGAGGTTTCCGTATAGAATACCTAAATATTACAGGATTTTAAGACCAAAGTTCATAACTACAGCTGACAAAACTAGGTACGAAAACTATAATTGTAGAAAAGACTTTTTAAAATATTGCCCTCTTTTAGCACTACCGCAGTCGGGTAAAAATTCAAAACTTTTGTGTTTAAATGTCCTTTAGAGCATTTGTTTCTTGCGGATCGAATCTTCCCCTTCAAATTAAGACATATCAATATTTTAGGCTTTTCAGTACGCGGACCGAACAAAGAGTGGACCGAAAGTACTAAAGACCCGTATTTCTTTACAATGTCATCTTCGCTGTTATCGTGTTTTCCTTTGTTAATCATGACAAAAACATAAAAAATATTCGAATAATAAATTCAATTGTAATACAAAAGAAACAGGTTTCATTAAACTCTAGACATTTAAAATTGTGCCAAATTGTAGATCTTGAAAGTGAAAATAAACAAGCACTGTCTATTGGAACGGCACGATTCCCTGAAACTCCCAGAAACTTGGCAGACGGCTTGCCTCTCTCCAATACTTCCTCTTTATTGTTCAAGTTTATTTTTTATTCGATGATATTTCTCCCGTGAGAAGTCTTGCTGCTTGTTATCAATTTGACTTTATAATACAGAACGTTTCTCTGATGTTTTAATTTGATATATTAATTCATTATAATATAGCTATTTACAAAGACTTAAAAGTCAAAGCCATTTATTTAATTTAGGCCCTAATAGAGCACTTCAAAGTTACCATACTGATTTCTGCTACACTAAATAAAGGCAACACTAGTGATAACTGAAGCTTTCAAGTCCCTTTAAAATCAGGGAATATCCTTACACTGAACGGAACAGAAAGGATAAAAACCATAATCCTAACTATAATCCTCTCCTAACTATTATAAATGCGAAAGTGAGTTTATTTGTTTGTTACGCCTTCACGCCTCAAATTCTCAACGGATCATCATGAAATTTGGCATACAGTTAGCCTATGGTATGATAGGAGAATGACATAAGCTACTTTTCATCCCGGGAACGCGGGTGGAGGAGGACAGCTAGTATAAATATATGTTTTTATACCATAAAAAGATGAATTCAGAATATCAACTCCCAACAAAAACTGACATGCGTGTCGTCCGCACGCGTGGCTACCACGCGTTGACACAACATTTATTAACGCCCGAGGCAGTCATATAATATTACCAATGTGATACTGCGCCATTATGTCCCAGCACAACCCATCCCAAACCTAGAAATAAACGTATTAAGTGACGTAATATATCAACCCTTCGCTGCCTCCAAGTATTACGACCCCATTGGACTTAAATATATGACAGTCAGAGTAATAATACGAAGCCTTCAGCTCATTAATTTTCCAGATTTTCATTGCAGCTAGTGCAGAGTTCCTAATTAAAGCCAAATATAGCTGCTTAATTAAGCGCCACTTTAATATTTCACAAATAATTAAAATTATACGACCCTGGACAACAAATTGGTGTAAAAACACGTTCAAACGTTGTTATAAATAGTTGATTCAATATATACCTACCTATATTGAAGTAAAATTTACTTTTACTATAATCTTTTTCAAGCATTTTTGTACCATCCATCTTTAATTAATACTAGCAGACCCCCGCGGTTTCACCCGCGAACGTTTTGAATTTATTTGCGCGGAACACTAATTATTTTTTCAAAAATAAAAGTAGTTAAGTTACTCTTTATAACATTAACTATGTACCGGAACAGACAGACAAAAATATTTAGGCGCCGATCCCACAGAAAGAGTTCTAGAGTTCCGCGTTCCGAGTTCTGCATTCCGTGTTGACTATTGTGGATACAGCAAGCAGTCTAGAGTTCTGCAATATTCGCTATTGATCACACATTATACACTTTTTTTACTTTCAAAGGCGCCACATTGCTTACAATCAACGCGGAATGCAGAACTCGGAACTCGGAACTCTAGAACTCTTGTCAGTGTGATCGGCGCCTTAAAACCTCAATCCGATTTCATTAAAAAAAAGTTTAACTCACATAAAAGCTTTGTGCAATGCGTAGAAAGAGAATTGTAGGTAGATAGGCTGTCAGCGTATAGCGAAGAAGATAGCGATAGTTCGACATAATTACATATATATTTGGATTTTTATCGTATTTAGAAGAAATTATCTGTACAACTTGCATGATATTGACAGTTTTTTTTTTTTTTTTTTAATTAAATGTGCTTGCGTTTGGCGACTGACGAAACACGCTTACCCAGAAGAAACCTATTCACTCTGGCCTTGAAAGTACCTAGATTATAAGCGTCAGGAAACACAGACGCCGGAAGCAAGTTCCACTCCCTTGCTGTCCGCATTATAAATGAGGATGCAAAACGCTGTGTCCGTATATTCGGTATGTCAACAACGTACGGGTGAAAATTTTCCCGGCGTCTTGTGGTTCGGTGTAAAAATGGGGACATACACTTGAGTATAGTAATCCTTTGATTTACTTACTGTATCAGTTAAAATAAACTACTGACCGATGAAAGGTTATGTTTGATTCATTTCACTTTGGCTTTTACAGCCAATGACAACAATTCACCATCACTACACACCAAACAATATCTTTGAGAATATATACAAAGCAGCGTTGCCAGATTTTTTTCGGTCAAAGCGGTATTTTGCGGTAACTGCTTGAGTAAAAAAAAGCGGGACATACTAAAAAACCCGGCCAAGTGCGAGTCGGACTCACGCACCGAGAGTTCCGTAGAAACTTATAGGTACCTATGTTAATAGTTCAATAATCACGGGAATCGATTCTCGGAGATTTTCGATTATGTTGTAATATAATGGCAATTCTTTTCTTCTTTTTGCCATGTAACTGCAAAACGCTTTTCGGATTTCTTCTTTTACTTGTGCTGCATGGAATTGCTTCTTGCCAAATTGTATGATTCTAGGTCAACGGAAAGTACTCTATAGGTTTTTTCCCTTGCGAGCGGCAAAATATGCGGCATATACGGCCGTATTTAAATATGCGGCATATATTGGCGCGGTTCTCCTTAAACACCACTGTGGTGGTTAAGACGCGTCACGGGAAAGCTGTTGCCATTTCTATGCAGTGGTGTCTTTATAATTTTCCACTTCTACGTCCAACGATGATTTCAACGTCGAGTAATCCTCGAAAAGCGGGACTGAACCTGTGACGCGCGGGACATTCAATTTTGGGCTAAAAATCGGGACGTCTGGCAACGCAGTCACAAATAACATACAATTAGGGGTTCACAGTTTCACTGCTCCCATCAACAAATATCATGTATACACAAACTTTTTTGGTCTCAACGACACTGAGTATGAGAGAACAATAAAAATCTATACGCGAGATAGGGAAAAAAATACGCTTAGTCCTGCTCATACATACACGTTTTGACATATGCGTATCTTGGCCTGTCTACCTGTAATTCTCCGTCTATGTGCAATGCAATACTCTTTTTAAAATTGGAATGTCAAATATCAAAGAATATTTAAATCAAAAGCACTAAGAAGTATTGATATCAAATTCGATGCAAATCACCCCTAAAATAACTTTCAACCCCTTTTTAACCCCGTTAGACGATGAGTTTCAATAAAATATGAAACACGTCTTCTATCAATTCTGTTAAACAATGTTTATGCAAAATTTGAAGTAGATCAGACCAAGGAATCACGTTGTCCCATACAAACTTTGCCCCCGTTTTTCACCCGCTTTGGGGTAGAATTTCGGAAAATCCTTTCTTATCGGATGCCTACGTCATACAAAGAACACACCCTCCAAGTTTCAGGTCACTACGATCAGCGGTTTAGGCTGTGCGTTGATTGTCAGTCAGTCTGTAGGGGCGTAAATCCTACATATTATGATGATATGAATTCAGTGTGGGCTGATGGCCTCACACTGATGATGTTGTGCTACATGATGATGATGATGGGAGGCGGCTCCCAGGAGTATAAATAAAACCACCTCGTGCGAGTGCTGTAGCGACACTGATTTATTTTATTGTATTGTTATAACAGTTTCACCATTCGGTACAAAAATGCTAGCTTGGCAGTTTGCGGCATACAGAAATTATCTATATGAAAATAAATAACCATGTACGGTTGCCCGTACATATTGCCGACCAAAAAGAGAACAATCAAATATAAAATGATAAACATGTAAAATTGTAAGAGATTAAAATACATTCTTGCTCATGCATCTTGTATAATGATTAACATTTTAAAATATATGAGATAATATAATAGGGAAACTATAAAATTGATAAGAACAATTTAAACACTTCAAATGCATACACGAATGTGCTGATGTCAGTAGGTAACTGTCCATAGTCCGTCGGTATGTATTGCGTCATGAAACAAGAAACCTGATGAATGAAATACAATATTCACTTGAAAGCTTAACTGTATGTTTGCTATTTTTAGAACACGTAAGAAATGTAAAAATTGTCGGTCTGTATGTTCGTTGTAAAGAAACAATGAAATGCTAAAATAATGAATGATAAATTATAAAATCATGTATGTACACCGTTACACTATAACTGCACTTCTAAGTCCACAAATGATATATTTCTGATTGCTGATAACGTCTTACACTCTTGATTCCTTAACTGGTTCCACCATATTGATAAACTTGTTACGTTCCTCTGCTATAATGTTCCATCTTTTTGTTGCAATCTGCTGCCGTATTGGTTCTGCCAAATTAATTCCTTGCTCTTACGATACCCGGCCGCTGCTGCTGGAGTTTTATTCTGATAAATCTCCTGGCCACAAAAGTGACGTTGCTTTTAATCGTGGATGCGGTACTTATTACGATGCACGATGATGATGAGTGCCCCCATTATGATATTGCTGTTGGTGAGACTGCTGATATCCTGTAGTCATGATTGTAGATAGCGAGCTTGTTACCACTATGATGATGCTGTTGTTGGTGAGCCTGGCGCTGTGATGATGTTTGCTTGAGAACTTCCGTGAAAACCACTTGATTGGTAGGAAGCTGCTGATATTTACCTCGTGCACTACTGTTTGGTGCTGTATGAGGCTCTTGATATGCTTACATCTTGAACACCACTTGCTAGGTGCTGTAAGCTGCTGAGCATTCTTGTTAGCTCAGCACGATGGTGACTGCATGTCCACCTGATGATGATATCGCGCCTGTTGGCTCAGCTTGTGTAGGGTATCCATTGTAGATAATGAATGTAAAGTAAGTCAAATATGGAAAGATTTTACTTGACGAAGTCTGATGTTGCGTAGCGGTGATCACTGAAGCTGTTTGCTCCTTGGTGATACCTCAAGATGAGAGCTGTGTGCTCCCGCTGCTGGAATTCGGAATGAGAGCTGTGTGCTCCCGCTGCTGGAATTCGGAATGAGAGCTGTGTGCTCCCGCTGCTGGAACTCGGAATGAGAGCTGTGTGCTGCCGCTGCTGTATGAAGCCTTAGTGAGAGCTGTATGCTCCCTGTTGTGTGAAGACTTTGTGAGAGCTGTTTGCCCCCTGTCAAAGTCTACTGTTTCACTAGTCACTGCTACACATAGAACTTAGTTCACGGCACCTCGCTCGACGAAACTTCTCGCGACCGAACTGTATAGACGCGATAGGTCCTGTTGGACTTAAAACGTGAACGCGAGGTCCCGTAGGTTCGAAGGACCAAAATGTAGGGGCGTAAACCCTACATATGATGATATGAATTCAGTGTGGGCTGATGGCCTCACACTGATGATGTTGTGCTACATGATGATGATGATAGAAGGCGGCTCCCGGGAGTATAAATAAAACCACCTCGTGCGAGTGCTGTAGCGACACTAATTTATTTTATTGTATTGTTATAATAGTTTCACCAAAATGCAAGCTTGGCAAAGTGTTTGCGGCATACAGAAATTATCTATATGAAATTAAATACGCCATGTACGGTTGCCCGTACACAGTCATTCAGGACAAAGCATTTTATATGTATAGATTAATATTATATAGATGATAATAGATAATAATTAATTCACTTTTTTGATATTGTAAGTCTCCGACGCGTACACTGAAAAAAATGGACTACAAGTGACTACAAAATTTTATTTAACAGTGACACAAAATTTGACGACCATAATCCTAAACAGAGTGACTTGCGAAACTCTATGCTTGCGAACTAAACTTCATCATCATCATCATCATATCAGCCCATAGATGTCCACTGCTGAACATAGGCCTCCCCCATTGATTTCCACTTCGAACGGTTCTGGGCCGCTTGCATCCAGCGGCGCCCAGCGACTCTGACCAGGTCGTCGCTCCACCTGGTGGGAGGTCGTCCCGCTCGGCGCTTTCCAATACGTGGTCGCCACTCGAGAACCTTTCTTCCCCATCGGTTATCGGCTCTTCGAGCGATGTGGCCTGCCCATTGCCACTTCAGCTTACTGACTCTACGAGCTATGTCCGTCGTTTTCGTTCTCCTACGAATGTCCTCATTACGGACCCTGTCACGTAGAGAAATTCCGAGCATAGCTCGTTCCATAGCTCGCTGAGTGACTCTAAGCTTATTTATGCGGCCAGCAGTAAAAGACCACGTCTCTGTCCCGTATGTCATCACTGGTAACACGCACTGATTGAAGACCTTTGTCTTCAGACTCTGAGGTATTCGGGACGTGAAGATATGCCGTAGCTTCCCGAACGCTGCCCAGCCGAGTTGGATTCTTCGATTGACCTCTTTGTCGAAGTTGGACCTACCTAGTTGGACAATTTGTCCTAGGTATACATACTCGTCTACAACTTCGAGAACAGTGCTCCCAACAATCACCGGCATTGGCGGAATATGAACATTAGACATAATTTTTGTCTTGTCCATATTCATTTTGAGGCCTACCTGTTGGGAAACTCTGTTGAGGTCATTGAGCATGATGTTCAAAGCTTCCAGCGATTCCGCCATTATGACTATATCGTCGGCAAATCGAAGGTGAGTGATGTGTTCGCCATTGATGTTAATGCCATATCCTTTCCAGTCCAAGAGCTTGAAAACATCCTCCATTACAGTGGTGAAGAGTTTCGGGGAAATTACGTCACCCTGTCTTACACCCTTCTGCAACTGGATTGGTACCGTACTCTCGTCCTGGACTCGGATTGACATGGTGGCTTTCCTGTACAAACATTTCAACACTTCGATATAGCGATAGTCAATTTGGCATCGCTGTAGACTCTGTAACACCGCCCATGTTTCGACTGAATCGAAGGCTTTCTCATAGTCCACATACGCCAGGCATAATGGCCGATTATACTCCTCAGTCTTCTGTATAATCTGGCGGAGTGTATGTATGTGGTCTATGGTACTAAAGCCTTTACGGAAACCGGCTTGTTCGGGAGGCTGGAAGTCGTCAAACCTACGTGCGAGACGATTCGTTAACTAAACTTACCAGTAACAAAACTAGTTTTTGTTCGTTACTAAATTATTTGATTAAATGTTACTAAAGTTAGTTACCCGACAAGTAAAGTTAGTTTTCCGACAACAAAACGTCAACTTACATAACTAGTTTTGTACATAATTTTTTTCAGTGTACCTAATACATTTTCGACGTCAGACAAAAACTTACGTCTCAAACCTTCACCGCGGGGGCATAAGCAAGCATCGGCAGAGGTTATTAAATTTCACGTTACCACTCAAGTTTTAATTAGACCTTCGTTATTTTCAGTGAGAGCATCCTGTGAAGTATGAAATATTCACTTCGCATAATTTTAATATTATACTTGTATGATTAAACATGATCCGAGACCTTGTGTCCTCAAATAAATTAGTGAAACTTACATATCTGGGGGCACAGAAGTGCCCCCCGCCAAGACAGCCAAGCGAAGCGAAAGGGCACTACCTACCTTTTCTCGAAGCGCTTCGTCGTTTTTTTGAACCCTCATAACTTGGGTTTGGATTATAAACTTATTAAACATATTAAGTTTCAATAACATAGCTCTTATACTTTAGATTTTATTGATATCTAAAAAACCCCGATTTCGTCACTGACTCACTGATGATCATCAAAACTCATAGGGTACTTCCTGATGTCCTAGAAAGCTGAAATTTGGTATGTAAGCTTGTTTTAGTGTAGAGTTATAAGCTTGGCTCTAAATGAGATCTGATAACTTTTTGACAGTACGAGCCATATGTCTTGGCGGCAACATTTTACATAAAAATGTTTTTGGTGGGATTATCCCTTTCAAGAAAAGAAAAGTTTACTATATTAGATTATAAAGAAAGGTTTATTGTAGTTTATCATAATCGCACAATAGTAAGTGCCGAAGGCAATAAGCACACACAGTCTTGAAGAGAACTAACTCTCAAGTGCAGCAGTCGGAATATATCGGGAGGAGCTAGGCGACAGATTTTTAAACAGCCAGGTGAGTACTTGTTTGCAAGTGTTAAGCAAAAAAAAGAATAAGGTTCTATTCGACTCGTATGTATTATTTTTATTAGTTTTTTTATGTATGTTCACCGATTACCCGGAAACGGCTTATGCGATTTGGTTTAAACTATATTATATCAAGGTAGAGCCCGAGGTCCCATATAAATGTTATCATGACATTGAAGATAATAATGAAATTCTTTAACGGAAAAGAGCAGGAACATCGCGATTTAAGCATTTTTTTATATTCTCGACAATTTATCAATGATAGGCATGCACATCCTCGGGTTAGTGACAAATCTTGAGAGGCATTGCAAACGCATATGAAACTCAAAATTGAAAAATAAATCCCACATCTAACACACAAATGTATAAACAAATACAAATAGAACTTAATTCCAATCAAACATTCATTTCATGCAATCCAAAATAATATTATTTGAATGAGAATATTTCAACATTTCAAACTGAAAACATTTCACACTGACGAGAGCATTCGCATATTCAGAATGCAATTGTATTTTAACTTTTAATCGGTATTCATTGGGAACATCGAGTGATTTCGATGGAGAATGTTGGATGTACGCGACCGATTACTGACAAATCAGATTTTACCGCGCTTAATCTCGGACAAATGGATCCCATCGCATCGGATCCGGATCCAATCTTTGCGGCGCGATACCCGATAACACTGCACGTGTGCGAAATTAAGACAGATCCTCTACAAATGCAGGTAAGTATTGTCAATTGTAAATAATGTCTAAGGCGCTGGGTTAATTAAGACAAATGTTTAATCTTGCTCCCGTTCCTATTGCTGTACATTTTATTTTTACTTTGTTATTGGAAAAGTGAGCTAATTTTATCTTTTTTGAGGTTTTGCCCTAGAGCTTATTTGTTCGTGTTCATAGATCTGTTATTTGTTGTTTCTAATTAAGTTAAAACATTTTTATTATACATGTTTTTAAGCTTAATCCCAGTAATGTTAATAAACAAACAAGACTACGTATGAGCAACTATTAGGTCCTTTTAAGAGTTTAACTCGCATCAGCAATAGTCACGTATATTATTTATGAATATCTGTAAAATCCTAACTATTATAAATGTGAAAGTGAGTTTGTTTGTTTGTTACGCCTTCACGCCTCAACTACACAACGGATCATCATGAAATTTAGCATTCAGATAGCATATGGTATAGAAAAGGACATACGCTACTTTTTATCCCGGGAACGCGGGTGAAACCGCGGGGGACAGCTAGTAAACCTCTAAACCGATTACGATAAAATTTGGCACGCATATATCCTGTGGTATGACGAGATAGTTAATAATAACGCTGCTGCTATATTGTGTGTGAAGACGCGGGGCACAACTAGTTATATTATATAAACTATTACTTACTCAGTTCTTTTGATAAATATTAAGATTCCATAACAAAGCCAAAGTCAAAGCTATTATTTAGGCCCTTGGAGAGTTCTACGAAGGTTGAAACTAATGAAGTTACTGGTTCGAAACTCAGTCATACTGAGAGGAATTGAAAGGCTAAAGAAATTGTAATCAACAAAGAATATTTCTAGCCGCTTTAGCTATTGAGCTATTATTACTTATAATAATAGCTCAATTGCTTTAGCATTCAAATTACCATATTATTTTTGTACTTAGAGGTAGTTTGATAAAGACCGTTAATACAAGGTCCATTTGATTTTATGAAGGTCTGATATTTATAAAGTTATAAACATACGCTACCCTTTTCATAAAAGACCTGAAAGAAAATAGATATTACCTACGTGGTCATTGTTCTTATACGAATAATCAATAGTAATTTGCCCAAAACACTTTGATATTATTTAAAATAACTGGTAGGGACCGGAATGGAATTACAAATATCGACTCCAATAAAGGTTTGTACAAAAATATAGGTAAAATAAAAGCTTGTAATAACAATGTAGCAAGGAAATCTAATCTGACTGTGTTATTCAAAGACTTCTAAAAAATACATCGATCCATTTCGGAACTCTTTCCATCAAAACATAATCTTCATTATTTACCGGAGTTATGCCCGAACATACATAAAAATTAAGAACCTACTGTTATTTTTAAATTAGCTAGAAACACGCAATAAATAATTTAGAGCTCCAATTGTTCAATTATCATTAAAATGTTTATTAACACTCACTAAAACAGCTATAAAATAAATTTTGATAATTACATTAATGTAAATCGCACCATATGATAATTACGTGTTGCGGGTCTAGTTCACGGTAATGGCGTGGGCGAACTAACATAATACGTCATACTTAACCAACTCATCTCAAAGCAAACATAATATGAAACTACTTTGAAACCTTACTCAGCTCGTTTAAAAGTTTCACACTGTACAGTAACCACTATTCAGTTCTACCACGGTTAAACAGAGCATACAAAAACAATTCAGGCTAGAAATAAAGCATTTGAGGGTAGAAAACAAAAAATTCTAAGCACGTTGTCGAAATAACTGGATTTCCCGTGTCAGGCAAAAGCAATTATCTGTGCTCGTCCTTAACCCTAGAAAGATAATCATATTTTAGAGTACGTTAAGGATAATCATGCGTAAAATATACGCATGAATTTTGACAGGCTATAAAATTTTGTTTTACATGCTGGTATTACAATAGCTATTTGATATTGTTTTTCTATACATTAAAGAATAATAAAAACAATGATTTATGTGTATATAATAATTAATCATATTAAAATTAAGCAAAAACTTTGAGCCTCTGCAAAAATCATCAAAAAGTAGAAACTAATTTTTAAAAATGAACAGTATACAATTTTATACTATGTAACGTTGCACTTGCAAGTTACATAAATAAATATAAGTATAGTTAGAAAACCTTTAATAAAACTTAATTACACTTAAATTAAAATAATATTTACAACTTATTCTAAAACATAATTAAATATAACCTATTAAACTAATAAAACCTAAAAATCTAAATACTTAATAAATATTATTGTACGGAATCTACAAGTACGTATTAATGATGATGGTTTCCGCACCTACGCATCCCTAACAAATCTAACGGGTTTGCGAGCTGCGCCGGCGCGGCGGCCAACGCCCAGTCGTTCAGTTCGAGAATTCTCCACGGCCAGTGCGCTTTGAGACTTCACAGGTGACGGCTGCGTCACTTGCTTCGAATTTTGTATCTAGTTTAATATCACGTGGAATCCCGCTAGGGTAAGTTCCCATGTATTATCTATCTGATTCTCCATTGTAAGGTGTTCTAGCTTTCTATCTTTCCTATCCATGCTAGCGCTGCTTCCTTTTTATTGTTTGTCAGGGACACTGTAACCTAGATTCAAACCTACCTACACAGTTGCGCAGCAAACGCTTTAGCCTTTTGTTTCTGGCCTTCCAGGATTTACGTCTACATTTACGCCTACCTTGCATCTACCTATGCAGCTTGATAACTAGCTGTGGAACGCTGAGGGACCTACCTCCTGTACTGCCTGCCTGGACTACCTACTCCCGCTGACATCCTGGGAGCTGGACCAGACCGAAGCGAAAACTGAAGCTGCTACTTCTACCTTAGTTCAGGCCAGTGTTCCCCCTGTTAAAAACTGTACCCCCTGTGAAATCTGGACGTGAGGCGGCCACAGAATTTTAGGCAATTAAATGTTTCATTGGACTAATTTCCATTGTTTCATTTAATCGAACCCTACCTACCTATCTGTTGGCGTCCCCCTAAGGGACTTGCCACAGTGGCGCTCTTTACGTGTGTTTCTAGTGGCCTATTCACGTCTAGATTATTCCAGAAGTCAGCAGCTAGTACAATCATCTATCTACCTACATATTGTACTGTGAACGTGAAGGTGACATTGCAGAATAGCGAACTGGTACGTACTATCTTATTTTATTTTTTTATGTGACCGCTTACCCTGATTTTTTCTTTTCTCATTTTTCATTACCTATCATTGTTAACTGCTACGTATTAGTATCTTCCTACTAATTGTGTTAATGATTGAGTAATTTTGTTATATAGTAACTATTTGAATATTCTAAACCGTTATTATTAGTACCTACCTACTGATAATAATTAATATATGCTAAAACTAAATTGTAAAATTAAATCTATTGTTTGTTATACGTAACAGTTCGCATACCTAAATTCATTCATTTCATACCTTTTCGTTTCTTTCATCTTTTCGTTTTCATTTCATTTTCATTCATTCAAAAAAAAAAAAAAAAAAAAAACATTTCAATTTTAATTTTATTTGCTTTGACCATCACCTAATCGTAGATAAGCTTATTTTCTCATCTTGTAAAGAACACCAATCATTCATTTCTCATTATATTCATTAACTACTTAAGTAAATCGTCTAGTTAATCATGGGAACTCATACTATTAAATTCTTTTTGCTAAACAAAAACGAATTAACCTACGAAGTACTCATTAGAGGCGAGGAACCTGCATCAACCGTACTTGGATTACGTAAACAAATAAATAAATTAACACCGCTTATACCTACTTCTGATATTTGTGAATCTGGAATCGATCCGGATATTGATATTTCTGGCGTTAGCACTTCCTTAAGTGAATTTACATCGCGAGTTAAATCGTTAGAGGAGAAGTACGATTCAAATCTCTTTGAACGCACTAGAGCGTTGGGTAATCATCTATATCACCGTCTAAAAAGAATAGATTGCACGGACTCTAAACATTTAGAAAGAGTGAGGGCTTTGTCGAAAAATGTTACGAACTTGATGATTAATAAAATTTTTACTATTAATAAATCGGCTAATCCGATTCCTAGCTGTGAGCCTGTTGTAGACGTTGAACAGACATCGTCGTCGCTAGACTCTGTACAAAACGTAACGATACATTGTGACCGCTCGCATTTAAATGATATACAAAAAATAAAATTTAACGGCAAAACGTGTGTACATGCATTTGTCCAGAGAGTGAACGAGTGTAGTACTGCTAGAAACATATCGCCTTCTAAATTAATGAACTATGCTACGGAAATATTCACGGACGATGCGTTACATTGGTTTCGTAGTATTAAAGACAGTGTTACTACTTGGGATGAGTTAATTTCTTTACTGATTGAGGATTTTAGTCATTTTGATTTCGACTACCGGCTATTGTCTGAGATACGAAACAGAACACAGGGTGATTCTGAAAATATTACTATATATTTTGCTAAAATGTCTGAATTATTTTCCAGGCTAACTAAAAAGATTTCTGAACAAGAGAAATTAGACATCTTAATGCACAATATTAGACCGTGTTACTCTAGCGTACTAGCTTCTAATTCTTCAACTATCAATTCTATCGATAATTTAAGAACCATTTGTAAGAACTTTGAAAAAATTCAGTCTTTGACTTCTCAATTTAAAGAACCTCCTAGAGTGTCTACTGATACGTTAGCTCCTGATCTAGCATTTTCAAAAACGTCTGAACCTAGTACTAGCAGATCTAATACATATAATCAAAATAGATACAATAGTTACAATTCTAATAAATCTAATAGTAATTTTTACAACAAGAAATATAACTATAAAAATCAACCAACAAATAATACTAATTATTCAGGTGTAGCTGCTATTGCTTCTTCTAATTCTAATACTAAAAATGTTTTCTGCCCTCGCTGCCGTAACTCTGAACACTCTTTGAAGCAATGTAAAGCTGATAGGTTCCCCATTTGCTTTAAATGTGGAACAATGAATGTCACTTACCCTGAATGTCCTAAATGTAAATCTCAATCTAATTCAAAAAAACTAGCTACTGAAGATTGCTGTAATATAAATGAGGTAAAAAACTTAACTAAAACTACTGATTCTACTAAAACTAAAAATTTTGATGAAAAGGATTGGAAAGCCTGGCTTTCAACTATTAAAATTTTCTTTTCTAGTTATTTCATTACAACAATCTTCGATAAAAAACCTATTGATGATGTTCGTCCTTACGCGGCTATCCAAGTAGGCGACAAAAACCTCTGCGGTTTACTCGATTCTGGTTCTACAGTAACTATTCTAGGTAATAATGCTCATCTAAATTTAATTTCACTAGGTCATACAGTCATTAATAACGATGTTGTGAGAACTTTTACTGCTGCTGGTGGACAAAGTATGGTTTCTATAGGATACATTAATCTTCCAGTTACTTTTGAAAACCAATTTCACTTACTAAAAGCATACGTTGTTCCGACTGTTAAATCAAATTTAATTCTAGGCATTGATTTTTGGACAAAATTTAATCTATTTCCTAAATTTTCAAATTCTATATCTCTGCACGATGCTACTAGTTATGATGGTGATGTGACTACTGTAACTGATGCTAAAAGTATACTACAGTCCTATAATGAACTAACTGAATGTCAGCGAGTTACTGCTG
The DNA here is from genome assembly GCA_951394255.1 of Polyploca ridens. NCBI lineage: Eukaryota > Metazoa > Arthropoda > Insecta > Lepidoptera > Drepanidae > Polyploca > Polyploca ridens. The sequence continues at coordinate 14,148,586 of OX596247.1, read as the reverse complement.
ATAACATTATAGAACAGTTTAAAAATATCTCAACTGAAAAACGTGGTTTAGGTAGAACTAACTTAGTATCACATACTATTGATACTGGCGATGCCTTACCTATTCGGCAAAGATACTATCGCGTTTCGCCTGAAAAACAACGTATCTTATCTGAACAACTAGACGAGATGCTGTCGCTGGGTGTCGTTGAGGAATGTGAGAGTCCATGGTCTTCACCTGTATTATTAACTCCTAAGAAGGATGGCAAGCTCAGATTCTGTCTAGACAGTCGTAAGCTAAATTCTGTTACGAAAAAAGACGCATATAAATTACCTTATATTTCAGAAATTCTAGATAACCTAAAAAATGCTAAATACCTAAATAGCATAGACCTATTTAAGGCCTACTGGCAAGTGCCTATTTCTGAGAATGATCGGAATAAAACTGCATTCTATATTCCTCATCGTGGCACCTTTAGATTTGTGACTATGCCCTTCGGATTGACAAATTCTCCCGCTACTCAACAAAGACTTGTTGATACTCTTTTCTATGGGCCTGAATTTGAAAACTCAGTCTTTGTATACATCGATGATATCGTCATATGCTCGGCTCAATTCGAAAATCACATTTCCCTGCTTTTAAAAGTAATTAAGAAACTAACAATGGCTAATCTGACTATTAACTACGAAAAATCCGTATTTTTCCGTACGGAACTTAAATATCTAGGCTATGTTGTTGATTCTAAAGGTCTTCACGTCGATCCTAATAAAATTGACACCATTTTAAATTACCCTACTCCTACAAATAAAAAAGAAGTAAAAAGATTTCTAGGAATTGCTTCTTGGTACCGTAAATTTGTCCCTAAATTTAGCTCTATTGCTGGTCCTTTGAATAAGCTAACTTCTACTAATAAAAAATCTAATCCTTTTCTTTGGACTACTGAAGCTGAGGAGTCTTTCACTAAACTCAAAGAACTTCTTGTATCTGCCCCAATCCTATCATGCCCTAACTTTGACCTACCGTTCGAAGTACACACTGACGCTAGTGACTATGGTGTTGGAGGATTACTAACGCAGACTATTGACGGAGTTGAACATCCTATCGCCTACACTAGTAGAACCTTGACAGGTCCAGAGAAAAACTATAGCATCACTGAGAGAGAGGCTCTTGCTGTCTTGGTGGCTTTGGAACACTGGAGATGCTATCTCGATAATGGTACTAAGTTTACTGTCTATACAGACCATTCAGCACTCAAGTGGTTTCTTAATCTAAATAACCCTACTGGACGCTTAGCTAGATGGGGTGTTCGTCTATCTGCATTTAACTTTGAAATGAAACACCGTCGAGGTGTTGATAATATTATACCGGATGTTTTGTCTCGCGTTTGCCAAATTTCAGCCATTGATAATAATCTAAACACTACATTAACTACAAATGATCAATGGTATCTAAACATATACAATGGTTCTCAAAATTCTCCTACCTCTTTTCCAAACTACTTAGTCAAGAATAATCGTTTATTTCGCTTCATGAAAACTCATCATCCTCTAAATAAAGAGTTCGAGTGGAAAGAAGTTGTTCCTGCAGAATATAGAACAAAAATTATATCTGAAAACCATTCTGAACCAACCGCTGGTCATTTTGGTATTTTTAAAACTTATAAGCGCATCAGTCTTAGGTACTACTGGCCTGGTATGCACGCTAACGTAGTAACAGCTGTAACATCCTGTGATACCTGTATATCACATAAACACCAAAACCACGCTGCCTTAGGTGAAATGGGTCGGCCCAAACACTGTTCGAGACCTTTTCAAACTATAAGCATAGATTTAGTAGGACCTCTACCGCCTACTAGAAAACTAAACTGCTACATCTTAGTCGTGACTTGTTGTTTTAGTAAGTATTGCTTATTATTTCCAATCAAGCGCGCGACTGCAGAAATTGTTACTAAGATCTTAGAAGAACAAGTATTTCTAATACATGGCATTCCTTCTACTGTGATACTTGATAACGGTAAACAATTTATAAGTGCTACGTTAAAACAGATGTTTGAAAAATATAAAGTACCTAAATTACACTTCACTCCTAAGTATTCACCTCATGTTAATACAGTTGAACGCTACAATAAGACTGTTATGACTGCTATCTCCACATTTATTTCTAACGATCAACGTATTTGGGATCAACTTGTACCAAAAATCCAATTCGCTGTGAATAGTTCTGTAAACGAGGTAACAGGCTACACTCCTTCCTTTCTAGTGTACGGGCGTGAATTAGTTACTTGTGGTTCACATTATATCGATACTGAGAACGATAACGACGTCATCTTTCAACCTCGAGATTCCTACGCTGAGAATATTGGTGTGCTTTCTAGTATCTTTAATAAAGTACAATCACTACTACTACAGGCTCATAGTAGGAATTGTCAACAATATAATTTACGCAGAAGACCTGCTGAATTTAATATTGGTGACGTTATCTGGAAAAGGACTTTTTATCAAAGTGATAAAGACAAGTATTTTAATAAAAAATTAGCTCCTAAATTCATAAAATGTAAAATCATTGATAAAAAGTCTCCTCTGGTCTATGAATTAGCAGATATGTCTGGAAAACTACTAGGTTCCTGGCATATCAAAGATATGAAACTTATTAACTATAAAGAATAAAATAAAACCTATATACTAGCCTTAAAATTAGATTAAAACTATTACCTAAACTGTAGTGTACTAAAGAAACATAAGTATTTTAGTACACCTAACTTATTGTTTGAGTATAACTTAAAATTTACTAATTATACTCTGTTTGTAAGGATCTCAAGTCATTAATAGTAAGATTTGATGATGTTATGAAAGAAGATGGTATGATGCGCGAAGTATAGAATGTAGTCTGTGAGTAATGATAAGTTTAGTATGAAATAATAGGTAGTAGTCGGATTTTGCAGTCTAGTATGCAAAATCCTTCGTTTTTTGGCGGGGTACTGTAACGTTGCACTTGCAAGTTACATAAATAAATATAAGTATAGTTAGAAAACCTTTAATAAAACTTAATTACACTTAAATTAAAATAATATTTACAACTTATTCTAAAACATAATTAAATATAACCTATTAAACTAATAAAACCTAAAAATCTAAATACTTAATAAATATTATTGTACGGAATCTACAAGTACGTATTAATGATGATGGTTTCCGCACCTACGCATCCCTAACAAATCTAACGGGTTTGCGAGCTGCGCCGGCGCGGCGGCCAACGCCCAGTCGTTCAGTTCGAGAATTCTCCACGGCCAGTGCGCTTTGAGACTTCACAGGTGACGGCTGCGTCACTTGCTTCGAATTTTGTATCTAGTTTAATATCACGTGGAATCCCGCTAGGGTAAGTTCCCATGTATTATCTATCTGATTCTCCATTGTAAGGTGTTCTAGCTTTCTATCTTTCCTATCCATGCTAGCGCTGCTTCCTTTTTATTGTTTGTCAGGGACACTGTAACCTAGATTCAAACCTACCTACACAGTTGCGCAGCAAACGCTTTAGCCTTTTGTTTCTGGCCTTCCAGGATTTACGTCTACATTTACGCCTACCTTGCATCTACCTATGCAGCTTGATAACTAGCTGTGGAACGCTGAGGGACCTACCTCCTGTACTGCCTGCCTGGACTACCTACTCCCGCTGACATCCTGGGAGCTGGACCAGACCGAAGCGAAAACTGAAGCTGCTACTTCTACCTTAGTTCAGGCCAGTGTTCCCCCTGTTAAAAACTGTACCCCCTGTGAAATCTGGACGTGAGGCGGCCACAGAATTTTAGGCAATTAAATGTTTCATTGGACTAATTTCCATTGTTTCATTTAATCGAACCCTACCTACCTATCTGTTGGCGTCCCCCTAAGGGACTTGCCACAACTAATAGTCAGTAATTTTATACCGCCTAATATAAAAGCACACGTAATGACATATAAATCAGTCAGATGTAGTTTAGACACAAGTTAACATTATGCTCTCGAAAAATAGTATTTTGTCAATTATTGCCCAATGTTTTTGCCTTTCGCCGTTTCTTTGAGGAGCAAAACACACTGTATAATATGACTTTTTAGCATTGGCTCCTCTGTATTGTTTTCTGGTGCATCAAGGACATCAGGGACATCTTTTGGCAGGATCTTGGAGATAGTCTCCCGGAAATATTTCTACAGAGTAGGGGCTTCCAATCAATTGCCCATAAACGGTTATCTTTGAGCTAGGCTAAGATTTTACATGTATTTTTTCCGGCTGAGAACCTTGTCGACTTTACTGAAAACATTGCGGCTGGAAATAATGCAACTAATGCAAGCTATACTTATCATTCCATAGAATACCAATAACCATATATGCCTCGATTCGACTTTCTGCTACATGACATCAGAGCTAATTTTCACCAGGAGCCGGGTCTTCTCTCTTTTCCTCATTTATGAAAGCCTCTTTTCACGTCATTTTCAATATCGTGATGTGCAGTTTCACTATCTGAGTCGTTAGTAATATGTTCGCCATCACTCTCTAAAAGAGCAGCGAGAATTCGCTCTTCTCCCATATTTCGACTCCCAATCTTAGCGTTGATGGGCCAAAATATTTATAGAAACATAAACAGTACAGTAACAATGCAAAAACTACACAACAATAACTTACAAATAAAAAACAACACGATTTGTCAAAGAAGTTGAAATCTTAAAAGTCACGTTAAAGATAATCTTGCGTATTTTTTACTCCGCCATCGTTATATTTCGAAATTGGTGGCACTTACCTCAGCAAAACGGTCACCTTACGCATGCTCCAAGCGACGAGTGAGATTACCGAAACCCTCAGCGCCAGATTCGCGCAAATAAAAAAAAATACAGCAATATTTCGATCGCGCATGCGTATTTTTTACGCAGATTATCTTTCTAGGGTTAAATATGCTACTACTCATCCCAGGGGAGTATGAGTACACGACGAATTGGATTTATTCCGGTCAACGACAACCATGTTACTGTTACAGCCAAAATGTTATTCATTCCACAATGCGAAAGCTCAATGTTTCTTTTTGTAATTCGAAAGCTTTTAGTCGGTGAAATATGTCTGCTTTGGATTCGATCATTTGTTTTACGAGATATTTTATGTTCAGAAAAAAGGTAATACGATTTATTATAGTCTATTTCAAATAACATGAGTTCGGTGACATTTGGTATTTTATTAAATTTCTCAATGGTTAATGTTCATTTCGATATAATAAAGGAATACTATGATAGAGCTAGGTTTCACGAAATATTGTGAATATTATTTCAGAGTAATCAAATGGAATTTCACTAGATATTGGTAAAAAACCCTTGACCTTGACGACTCATCCTATGTGAAATAGAGTATAGTACCATTATTTTCCTAGTGTTACTGTAATCATGTAATCAAAGTAAGTTAAAAGCACAGATATAAATATAGTTAGATAACGCAAGTATCACGATCTGTATTAAAACCAAACGTGCCATTTTTTGACTACCTACTATCACGTCACAAACACTATTTAGTGATAGAAAAAAACAAATTAATTCAAGTACACCGATGCAATGTGGGTGCGATAGTGGCCACGTTAATCATTTTATGCTTAAGTCGAGCACTAAATCTGGCACGCGAAGTAGGTGCTCTTGCGTTATCTAAGTATATCTATATCTGTGGTTAAAAGTTAACATGACTGTTAGATATGTGTAGTCCTCGTAAAATTTTGAAGCTAATCAAGAAATACACATTGCAGAATATGTTGTAATAATAATAAATATGTAAAGAAGGATATAAAACTACCAAACTTGAGTGTATTGACATTTTTATGACGGTTTATTCGTGGAAAACTTTACGATCGTCTGAAGACAATTTCGGTCGCAAAAAGAAACAGCACGTTTTTACCTTTAGCAAAATATTTCGTTAACAAGCCTGTTGTCTCTGACCCAAAAGTTTGTTGTAAATCCAACTTATTATTAGTATAGAAATATCGGACATAAAGTCGGACGTGTTGTAGACTTCAAAAACATGAAACTCTACTTAACCCTAATGGATATTTTCTTAAGTGAGTTATGCAAGGAATTACCTCAAAGGGATTTGAAAATAACCTAGTATAGTCTCCGAGTTCCGAATAAGGTTACAGGCAGGTGTTGCCAACTTGCTTATTTTCCATTAAGGTGTAACACGTAGGTGGGTGTAATTGCGTCGTGAAACTGTAGCCGAAATAGCCGAATAATCCGTTACGTTGAACTGTCGCTATCTATAATGTTGTTAGATATATGTCGGTTTATGGCATCGCTTTTAAGCTGCGGTTATTGGCCATTATTGCCATGAGTGATAATTTATACTATCCCCACAGAGTGCAGTCTGGTAAACGTGTAATTGAAAGTGGTTTTAAGTTTAAATCAAATAAGGTTTGATTTTAATAATGTCTCTTTTTGTTATGTTTCAATTTGAACTTTATTAATTTATATACTTTTACAATGGCTGATTATTTAATGTCTAGGATAAACTGTATCTGGGTGTTAATTTGAAATTAGAATATTTTTTCAACACACTCGCTCGTAAAGCGACATTTATTGCAAAATACAAGTCTGTTGTTTTCGTCGCAAGTGTGTTGAAAAACGTCGTATAACACGCGTGTGCATTGATTATTACACTCTCGGATCCCTTATCGCGTTCGCCTGCGGCTCACCCACCTGGAGTGTTAATAACCAACTTTGCACACATGTATCATAAATATAATGTACTATTATATAGACATATCCAAGATATCCATTTATCGATGGTATAAAATGATTTGAAACATATTAGCTTACACTGGCGTGACTCTACACTGCAATGTTGTCAAATAATTTACGAGTATTTAATCCAGACACAATGTAGGTTATCTACCCTATATAACTACCTGTACCTAGGGATATTATTATAATACGGGTAGGATGAAACCCGAAGGCTATAAAGACAGTTTAATAGCCAGTTGGGGACCCGTAGACAGGAGGGATAACCGAGATTAGAAGCTTGTTAAATATGACTCACGTAATGTTTGTGAACTTTGAACAAAACAAATAACTATAAAATGACATAGTGACTGTTTTGGAAATGAATACCCAAAAGTTGATAGATAAACACTGAAAAAATGGACTACAAGTGATTACAAAATTTTATTTTTAATAGCTGCGACACAGTTTTTAACTACTGCAGTTGTTATCGTTTTATATTTTTATTGTATAATGTGTTTTTGTTCTGAATAAATAAATAAATAAATAAATAAATTTAACAGTAACACAAAATTTGACGACCAATAACCTAAACAGAGTGACTTGCGAACTAAACTTACTAGTAACAAAACTAGTTTTTGTTCGTTACTAAATTATTTGAAAAGTTAGTTTTACGACAACTAAAGTTAGTTTCACGACAACTAAAGTTAGTTTCATGACAACTAAAGTTAGTTTCCCGAAAAAAAACGTCAATTTACATAACTAGTTAAGGGAAAAAAAATATCTGGATGATCTGAAATGGAATAAAGGCACATTAATTTCACGGATTAGACTCCGTAGACGTAATATTTAATTTAGATATTTAAAGATACATAAATCGATTCTGTAGGCGATTCTGAACAATCCGTTCAACGATTTAGCATACAAATGTTACACGTTTTATATTTTAAGGATATTTTATTTTATTTTTTATTTATTCTTTATTGCACAATGTACACAACATAACACAATACAGTATATATGTATACATATACCCTGTTAGGGTGTTGCAAAGGCTTATAATAATTAATAATTATACATTACATTAATATATATTTTCTTATTACCTAAATATTATATATTTATTATAGCACAATGTACACACAATAAAAGTTTGTTGCTAACGTAATATATATGTCAATTATTATATTAATAATTATGTTTGAGCCTACAAAAGTATTTCAGAGTTTTATGTAATAGCTGAAAACCCTCGTCTTCAATGGAAGCAAATCGGCATCTGAAGACGCGAGCGCAACCCTAGCTACGCGCTTTAACGATGCAGCCGCATCCCTAGTGGCTACGTCATTTACGTCACTTATTGACAATCCACCAAACAGTAAACACCTTTAATTAAATACGCACCGCTTTCAATTGTTTTTCATATAATTAGCCCCCCTGTGCAGTGAATTTGGAGATTCCCGAGGAGCTGAAGTTGGGTGAGTGGCAATTAGTTAATTTCATAAGGTTTTGATTTACTTTTGTTTGGGTATTGTATCTCGCCGCCGCATTTTTTACATGGAAGGAAACGAAGACGTGAGAGGCTTAAAAATCCTATAAACAGTCCACTAATAACATCTAGCCACACCATTTTGGTCTTCGAGCCGCACGTTTGCAGTTTTTTCCCTGTTAAAAACTATTTTTTCCGCATATTTGTACTCAATAAATATTTCGTTGAAATGTGCACCCGCCATTTTTTCCATATATAAATTGATTTTTCTCCCGCATTACGCTTCTATTCATACCTTTAGGCCATTGAGGCTTGGGTTTTACCGCTATACTACTTATTTACAATAATATTTTCATATAAAGTTCGTATATATTATATATCCAATTGGATTCAAAATCATAACCTACAATAACTTTCCATTTCGCTTGAATTCTGTGTATGTACCAGTGTGAAACGGCCATATTGCATATTTTGTTTCTTTACACATTTTTTCTACGCGATTTGTGTAACTTTGTATTTGGTTGGGTTCTCGAGTTTTCCATATTTGAAAAATGTCGAATGAAATAACACTGTTAGTTAGTAAACGCGATTCTTATTTTTCTCGTATACAAACTATTTACAAATCAATTCCGAAAAATAAACGCGAGAAGAATCCCGTGTTTGAATCGCAAGCAGAGAATATTGAAATATTACGCAAAGAATTTGTTCAATTAATTGACGCGATAAATTCAAAGAGCTTGAAACTTGACGAGACCTATGTACCCAACTTCGAAACCCTATGGGCCTTTGACGATTTATATTACGCTATAAAAACAGCTTATAATAATAATAAAGATTATCGTGGCACCGATAGTGTTGATAAAACTTCGACTAACTTAAAGTTACCCCGCATAGATATACCCGAATTCCATGGGGACATTCAAAAGTTTCCATTATTTATCGAAACCTTTCGAACAATCGTACACCATAACACCACAATAACCGACGCAGAACGCATTCAATATCTTATTTCAAAATTGAAGGGTAAAGCACAAAGTATTTGTATAGGAATCGCGCCTACCCCCGATAATTATAAGGTATTATATGAAACGTTGATAACTAAATATGAAGACACGCGTGCCATCGCTATTTCGTACTTAGAAACTATACTAAACTTAAAACCTTTACCAAGCAAGGCATCGGCTGTCAGTTTAGAACAATTCATCGATCAGTTTTCAACTTCGATTTCCGCACTACGTCAATTAAAAATAAAAGATTTAGCCGATTTCATTTTTGTGCATGTTGGATTACGAAAATTAGATTCAGAGACATCCCGCGCATTTGAAATGTCTATGAGTAAGAAAAATACCTTTCCGCAATATGAAGATTTTGTAGTCTTTATTCGTGAACAAACAAAGATTTTGCAACGAACGATGCCCGCGTCAGCTACTCGTTCGGGACAAGTGCACAGGAGTGAAACGGTCAACTCGAATCGATCGCCTCAGAGTTTCTTAGTAAACAATATTAATTCCGCTTGTAGGTACTGTAATAGTAACAAACATACAAATTTGTACCAATGCGAGTCATTTTCAAGGTTATCGCCTAACGAAAAATATAATGTTATTAAAAGGTTTAATGGTTGTGTTAATTGTTTAAGTGTCCGCCACACTCTTGTGACATGTAAATCTATGTCAAAATGTAGGTTCTGTAATAAGGCTCACCATAGCCAACTATGTCGCTTTTCTACACACGATCAACCTAATCATGGTTCATATAATAATAACTATGGTTATGGTCAAGTACATTCACCCGCGTCCGCTTCGCTCGCGTGTACACCGCCGCCTGCGCCCGCGCCGCAGCGCGCGGGTTCGCACTCCACCGCTACGCACACCGCCGCCGCGCCGCCGCTGGCGCCGTCCGCACCGCCGCACAACTCCACGCCCGCACCGCATTCCGCCGCCATTGGCACCGCTTCTCAGGCCTCGCAGCCTGCCGCCACCGCTTTTCTTTCGCCGCGCGCTAGTGATCATCGCATTAATAATACCGCCGCTACGCCTTTGTTTACGGGAATTAACTGCGGCAGCAGTGGAGGATTTAAAAAAAATCTTTATTTGAATAAAAAGATTTAATAAAAAAAATACAGTAAAATTATGGATGTCCAATTGGTCTGATTTTTAGATGACAAAAGGCCCTGCTTCTCGGGCGGCAATTGCTTTTATACAATACTGACAATACTCTTACGCAATCTCTTAAATACAACGAAATATAATATAACACCTCCCCCCTAAATATAGCAACTATTTGCTTATGTTTAGTGCGAATGTTGCGGCTTTTCTATCTTCCAATTCAATTTCATCTGGTTGTTTTGCTTCAATGTTTTTCTTTGATTTCATGTTGTTGAAACATCTACGTCGCCGATATAGCATTCCAATAAGGAGTGCTGTACCACTAATAGATAAGAGCAGGTAAACTGGAATTGTTGTTGTGTACAGGCTTTGAAGTTGAACCTTCTCCATTGTGGCTGGGATTTCCATAGAAATTTGCTGTTCTATTGAACTTAGTTGGCTTAGGTTCACTGAGTTCATTTTCAGGATGGATGTTTGCGGTCTCAGAGATGTTTTCAATGGTAATGACATTATTTTCAGCGGCTGACCTCGGAGCTTATTGTTGATGTTTACTATCGTAAACTCTCGTGTTTTTAAATAGCAATGTTGAGGGATTGTGACAACATAGCTTCCTTGTAAAGTGAGGTATTGTTCCTGTTGACAGATGAGTTGTACTTTAGTTGGTCTAGGAAAAGTCACAGCATAATGTTGATCATCTAGCTCTAGCAAAGCTTCCTTGTACATAGAGATAGGCGTGGTTTTACACGTTTCATCTATCTCTTGTAAATAAATGAGCTTTTGTATGCAATCTCGTTGAGTCCGGATTTGATGACTAAGTTTCTGTTCACAAATGTACCATTTTCCAGACTTCGGGCATTCAGCCTCTATGTACACATGTTCATGAGTATTGGTTGCAATATATGGAAATGGGGGAACAAGGATATATAGGTTTTTATTGGGTAAAGGACATAGCTGATACAATTCATAAGTGGACTTATAGATGATCGGAAACTTCAGAACTATCACTATTTTATTGCTAGAAAAATATGAACCTATTCTAAGATAGTCATAATAGTCTCTTATTTCTAATTGCAAAATTTCTTCTTGGTCATAAAACTTGCTTAAATTATCTATTATATCCTTAATAGAATCTATACTTAAAATAGAATGGTGCACTTTATTTGATTTACTGAAACTAAGAATATTTTCAATGCGAATAATTTCATTCTCTAGATTGTTTATATTTTCGTTTATAATTACAAACAATTGAGACAAGTGTGTGATTTGTAACAATTGATTGTTGTCAGACTGCGTGGTGTTACTAAGTGCTGAAAGTGCATCATATAATTTCTGCTGATTATTTACTAATGATAACAATGTTTTTTTCTGGTCGGCAATCCAATTTTTACATAGACTAATATGTTGGTTATAATTTTGATTAAGTTTTTCATCATTATTTTCTAAAATTTTTAATGCATTATCATATCTAATTGCGTCATTATGATCTAAATTTCCAGAGATACTTTTTATTATAGAACCTAGTGGATCTATGAGGCCTCGTTTAATTCGGAAATGAGAAAACGTATCTAATTGTGCAGAAAGCTTAGCTAATTTGGAATATAAATACTTTATTTGATACTTATATAGATACAAAGTGTTGTTAGTAATCATGTTCGATGCTTCAGTCATTTGAGTTTTAAGTCGGTCAACGCTGTTCCATATCTCATCAATGTCAATATATTGCAAGAATATATGAAAGTGAGAAATAACTTTAGTTGGTCCCATTTTGAATGGAAGGAGTCCTGGTCCATTGTCCAGACTTTCAAGTTGGATCTCCTGAGCTAGTGCCAGGGGGATTATCAGTAGGGTGTACCTGTAACAATTGAGATTTTCGAACTCTTTTAAGTCGCGATTTTGGAACTAGACCTCTCTTCTTAGAAGTGTAAATATGGATTGGCAAATTTGAAGTTATTTTATCATGGGTATATCTCGGTACTAGTTTATGTCTTGTAGCAGTGGGGTTCTGTATATAAATTTCTTGATTTTGGGAATAGTCTATTTCTGGTTCTCTATTTTTATTAATGTTTTCCATAATAGAAATCCTTTTGGCAAGACTTAAGTTGTGTACTAAATTATAAACAGTTTTCATCTTATCTCTATGATTATGGGAATATTGTTGCAATAAGTGTTCAGTTATATTAATATCAGTGGGATCTCTAGGATCAAAGTGTCCAGTAATCAAGTCTATGGGTCTACATTTTGTCAAACTGTGTATTGAGCTATTGTAAGCTAGTAGTGCATAGGATATCAAGTCTCGGGAATGTTCATCTCTATTTTCTATTTTTAGTAATCGTAAATGTTCTAAGAGTGTGCTATGAAATCTTTCTATCATACCGTTTTCATTCGGTGCATTGGCTGCTGTAGTATGATGAGTTACTTTATGAAGTCTTAAAAATTCTGAAACTATTTGGTTTGTAAACTCAGTTCCATTATCAGTTATAAGTGTTATAGGCAATCCGTGATGAGTACTAAAACTAAGTAAGGCTTTCACGATGTTAGGTGCCGTGATGTCTGGCAATAAATATGCTTGGGCGTACTTGGAAAATGAATCGATTATTGTAAGATACTTTTCTTGCTCAGCAGTAAAAACGTCAGCATGTATTGTTTCAAACGGCTTTGTTGGAGGTGGTACAACTCGATATTGAGGTTGAATTGAATGACGTTCATACTTTGCGCAACCGCACACGTTGCACTCATCAATGTACTTGGAAATACAATCACGCATTTTAGGCCAAAAGAATCGTTGCGATAGTGCTAAATAAGTTTCATTGACACCACGATGATTCGTTTTGCCTTCATGATACTTGCGAATGATTTCCTGTTGATTAAGATAACTACAAACATTCTCTATCTCGGATTTTACAAGGACAAGATTCATAGAAGAATTCTTAAAAGTATTTTGTATAATCGGCACTATATCAAACATTCTATCTAAGGGGTACACTAATATTGCAGTACGGATTTTAGGATTTACGTAATTTTTTATAGCGTTTATTATATCGTCTTGAAAATTGTTATCGAACACCTCTATACATGTCTTAGTATGTGAGTCAAACGGTTTAGTCACAGTAGCTCGAGTTCGAGGAGGGTGATTAACTATTTTTAGTACTAACTGTCGTGAGAATTTATTAAGGGGTAATTCTGAACTTGGAATTTCTAGGATAGGGTTTTCAGAGCTGGTATGCCTAGTCACTGTCTGTAAGTCATCGTCTATTTGTTCAGGACATTCGGATGCATTTGCAACCATAGAGTCAACCTCTTCATTATGAATTTCGATGCGTGATAGTGCATCCGCATTTGTGTTAGCCTTTCCTTTTTTATAAGTTACTGTAAAGTCATAGTCAGCAAGTCTAAGTCGCCATCTAGTTAATCTTGAACTTGGTTCTTTAAGGTTCATCATCCATTGCAGTGGTTTATGGTCTGTTATTATTTTGAACTTTCGTCCATACAAATATGGTCGAAAATATTTTGTTGCCCAAACAATCGCGAGTAATTCCTTCTCGATTGTTGAGTAATTAAGTTCACTATCGTTCAATGTCCTCGATGCATACGCAACAGGTTTGTCAGAATTTATTGGGCCTTGCGAGATAACTGCACCGATTGCAAAATTTGATGCATCAGTTGTTAAATTAAATTCTCTTGCGAAATCAGGGTATTGTAATATAGGGTCATTTGTTAAGAGGGTTTTACAATGATCAAAGCATTTTATATACTCGGGACATAATGTGATCTTAGCACCTTTCTTTAGGCATACTGTCATGGGTTTTGTTATACGGGCAAAGTTTGGTATGAATCGGCGGTAATAACCTAGTAAACCAAGAAAACCTTTTATTTCTTTACAAGTTTTTGGAATGGGATACTTCTGAATTGCGCTGATTTTATCGGGATTTGGTTTTATACCATCTTTTGAAATAATATGACCTAGGTATGGAGTTTCATGTTTTAGGAATTCGGATTTATCCATTTGGATCTTAAAATTTGTCTCTCTGAGCCGCTGGAAAACTTTTTTCAGATTGATCATGTGCTCCTGAAGGGACGTAGAGAAGATTAGAATATCGTCTAGGTAAACTAGACAAATAGAGTTTTGGAGTCCTCTAAGAACATTATCCATGACACGTTGGAAAGTGGATGGGCTATTTTTTAAACCCATTGGCATTCTAAGGAATTCAAAATGACCTTGCTCAACGTTAAAAGCTGTTTTGTCTATGTCTCTAGGATCCATTTCTATTTGATAAAATCCGCTAGCTAGATCACAGACACTGAAATACTGACATTTTCCCAATTTATCAAGTATGTCTGTAATATTTGGTATGGGGTATTTATCGTCAATTGTTTTTTCATTTAATTTTCTAAAATCTACTACCATTCGCCACTTTACTTTCCCTGAAGCATCAGTTTTTTTGGGAACTATCCATATAGGTGCGCTCCATGCTGATGTGGAAGGTCGAATGATACCTTGTTCTAACATTTTTTTAATCTGTGTCTGTACTTCCTCTCGGTGAATGAAAGGATACCTATAAGTTCGGCTGTGGACGGGAATTTCATCGGAAGTTTTGATACTATGTTTGACCTTATTTGTAAATGTTAAAGGTTCGCTTTCAACGTAAAAGATGTCAGCATATTCTTTACAAAGGGTTTCCAAATTAATTTTTTCCTCAATGTTTAAGTGTTCAGTGCGTAACTGCGATAATACGTGTTTTGTTCGGTCATAAAGATATGAGTCATTGTCAGAAGTACTTGGAATGCACTGAATATTGTACACTTGGGCTCGGATGGGCTCGATTAATGAGAAAATAACGTCTCTTTTTGTTGGATTTGTTATTTCCAGAAGACAACGATTATTATTGGCAGAGCTCAAACAATCATTTACGATGCAATTGCAAATAACTTGTTCATCTATTATTATATCACCTTTTGGTATTTCTACAGGGACTTTTAGCAGCTGTGTTGAATTTGCTGGTATAATAGTTTCAAATAAATTAACCGTCTGAGAAGAATACATATATATTGAATTGATGGCGTTAGCTGTTATGAACTCTCGGGAACTGTATTTAATGTCGGCTTTCCATTGCTCTAATAAATCACCTCCTATCAGTCCATCAAAATAATCATGAAATTTATAAACAAATAATTTAATCGGTTCATTGTCTTTAAATTCTGAGAAACATGGTATTGTTATGGAGTAGTCATTCCTCGTAGTAGCGTGGATGTTCGTTACAATGAATGGATCATATTGCAGAGTATAATTTGGATAATATCGCTTAATTGCTTCCGGGTTAATGAACGATTGATTGGCTCCGGTATCGATTAATAACTTTATTGGTGGGTTATGAATTTGAATGTACGGAAGTTGTCTCTGATTTTGTATATTTATCTCTATCTTTGGACATGTTTTTCTGAAGGGTCGGGAAAATTTTCTTGGGACTTGTCATCGGTAGTTGGGTGTTCTATAATTGGCTCAATTTCTGTCACGTCGTTATTATAGTAATTTGATTCGTCTTCGTATTTATAGTCATTATTAGGATATTCAGATGGATAATAGTCATAATAATAATCATTTTGGTCAGGGTACATTTCATTAAAATGCATCTCTCTGCTCTTGAAATAATTAGTTGGTGGGGGATTACCATGAGTTCTCCAATCACGTGGAGTAGGGGGTAACACTTTAGCAGGAGGATGGGAAACACCACTCATAGGAGTGGGAAAATGCTGGGCCTGTTGAGGTCTATGTTGGATTTTAAATCCTGTTGAAATGTTCGATCTTGGCATTGCCCTAAACATTTCTTGAGACGGCCCTGGTCGCTGAAAATGTGCATTATTATGATAAGTCGGGTGTGAAAAGCGTTGCAAGTTATTATGCACTGGCTGAGGCTGTTTAGGCCATGAGTTTTGTGCATAAGAATGAAAAGGTTTTACATTATCAAGCTTAGCTACAGTTTTGACAGAGTTATTTCTTTGCTGTAGGTATAATACATTCATTTCTTCTTGTGCATACTCAAGCGCTTTTTCTAAGGACGAAGGTCTCATACATCTGATTCTAGATCCAAGGGGTTCATTCAAACCTCTTAAATATGTTTGCAAAGCTAAATTTTTATATAGGGTTCTTTTTGCCTCTACGGTTGTTTGAACAGAATCATGTAATTGAATATAGGTCATAATGGTGCTTAATAGGTTTGAGCATTTCTCATAAAAAACATGGGGTGTATCTGGACCTTGACTTAATATGGACAAATCTGTATATAAAGCTGTTTCATCTCTATGATCTGAAAAATTATTTATTAAGCTTTCTCGTACACCAGCCCAGTTTGTGGGAATGCCATTTGTGGCAAGTGTGCGTGCTGCTGCACCGGTAATTTTATTCAATATTCCATTTAGTAATGCTAAATTTGTTAAATCATTGCCGGGCGCTGTATTTACATACGTTGCCACCAGCTGGTCACATAAATTTAAAAACCTTACTAAAACATTTGAATTTCCATCAAACTCTGGAACTACCCTAATAGCTTTATGTATATTATCTAAAGTAATCTGAGCCATACTAATGTCTTCTGGAGACAAACTATTAAAATTATCAATTAAATCTATATTTCGCCCGGCGTCCGCTCGCTCGTTGCGACGGCTTGGACGGCTAGCCCTAGTCTCGCTAGGTGAAGATTTCCGTGGGTGGAAAATTTTGGATGGTTAGGGAACACAGGGAATGGAAAAACAACCAATATCAACTGTGCACTTACCACCACATTTGGTACATCGAAGTTCAGATGTCTATTAATCAGCTGGATGCTGCTCAGGCTCCTCACTACTGCACGGGTTCTTGTTAGGTAGTTGATAAAGCGTTGAAACGCTATCAGGCGGATGTCAACGATAGATTTCGCGCACTGACTCAACTATCCTACCGACTGCGCCAATTAACTGCGGCAGCAGTGGAGGATTTAAAAAAAATCTTTATTTGAATAAAAAGATTTAATAAAAAAAATACAGTAAAATTATGGATGTCCAATTGGTCTGATTTTTAGATGACAAAAGGCCCTGCTTCTCGGGCGGCAATTGCTTTTATACAATACTGACAATACTCTTACGCAATCTCTTAAATACAACGAAATATAATATAACACGGGCGCTGCTACGAGTGAACAGGATTCATATAAAACTGTATTGCTTGGAACCGCTATTGTACCGATTTTAGATTCTTTCGGTAATCGCCGCAATATTAGAATATTGATTGATATGGGGTCACAGAAGCACTTCGTTACGTCGCGTTGTTTACGTACGTTAGGTATAAAAATATTTCCCGATAGTAAAAATACGTTAGTTCACGGTATTGGAGAAAACACACAGTCTATTAAAGGTGTTTCAAATTTAACTTTATTTTCCAATACAGATAAAAATTTCTTTTTCGATTTGCAAGCGTTAGTTATTGACAAAATTTCAGGTAATCTTCCTGAAAGTCAGATAGATACCGCGTCTCTGGATTATCTGCATAATATACCCCTCAGTGATCAACATTGGCATTTACCTGGTAGAATTGATTTATTGCTAGGCGCTGAAGATTTTGTAAAACGAATTTTAAAGGTTGACCGCATTATAGGACCCTCTGGTCTTCCTGACGCAATTGATACCGTTTTTGGATATATTGTTACTGGTTCCGCGTTTACGTCTAACCCTAAACTACCGTCGGTAAAAAATTTCTTTGTTACCACTGAAAATGTTGACAATCTTCTGACACAATTTTGGGACATCGAAGAGGTACCCATACGCAAGCATCTGTCCGCTGATGATAAGATGTGTGAGGAAATATATTTACAAAACACTACACGGGATAACCGTGGCCGTTATATTGTTCCCTTACCATTTCGTCGCGATCCAAAAGATTTAGGAGACTCGCTTACGACAGCGACGCGTAGATATAACGCATTGGAAAGACGTTTCAAACAAAATAATTCGCTTCATAAACAATATGATGACATCATTCGCGACTATTTAGAGAAGGAATATATATCCTTAGTTTCTGAATTGCAAAATAATTCAACTTTTTATTTTATACCGCATCACCCTGTTGTCCGCGATGACAAACTCACGACTAAAGTCCGGATCGTACTGGACGCTAGTGCCGCTACTTCAACAAATCTATCATTAAATGATTGTTTATATTCAGGAGCTAATTTACAATCCGATCTTCTTACAATAATTTTTCATTTTCGTTTATTTCCCATCGCAATTACCGCAGACATCCGTCAGATGTATTTACGCATATTAGTGTCACCTGACTTTCACCGCTATCTTAGAATTTTATACCGCTTTTCAAATGAAGATGAACCGCAAATTTATGAATTCAACCGCGTTTGTTTTGGATTAAAATGTAGTCCATACCTCGCAATGCGAACTATTAAAAAACTTATCGAGGATGAAGGCACTGCCTATCCTGACGCTTCTGCTATTATATCGCGCAACTTATACATGGACGATTTGGGAACTTCCGTTATGGATGAAAATACCGCTATTAATATATCTCGCGATTTAATTAACTTGTTTCTCAAAGCTGACTTAGAATTGGTTAAATTCTCAAGTAACTCGCAAAAGCTACTCGAGCAGTTGCCAGAGCAACATCGGTTGTCTGCTTCTGTTGACATTTCTGACAGTGACGAATTGAAAATTTTGGGTTTACGCTGGTGCCCAGTAGATGATCAGTTTTCTATTACAGTTAATTTAGACCCGCATAACATTATTACCAAACGAACTATCCTTTCGACAATCGCAAAACTTTGGGATTTGGTAGGCATTGCAGCACCCATAATTTTATACGCGAAATTATTAATTAAAGCCCTTTGGCTAATGAACCTCGATTGGGACGAACGGCCACCCGCAGATGTTTGTACGCGGTGGTTACGTTTTAAATCTGAACTTCCACTCTTGGAAAAACTTAAAATTCCGCGTCACCTCGGTATCAATTCCACTGATTGCGAATTGATTCTGTTAGGTTTTGCCGACGCAAGTATGTCTGCCTATGGAGCTGTGGTGTATTTATGTGTGATACATCCTAACTTTCCAAACAATATTGTCAATATTGTTTGTGCAAAGTCCAAGGTAGCTCCAGTTAAGGTACTTACTTTGGCCCGTTTAGAACTCTGTGCATCTTTGTTACTTGCCAAACTTCTGCGATACGTATCTGATAATATATCAGATAAATGTAAAATTTCAAAAATATTTGCATTTACGGATTCCACAGTTACTTTACATTGGATCCATTCATCACCGCACCGCTTCAATGTTTTCGTCAGCAATCGTATTGCACAAATAAATGATTATTTACCCGCTTCGCATTTTTACCACGTTTCTGGTAAGGAAAACCCGTGTGATTGTTTGTCGCGAGGGCTCACGCCTAGTCAATTGCTTGACCACCCGTTGTGGCTGCATGGCCCTTCGTGGACACATCGACCACTTTCGGAGTGGCCTCTCAATCAGTTCGTCTTTAAAGATGAAACTACTTTACCTGAAGTTAAAACTAAAGCTCAGACTTTTTTGGTGACTGACCGCGAAAAACCGTTTTTATGTGAGCTTGCATCTCGTATCTCATCTTGGAGTAAGCTCCTCCGCATTGTTGTTTATATATTTAGGTTTTTGAGAAAACTACCGCGCGCCAATCGTGTTACGATTGCAGATTTACAGGTTGCTGAAGAAGCTGTTCTGACCGCTGTTCAATCTGTTCATTTTGGTACTGAAATTTGTGATATTTCCAAAAATAAATTACCATCAAAACCGCTTCGTCCACTCTGCCCATTTTTAAATAATGGCTTATTACTTGTTGGTGGTCGCTTAAATAAATCGAATCTTGAATTTTCCGCTAAGCATCCTATTTTGCTGCCTACTCATGATCATGTAGTGAATTTAATCATTGACGCCTATCATAATAAATACTTACATCCTGGACCCAATTTATTGATGTCTTTGTTACGTCAAAAGTATTGGATTATTTCATGCCGCAAAATCGTTCGTAAACGTTTCAGACTTTGTAATCGTTGTTTCAAGGTCAATCCTAAAACTGAATCTCCTTTGATGGCAGATTTGCCGACGTGTCGCGTAATCGAAACTAAACCGTTTTTACATACTGGGGTCGACTACGCTGGTCCTATACCAATACTAATCAGCCGCTATAGAGGTGCTCGACAGCAGAAATCTTATATCTGTTTGTTCATTTGTCTTGTAACACGTTGCACACACATCGAGCTTGCAGTCGATTTAAGTACATCCGCTTTTATTAACGCATTTAAAAGGTTCGTGTCCCGTAGAGGCACTTGCTCAACCTTATATTCTGATCAAGGCACGAATTTTATAGGAGCTAAGACTCATTTTGATGAATTGACTGCACTTATAAATTCAAATGATTTTAAAACCGCTTTCTTTGATGAAACTCGGAATCAAAGTGTTAACTGGAAATTTAATCCGCCAAGCGCTCCACACTTTGGTGGATCTTGGGAATCGAACATTCGTAGTGTTAAACTTCATTTAAAACGCGTAATTGGCGACCAATTATTAACATACGAGGAAATGCTCACAGTGCTTACACAGATAGAATCTTTACTAAATTCGCGTCCGTTGACGCTTCTTAATTCAGATCCATCTGAACCAACGGCTTTGACACCTTCACATTTCCTGACTCTTGGTCCCTTGAATTCATTACACAATGCCGATGTTTCTACGTTACCGCTCAATTTAGTCAAACGTAAATATCTGTTAGATAAAATTATCCAATCGTTTTGGAAACGTTGGAGAATGGAATATCTTCATACACTTCAAAACCGTCAAAAATGGAATACTCCAACCGCATCGATTACAAAGGGTACAATAGTCTTGCTACATAATGATAATGTCCCACCTTTGAAATGGCCATTAGGTGTAATCGAAGATGTTTTTCCGGGAAAAGATGGTATAATCCGCATTGTTTCTGTACGCACGAATTCTGGCACTTATCAAAGGCCAGTGGTAAAGGTTTCTCCTTTACCACTTCAGTAACTTTTTCAATTTATTTTTCATAGGTATACCACTTATTTGTGTGGTATATTACCATCTCCATTGTGGAGATTAACTATTAAGTCTCATATCTTGTAACTTATTATATTTTATTTCTATGCAATCTCATGCTCTTTGTTCGTTAGAAGAACAAGGAGATCTTTGTCCTTCTAGGCGGGGGGAATGTTTGAGCCTACAAAAGTATTTCAGAGTTTTATGTAATAGCTGAAAACCCTCGTCTTCAATGGAAGCAAATCGGCATCTGAAGACGCGAGCGCAACCCTAGCTACGCGCTTTAACGATGCAGCCGCATCCCTAGTGGCTACGTCATTTACGTCACTTATTGACAATCCACCAAACAGTAAACACCTTTAATTAAATACGCACCGCTTTCAATTGTTTTTCATATAATTAGCCCCCCTGTGCAGTGAATTTGGAGATTCCCGAGGAGCTGAAGTTGGGTGAGTGGCAATTAGTTAATTTCATAAGGTTTTGATTTACTTTTGTTTGGGTATTGTATCTCGCCGCCGCATTTTTTACATGGAAGGAAACGAAGACGTGAGAGGCTTAAAAATCCTATAAACAGTCCACTAATAACATCTAGCCACACCAAATTATATAAACTTATTACCTAAACTATCTAATAGCCACTGATTAAAGACCGCTTTTTTGTAATTCTGTAGCAAATATAAGCATACGGTCCGCTTTATAGTAAGTGATTATGTCTATGGACGCTTGTAACACCAGAGTACACTCGCGCATTTTCGACCCTACAACCGATACGTGGTACTATTTTATACTCCACAGCTACGGGTTTACGTTCGCGCTACTCTACAAAATACTAAATTCTGTAATAATAGTCCAATATTGAAAATCCCTGTGCAATCATTATAGCAATAGTATCGCAATTCAACAGTTGAGCTCAAGTCCCTTGAGGTTTACATCACGCAGAAAAGCATTTACTATATTTCGTTGTGATTGTTACTTCCGAAGTACATACGAGTACGATGAATATGAATTTATATATAGGAATATTTTCCCAGAAATAGATGTAAACAGATACTTTTTCACTAAAAGTATAAGTAACGTTTTATTGCGATCTCTATTACCAGAATGTTTTTTGTATCGATGGAAATACAAATATATTTCTAGAACAAAAAAATTGTAAGTTACCTCAATTTTAATTCTGATAACCTTCCTATAGTAATTCATCGAAGTGAATAAATAAATGCCAGACACTGTCATGGAACGTCAACTACGATCGATACCTCCGCTCGGAACCTATGTATACCAATTAATTAAGCGACTGATGGGTGGACGGAACGAGGTCTCCAATTCGGCACTGCTATAGTGGACGAAAATTCTCTATCTTAATTTTTCTGAGCACATGAGAAATTTTCTGTAAGTTTTATATGTGTGCCTCGTGTTTTCTGAAATTATGTATAGCCTATACCTTTTGTAATTACATAATTGGTACATAATACTGTTCATACCATAAGAATCATCTTGCTACTTTCTACAAATATTTTAAATTCGACACGAGTTGTCTATTTGACGGAACGAGGTCTCCAATTCGGCACTGCTATAGTGGACGAAAATTCTCTATCTTAATTTTTCTGAGCACATGAGAAATTTTCTGTAAGTTTTATATGTGTGCCTCGTGTTTTCTGAAATTATGTATAGCCTATACCTTTTGTAATTACATAATTGGTACATAATACTGTTCATACCATAAGAATCATCTTGCTACTTTCTACAAATATTTTAAATTCGACACGAGTTGTCTATTTGCAATTTGTTTTTTTTTATTATTATTATTATATCTCTTTTAGTTGTTTTAAATTGTATTTTTACCTATTTTAAATTGCATTTTTGATTATTTTAAATAGTTGGTACTTTTGATTATTTAAAATTATTCTAAATTGTATGATTGAATTAATTGTTCTGAATTGTAAAATTCAACCTGTATAAAAGGAGAGACTAAGGACTGGTATATCGACGCACAGCACAAACTACAAACGTCATATTTACCACAGAGAGTAAGGGACCGTGGGTGAAACCGCAAAGCGAAAGACTAGTTTGAAATATAAATGTTAAATTGTTTTAAAATTCATTTGAATATAGATTGAATTGGTGGTCGGTACAAATGTAAAAGAGCCTTCTGCATACTGATTGAATATTCATTTACTTAGCATACTCAGGCTGTATTTATTTTCTTTGTAAATTAAAGTCTCATGGTGAAGACTTCTAGACTTCCTTTAATTGCTTTCAGGTAACATTTTCCTTCCGGCGTTGGAACTAAAATAAATAAACTAAAAATGTTAAGCCAAAAACAATATTTTTTCAACTATCCCTGGATGGGATACTAAAAAAAATCCGCTTCAAAGTAATTAAGCTATTAATTAACGAAGTGTCGTCCGTACTTCGTATGATTTGTACTTCAAGGCTTTTACGGGAATAACACACGCATTTCAATAATTTTTTGATTTATTTCCTTGTCAAGAGATCTTTACCCGCAATACAATTATCGTTCATTAAGAGTGTATTTATAACCACAGTTTTCTTTTATTTATAACGTAAAAAAAATCTTAAGTATATAACAATAATTCATTCTTGTTCATTATAATTGACTATATACCTACCCAAAATGAGTATTTTAAATAAAGTCGATTCACAAAGCAATACAAGACAAGACAATAAACAAATATTTTTGTCCAGTTTTCCAATATTTTGATCAGACTCTTCCCATATTCAACACCATTCAGAAAACAAGTCTTACTTCGGAGATTGATTGAATCCATGTCTGGCCATTGTTCATATAGGAAAGGATAGATTCATCTTTTTATTCACACATTTATATAGCGTCTACAAATCTTGATCTGCAAAAAGTCTTCCCTTGGAAGATATTTCAGTGCGTGAAAGAGAAGTATTAGACCCTCATCTATTTTCAGGCATCTGCGGCCGCGACCCTTAGAAAGAGATTTTGTGCTTCCGCCTCGTCAAACGGTGTCTAGATGGGGCCATTGAGAGCTATTATTAAAAGTTATTTCGTTTTTATGTCCAATATACAGAAATAAAAGCCGTTGGATTACTACTATGCTTTGGGAAAATTCATTTTATAATACCAACCTTGCTTGGCTCAATTTACAACTGAGAAATATTACCTTTGCTGATAAACATGAAATTCTTTAGATTTTTTTAATCATTTGTTAGGAATGGAAGATTCGATATCGTTCACCCATCTCGTTGATGGTCTACCCATGCTTTTACTCATAAGGTTGTGGATATATCAAACCTAGAGATTCTTAGAACCCTCTGCTCCACCATAACTATGCTCACCAGCTTGGCCAGGAATAGCAGAGCAGACGGGTCGCTCACTTCCCTCCAATATGGCGAGGAGGGCGATGGCTGTCACACGCGTCATACTTGTGAACAGGTGCTGCTTGTGGGGGCAGGTCTGCTTAAGTTGGCATTTATTTACTTATTAAATATAGATTCAGTCTACTTTGTAATTTTGCCGCCGCGCCGGGCAATTATTGTCAGTGCGATTAGAATGTAAATATTATGTAATGAATCTAAGCTTGTTTTGAAAAGAGTAATTGCTGAGTTTATTGCCGGCTCTTCTCAGCAAATGCAACCTTCCGAACCGGTATTAGAGTATTAGAGTCAGACTTTTCATAAGTGCCTGCGAAGGTCTATTTGAATAAATGATTTTGAATTTGAATTTGAAAGAGCCACTGAAAACTGAGAGCCATTTCTCGTTAGTGCAATTCACTACTCAAAATTACATAATAAATAAACAAGAAAAATAGAGTTATCACATTAAAAAACTCTTTCAAATTAGGCTTTTAAAAGCTATTTTACAGATTCCTAAAACCAGGCACATTTCTTGTTCAGGTACGGCAGTCCACAAGTAAGGCAATTATGAACTTTACAATTCGACTTTACAAGTTTGTACATAACTCAGAACAATTACTAAACCTTATTCTGAGGTACCTACATAAGTAATGTAACTAAAACTCAAATTGCTTTTAAATTTAGATCAATTAAAGAAAATAGCTCATAATGATTTCTTCTGTCAAGCTCTGAAACTCCATGTCTTTAAAAGACCGAGAGCAATTCAGCTATAGAGGTGTGAATTAAAGTGCACTTTTCTCTCCAAGCCTCTTTGATGCTAGTGGTCCGAGATACGTTTCAAGCCGTTATATCTCAGATTCAGGTAGCATTTTGCAGCTATTTCAAATCCTAGAATAGGTGCTTTATACCACGCGGATTTGGACTAATGGTACCACTATAGCACTTCCTTGATATTTACAGATGTTACTTTAAAACATAATATTTGCCATTTTAAAATCTTGCGTTTGAATATCTTCTGATTTGAACATATATTTTGCGTTGAATTCAATAATTCAATAATATTCATTATGATACATGTGTGCAAAGTTGGTCATTACAGACGAGGCGATATGAGCCGCAGCCGAACGCGATAAGGAAGCCGAGAGTGTAATGATCAATGTATGTCATTCGTTTTTCAACACACTTGCGAGGAAAAAAACAGACTTGTATTGTTTGAAATAGATTTTTTGATAATAATCAACCACACAATGAGAAAGTAAACAAATAATGGCACGCAGGTTTTTTTTTGACAGCGAATGCGCTGTCTAATTGTTTTACCCGTTTAAATTAAGAATGCTTCGACTACACACATATCAATTACATTAAGGTACAAACTTAACATAATCGGGATTATACCTATCATAAAACTGTGCGATAATGTAAAGTAAAAAGTACTAGTGCGTAATAAGCGGCATTAAGATACTAAAAACGGTGCAATAAATGTCACTTTATGAGCAAGTGTGCTGAAAAAATATTTACTCTGTTCAGAAAACTTTTTGAGAATACATTATATTCAATAGCTATGAAAATTGGAACAATTTCCGTCAAATTACCATCACTACCTACACGTTTATGCTTTCAGATTAACTTGTACGATGATGAATTGTTTTGTTAAACTTTCTGTAGAACACGATTTCAGAACCATTTATTATTTTTACTTTATTTTAGTTCAGTTTAAAAGTCAGCTGCCATGATTGAACGAAAAATAAATACAATTAAGATCATTACAACAAATATGTACAAAATACAATCTATATATAGAAAATGTCCTCAAGCCTGCCGCTGCTTCCGATTAACGGCAGGGTTCCCAGAAGGCTGGCAGCGTTTCCTCTTTGGATAGCCAAGCTGACGCGTTGGCGGAAAAAGCTCCCCGCCCGCTGGTCTCCGGAGGTCTCGATCAATTTTGTACATATTTGTTGTAAATAAAGTTCTATAGATCATTACAATTAAACCAGTATTGTGAACACATGACGTGACTAAAGAGAGGCAAATGATTACATATCGCGTACAAAAGACACGAAACGCCCCCGAGGCCGATGTAACTTGTCTGTGACATGTGTTTCATGCCTCGTTTCCTTCCGTAATTAACTATATGTGCCATGAAAGATCAACTTAGGGTGAATGTATCCTAAGAAACCATTTGACTATTTTGGTAAGAGCTAAAGTCATCAACCATTTTAAGGCGATGATAGCTCAGTGGTAGTGACGTCGGATACCGAGATGAAGGTCCCGGGTTCGAATCCTACAACGAGCTTGAGCTTTCAATGAAGGAAAATATCGTGAGGAAATCATAGCACGGTGGTAGGGTACTAGCACTAGGTGGTAAGGTACTATACTAGGTAGTACCCGCCTGGCTGGCTACCACCCTCAAGTTGAAAATCTGTCGCCAAGCACCTTTCGGTGTGTTCCGACAGCTGCACTTGAGAGCCAGTTCCTTCTAGGCTTTGTGTGCTTACCACCTTCGGCCGCATCATCACTTACCATGGTGAGATTGCGGTCAAACACAGGCTATAAACAATAAAAAAAAAAAACCATAGGTGGCTCTATTGAAATAGGCACAAATACGATTAATCATAACAAAATAACCGATACAGTATCGCATCTATAATCAGGGTAACTCAAACGACACAAGAGCAATTAGCTATTCAAACATAGTTTCCAGTGGAGTTAGTTGACACGATGCATTAACTATTCCCATCCCGTCCACCGCGTTCGATCCTCATACTTTTAAAGAAGATAAAACATAAAGTGTGTCGCATACAATATTAACTTAGTAATTTCAGTGACAAAGGGGTTACGCAATTTAACTGGGTATTATTTATGGTATTTCACGGAATACAAATGAGCGTCATATCATAGAGATAGCAGCGGGAATTCGCTTTTTGCGTGAACAATAGGTAGTATTATACGCGTTGCCTCCCAGCGGTTTGATCTCAGGCACAATGGATCGCCCCACGCCCGGGTGGGTCCGACCTAGTGCGGGAACGCCCTTACTGCTGAGCTCATGCTTACCTACTGTAAAGACAAAGTTACTTAACTCAGCCGCCTCTACTTCTAGGACACATTGCACATCGGAGCGATTTTCCATAAAACTTTTACTATTGCATGTGTTCCAAGCTGTGCAAACTTCATGTACTCGAACTATAGAAAACAATCTACAGATTTCCATTCCATTACATTTGATGAAATATTATTTCAAGACCCTCATGTACTATTAATTGCCATGAAATATGGTTAGCATTAGAAGGTAGGCAAGCGAGTGTGGAGGCTTGGCTAATCGGGTCACTCGTAATTATCCTCGGTTAGTTTAATAAACATTTCCCTGTATCAATTTCTATGTCCGAGGCTTGCCCTTCGCCGCCAAAACTCACAAATGTAATTGGATCTACGCTAGTTAAGGAAGACTTTCCTAACTTATATTTATACAATAGCAGTTGTATCAATGGCCTTAATTTAATAACTAGGACAGTTGGTTCTCCACTAATGTAATTTCTTATTCAAGACAAAAAGAGAAATTAGTTGTTCCGTAATTTAGACTAGCTAATAAAGTTCGTAAGTCATTTCTTGGAAATAGTGTCTTTTATAATAAAATACCACTTTCGGTGACCAAGATGACTGATTTTAAATTTAAATCACATATAAAAAAAGTTCTGAAAGAAAGAGCTTATTACAAAGTAGCTGATTATATTGAAGACTAGCAGACCCCCGCGGTTTCACCCGCGAACAGTTTGATTTTTTTTGCGCGGAACACTAATTATTTTTCAAAAATAAAAGTAGCTAAGTTACTCCTTATAACATCAGTTATGAACCGGAACAGACAAACATTTTTAAAACTCAATCCGATTTTATTCAAAAAAAGAACTGACATAAAAGCTTGGTGCAACGCATATATAGATAATTGTAGGTAGATAGGCTGTCAGCGTATAGCGAAGAAGATAGCGATAGTTACATATATATTTGGATTTTTATCGTATTTAGACGAAATTATCTATAAAATTTGCATGATATTAACAGAAAATACACTTGAGTATAGTAATCCTTTGATTTACTTACAGTATCAGTTAAAAAAAACTACTGACCGATGAAAGGTTATGTTTGGTTCATTTCATTCACTAAGTACGGCTTTTACAGCCAATTACCCAACATATATGGCGCGTCGTTAATCATCGTTCGCACAGAAATGAAAGTATGTAACGAAAGAATGCTTAAAATTTATAATCAACCTTAGATCACTACTATAAGGTTCATAATACAGTGCAGCTGTTAGTTCCGTCTCACTCGCAAGACACGCCCCTCAGCACGGCGCGCGCTAACATGGCGACAGCTGCCGACCAATAGCATTTCCCGCGCTTTGAAAATGTATCTTCTGCACAAGTACATCGGTAAGCAATATTAATTGGGTACTATTGTACACAACAATATCTTATAGGTTCCTTCTGGGTAAGCGTGTTCCATCTTAGGCTTCGTCTTCGTCCCTTATGGACGGGTCAGTGGCAAAACGCAAGCCCACTTAATAATTTTCTTTTTATAATATAATGGCAATTTTTTCTTCTTTTTGCAATGTAACTGAAAAACGCTTTTCAGATTTCTTCATTTACTTGTGCTACTAGGAATTGATTTTTGCCAAATTGTATGATTCTAGGTCAACGGGAAGTACCCTATAGGTTTTGATTCCCTTGCGAGCGTCAAAATATGCGGCATATACGGCTGTATCTTTTTATTGCGTTGACTTAAAAGTTTGATTTTTAACACGCTTTTATTAGCTTCACCTGTATGTATGTATATGGTATGTATCTATGTATGTATGTATCTATGTATGAATGTATGTAAAGGAATCTTCGAACGTAATTTTCATCGACTTCCAGACGTCAGATTAAATTGAAATTTTGCACACTTATCAAGTACCGATGACAATACAATAATTTGGTACCATCGAGCTGATCTGATGATGGATCCGGAAGGTAGGCACTGGAACTCCATAACGGAGCAAAGTTTCTTAGCCGTGTTTGGGCTTGTTGGAATTGTCATGAAATGAACTTTGACCATGTATGGTTTTCAGGGTCTGATGATGGAGTGGGAGAGTAAGCACTAGAACTCCATAACGGAGCAACGTTTCCTAGCCGTGTTTGGGCTTGTTGGAATTGTCATGAAATGAACTTTGAAATGAACTGGAACTCTTATAGTGGAGCATCGTATACTAGCCGTGTTTGGGCTTGTTGGAATTGTCATGAGATGAACGTTGACCATGTATGGTTTTCAGGGTCTGATGATGGAGTAGGAGAGTAAGCACTGGAACTCCATAGTGGAGCATCGTATACTAGCCGTGTTTGGGTTTGTTGGAATTGTCGTGAGATGAACTTGGACCATGTATAGTTTTCAGGGTCTGATGATGGAGTAGGAGGATAGGCACTGGAACTCCATAACGGAGCAACGTTTCCTAGGCGTGTTTGGGCTTGTTGGAATTTTCGTAAGATGAACTTTGACCATATATGGTTTTCAGGGTCTGATGATGGAGTAGGAGGGTAAGCACTGAAACTCCATAGTGGAGCATCGTATCCTAGCCGTGTTTGGGGTTGTTGGAAATGTCGTGAGATGAATTTTGACCATGTATAGTTTTCAGGGTCTGATGATGAAGTCGGAGGGTTGGCACTGGAACCCCATAGCGGAGCATCGTATTCTAGCCGTGTTTGGGCGTATTGTAATCGTATTATGTGCATTTTGGCCAAATATGGTTCTTTGAGTCTGTTGGTAGAGTCAAAGAGTAGGCACTGAAGCTAAATACTTATTATAAATTTGAAAGAAATTGATATTGGGTGAAAATATGGTATAAGTAACATAATAAAATGGTATGAATAATTTATGTTGACTAAAAAATAAAAAATAAATTACAGTTTAAAAAAACTAAAAAACACGCTTTAAAAAGCCCTGCACTAAAAAGTGTTAAATAATTATAAAATTGAACCTGAATATATTCTCTGTCTATCCCGTAAGGGCCTAAATGTAAGCATTTTTTGTAATTAAGTTCAAAATTTGAATGAAAAGCGTGGGGCGCTTTTCCTTGTAAACTCAATAGAATTTCTAAGCATTATCATTATCATGAAGAAATATCGTAAATTACAAAATGAAAAGCGATTTTATTGTTCTTTTTCGTCTGTATATATGTTTAGGTATATCTTTTTAATTGTTAATTATTTGGAAAAAAAGCCAAAGTTAGTCAGATTGTCCAAAAAATATTTAAAAAATGTAACCTTGCTGAGTTTCTTGCCGGATTCTTCTCAGTTGAAGGCCGAGTTCCGAACCGGTGGTAACTTCAGTAAATGTGACCTTCATAAGTGCCCTTCTGGGACCTAAATTGAATAAATGGCTTTGACTTTGACTTGAACAAGGTTATTAGATATACCGTCAATATGTAATTAAGCCAAGCATTAGGTTTGCAACAAAGAGAATAACCTCCACGTGCGCCAGAGAGAATGTCAAATCATTGCATTGAGTGTGTAATCTGAAATTATATTAACCGAGCTTACGTCTTAGAGCATTTGAATATTTGACGAAGCACCTATGTTGTGACATGACAATAGAATAGTTATGTAAATGCGTCATCAGTTTGTTCGGTTCATTGTAACAATTATTCCAAATTTTGAATCCGATGAATATTTGAATCGTACATTGAAAGCAAACAATCAAAAGGAGATCCCCTTTGTTGAAAGAGCTTCTGTAGATATTGTAGTGAAAGAGGTGCAACAAGTGAGCTTCACAAACACCAACTGCTTTATTCACGATCAAACAAAACAGCCTCTTGCTCCAACTGAAAATCAGATGCAGGTAACAAGTTTTAACATGTTCTACGTATGGCTTTTAAATCTCGATAACATTCATTTGTGAACTTTCTTTTATTTAATCTCTAGATTACAAAAAACCGAATAAGACCAACTATAAATTATCTAATAAGAAATCGTAGTAGGTTAATAAGGTACTCCACAGAATCGTTTTACAGTATAACAGCACTAATAAAAGATATTCAAAGAGGTCACAAAGAATGAAGATTATAGACAAAAAGCTCGCTTATCTTTCATATTGTTGTTAAGGCCAAGTCTAAGCTCAAATCTCAAAAATGGGTTTCTTTGAGAGTCGAGTATGACGTAACGCAATGAAATACCTAACACAAAAAAATACTGTGGATAGAAGAGGGTTTTGAGAAAAATGTTAACCGAATAGAATATTAAAAAGTGCTTTGATATTCCCAATAAAAAATTCGTAAGTTTCGTCTAAAAAAATCTTTCGCGTCGAAATTCTCCGTATTTTCAGCGATGACAACAATTTTATTTTTAAGAATATATAAGATACAGAATTATATTAGAATGTTAACCGGACACTTATTCAATTTAATGTGTATATTCTTTATAATCTAAAGAAAACCCGTAAATAACAGACCATTTCATAGAGTCGATACATTTATGATTTACCATTTTCAACCCTATTCCAGTGAAGAACGAGTGCTGTCAAAATCGTAGTCAGTTCCTGCGCGTGAGCTCGCCTGAGCTCATAGGGGAGGGGGGAAAGGTCGGTAACGCGTGAGCGATGCTTCGTATGTTGCAAGCTTCGATATAGCTACGGTAACCGCTTACCATTAGGCGGGCCGTATGCTTGTTTACCGACTTAATCGTATAAAAAAAAAATCGCCATTCTAAGATTTGCAATGTTATTTTTGTATCAAAGCTATTTGTATAACAGTATATAAAAAACAATAGAAAAAGCAAGGATTCCTAGTTTCTATAATACTGTATTTTATTAATGAATGCATCCATTTAGATTGATATTTCCATTTTAGTTTAATAAGCTGTATGAAGCACAGTACCAATTAAAATAATGTTTCGCAAAGCATTTGTGGCTTTTGAAATTATTTCAGAAGATATTTAGTTAAAGTAATTTTAAATGTCAATAATCTTTATGGAAATGAGTTGAAAGGTTACAGAAACTTTATTATTCAAATTTAATAACTTTCAGAGGTTGTATAGAACCTGTGAATATTATAATTTTTGCGCTTTTTTTTGTAATAGTTGAATGTATTGCAAGTTATAAGATTAATACCACAGATATAAATCTAAATAGATTACGCGAGTGTATGTACTTCACATGCCAAAAGGGAGAGCATGTTCTATTGACGCTGTTTCGTGTGAACGCGACGGGTACTCGAACACGCATCACTAAAGCGCTCTTGTGACGTCATTGGGGAAAGAAAAAAAGTGGCACGCTTCGTTTTCATACTGATGGAGGAACTTGTGTTATTCATTTAGATTTAATATCTGTGATTTATATCATTTATCCTACTTTTACCATCCATCCATCCACTTGCCCTGTTCCCAATCATTTGGGGTTGGCACAATATACATCTTCCATTCGGCTCTTCTTTCCATCATACCAGCATTCACTCCTTTCTTACCCATAACATCTTTCACACAATCCATTCATCTATTTTCAGTCTTCCTCTTCCCGTATTGCCATCCAATTTCATATTCATCACTCTTTCAGTCACGTGGCTTTCATTCATCCTCTGCTACTTTCAAGCTTCCCCTTATCTACTTATTCCTTATCTTATCCATTCTTGTTCTTCCATCTCAACATCCTCATCTTACTGCATTCAATCGTCTTTAATCCGTCTTCTTTACTGACCAACATTCGACTATTGTTTACATTTCCTATTTTTATCCTGAAATAAAAAATGGAATACTATCACTAGAAAACATTAGAGTGTACTTGGAACAACCTAAAGCCTTTAGCTTCTAGAAATTCAACAGGCACTTCGCAACCCTACTCATCAATATTCTTTGAATAGCAAATGACGATAGTGCTCGATCGGCGAGCGAAAGTTCCTTAGCAATGTCATGGGAGCAACAGGTGACAACCTTTCATTTTTCAACCATCCCGTTCTTATTGTGCTCCGAGCTCTATGCTTAGTAATAATAGGGGCTCGTTGAGATGCGAGCTACATAATGGAAGAGAACACTTTCATTCAAATGGAGATTTTTTCATAACAGCGATTTTTCGTGTAGAACCGAGATTTAGATGAATATTGCTCTACGCTCCAGTAATCATGAATAAAACATGCCTTTATAATAACTAGTATCTTGTACTCTAAAATTATGAGGCTTACTACTCTTTTTCATAATAATTATTAGTGTTCCAAAACTATAGCTTAAAAAGGTTGTATCTCGCCCCACTTATGTTTTTGTATTGGGGAAGCTATATATATAATTTTATTCGATATCTTATTTTTAGAAAAATATAAACACTACTTATAAGACAAGACTTTAGCCTAAACCGGTGAAATGTATAACGTAACCAGAGCACTAACAATTGATTTCCCGAAATTCAACCCTATGTTAGTATAATAAGGGTGGAGAGCTAGGTAGTCAATCTATAACATATGAAAATATTATATCCGGAATAAAATTCGGTGCAAGCGTAAATATCATATTTAGAAGCAACACGACATGTTTATAAGCAATTCCTGTTTTTATTGCTCATATATGACGCGGATATTTTTTAGGTTACGACTCGATTTGTATTGATATAGGTAATATGGAATCCCCGCGATTTCTCTCACGTTAGCATGAACTTAATAAACGGGCCATATAAATATCATATAGTATTTTCAAATCGGACAAGTATAAGATACAAATACATCAGCTGAATAATATTAGTATAAAAGTTAATGTATAGCTATCAAATTTTATTATTCGGAATCATATACCTTTTTATTGACTTTTCATTCCGATAGGTACCTAATGAATGGAAAATAATAGGTTGAACAAAAAAGGTTAGGCCCCCGATCCTCCCATTTTCGACATCGATGTAGAGATTTAGCGAAAATCATGGCGGGCTGCTTTGTCCGCTCTTTTTTCCCGAAAATTTCTAATGCCCCATGATGCCGGAGATGTGAGAATTGGGCCCCAGATACTTTGTAACATTTTTGATCTTTCTTAGTTTTTTTTTTAATTAAATGGGCTTGCGTTTGGCCACTGACCCGCCCATAAGGGACGAAGGCGAAGCCTAAGATGGAACACGCTTACCCAGAAGGAACCTTAGTTTAAGAGGAATTACTCAGTAATTTAGTGATGATCCCATTTAGTGTTAAAAATATAATAGGTCTTTACCTATGAAATTTCCGTTCTGCAGTACTGGCCATTTCAAATCAAAATATTTTTTGTTTGGCTAAGAATTCTAATTAAAAATTAATTTTATTTTAAAAACATGGAATTCTTTTTCCAAAAGTAGTCATTTGTTTATAGATTAGTGTTACATTTTCATCGCATTTCAATCTTTTTCGTCATCATGGATACGTTAAAAATTCGAGTAATTATGGAATATGAGTACCGTCGTGGCAGTAACGCGGCACAAGCGGCACGACATCAACGACGTTTACGGAGCTAACACTACAAACCAACGCACCACCTGTTATTGGTTTGCTCGCTTCCGTTCTGGGAATTTCGACCTGAAAAATGAACCTCGCGGTCGTCCGAAGACTTTGGTCGACAATGACCAATTAAAGGCGATTGTGGAAGCTGATGATACACAATCGACGGCTGATTTAGCAACAGCTTTCGACGTTAGCGTCAAAACAATATTGGTCCATTTGCGTCAAATTGGCAAGGTAAAAAAGCTTGACAAATGGGTGCCCCACGAACTCAATGATCGCCAGCGCGAAGTACGCGTCGAAACGTGCCTTGCACTGCTCAACAGACACACAAATGAAGGAATTTTGAACCGCATTGTTACCTGCGATGAAAAATGGATTCTGTTTGATAACCGCAAGCGCTCAGCAAGTTGGTTGGATCCTGGTTCAGCACCTAAACAATGCCCTAAACGAAAACTTACCCCTAGAAAGGTAATGGTCACTGTTTGGTGATCTAGCGGCGGTGTGATTCATCACAGCTTCTTACCAAACGGGGTGAGCATTACTGCAGATGTGTACTGTGAAGAACTGAACACAATGATGGAGAAGCTGGCACATCTCCAACCAGCATTGGTCAATCGCTCGTCTCCGCTGCTCCTGCACGATAACGCGGACCTCATACTGCACAGCAGACGGTCTCCAAGTTGCAAGAACTGGGGTTGGAAGTTCTCCGTCATCCGCCCTACTCACCAGACCTTGCGCCTACAGACTACTACTTTTTCCAGAATTTGAATAACTTCTTGGCGGGAAAAAAAATCAATACCCGAGAGGCAGTACAAAATGCCTTTGAAGAATTTGTTGCCTCCCGTCCAGCTGATTTATTTAAGAAGGGCATCAATAAACTTACACTGCGTTGGCAAAGATGCATTGATTGCATGGGTGATTACTTCGATTAATACCAATAAAAAATACATGAAAAAAAATCGTTTAAATTTTTTCACACAAAACGGCAATTTCATAGGTAAAGACCTATATCAAAGCAGAATTATTAGTGTTGAGGGGCCGGTAGGTGCGTAGCCAAAATATTCTGACTGTCACGCGATAAGTTGTAATGTAGTAAAAATTTTAACTGCAGGCACAGCTAGTATGAGATAAAATAATTCAATGCAAACAAAAAATAATTAGTATGACCAGTCCTAGCGTATAAAATGCACAACAATTACTGAGCCACTTCGTTGATACAATGAATATTCATTGTTATTAACATAACTTGCAATATAAGCGCTCATTTATTATCGTGTAGAATATAATTTCCATTGTTATTATTTTAAAATTAAATCAAAATCTTACCTTTGATATACGGAGTTTTACACACCGGTGGTATGTTTTTCTGAAAGGTAGAAAAAAATTCAATTAGTACATATACCAGATATTGTTTGGTTTTTGTTGAATATTTTAGCCAGAGGCTTTTAGCGCATGATCTCAATTCCAGCAGTTTGTTTTTTACCTTTGATGTGCATTTTCCCATTTAGGTTGTTATCTTCCCTCATACAGGTTTTATAGACTTAAAAGGGGAGTCCCAACCCATGTAACATACAAACTCGTAATTTAATAAAGAAATTTTGAATTTAGAATTTCTCTTTTCGTTTTTTTTTAGTTAGATTTTCAAAATAGGCTTTTATAACTGTTTTTTATTCGTTAAGGTAATTGAGAATGTTTGCCTTGTTTGAGCAATTAAGAGTTCTACCATATTCGAATGTTTGTAAACTTTAAATAAAGCACTCTCTGGAAAGCAGGCGAAACATCAAAGCAAAAGCTATTTTCATACCCGTTAGTAAAACTTAGATTTTAAATTGAATAATCGAAATAATTAAATTTTCTACTGCGGGGCATAACAGTATAATTAATTCACTTTGTAACTACACTATAATTCCCTGTATAATAAAACCTTTTATATTCCACTCTTCTCAGTAAATAACATGTATTGTGCGGTTAACTGAACAACCTGCATACAACTGGGAGTCACGCAAACCGCTCATAAAATAATTATACATTTGTGTTATCAAAACTGAAAATATTTTACCCTTATTCATAATCGCTTTTTAACTAAATCAGTGTAATAGTGTGCCCCGTCTCACTTTTCTGATCACCAAATGTCACCTGTCAGATAAAGACTTCGGAATTTTAGCTCATCAAAGTTTGATAACTTTATTATGAATAAGGGGGTATAACTAAAGGTTTTTCCGAACTATGAAATCTATTTAGTTATTTCTAATGTACAGTTTTATTCACATGTTAAAGCTTACAAATAAAAAAAAAAAATATTTTTTTGTTAATAATACGACCATTTTGACGTTTGTGATTCCAACTTTCGCGCTGCAGGTCATGGGTTCGATCCCCACACAGGACATGCATTTATGTGCATGAACATGTCTGTATGTCCTGAGTCTGGTTGTAATTATGTAATTAATTATGTATTTACAAACAAAAAGTAGTATATGTAGTATTTATCAGAAATCTGGTTTCCATAGTACAAGCTCTGCTTAGTTTGATTAGATAGCCGTGTGTGAGGAATGTCCCAGGATATTTATTTATTTATTTCTAGCTGTCCTCCGCGTTCCCGGGATAAAAAGTAGCCTATATCCTTCTCCATACCATAGGCTATCTGCATGCCAAATTTCATAATGATTGGTCCAGTAGTTAAGGCGTGAAAGCGTAACAAACAAACATACAAAAACAGATATTAAAAAAAAGTCGGATATTATTTTCGCTAACAAAAAACTGTGTCACTCAAGTCGGCCACCACGCTGTACGTATAAGCCGGCACGCACACATTCACACATTAGTTGAGCGCGAGTGATCGACTCTGTGTAAACGGCGACTGAGTCTAATTTCCCGCGGAATAGCCAACTAAGGTGTGCGTGAGAGGTGGCCGACTCCATAGACACAGTTTTTTGTTAGCGAGAATATGTCCTCCGTAGTCTGTGCATACAAACAAGTAGAGTTACTTTCTCGTTTATAATATTGGTATATTAGTATGGATTTATTAAAACACACTTTAAAGCTTATAACATAAGTAAAAATTATAGTACATTTTTTCGTATAT
The DNA here is from genome assembly GCA_951394255.1 of Polyploca ridens. Lineage (NCBI taxonomy): Eukaryota > Metazoa > Arthropoda > Insecta > Lepidoptera > Drepanidae > Polyploca > Polyploca ridens. The sequence continues at coordinate 14,110,362 of OX596247.1, read as the reverse complement.
ATCTCTACTATCTTAATAATAATAAGTAAGATGAGAGAGGGAAGGTCCGAGAAATCATGTCAATCACATGGTGCTTATATGGGGGTAGGGGGTGTCGAAAATATTTTTACGTACTTACGACCGATAATTACGTAGATTAAGTACGTTGGATTGTGTATTCTAAAATTAACCGCAGGTTATTTAAAGTTTAATTGCCCCATTCAAAGTCTATCTGCACCCTTGTTGAATAAAGAATCTCAAAATTAATATTTAATAAGAGTGTATGCCGTAAACCTGGTTGTTAGTCGGTAGCCGTACGCAATTTAGACGGATAGCACCCCCACCCATATGAATTTTTAAGTCAAACATCATCCAACCAGCTTCACCTAGCCAGTGAGTGACAAAGGACCTATGAACAAATTGTTGACGAAAATATTTGTTTTTTGTCTAGAAAGAAAGAAAGAAAATAAATTATAAGTTGCAAGTGATACATAAACTAATAACACAAATAAAAGAAAGATAATAACATTAAAAGAGAAAAAATGGTAATGAAAATAAAAAAAAATACATGCTCCCACAAAACAGTCCATTCTTATCTTCATCTAGCTTTTAGCTGGTGGCTGGTTCGCACAGACTTCATAAAAACATATTTATGTCTTTTCCCGTCAGCTGATATCGATAATATAAAGCTTTTACTTGAGATAATCTTTTAATTTCGAAAAGTATAAAGCGGTGCAAAAAGCTAATTCACCTAATTCACCATGAATTTTCAATGAGAAAGAATGGAACACGTTTAGAGTATAGATGGAAAAAGTTTATACCACCCCTTTTTAACTATTTAGGGTCAATTCACACGGAGACGAGATGAGACGTGACGCGGCACGCACTTTTTATTACACAAAATCACATTTAATTGACAGTTCGCGCAACGTCTCGAGATGCAGCGGCTCAGCGCGACGACGCAGCGATTTTCGCCGCTAGATTTACAGTAAATTTTACGCGGCAACACGATGCGCCTCTTAATGTGCATTGTTGCAATTGTTTCGCGATGCAATTGTTTCAACGATGCAATTGATTCGCGCTGCGTCGTTGTGCACTGCGTTTCGTTGTGAACTGACCATGAAAAACTCCCTCCTTAGTGTACCTAAGGTATTCAAGGGGTATTTCTTCAAAATTTCAAATCTTTCAGCGGTCCACCGGTTTAAGTTCATTGTCCATCAGTTATTAGGGTAGTCAGTCACGGTACTGTTTTATAGGTATACTCGTATCTGCTAGCTTTTATTCACAGTGAAGTTTCTTCATGAAATATGACATTACATATTTTGTAATTTAATTTTATAAATACATCATGTTAGTAAATTAACGTTAAAATAGCTATCATTCCACACACAGTAAAAATACAGTGCAGTCCAATGCCATTTACGTAGCTTAAATATATCGAGCTAAATATTTCCGAACGGTTCTACGACGTTATTCGGAGCGAGTGCAATTTGCTACGAAATACGCTACGAGACTACGACCACACTCTGAGATTCCATCGATTAACTGCTAAAGCGAATATTACCAAATAGGGGTTAATTATTGTGGTTCCTATGCTACACAAGGAAAACCCTGTCATGTAACTTTCTTTGTACTCAATCACTGTCTTTTAAGACAGTGAATGCGGCCACTTATATTAATTGAGGCGGGAAATAAAGCAATTTATATTATTTGGTTGATTTGTAGGCAATATAGAATGTGCATATTTCTAGTTAGATCTTAATGCCAAACATTTTTAACATAAAAATGTCTAAATAAGCATGACTTTGAAAAAATATAAGTGTGTGTATTTTGTATGTAGCGATCAAATATACCACGATAGTAATGCGGTAATCTCGACCGTTTCAACGTAGACAAGTTTCAGTATCCTGTGTTAATCTAGAATATATATCCAAATTTCAAATTTCATGCAAATTAATTCAGTTTTTTCTTCTCAAATCACATCCTCACATCTATACTAACTTTCACATCTATACTAATATAATAAAGTGGAGTTTTTGTTAGTTTGTTTGTTTAAACGAGCTAATCTCTGGAACTATAAGGCGATATTTTAAGGCGATAATAGCTCAGTGGTAGTGACGTCGGATACCGAGACGAAGGTCCCGGGTTCGAATCCTACAATGAGCTTGAGCTTTCGGTGAAGGAAAACATCGTGAGGAAACCATAGCACGGTGGTAGGGTACTTTGTAGTACCCGCCTGGCTGGCTACCAACCTCATGTTGAAAATCTGTCGCCAAGCACCTTTCGGTGTGATCCGATAGCTGCACTTGAGAGCCAGTTCCTTCTAGGCTTTGTGTGCTTACCACCTTCGGCCACATCATCACTTACCATGGTGAGATTGCGGTCAAACACAGGCCTATAAACAGTATAAAAAAAAAAAAAAAAACTTCTAGACGGATTCCAATAATTCTTTCACTAATAGGAAGCTACATTATCCCCGAGTGTTATAGACTTATTCAATTCAATTCAATTCAATTCATTTATTTCGGAAAAATTATTCCATATATTTGTTAGTAAATCTTATAATAATATGTTAGTACAATACAATTTATCCAAATGATAATTAAAGTAACAATCTATAATAATACATCCTATTAATAATTATAAATAAATAGTGATACGAACATAAAATAAATTAGATAGGTAATTACTTAATTATACAATTACTTTACCCTAAGCCACCTGAGTACCCCCTTGGAGTCAGATACGTGGATCTCGTTCCAGTGTCTTATAATCGGACAGTCATACTTACATTCAATAGCCTTCAGGATGCTGTTGGAACTATCTCGCATGCGCCGCATGAGGGACGCAACTCTGTTTCGCACTACAGCATGAAAGCCCGTGGTCCGCGACTCCGCGAACATTCCCGATGCACTACAGAACTTTGGTAGTCGCAGCAGCATCCTGAATGCATTATTATATTGAACACGTAAGGCGTTGTATGCTTTTTGTGTGTACTTAACCCAAAGGCTGCACGTGTACATAGACTGGCAAAATGCTTTAAATAGCGTTATTTTTACGTTTCTTGTACAGCGTGCAAACCTCCTAGCCAGCATATTACACCTTACAGCCAACGCCCTACGTTCTCTTTCAATATCCATGTCATCGGACAACGTATCGGTAACCCAGTGCCCCAGGTACTTGAACTGTGTGACGCGGTTCAGGAGAGTGCCACTGAGCGTAACAGGCGGTACGGTATACGTCTTATTACCTGACTTAAAAACCATCAATTCACTCTTTTTCACATTGTACCTAAGGCCATGGGCCACAGCATAACGCTCACATATGTCCAGAAGATTTTGTAGTGCTTTGACCGATGGGCTCAACAACACCATATCATCAGCGTAGCTTATGTTATTAACGCACACTCCATCAATTGAACAACCTATTTCGGTATTGTTAAGCTCCTCGATCAGTTTGTTCATATACAGATTAAATAGCCTAGGAGAGGATTGCCCCCCCTGCCTCACTCCGCACTCCAACCTATATACATCCGAAAGTGAGCCTGCCCATCTAACATAATTGGTTTGATTGCGATACCAATATTTATAAATACTAACTAATTCGCTGGGGACTCTCGCTTCCGCAGACAATTTGTCCCATAAAACATCATATGACACCAAATCAAAAGCCTTGGACAGGTCAAGAAAACATGCGTATACGGGTGTTTTCCTGTCCGTGTAGTAACGGACCGTGTGCTTGAGAGATAAAATTGCAGTTTCCGTGGACAGCCCCGGTCGAAACCCAAACTGACCATCATGTAGTTGTATATGTTTATCCAGATGGCTGTCAAGCACACTATCCAGCACCTTTGCAGTTATTGTAGCTAGTGAGATGGGCCTGTAGTTCATTCTATCAGATACGTCACCTGTCTTATTTTTAATTACTGGGACAACAATGGTCCTCATAAGATCGTCTGGCAGATACGAGTGCCCCATGCAAAAATTGTACAGCATAGCTAAAACTCTTGGCAAGTGGGCGCCCGCATGCTGCAGGTGCTCGATGCTGAGACCGTCGTGCCCAGGCGACTTACCTCGCGTCATGGTTTTGATAACAGACTTTACGTCTTTGGCTGTGACATGAATATGGAAGTCTCCCGATCGAGACTCATCATCGAACACCTGCCTTTCCGGCCCTAAGGGGGATTCCACTTGAAAAGAGTCTCTAAATAAGTTTGATATCTGTTCTGGCCCACTTATGCCCCCAACGCTCATTGGAAGACTCAGCCTGGGATTCAGTCTATTGGTCTCTTTCCAAAATTTTGAAAAATGTTTAGCTTTGTGATGCGTAGCTATTATATCCATCTTTATCTGTTGTTGGTTATTCTGACACCACTTAAGCCTAGACTTGAACATTTTCTTTGTCAACAACATTTTATCATAGATGGGTCCCGTGGATGGTTTCCCATATAATACCCATGCCTGAAAACCAAGCCTCGCCTCCCCATGAGCCATTTTAACGTGTTTATTCCACCCAACTACATTTTTTTTCTTTCGGTGTACATCTTGCACAGAACTATGACTAAGGATCGCAGCCTTGCTAAGTACGTTTATGATATTTTTATACATTTTATTTATTATAATTTTATGTTCAATATTATTACACATTTTATCACTACAACTCACAAATTCAACTGGAAAGTCGATATCTTTTAAGCTCATCTGACAAAGTTCCTTATATTTATCTATATAATGATCTTCTCTCTCACCCCAAATAACTTTATTTATAACATTGATTTTCTTCGTCATAACCTTTGGTATTATTTTATCTAAAGTTAATGTTACTTCGAGAGGGTAATGATCAGACCAGAACACATCTGTATGAATTTTAACATCCATAACGGTCTGCCATGCTGCCTCTGATACTTATTATTAAGGGAACTTATTATTTATCAAGGGAACGCGGGTGAACCCGCGGGGGACAGCTCGTTTATAATATTGGTACTTTGACCAAGTAAGACGATGGAACCTAAAAGTGTTATCGTATCTAAAATACGAATGCGGAGGTTTTTCGCACGATTACGCCTTAGTAATTGGCATGCGATGGGCGTACCTACATTCAAATTAGTGACATGGAATTCACCCGTAGGTAGCCTGTTTAACTTCGCCCCTACATTGTCAAAACCTAGACATGGGCGTGATGTTTAGACGTCGGATAATTACACACGGTATCAATATTTGACTTTACGAAGTGTACGCAAGTATGAATTATTTAGATATTTTACGCCTAATCCACATTTAGAGCCCACGCTCTATCGATTAATTTAGTAACTTAGTTTGAACCTTTGTTAAGTCTGACAAGTGCGTCACATTGAATAATAATAATAATACATTTTTATTTACATAAATACATAGTACAGACATTAATCGAAGTTCCTGACTTCTGTGCTAGGTCTAAACCGGTGTTACAGAAGTCAGTACCCTCTCCTATGCAATAGGAAAAATATTTCATATTTTTGTATGATCCGATAACCGAGATCCGAAGGATCTTTTGTTTTCCCGAGATAAAAGGTATCTTTTATGTGAATCCAGATCACATTCTATCTGTAAGCCAAATTTCATAACATGGCCAAAAACATCTAAACATCCAACGAAACATATACTGGGTGTTGTTTTGGTCAGCGACAAGCGACCTAGGAGTGGTAGTACAAAATATATATTCCCCAAAAATGGACTTAATTCCATTAAATACTGTAAATATGTTGAGAAATACCTTATTCAATATGAAATAAAATTACCGCAAAGTATGGTTACTAGCCACGTGTACAGACTAGAGCTAGGCGCAAGCCGCCATCGCCCTACCCCTTTACTCCCTCGTACTCCCGTTGAGTATTATGTCGACACTTTAGCTTATTACATGATTTTCAAAATTTTATTTTTTTTATTTTTATTATTAAAAAAAATAAAGTATTTTTTTTTATATTTTTTTAGCACCAGTATCATTTGTATAATCGACCCTGAGTCGCTCGTCGCTGACCAAAACAACGACCTGTATACATCCAAAATTTCCTATTTATAATATAACTAGCTATCCCCGGCGTTCTCGGGATAATAAAGTAACCATTATCCTTCTCCATGCAATAGGCTATCTGCATGCCAAATTTCATCGTTATCGGTTCAGCGGTTTAGGCGTGAAAGCGTAGGTAAAAAACAAACAAACAATCACATTTATAATTATAGTGAGATGAGATGAGTTATTCTATTCACTGAAAGCTCTCAAAGACTCGAAGTCAAGTCTTTGTGTCTGTAGACTACTTTGTTTGTATGAGGAATAACCTAATAGCCTATCCATAAATCTTGGTTACATTTAACAGAATACCGTCAATCTACCATTTACTGTTTATGTTTATAAATGGTGTTTGTCGCTGCTACTGACTGACTGACGTAGGAAAAACAGTTCAAGGAAACATTCGTACAATGTTTCTTGTAATGTTAATAATATGATTGCTAAAATGTATAACAATACAAACAAATTTTGCTAGACAACACGATTTAGATCTTTTCTGCACAAGCGTTATATCGGCGAGGCGAATACTAATGATTTTTTTCAATTAATGTTTAACTTGTGAATTGTTTTAGAATTATTTGGCGGGTATGTATCTGAACTAATATGTTATATTCACTTCCATATCATGCAAAGAGTGTGTTGTGTAACTGATGATCACAGATTTAGTTGTTATATTAGTACCTATACGTGAAGACCTGTTATTGGCTTCCTGAGAAATATTAATGTTTTATTTTTTGTATTAAATAGCTGTTGGTCTTCCCAAAATAAATAAATAAATAAAAAAAAAAAAACAAATGGACGCAAGTTCAGCTTTATGCTGAAGATGAACTCGAGTTGCAAGCCCGAGTTTGTTGACAGTTTATTTTATAAATGATAGGTTTATGCTTTCTTATCAGTTATTATTAGCTACTAAGGCAAAAAGAAATATATGTATAAGAAAATATCAATTAAAGAACAAGCTTTATAACTAAACATGCATTGTCAAACTATTTTATTCGGTTAAATTAAGAATGCTTCGTTTACATACATATCACTGACTGAGATACAGACTTAACTTAATCGGGATAATATCATATACACTAGTGCGGTAATGTAAAGTAAAAATCACCAGTTTATAATAAGCTGTCTTATGATACTAAAATCGGTGCAATAAGAGCCATTTTACGAGCAAGTGCGAAAAAAAAATTATGATAATAGACTCTATGAAGTAAAAACCAAAATGCTGTAATTAATAATAAGCAGAAGTTTTTGTTACATAAGTAAAACTATAATAATTACGTTAAGTGATCATTAAAGAAATACCTCCACGTATTTTATTACAAATTTATGATCCATCCCCAAATAGGAGTCTATTTTTGCTGAAAGGTATGATTCCGTATAGCTAACCCGTCCCCGGGGTACCGTGTACCCCCAACTCGAATCCAATGACTGCCTACGTATATTCCTGTAACATTTTACGACGTCGCGGACAAAACTACGCGTCCCATGTTTATTATGCATATCTCACATTTCAATGGTTGTTTATATCACTTTGGGATGGTAAAGCTGATGTGTGGTGAACATATTAAATAAAGTACCGATAAGTGACCGAGCTTTGCTCTTTTTTTTAGGTAAATCATAATAGTTTTTCTCACACAAGAAGGAACTTGAAAAAAAGGAGATAAAAACATCTGGACTCGGACCGGGGTCAGGCTTCAGGACCACCCGATATCCCACCTGAGCTTCTAGATGATGGCGAAATACTTTCGTATTCTAAAGATATTGTAGCAGTTTTTTTATTGCCTGAAAACATAAACCTAGCTAGATGGATTTATCGCCTCTGAAACCAACGAAAAAGAAAGTATAGCCCGAAGATTAACGAAAGAATGTTTAAAACTTACAATCAACCTTAGATCACTACTATAAGGTTCATAATACAGTGCAGCTGTTAGTTCCGTCTCGCAAGTCACGCCCATCCGCACGGCGCGCGCTAACATGACGGCAGCTGCCGACCAATAGGATTTCCCGCTCTTTGAAAATGTATCTTCTGCGCAGGTACATCGGTAAGCCATATCAGTTGGGTACTACTGTACAAGAATTGCTCATTTAAAGGTATTAGATAGATATATAGATAATATAAATATATATGAAAATGTGTTTTTCTTTTTGTAACATATGCGCATGGACCGCGTACGCATTGATAAAATATTAGTAGAGTAATTGTACTAGACCTAGAGTAAGTATCGTGATACAAGTACCTACGGTCAACGCAGCCGCGGAATAACCTCTTTCGACTATAACAAAATGTACTTCACGAACCTGAGGCAGGGGACTAGTAAGTCGCTATGTGTACGATGTATCTATAAATACATCTATATGCAAACTGCTTACGCTTCGCAGAGTTCGCGCGTCTTCTGGGGAATCCTCGCGCATTCTCGAGAATTCCTCGCTTTTTGGCTCGTATTTAATTTGTATGTTATACAATTGATATAAAGTTCATTATGCTATGTACAATTTCTTTGCAAAAATTCGCTTCCACTCCATTACTCCCGGCACTAAATAAAGCACATATTTGTTAGGGTTTATCTCCACATTGAAATTTATAAATATTTAGAATTTGTAATTATTGAGCGAATTACCCTGCGGGCCATTCGAAAGTGAGACATAATGACCAAACACCCACCATCATCACCAAACTGGGAAAGGTTTTTGTCAAATAAAAGCGCGTTGCAAAGCATGACAGGCATTAGTTAGGCAAGAATTGCATAAAATAATGATAGTCTGAAAAATATATTAAAATTTTAAAATGGATTTACGTTTGACAATCGGCTTACTTCAAAAGGAGTTATGACGCGAGAGAAAATATGAAATTCTTGTTTAAGTTAATATTATAAACCTAGGCAGCTTCAAGGACTCTTAAAGCTTAACCTGACAGTGGCACGTCCAGCTTTTATTACCACGGAAATAACTCGTTTATATGATCCCGTAATTTTCTCATTACCCTAATGTTACTCGTAAGTAGCTTTGTAAGAAGCAATGCAAACATAAAGTCACACAGAGACTCTCACACAGAGAGGTATTGTTCAAGATTTGTTTAAGAATATTATGAATGCGAAAGTAAGTTTGTTTATTTGTTTGCAGCTCAATGGCACAACCAATCATCATAAAATCTGGCACAAAGGTAGATCATAACGTTGAATAACATAGGGATACGACACTTTTTAGTCTAGCAAAACATCAAAGCACGTAAAAACCACAGTGAACGAAAACTATACTAGGTACATAAAAATAACCTAATGAGTGAAATATTGTTAGTAAAATTCTGAAAGCATGAATTGAATGAAACATGAATTTACAATGAATATTATGGTCATTGCGTATGTAAATGTTCAAGTCGATATGGTAGTGTGATCCCTACGTAAGTGTTGTATCCATATCAATTATAGCTGTTTTCGCGATTTCACCCGCGTTTCACGTAATAATAAAATAGATAAAAACTACTCGGGGATAATGTACTTTCCTGCTAGTGAAAGAATTTTTCGAATCCGACTGGTAATTCCAGCCCGTTTAAACAAACTTACATAAAAAGTCTTCCGCTTTATTTTATAGTAAGAATATAAGATATAAGTAATTGTAGCCAAGCACGTGAGTAAAGGAGTAAGCTACGACAAATAACCCGATTACCGTCACCGAAATAATTAAAACATCTTTTAAAATGTCATTTCATGTAAAACGTACCTCTATATTAAGTACCTCAAACAGCCACAACTATCTCTGAGAGTCTGACAGATTTAGGAAACTTATTTTCTAAGTTTGGATTTTCGTTAACTCTTCAACGGTCTAGCCATTTCGCTATAGTTGTCTGTAAAACTAGGGTGTTGCAGAGATGTGCAACACCCTAGTTTTATAGACTTACTTTGTACATATATTTGCCCTTATTTTAAATCTTTTTTTTTCTGATATGTTATGTGACATATAGATAACAATATCTATTACTTGTACGTAGCATTTATTTACTCAAAGCTATTACTATCTTTCCGCCGTTTGACCCGCCATTTCCCAAATTCGACCTTTCTTAGTGGATGCCTACATTATAAGAAGAACCTATTTGCAAAATTTAGTTTCTTACCACAGCGGTTTGGTAGATCAGTCAAGCAAGTAATAAGTATATAATTAGATCTCTACACGCCTCAACCGTGTCTTAAATCATAAATGAAAGGTTTACCTTATTGACATTTCTCTACGTTGACTTAATTAATTATACAAAGAGAATATATTATTGTGTCACGGTGGCTATAATTAAACTTCGGTTTATTTGAACCGTTATTGAAACCCGAAACAATTCTATAGATATTTTTTTTTAAATAATTTGTCCATAGCACCTTCACTGCTTAATTCTCTTCATATGTTTTGCTGCAGTTAAACATGGAGTTTTCTGTCATAAGTTTAGTAATAATTATAGCTTAACTATACTGTACTTAATTAGGGTTCCGAACCAAATAGGTAGAAAAGGAACCCGTATGGTGTCACTCCGTCCATCTGTCTGTCTGTCACAGCAGTATATATCAGCAACCACTGACGCTATTTGAAATTCAAATAGTTTTAAATGTTGCTAACACAACCTTTTTGCGAATGTCTTTATAAAACAATAAACAAGTATAAACCATTTTAGTTTCTTTGGAAAATAGGACGAAATGGAGTACTGAAATTTCAGTGGCTTTGAAGTTTAATGGAGTACCATATAAAAGGGCTTCATTTGTACATTACAAAACAGTGCTGCGAAGTTTTCGACTTATAATGAAAAATGTACAAATACAGTTGATAAACATTAATGTAAATATTACAGGAATTATGGAACGATGTTTTTAACTAGCACAGTTTTAACGAAATTCCTTCACGAAAAAACTTAAGTATGCGGTCCAGTTATGGCCCATACCAAGAAATATTAGTCCAAGGAAGGTTGGAACCCTCGGTGAGCGAGTCAAACTCAGACTCTCCCTTATCTGGCTTTATTTTTATAGGTATGTATGTTTTTAAAAGGTTAATCAAGGTAATTTATTCAGTACGTAATTAAATTATTGGAACTAACTATACACAAGAATAATACAACCTTAAACCTAAATTTTAAATCTACTTATATTAACTATTAATTCTAACTTATAATTATCTTTCTTTTTAATTTTTGATGTAGGTATAACTTGTTGGTGTACCTTAATAAAAACTATAAATAAAATATTTAATAAAATAATAGTACATTATGATACATGTGTGCAAAGTTGGTTATTAACACTCCAGCGCGTGAGCCGTAGGCGAACGCGATAAGGGAGCCGACAGTGTAATAATCAATGCACACGCGTGTCATACGACATTTTTCAACACACTTGCGAGGAAAAAAACAGACTTTTATTTTGCAATAAATGTCACTTTACGAGCGAGTGTGTTGAAAAATATATTACAATAAACACTTACTATTTTATTTTATCTTAAGAAAATACCCGTAAAAACTGTGAGATGAAGATGAATAAATGAAACACAAATAAACTTACTAAAACCCTTTTAATAAATCTTAATACTTAAGCTGTACCTACTAAAACGAAATTAGGTATCTCTAACGGCCAACTCTTCCCTCATTTCACAACAAACGTTTTCCCATTGTGAACTTTTATTGAAAAGGGTACTTAGGTGAATAAATTTTGACGTAATCCTTCAATTCGGACCCTTCTTCCAATTGGTTAGCATTCGCCCACAGCCTTTTACTCGGTTAAACTGAAAGCCTTCGGCCCACGTTAAGAATATATATTTTTATGTACATCAATATGAAAGCAACTAAGTACCTGCAATTTTATAATTTAGTCGTATATCAATTACTTTATCTATTGATCTTTCCTTAATCCTTTGGCAGTTTGATGATCCGCGCGGGTGAGGAAACCATAGAAATCAATTGTTATTTTTTTACCGCAAGTCAAGGGATTTGTTTGATTTTATACTTTAGGTATATCAGTTGTAGAAAACAAAGTAGAGGTTTATGTACAGCAGAAATCCTTGAGTTGAATATGATGATGATATCAGTAGATACTTACTCGAATATAGGGGTGAGACGGTTCAGAAGCCACTCCATTAAGGTTTTAGGAGACTATACCCTCTTTTTATTATAATATCATTGAGACTATACCTTACTTTTTTTTTTAGTGCTATAGGAATTTACAGCAAGTACTTTCTCGAAACAAAGAAGCTTGAACCTAAAAAGAAGTATGGGTTTTTTTCGATTTGTGACGTTTTAGTACCCTAAGCTCACTTGACCCAATAGAGCTTTTTGATGCTTTTCGGTGACCGGATCGATTTAGACAATACAATTATTTTTTCGAAAATTTGTAATTACCGTTCTGATAGCAATAACTCAAAAAGTAGGGGTAAAAAGGTAAAGGGTAAAGTATAGTCTCTTAAGACCATATTCGCTTGTTTCAACCCTAGCTGCCCTCACTGACCAGTCTCAAAGCACTAAATATCGTGAAAAAATTCACACATATACAGTACTAGCTGACCCGCGCGGTTTCACCCGCGTTCCCGGGATAAAAAGTAGCCTATGTCCTTCTCCATACCATAGGCTATATGCATGCCAAATTTCATCGCGATCTGTTCAGCGGTTTAAGCGGGAAAGCGTAACAGACAGACAGACAGAGTTACTTTCGCATTTATAATATTAAGTTAAGATTTGTATCCCAACATTTTAAAAGTCAACCCATTTATCTTGGTCATCAGGTGAAAGCCCTACTAATATTAGCAATGCTTGTTTGTTGGATTTTTCTTCTTTCACGCAGCAACGGATCAACAGATTGACGTGCGATATTTTGCATACAGATAGTTTTTGGAGCCGTAGAGTGACATACGCTACTTTTTATTCCTAACAGGAATGCAAGTGCAGCCACGGGGGACAGATAGTTTGTGATAAATACAGTCTATTACTATTATATTTTATGAAATCACAAACAACATGGTTATTTACATGTATTTTCTTTAAATAAACATCATTATTTTAACTACAAAATACATACCAATTCAAATTTTGAGGTCGGTAGTAAAAAGAATATTGTTTCTGCGAACGAACAACAATGAAAAGTTGAATTAATGTTTCGAGTAAATATATATCGGTTTGATTGAAACTTTAACTGAATTTTTCACTCAAACATATATCGAGAATTGGTCAAGAAATGTTGTTTAATAGATTTTTTGTTGATTAATGTTTAGAGTTCGTACAAATCCACAAAAATATGGCAATGTCAGATGAAACAAACTTATGTCTAGTCTTCGCGTGGAATGAGACGGAGATAGCGTGTTACGCGGAACAAAAATGAACTAAGCGCTTCTTATCTAAATAACTCGTAAAGTGTAGAATATTTAAAAAAATCGTTAGTAGCAGCCCTAGGTCATATGTTAGTGATATTATTTATCGAATTTTAGATACACCATGGACGAATAAAAACGAAAATTCATTATATAGTAGCTTTGTGATTTTTTCTATCGAGGAATTTTCATTCCATTATATTTTTGTTCAGATAGAACATTCGCGTATATAATGAAAATACCCATATAAATATATTTTTTCATTTAAATACTATTTACTTGGGTAAATTTCAATGCTAAGATATGTTATTTTGCTTTATACGCAATCTTAAGATTCCACCTATCACGCCGCAGGTCGTGGGCTCATGCATTTGTGTGTGTGAACATGTCTGCATGTCCTGGGTATGGGTGTTTTATGTATATTAAGGTGTGTAATATAGAGTATGTTAATTTCAATTAGTACCTATTATGTTTAAATATATACAGCCCTGTGACGAACAGAAAGACCGAGGCGTAGGCGTAGTAATAAATCCAATTAGGACCCCTAAAAATACGTAATTGTTATACGCTATTTAACCTTTAAACGTATCTATCTATCGCTCACCTTGCTTACTCTGCGTCAAACGTGACGCAATTTACGTGATCATTTAAATATTGACTTTATGGGTGAGGTTTTAAGTTATACTATGTCTCGTGTACGTGGCTAGTTAAATATCTATTTATTCGCTCAGAATATTTCACATATAGACCTTATTTTAATAGTGTTAATTGGTAAGTTTCAGTAGAAAATCATGTATTGTAAGTTGTATTGTATATATGAGTTGCTTACGTAACTGCATTGTAGTATGGGTACCTTGAAATTAGGATTTAATAAAATGAATTTCTATAAAACAATAAATAAACAAATATTCAATCTATACCTATATAGCTGTTGCCAATTAACGGCAAGGTTCCCAGCAGGCTGACAGCGTTTCTTTTTTGGATAACCAAATATTATGGATTAATTCAAACATAAACTTTTCTGTTACCAAAGATTATGACGACACATAGCTACAGGTAAAGACTAACATGTGAGTGCAATGTAATGAACATAAAAATAAAATCGAAAAAGATTAACCCTCTTATTCATAATAAAGTTATCAAACCTTCATTAGCTAAAATTCCGAAGACTTTATCTGACAGGTTACATTTGGTGATCGAAACAGTGAGACGGGGCACACTATTACACTGATTTAGTTAATAAGCGATTATGAATAAGGGGGTCAGTCTACACGTTTGATTTTTTAGTAATCGCAATTCAGTCCGTTACTAAATGTGTGTTACATGAAGTAACCATCTCAAATATAGATATACTAGATAGTCTTAATGTGGTTATTCGAAATATGAACAGAACCGATTCGCTTTCACCACCGCCCGCCACAAGTCGGTCGGACTCGGAGGCTTCAGTTAATTAACAAAGAGCTAGGGAGTCCACGTATACCTACAACAAGTGAGATAGCTTATATATATTTTCCCTAACCAGGTGGATGTTTGGATTGGAGGTGTAAGTCAATCATCAAAAACAACCTATCCAATATAATTGTCAAATATAAGACGAATTTTCTTTCAGATTTCAATCAACGAAATGGAAACAAAAATTCGAAAATATTTATATTCATGAAAACGCTATTTTCCGTGCCGTGATATTCATTAATTTGTGATAAATTTCATACTTTATGAACTCAATTTTGCCAAACTTATAAACATATTACGTTTGCGTGTACAGAATTAGATTAACGGAATTAACTGTTTAGGTTAAAAAAAATCTGTTGCAACTTGTTAAACAAATTTTTTTATTACATAAGCAGACCAAATTGGGTTGAATTTAAGGATTTGTTCAAATTATAAAACTAACGATGTGTACCAAATAACCTGCAGTCACTCTTTCTAGAAATCTTCAATATAAAAAACACATTTTTTAAATTTAATTTCATTTATGTAATTCTGAGTGACATGCATGAAATCCGTAACTCAATCAACTACAGCAAATGCACAAACCTACTTGTAAGTTGCTTGAATTATATCAAAACTGTTTACGTGCAATACAAGTTTTACACTTTTAAAAAATATTTGCTATTTTGCAATAAATTATCACTATGCACCATCATAAATTCAATAAAACTAGAAATACAACTGTAATATATGACTGCAACTGTGTTTATGGTGATGAGTCGAGCGAACCTAACTCTGAAAGTGAGTTGAACAGTTCGGATGATAACGTTAACTCTTGTTTACCAACCGTTGACAACCCGATACAGTACTGACCAGTGAGGATTGAACAATGGTCTCTGTCACACTACTAACAAAAGCGATCGGCGATAGACTTTTCTTTGCTCAAGGTACGTGCTATCTTTTAGATTTTCTAACATATATTTTTCCGTTACTCTTTCAAACCTATAGATTGAAAGAGTAACGTAAAAAACCTTGAGCATCACGTAGCCCAATCGAGCATGCATTACAATAGAAATCTATACGCTGGTGAGCCACGAAAATTACAATTCCAAATGAACAAAAATATGTGTAAAAACCCGCACATACACAAAATGCTGTTTTTTGACACGTGTTATAAAATGCACGGTGTGGTTTAGCTAATTCACGCCGTGTAAAAATAGACTTAGTAGTCATACGTATCGTAATATACTATTTATCACTTTTGAAAACCAGGTTGTTTTAGTACCGTGATAAAAATAAAGGGAGTATCGAACATATACCTACTATCGTGTCAATATGACTTTATCCCTTAACATCTCGTTATTTTTAACTCGCTTCAGTTCGCTGTCACTTTTCAACACGGACATATTCCTCTAGCGAGACCCAGCTGCCGCCAGCGCGTTCCAAACGATATTGATTTCAGTTCTGTTACATTTCTGTTAGTCCGAGCCATATACTAACGAACAGACCGCCTCTAGAACAAGCATGTTTTTTGCAGTATTCAAAAAGCAAAAAGACAACTTTTCAGCGAGTTCACTTGGCTAGGCTAGTAAGTTTAGATTTTTGATTAAATTTTTGGTTCCGTACCCAAAGGGTATATGTAGAGTGACAATGGGACCCTATTACTAAGCCGCCGCTGTTCGTCCGTCCGTCCACCTTATGTATCTCTTCGACCGTAATAGGTAGAATGTATTTGTATTGCCGCTATAACAATAAATAATAAAAATGAAATAAAATTTAAAATTTAAGGTCCCACTTTAATTTTAACATACATGAAACTACTTTGCGGAACCCTTCATGTGCGAGTCCAACTCGCACTTGGCCAGTTTTTTTAAACTATTTTGTTTATTTTACAAATGGCTGATAAGCTCTCAGACAGTCCACCTGATGGTAAGCGAACCCTGCCGCCAAAAGAAATTAGCAATTCCTGATGGATTTTCAATGTGCTGCCAACCCTAAAAAGTATGTGTAGCTCCCGAACACACCGATTTTTAGCTTGAGTTGTATCCAGGCGTATACAACGTAACCTACCACCATCACATATCTACCTAATATATAATTTCGGCATCACATATGAGTGTGCCGGTATTTTTATCAAACAGACGCTGTCTCTAACGACACAGAAGCTAATAAAGATCCCTCTTATATCACATGAATATTGTTATTTTATGTATTATACCTATTTCTCTGAATTTGAGCTGATAAAGTCAGTCAAAAATATTCAATTACAATTTTATAGGGGTCTCACATTTTACGATATTTTTATTTTATTCAAGCTCCATATATTTTCATTTTATTGTCCACGGTATGATTTTTGAGTCTGGCACAATTATTGACATTTACGGTCCCTCCATATGGAACGGGCGTTACGAAGTTCGCTTTGTATCTATTAAAAGTTATTAGGAGTATTATTTTTTACAACGTGGTTGCTTAATCAGGAATCCGAATAATTTTTACAACCATATTTTTTTTTATTAAATTAGCCTTTAATCTTATATTTTAAAATAATGGTTTCTTATTTAATTACCCGCAATACTTTGGCTGGCGATTAAATAAATAACAATGACATCATTTGTTATCATAGGACGCGCGTCCCTCTCGAGAACGGGAATCAATATCAAATAGATTGTTCATTGCAAGAGCATCTCGATTCAACCGTTCCATTAACTAAGCGAATTGCTTAGTTTCATAGTTTCCTCAGGCACAAATAGGTCGTATAACAGCTCCCGACACCTGCACCTTATTTCAAACCATTTTCTTTGCTAGTGTTTTTCTTACATAATCCTAGGAAGCTTGCACAGCATTACTACGAGGTAATTTCCTGGAAATCGTTGGGTGATCTTTCTTAAAATTGAAAAGTATTTGGTTGACATCGTAAGTGTTATTATATAAACTAAAGTGACGCCTTGTATGTTATTTGTTGTATGAAATCTTTTAACACATTCGCTCGTAAAGTGACATTTATTGCACCGTTTTTAGTATCTTAATGCAGCTTATTACGCACTAGTGCTTTTTACTTTACATTACCGCACAGTTTTATGATAGGTATAATCCCGATTATGTTAAGTTTGTACCTCACTGCAAGCGATATGTGTGTAGACCAAGCATTCTTAATTTAAACGGGTAAAATAGTTTGACAGCATTGTAAAAAAAAAACTTGCGCGTCATTTTTGTTAACGTTCATTGTTAACTCGTTAACGTTTGTTTGTAAACTCATTGTGTGGTTGATAATTATCAAAAAATCTACTTACTTAAAAAATACAAGTCTGTTTTTTTCCTCGCAAGTGTGTTGAAAAACGTCGTATGACACGCGTGTGCATTGATTATTACACTCTCGGATCACGTATCGCGTTCGCCTACGGCTCACACTTAATACCGCCTCGAGTGGTAATAACCAACTTTGCACACATGTAATTCATAATGCACTATTATTTCCAATAGTTTTATCTCGCCTCAGGTTTATATAAAACCAAATTACTCTGCAAAGTCAGCGTATACCTAATACAAAGCATATTGTACGCTTTACGTAGTTATATACCGTAAAATAATCCACGGAAAGGATCATCAGTATTTGCACGGAAAGAGGGTGCCGTACAACCCCAATTACCCTCCCTTGTAACCTACTTCCACGCAAGGGGCAAAGACTGCTTATTAAAATCTACGCTGTTAGTCTCTTTTTAAAATCTAGGCAGTGAACAATCTGACTAAGTTCACATGCAATGTAAACCTAGCCATCGTTTCTTTTACTAAAACATTGACATTAATACTAGTAAAAATGTTTCTTCTCCATATTTAAAATGGAAAAAAGACGTTATAGTCTCGAGATAAAACAATATTTTATTCTCTAGGGCCATCCAATTATACAAAGAGCTGAGTTTCACAATAAAAGACCTGCGATTTAATGAATGGCTTTATAATAGAACGTATTTTACTTTGTACATACAAGAAAATCATTGAAGGAGTATCTAATCTATCTTTTAGTATGTAATTTAAAATATAAATCTATTACTTGGATATTATTATAATGAAAAATGCAATGTTTTTATGAAAAATAACAAGCGGCACCCGACACTCGACAGCAGCCGCAGTAAGCCCTCGGCAAAAAGTTGCACCTCGAACTTGCTATCAACACTTTGTTGCTGACATTTTCCCGGAGAACACAGCTTTTAATAGTTTTTGATTTTATATTTATGCAGACATCGTCGTTTAATGTGTTGCTCAGATCGTTGAAGATATTGTTTGTTATTGTACTCCGGTGAAGTTTCCGATTTACCGGTAGATTTCTCGAAGTTATGCTCTTACACTTATATGTGGAAATTTATTTAATTATATAGAAGATATCTTTTTAATTTATCTTTGCCTTATAAGTTATCCGAAGTTACACCAACAAAACCTATTAAACTTGGTACAACGACGCTGAAAAGCTGTCGGTACTCGGTACATAGTTGCAACATACAAACATGACATGCACAGCCATTGTATCTCATGTCAACATAGAAATCAGATTACATAGTTGAAAACAAAATGAAATAACATCTCTAGAGATTAAGAGCAGCACGTAATAAACAAACTATTTTACGGTACGTACCCCAGACGTGATGGAATTTTATTAACTTGACGCGAAATTAAAATTGTTCTTTTGTAATAAATTGGCTTGTTGCACTCGCACGTGCATCACTCGCGCAGATAAGAGCTCGACTGAACTACGACTGATGATGAGAGGAGAGCTAATCTTTGACTACCCGCATTCAGTCTCGTATTCACTGTGAGGAATAGTTGAATACCACACGTAGTGGAATGCTCATGCAAGCATGCGACAGCCTTTTATAGGCATGTGAAACCATTCTATTAACGGCCAATACGCCGTAACGTGTCTCTGGAACTTGCACAAGCCTATTGATGGAAATTGGACTACTCAATACCCATGACAAACCCTTCTATGTAATATAAAAACTTTGGCTATGGTGGAATAACGTGTAAGTTTACTGAGAGAACAATGACGATTAGAAAACCACTATAATTCTTGTAAATGACGTAAATCGTAAACATACTTTTTTATTTGGATAAGTTTATGTATAATCACAATCAGGCCATGGTAAGTAGGTAATATGGCCAATGCACACAACCATTTTTGAAGGGAACTGGTTCTTAAGTGCAGCTGTCAAAACATACCTGTAAAGTGTTTGGCACCCGTGTTTCAGCTTGGGATCACATACACCCCAATATCAAGCAATTACAGTAGTACCTCAGAGTATATAAATGTAGTACCCAACTGATATGGCCATCGATATGGCTTACCAATGTACCTGCGCAGAAGACACATTTTCAAAGCGCGGGAAACCGCTATTGGCCGGCAGCTGCCGCCATGTTAGCGCGCGCCGTGCGGAGGGGCGTAACTTGCGAGTGAGACGGAACTTACAGCTGCAGTGTATTATGAACCTTATAGTAGTGGTCTAAGGTTGATTGTACGTTTTAAACATTATTTCGTTAATCTTCGGAGCCATAATTTCTTTTCTATGCGAACGAAGATTCACGACGCGCCTTATCAGTTGGGTACTACTGTACCAATAATACCTTTACTTTCACTTTTCCCTCTCAAATACACTAGGGGGAAAACATAGTGAATTGATTACTAATAGGCGCTGCTTTATTATTAAAAATGAAAATTGGTAGGTTCTCTCCTTTGAACGAACGTAGGTACAAGTAGAAGAAAAATCCACCCACGTACACTCGGGGTAAAAACACAGATGTTGTTGTACTGACGTCACGTATTAAATAAACGTCAACAGTGGAACGCAACATAACGGGGGTTTAATCTTCGGAACATCACCTGGTCCCTTGAGCAGGGTGCGATGATGGATGGCTACTGTTGTCAGAGGATTTACCTTTGTGCATCTTGTTTATGCTTAAATACCAGCGTTTGGGATGTTTATAGATATAATAGTGGGTTATTTGGCATACTTGTAATTCATATGCACTGTTAGGAGTGGAACATAGAAATAAATCTAGTCTGTGGCGTGGAAGTACTACTGGACTAAAATCGCGAATAAATATTTCATATTGTTTTTTAAGAACAAAGTTGGAATTTTTTATTACAACCTTCTATGCCATGGTGATTCCGAATCACATAATCAGACCTCTGATATTTTTTTTACTATTATTAACTAATGTTTATATTGGATGCTCGTGCCTCAAATACGCATAAATGGCGGAATGGATTTGGATGTTTAGCACATAGATAGAATAGTATGAGAATACCTACACTAGCCGGTAAAATATAAGGTCCCTCGTTACGCAGACGAAACCACGTGACGAAAGTTAGTACATTAATAAATGACAAAGTCAGTTTGTTTATAAACAACAACAACAAACAATAACAAACGTAATAAAATTACGTTGATACATACAATAATAAAAGTATGGATGGACATAATAATCCATTAAAATATTCAATTGTTTTTCCAATATAACACAAATAATTTCAAAGCAAAGTCATCCGGTACAAGGATTAAACGACATTTATTTAAAGGGAGATGAATCGGGCTCAGAGATACCGTGGAATCAGGAAAGATTACTGTTCGCTTCGGCTTAGCTGTCCGTTTGATAAAGGCCAGCTTAGATAACTTCCGCTTTTGCTGGAAGAAAGCTTAGCTTAGCTTTTGTTTAACGATATATTATTAAAATCAAAACCTATTGTTTTATTATATTCATAATATTATAACCTGTCTGTTAGTATGTTTGCTACATTCGCAGATAAACTACCGAAACGATTTTGATGACAATTTGTAGAAAAAATATTAAAAATACAGATTTAAATTTCATCAATTATTATAATATTTATTTGGCTATCCAAAGAGGAAACGCTGCCAGCCTTCTGGGAACCTTGCCGGCTTGAGGAAATTTTCTATATATAGATTGTATTTTGTACATATTTGTTATATATTTATTTTGAATAAAATAATCAATACCCGAATCATGCAAGAGCTATATTTTTTGATACATAATATGTATGTATGCCGTTTTGACTGTGGAGCTGCGTGTATAATGTATATACGGATATGCGGTTGCGGGACGTGAATATTCGAAGGATTACCCCTATCTCCTGTTTCATGCCACCCGGTGGCACGTCAACACTCAAATGTCGCGTGCCACTGGGTGGCATGAAACATATACGATTTGTGATATGTCGACAGTTGTTTTGTTTTTCCATCACATTTAAACAACAGAGGGGTTCTTGATTCGCTAGGCTGCGAAGTACCGCGAACCGCCCGCCGCAAGCTTATTTACTACACAAAAAGTTGCACATTTCAGTGAAAGAATTCGTTTCAAGTGACTCGCGACGCCGCGCGCCGAGGCGTTTCCGAATTCCCTCCCTGAATTACCTTTATATTTACTAAATAAAGTTCTATACTCTATTGTTATTTTAAATAGTACGCACCGTGTCGCGTTGCGTCACGACTCAGTGAGCTGACCCTAACACTATAAAGATACCTTGGCTGTTGGTTAAAAAAATAACAACTACATTGTTACAATAGGAATAGGACGCGTGTCCCCCGCGATAACCAACGGCTTAAAGAAACTAGTTAAAAGGAAACTTCTTTGTATTTGCTTTCGCCGATAGTTCCGTAGATCCGGAAGATTACAATTCTCGATACAGCTATTATTAACTATTTTATATTAAAACCTTTTGATATCAGACGTCTCTACTTGTAGAAATAATTATTACCTTTGTTATACTTTTTAATTAAAGTTAGACATTTTCAACTTGACTTTGAAGTCTCAAACGATCTCGATTGAAGGAAAATACAATTCCTTGAAATTCATATAACGGAATATGACAATAAACCGACAAGCTCAACGTTTTCATGAAAATAAGTTGAATATTAAAAAGTTTATTAATATGTAATGGTGCGTCCATGCTACGCGAAGCGAGTACGAGCCGAGCTACGAACGAACAGGATTCGTTCGTTGTTCGCGTAGCGTGGACGGACTAGCGAGCCTCGAACGAGCATTCGTCTAGCGCTCGACTGCGCTCCGCCCGATTGTCAGTTTTTTCACGAACACAGGGATTCGCATCGCGCTCGTTGTAGGCTCGTTGTAACGTCCACACTTGACATCGCGAGCAACGAACGAATCCTGTTCGTTCATGGCTCAGCTCGTGCTCGTTTCGCGTAGCATGGACGCACCATTACGCTGTCGTAATATCAAATGAGAAATCTGGCAAATGGTACCTAAACTCAAACTAATATGAATTTAGTTCAGTACTTACAAACAAATATGAATAGCCTTGGTGCCTTGGGAGTCGAGCGGTATAAAGCTCGGCTAGGGACGAGGTCTTAGCCGTATTTTGATACCAGAGTCCAACCAAATACAAGTGAATTGCAAATATTTCGTCTAAAGTACATTTAAAATATCGTAAGTATAACTTAAATTTATATTCGCCCTTGAATCGCTTCTTATTTTACGACCAGGGGTTGGGTTACAGAAGATTGATAGCCGATAAAGCTTTCAACTCCTCTAGCTGAGTCACGAAAACAAGTTTAAATATTAACGGGTACCTTAGAAGTAGCGTTTTATTTACGGTTGAGGTTAATTTACTTCTGTGCCCAGAGTTACATTAGTTAAGATTTATTTATTTCCAAAGATATCTGACTATAATTTATATTTCTAGTAGAAGCCTATTCCACGGTGGCTTATGAGGTTCAGAGCAGACGTTTATGTAATACAACCATGTCGCCGTAAGATTGCGTAATCAATCAAATATAGGTACGCGTAGTCATAGTAGATAAAAAATGTCATAGTGATTGAAATCTCTGAATGAAACCAGGCTGATTTCGCTCATAGCTAAGCTACACCCTTTATTGAGATTGCGATATGGTAACGTCAAAAAATAATAATTCTAGGTCGGACCGCTATGCTATTTTTAATTGTTTTTCTACGAAATTCAATCAAAACTTAAATTAGAGCAAGGCAAGTAAATTATTCAACGCGCCCGCCCACGTTACACAAGAAATGGAAGGATGTAGCAAGAATTTTGCATAGTGGTGCCCTAGGGATGAAGAATAATTTAATTTTGGAGTTGCCAAGGTATGACTATTCCGGATTTCGGGAAAACCTCTGTTATTCATTATAATTAACTGTGGCAGTGCCTCAAGCTTTTTATATATGAGGTTATTTTTATATCCATAAACTAAATAATCTCCAGATTACATACCTACCTGATGTACAATCCGATAGAATTCTATTTATAATTTGGCCTCGCGGTTTCGCCCGTGATCCCCTCCCTACTTGAACCCATTAGTAGTACTATACCCATTATCAATTTTTTTTCCTATCTGTTTGTTTGTTCCGGCTAATCTCCAAAATGGCTGAACCGATTTTGACGAGACTTTCACAGCCAGATAGCTGATATTATACAGAGTAACTTAGTCTACTTTTATTTTAGAAAAATGATAAGTGTTCCCCGCAAAAAAATAAGCATCGGGCGTCAGCTGTTGATAATATAAATGAAAAGATATTCCAATAACGTTAAGGATTTTCGAAAATGATTTAATTACCTACCTATTTCAAAACCCTATTTTTAACCTTCACTAAATCTTAATCTTCACGGATTACTGCTGTGAAGGGAATTTTTCATCGACAAAGGAAAAGCTTAGGTTCAGTAAATCGTTGATACTTTATCAAGATAACACGGAAAAAACACGAAGTGAGGCCAAAGAATATCGAATTTTGATCGTTGTTGCGCAACTAAGAAGCTTAGCGAAATGAAAATAAGGTTGCATTTCTTGATATTTGTCTGTTATAGGAAAAACTAGGATACATTTACCTCGTGCCCTGCATTCTTTGCAACGCTTTTTTTTTCAACTGTCAGAAAGCGCATAACACTGGTTCAGCAGAACAGAGAATAAGAGAATAAGTCAATTCATATTTCTGTCATTAAAAGTGATTCAACTAACAAATAATGCGTATTAATGCGTTTATAAATATTCATTGTACCTAAATAGCAAAAAGATCAAAAATAGTTCAATTCGATCAAATAATTTTGAGTAGGTACCTACTTAATTTATTGTATCAAATCATGTTCACCAAGTAAACCACACAAGTTTGGTGCTAACGACACAAGTACATAGTCGTAGCCGTAAATCTCTTGGTATTATTCCCACCAAAGTTGGCAGCTCATTACGTACCTCTCGTAACGGAGGTGAACCATCCAAAGTTTCAGGAAACCGCTACAAGATTATCGCGGGAGCGCTGTCTTAACGCCTCTATCGCTCCAAACTTTTACCTTTTAAAATAAATTCACTTCTGGCCGGGGCGGGAAGGAATTGTAAACTCCTCTTTGTAAAAATAAAAATATTACAGTTCCTATTGTGAAAGTTTCCAATTTGACGTCTCGAAGAAATGTTCACGGAAAATGTTCATTTTATGCTTATTACGAACATAGTGGAAATAAAAAAATGTTTAAGGTACTTGGTAGGTGTTTTTAAGGTACTTATGAATTTTTTTCGCCTATGCCTAATAATGAGAGTAATTAAAAAGCCTCTAAGGGATTGCAGACCAGAGTATTTGATATTAATTTCAGCTTGTTCTCTCTACGCGTTCCTGCGAAAAAGGGTCTTGATAGACGGACAGATGGACAACAAAGTGATCCTATAAGGGTTCCCTTTTATTTTTTGAAAGAAAGAAAGAAAGAAAAAATATTTATTGACCCACAAGGATAAGGTACACATATTTATATAGTGAGAATAACATATTCTATGAACATAATGCGTACACACACACATGAAGAAAATACATTACATTAATTTTTGAGGTACGGAACCCTAAAAAAACGAAGGAATACCTCTTCTATTCAAATATATTTAAAAAAAAACATTACATTATGTCTTGTGTATACTATGTTATTGTTTGTCTACAACCTTCTTATAAAAAAAAGGTTTCACTAGACTTTAAACAATTATGATCGTGTTATAAACCTGAAATAAAACTCAACACATGAAATATAAAGCTTATGTGCCACTTTTACAAAAGGCGATATTACACGAATCCTGCATTTTATTTGTTCATTTCTTTTATCGCATACCTTGGAAATATTTTATACAAAAACAACAATAAGTTGGCAACAAACCTATTATTACAAATATGCGATGTAAACCTCTATTGCCTAAGAGTTTCGGAACGACATGAGCTAAAAGCTTTAATATGCGTACCTTTTAATGTTTCTTTATATATCCGTAGTTTGACAAATAATAAGTAACCTTAGTATTTTATCCGCCTTCATTGTAGATGATTAATCTAATCTTACTTTTTCATAACGGATATAAATAGAGTTCCAACTTTTTATGTCTCCAATTCGATTTCAAAACACGATCGGTATAATATTACCAACTAGCTTTCTTACTTAGCTATAGCTGGGGTCTCCTATTTCGCCTCCTAAGTCCCAACCTGGGTTAAAATTTTAACCTTCCCAAAAGCAGGATTAAAATGACGTGCCATCGGGTTATGTAACTTTGGGTGGCTTAGTGGATGCCTATGTTTTATAAGGAAGCTTTTTTATATACGACGAAGGCCAAACAAGCATACCGCTCGCCTGAAGGTAAACGGTTACCGCAGCTATATGGACACAACACACGGGGCTTAACTCACGCGCAATGTTTCTTTCAGGTACTACTCCGGGGGGGAACTGCCCCCCGGAGCGTTTAGAACTTAATCAAAACCAATAGGTTGCCGCTCGCTCACTTTCGCGCATCTATAGCAGATTTACGTATATTCGCGACGAATATCCTAACAATTTATTTAAACCTGGTATCATTTTAGAGCTGGAAACCCTTTATTAACGTAATGTGGCACGGGACTTTTTGGCGGGAACTTGCAGAGTGACGTAGCGTTTTCATTTTTATTTTCATAAATTCGTGTATTTTGAGTTTTATTGCATAGTATCGGTGGTATTTTAATCAATAAAGATCAATCTATGTGCACCAGTGAAGTGAAATGAAATGAATATGTGTATCGTGACTTTACAAGTTGTCTCAAAAAGTCCGTGTAAAGTTTTAGTACAATGACCACCACTTTAATAAAACATGACTGGACGGTGACTGATCATGCGGACAATGTGAAAGTGAATGTGCGGACTGTATTAAAGTGATATTATAAATAAAATGTATGCGACTGAAGGACTTAGTATCCATGGTCAAGAACAAATTAACAAAAAACAAAAAAAAAAAACAAAAAGTAATGTGGCACTGAATCAGCCAATCAGGAATTGAGTAGTGCATCAAGTGCATGACATATTAAAGTAGCCAATCAGAAACAATATCGCCATCCCTTTTCCACTAACGCTATCCCATAAGGCTCTCCCACTCCAGATCTCTTAACCGCCCCCCTGGAGAATTTTGCCTGAAAGAAACACTGATATTACCGTTATTTGGCAGCAGTATTCTATACGGTGGAGGAAATAACGCTACGCTCTACTGTGTGCAAAACTTTGTCAAACCGCTATGGTGTGTTAGACTGTTCATAGATAAGGCATCTCGTCAGGACTTTCATAGTCTAAAATATATAGATAAATATAACTCTTGTACTTCGCTATTAACCTATTGTATTATTTAACGAGAATCCTACTGTTTTTTTAACACAAAAGGATAAAAATAATACTAACGAATAAATAAATATACAAAAAAGTTCTCAAGACATAACATGCTTACAACTGCATCGTGTACTTGAAGATACTTTGTTACGAAATACGATCATTTAACCTGAGATCTCCTACAAAATTACCTCTTTGTTCTTAGATGAAAATCTCTGTAACTACCTACCCGTAGTCGTAGGTCTTGTAATGACTTGCAACGTGTTAACTAACAGTATTATATTATGTATGAATGTGTAAAAAAGTTTCAAGTTATACAACAGGGTATTTGACAGAGTGAAAAATAAAATGGTAAAACACTATTCAGTGTATAAGACATCAAATAATTGCCATCAAAAGCCAAAGACGTTTTTTTTTGACGGGCCAGTTGGCGCCGTTGGTTAAGGTTCACCTTACGCGCCGCAGGTCGTGGGTTCGATTCCCACACAGGACATGCATTTGTGTGCATGAACATGTCTATGTCCTGAGTCTGGGTGTAATTATGTATATTAAGTATGTATTTACAAACAAAAAGTAGTATATGTATTATATCAGTTATCTGGTTTCCATATCACAAGCTCTGCTTAGTTTGGGATCAGATGACCGTGTGTGAGGAATGTCCCTGGATATTTATTTATTTATTTATTTATTTTTATTTGATGCTGTAGAATGTTATTAGACCATGGTCTGAAAATCGTTTGTTTTAGCTAAAAAACTATTAAAAGTCACCATGTATAATATATTTTTAACAAGGTTCTTAAAAGTTATTAACATAACTTTATTTCACAGCACATTATAGGCCCCCGCAACTTTATCCTGTATTTGAAAAGTATAGGTAAAACGCAATTCCAAAACTCAGTTACAGGAAAATGATCACAAGTTCAATTACATCCAACACATTACTAAACTGTGTTAAAAGGATTCCGCAGAGAAAGTTTCCCCAGTCCAATAATGCCACAGCAGAGTTCCGCAGTTAGGGAGCCGAGGAACAAGGAAGTAATATGAAAAAAAGCCGGTACATTAGTCACTATGCTATTATTCATTGTAGGTGTTAGCCTAGTATTCACTGTGCCTTTATTTATGCTCCACTATTGTGAAAACTTATTTATTTTGCTTAATGTTATTTAATCTAAGCTTATTTGAAAAGAGTAATTACTGAGTTAATTGCCGGCTCTTCTCAGCAAATGAAACGTTCCGAATCAGTATTAGTCAGGCTATTCCTAAGTGCCTGCAAAGGTCTATATATAATTTTGAATTGGGAATGAAAACTCTTTTTTTTTTTCAAACTTGGAAATAATAGCCAGTATAAAAATGTAGCCTTTGTTAAGCATCTTGTCCTCAGATGTTGGCTGACTTCCGAACCGGTGGTAATTTCAGTAGCTTTGATATTTATAAGTGCCCTCCCAGAGCCGAAGCTTAATAAATGGCTGTGACTTTGAATTTCGCTTACAAAATAAGAATATATTTGTATTTTACATTGACTTGCTACGGAAAATTAAACGAGTGTTCCATAGATATAGTATTTACCATAGAGAAAGGAGTCATACGCGCCTAATAGAGATGAAAATAATGATAATTACTCGTGCCCCGTGAAGATATAACTACCTATTCGCGGTAAAGAATTTTAAAACCATTCATAAAAAAATTGCAATACTCGCTACGCTTAACCACATACTGGAGTACAAAACAAATCAAAACATCTGCTGAAATTTTATCAGTATAAAATCTACAAGCATTCTTTAAAACAATACCTACTTTCCAATCGAATGCAATCATAAGCGGAGGAACCGGTAACGGCACAATATTTCCTTTGAGCTATTCCTTGAACCTTTCAGACTGAATGTATTAAGGAACAGACACTTTCATTCGGCAAAATCTTCAAACGCGTCGAACGTGTCTTGAATCTGTACCTGGTAATCTGGCACGAACTCTTACAAACGTAAAACTGCGACAAATGGTACCTCTGTGACTTTATTCGCGTAATCAGGGAACCACAGTAACACTGTAATTTCAGTTCACGACTCTTGACATATTTTAGGCGAGGTTATATCTACAAGTATAACTAACTTGTGTTGTACGAGAGTAGTTATAAGATGTAGAGCAAAACGGTTCTCTCGATCAAAATTTGGATCAGCATGAGTAAAGTAGTACCACCACCTTATAGAAAATCGCAGCAAAACAACATTACTTGTCCAGCGTCCAGCTCAAACGAGTAAGTATAGAAATTTAGCGAGGGTGTTGATTTTATATTGCCATTGATAACCCTCTCAAAGTTTTTATGACTTTGTTTGAAGCTGGAGTTTTTTGCTTAGATAATATTAGATATCATTCTTGGGCCAATAAATAAGGATTTGCCAGTATCATTTCTTTTTTTTATTTTATATTCAATTCATGGAATAATCCTAAGCTCGAAATGCCGCAAACAAAACCTCGTCGAGGTGTATATTCGTATTGAAGCGAATGGGTAAAATCATGAAGTATACGAGATTCGACGGGCATGTGGGGCAACTAAATTGAACGGCGCGGGGCGCCGAGCGATGTTAACAGAGCCAGCCCACCGGTTCTCGCTTGGCTGCATTGCGCCTCTAACTCCCTGTATGCTACTACTTAAGGGCTGTCAGCTGTAAA
The DNA here is from genome assembly GCA_951394255.1 of Polyploca ridens. Taxonomy (NCBI): domain Eukaryota; kingdom Metazoa; phylum Arthropoda; class Insecta; order Lepidoptera; family Drepanidae; genus Polyploca; species Polyploca ridens. The sequence continues at coordinate 14,080,295 of OX596247.1, read as the reverse complement.
CATTTCATTACTCTAATTACACTTAATTAAAGGTAAGTCTCGTTCACAATACGCGTATGAATAGTAAAAAGCAATTTAAAATACTTATAATTACAGCTTACAGTTATGGTTTTCCCAATTAGTTAGAGAGGTCAGTAATAAAAACTTTATGTTGACAACCCTGTTCAGCATCTCTAGCTCGAAACGACTACACCCACTCACTACCGCATTTAACGACCCACTGTAAAATTCACACTGCACCACTAGAAATTTGTGTCTAGTTTCAACAGGAGACCTCTTTCTCTTGAATGAATTTGGTATTAAACCAAATTGCTGCGGTTATTCCGAGCCATTTTAGGATAGACCGGCCATTGGCACACTTTACTGCAACTTTAAATTTACTCTATGCAGTTAGGGTTTTCTAAATTATCGGGTTTTAATTTAAAGCCTTAAACATTAAGCATTGCCCCTATATCATACTCATCAGCCCAGAAACTTTACACGTAATGTTGATATGCAAGTAATTTTTTACACCGCAAGTCTACACCGTACCCCCTATAAATAAAACAAATGAAAGCAAAGAAAACACTTTGTGAACATTTTCTTTGTTTGGATTGAGGCATCTTATGATGTAGAAATAAACTAAGAATAGATTTTACAAACATTTACCTCTACCAGTATAAACAGGGGAATGTGGGAGGAATCCCGGGGTGGAAAGCTAGTTATACCTTTATAGCTTCGGGCTGCAAATAAATTGCATATCATGTTTCACCAAAATGGATTCTGTCATTTCAAAATAATTTAGAAAGAAATGAGGAGGATAATAAGCCGATTACCGACATTTACGGTGCTTTATTTAAAAATAGAATAATGGGTTTACTTTATTTAAAAAAATATATAAACTGTTTTAATCTTCCGTAAGTACTCAAGCGAAACAAAATGGTACTATGAATACTTCTTTTATAACGCATTTAAAAAAAAATGATTAGTTTACAGAAGAAAACAACAAAGGACGGTAACCGCTTACCACCAGGCGGGCCGTATGCTTGTTTACCGACTGTCGTATAAAAAAAAAAAAAAAAAAAGACAAGCTGTGAGAACCTGATCATGATAATAGGGCATTCTAGAGATACCTGATTGCGCATAAACGTAAAAATCAAAATAAGCGATGTGTATCAATTGGTGATGTAAAGAATCCGAAATAATAAGCGTCGGACAAGGAAATATCCAACCCTCATAATCCGCCCTTATACAACAAACTTTGAGCGGAAGAGCATCAACCGGGGAAAAAGATTGTTTTCCCATCGGAACCGACTTTTTTGCACAAGAATGAAATAATGAGGCCATTTCCCGGTGCCTTTTGACACGACTTTGCAAAGAAGTCTTTTAAAGATCTTTTAAATTGTTTTTTAGAAAGAGATCGCAACGTGTGCTATCAGAAAGATTCTTTTTTTATTACAGAAGAACTCGTTTCTATTTGTTAAAGTAATACTCGTATAAAATTAATATTTCAGTCTTCGTGTATGCAAACAATATGAAATATTTTATGATATCAAGATTTATTTTACATGCTCAAATTGTAATGATACATACTATTACATTATGCATACCTAGACTACTTTTCGTTATATTTATGAATACATCTTTGCGAGGATTTATATTTAAGAAATAAAAGCTTAATTTTTACTTCCTTTATCTTTCAAAATATCTTATTTTTGACAGGCAAAGGTATTATTAAATAAAATGCCACAGGAATTTCAGCTCCAGAACGGTGAGATTATTAGTTTAGAAGTTTCACCGCTGTGGGTAATACGATAAGAATTTACGACTTAGGTCTAAGAAATATTACCTGTTGAGGTCCATCTAAAATCAACACTATATTTTGAGGGAAAATTGGCTTTCTGTAAGTTTGTGGCATTCCTGAAATTGAATAAAAATGTAATCTTTTGGGAATTGTAAAGTTATTATTAAATCATCAAACAAAGTTTTATTGCTCGTTTTCAACATAAAATAACAATAGTAAGCTACCAAATGATAGTTAATTGTTTCGACGGCACGTTCGTGTCGCCCGGGAAACTAATTAGCATCGACCCCTGTAATTAACTGAGCCCGGCTTCCATACCCGTTACCAACCTAACGTTTTCCAACTGTTGACCGTGGAGACTCGTGAATTAACTTTATCAACCCACTTTCTGGGAGTTTAATAGTTATTAATGTACAATCTGTACACAGCTTGAAGGCGATGATAGTTCAGTGGTAGTGACGTCGGATACCGAGACGAAGGTCCCGGGTTCGAATCCTACAATGAGCTTGAGCTTTCGGTGAAGGAAAACATCGTGAGGAAACCATAGCACGGTGGTAGGGTACTTTGTTAGTACCCATCTGGCTGGCTACCACCCTCAAGTTGAAAATCTGTCGCCAAGCATCTACCGGTGTGTTCCGACAGCTGCACTTGAGAGCCAGTTCCTTCTAGGCTTTGTGTGCTTACCACCATCGGCCACATCATCACTTACGATGGTGAGATTGTGGTCAAACACAGGGTTATACACAGTAAAAAAAAAAAACAGCTAACGTGCACTTAATTGGGTGTGTGGTGAATGAAATATGAAATGAAGCAACTACTCGTACTTTTAACTCTTACTCTTTTTACTCGTACTTTGGTTATTTGCTGTTCTCGAACGAAAGCTCTCGGTTTAAAAGACTTTTTTTTTAAGTTAATATTTTAAAAAGAAATGGTAAGGATGAGAGTTTTCATTTTACTATCAAAACTCCTTCAGGTACTTACAGTATGTACTAAAATGAAACATGAAAATCAAACATACTGAGTTATGGAAAATCAATAGGCAGAATACCTGCTTCATTTTAATCAGATATCGGCAGAAGGGTAAATAATACCGGTATACCCAATTATATTGGTCACGTACCTATAAATAATTTCGGCTATCACATTTTTACGGCCTGTATAGGTACCACTTTGACCTGAATGCTAGCCGGTGAGGTAACCCTCTCGTCTGGCGTCTGACCCAATAAAATCAAATGGCGAACCTTACATTTAACCCCAGCTCGAACCCATAGTGTACCCTTAGATTAGGGTTTCTTTATCAATCGTCACCCGAGTTTTTCTAGTCCCCGAATCAAATTCGTGTGAATGCAAATTTAGTCCATCCATCAATGTTAGGTAATGGGGAGTTTCTATACATTTTTCAACACCCTTGCTCGTAAAGTGACATTTATTGGACCGTTTTTAGTATCTTAATGCAGCTTATTACGCACTAGTGCTTTTTACTTTTCTTTACCGCACAGTATTATGACAGGTATAGTCCTGATTATGTTAAGTTTGTACCTCACTGCAAGTAATGTGTGTTGACGAAGCATTCTTAATTTAAACGGGTGAAACAGTTTGCGGATCGCTGTCAACAAAAAAAAAACTTACGCGCCATATTAACGTTCTCATTGTTTGGTTGATTATTATTAAAAAATCAACTTAAAAAATATACAAGTCTGTTTTTATCCTCGCAAGTGTGTTGAAAAATGTGGTATGACACGCGTGTGCATTGATCATTACACTCTCGGCTCCCTAATCGCGTTCCTGCGGCACATGCGCTTAATACCGCCTCGTCTGTAATTACCAACTTTGCATCCATGTATCATAATGTACTATTACGGTATGTACATTAAGGTTCAAAACTATTTAACACAGAATATTATTTTAAAAGGTAACAATACCGATGTTGCAATATAAATCAGAATTGATCACTTTGGGAGTATTCCCAGCAGAGGGTTGGACAGTAGGCAAAATACTAGTAATGGTTCTCTGTGTACATAATATAATTGGATTAATGGTTATTGTCACGAGCGCATGTTATAATATATTCGAAACTAACGTTAGGTTCGTTATGATATAACTTTGACAATCGGACAAACCCATTTTTTGCCTCATTAAAAATTCGATATAAAAACCCAACTTAGGTTTTGTAAAGACATCTGGAAGTTTTCATATTGTATTATAGTTAGATATTATCATTATCAGCAGCTACAATAATAACTACATAAAATATTATTACCCCATAATGGCCTACGCTACAGGAAAAAATGCGAGCGGCTTTCATTGTATTACTTTATTTCACTCTTCTCTAAGCCCAGCTTTATTGGAACATTTTTCACGCGTAAATGACCTTGACTTTTCCATTTCATGACTCTTATGTTATACTACTTTTAAATACCATGAGTCACCTTGACTTAAGTTCATTTAGGCTCGGATTCAATAATTTACGGACCGGTATCGTTTAAGATTTATTAAAATTAAGACTCTTATATCTTTACTAATAATGAAGCAAAGACCTCAAAGCTTTGCATAGCAGACCCTCCCATATGGAAGTAGCTATCACAGGTAAAATTAGCTTACGAAATGATCTATATTCCCAGTTTGGCAATAAAAAAATCTACCATTGGTAAGCAAAACGATTCTTTTTTGTTTATTGAAACCGGGTATTAGGCACTAGATTAATTTGAATAAAGCTATCTTTACCTGGGGGTTCCGTTCCTTTATCACAATGTTATTTAAAATCGCTGTTAATTAATTTTCTGTCGTGACGCAACATGAATAATTAAATTCAAAACAACAAAGAGAATGGTATAAAATTGGTGTTCATAATAAACTAAGCAATCTTGATTGGATTATTGCTTTTTGACGTTTCAAAAACTTTACGTAAGCTGACAAAAACATCGACTGACTGTTTTAACTAAAAGTAGTTACGAAATATCAAAGCTTAGGTATTAATGATGTACTGAAACGAAAATTATCAATTATGAATCAAAAGCAATATTGTTAGCAAGCAATCCAAAACATTTAAAACTTCGTCTAGAAGTTGCTGGGCTTCGTTAATTGTTTAAGTTTCCGGTACCATGGAGCTGTTGGACACTACATCCACATGCGCTGGCAGATGACGCACTAATTGTTGCGCGGATGTGCAGCAAAGTTAGTTAAACTAAATTGCTATATGGGAAACTGTTGTTTGTGCAAAGTTGTGAAAGCTCACTCCTCACATATTAAGATAGTAAGTTGGTTATTCTATATTTAGCCATGCTGCCTAATATGGGGTATAGTTTAGTTGATTTTATACGCATGCACATGTAGAGTTAGTAAGCTGAAGTGGCAATGGGCGGGCCACATCGCTCGAAGAGCCAATAACCGCTGGGGAAGAAAGGCTCTCGATTGGCGATCACGTACTGGAAAGCGCCGAGCGGGACACCCTCCCACACGGTGGACGACGAACTGGTCAGAGTCGCTGGGCACCGCTGGATGCAAGCGGCCCAAAACCGTATGAAGTGGAAGTTAATGGGGGAAGCCTATGTTCAGCTGTGGACATCCATAGGCTGATATGATGATGATGATGATGCATGCGGCCGCATGGTTTTTCTTGATTATTTACACTTAAAATGTCACTACGCAACTTTTTTTTGTCACAGCGCAATCAAGTCAAAGCCATTTATTCAATTTAGACCCTAGTAGGGCTATGAAGGTCAACGCTGCTAAAGATACCACCGGTTAGGAAGCGGGCCTTAAACTGAGAAGAATCTGCAAGATGCTCAGCAATACTTCTGCATCGAAATCTAGGGCTACCTGCGTGTAATGCTATTGATTAGCTAGTTATTTGACATAGTACGCAGATATGGCCGGATGTTCGTGCGCTAATTTACTAATGGCATTATTAATATCGTTAGAGGCTAGGCGATAGCTCCAATCATATGATGGCCACCCATTTAGTGTATAGTTTAGTGCATCTTTTACTGCACGCTAATTGATCCGATATTGGACGTTAAGCATCACGCAGGTGCAGCCCTAACATTAGAAGCACGCTAACGGATAGACAGACAGCTTAGAGACGTCACGATATATAATTAAATGTTAGAACAATCATTTGACGGATTTTAAAGCCTATTTAAAATAACATTTTACATGGTCCCATACAAAAAAAATACATAGAAGAGGCAGATACGATGTGAAAATAGTAAAAAAAGAGAATAGGAAAAATTTAACAAACGATTACTGAAAAAACATTGTGAAAATTTCCGATATCGGTTCACGGTCATTTCACTGAATATTCACCTCGTAAAGAGTGATATTTTTAGCAATACATAGCATCGTTTTGATCTCGGTTGTAAATTCGAGGGCTCTCATGAAATTGACTCATTCGCCGGCAACATCCACTGCAATCCACTTTGCCACGATAATATAAAGTTAGAATACAACTCGTAAAATTTAAATGAAGCAAAGCTCGCCTCGTTTTGCGTTGTTGTGAAGAATTCTTGCAATCCAAGCACTATTATCGGTATATAAGGTCTAATAGTTTACCGTCAAAACAACTTCTTCAATACGTTTTCAAATTCATGGAGTTTCAATCTAGCTTTCAAATTAATTTATTAATTTTTCAGTGGGTATCCAGATATTTTAGCTTCAGTAAACAACATGATATATTCATAACACAATAATCTCATACGCGACAGCTTTTAGTGCTCTGTACATAATAACTATAATTGAATGCATCCCCCTATTAAAGCTTCCACAGATTTATTATAGTCCCCACCCACGCCATTATTTAACTAAAATGTCAACGCAGTGTAGGTAGAGTTTGAGAAAATGTCATATAAAAAACCAGACTTAGAAGTATACGATTTGACACTTGAGTCTACCTTCATCATCATCATCATCATCAGCTTATAATGTCCCACTGCTGAGCACAGGCCTCCTTTCACAAATGAAGGTGAAAGAGAAAGGGCAATACTCCACCACGCGTGCCCACTGCGGATCGGTGGAGGTAGGCTAGTGGTCAACCTACTGTTGGAATTTTTCAAGCCGCCTAGGAGCCATCCAACTAGCTTAACGACTACCACAATTAAGTGATAACCGGGACCAACGGCTTTACGTGCCTTCCGAAGCACGGAAACCTTATCTCTAGTCTACCTTATTCATTACTAATTTTTTATCACAAATCCACAAAATTATCACAATCAGTCAATATATTCGTCAAAATGTACATACCACCACATAAGCGTACCGGATAAAAATGCACCGAGAAACATAAACATCAAGGAATATAAATGAATACCAAAACAGATCCAGAATGTATTTCTCCAATCTACCGTGGCTTGGGTTTTACATAATATTTCCCTCCTTTCGTGGAACACAGTGGATCGCACAAAATGGGACACGGTACCTATTTTAAGCTATTCTATATAGCCGGGTTTCGTTTGCACTTCATTTTGAATCGGTAAAAGGCTTCGATATTTCTCAGCATCTAACAATATGACGTATGTATCTTTACAGTGATTCTTATCCCCAATATACTTATTACAAAACGCATATTATGTGTTTAAGAAATAGTAATTGAGATGTATATTAGATACCTTCATTATTACAAGCTTTGTTACGACGATCACAAAAGGTTTAGGCTTTTATATGTTATACTATTATTAGACCAGAGATAGGTCTAATAAGAAAACATAAACCCGTGTATGAATACTAACTAATAAAAATAAGATATTTATACCAAAAATTCTAATGTTTCCTGACTGGAGCGTAACGAAGAAATCTTGATCCAATAAAAGTCGTAAAAAGGCTGTAAAAAAGTAATAAACTGGCACGAGATAAGTATAAAGTAAAAACTGCTTTTCACCAAAAATCTAAGTCTACATCTTTGTTAATAATTCGTGAAGTTTCCGGATACATTATTGGCACTGAATAGCGTAAGGTTTAATCTAATTTGGAATTTAGTGGAGGCATACAAGGAGATTAGTCACGGCCGACAGATCTTTGTGGCACCGGGATTATAGCATAAAGCTTTTGATGTTTACTAATATAGCATGTAAAGCTCTATAGTATCTCATTATTTAAATATGGAAACTATTATAAAATAAGGCATTTGGTCTTGTTATAATAGTACATTATGATACATGTGTGCAAAGTTGGTAATTACAGACGAGGCGATTAAAGAGCCGAGAGTGTAATGATCAATGCACACGCGTGTCATACGACGCTTTTCAACACACTTGTGAGGAAAAATACAGACTTGTATTTTTTTAAGTAGATGTTTTTTAATAATCAATGAAAACGTCACGAAAAGGTTCAACAAGTAAGCCGGAACACATGTTTGACACCCCACATAATAATATAACACCGTAAAAGGCGGTCAGGTTTCAGAATACGTTGCGTAAGCATGGGGGCTTACGTAATGTATTCTGAAAACCGCACTACCAAAATCCAAGTGACACGCCACCATGACATTAGAGTGTGGTACCTCAGAGTAAATATAACCTAAAGGTAACTCGTAAGTGTGGAACATACATTTATTCCATTTTGAAAGATGCACGTATGGATGCACGTAGGTATATTTTAATCGCGGTATGACGACACAATGAATAAATAAGAGCCGCACTCCACGTGAAAGCCATTTGCGCTGGCATCGTCTTGACGGCGAAATGGCAATTGTAATATTCTGTACACATTTATGTTATATGCATGGCTGCATCCATAGATATTCAGGATGACTGTCCACAGATTTATTTTTCCCTTTATGCCCTTTTTGCTTTGTTGTGATCTGCAGTATACAATAAAGAACATTTTTGGCTGCTTTCGCTGGATAATTAGGGGTAATTTATTGAGAGTGATCCAATAATCTCGTTCCTCATCAGATGGCTGATTCTATTGGAATCGGTTGTGTAGGCTATTACCACACAGTCATAGGTCGCATTTTTTAACTGCAGCACACATTCATTCGGTCAGTGTGTTACATACAGAAACCGTGTAGCGATATGCAAGGCACAAATTATAATACACATTTAAGTAGAAATTAGACAAAAAATCGGTTTTACTATTTTCCCTTTGTTATTGGATGCCTACATTATATGAACTTTTGCGAAGGTGTGCGGTTTCAGTACAATTTTCCTTATATATAAATGCCACCAGTATTGGATCGAGAGACTATAATTCTATAATTTATATACTCGTATTGATCTATAATTTAATTTATTATAAATTGTCCCCCAAGAGTAATTTTTTGTACACAGGTGCATTAAAATGCCACCCAGCTACATAGTTATTAAGTTTAAATTTTTAATGAGTCTCAGTCTCAATATTGTAATATTAAATTACTTTTATCGCCATTTTAGTCACCATAACCATGTAATTTAACACGTAGTAGTAATCATTATCATATATTACATGCACTGAACAGTGTTTGTCAACATGTCAGGTAACAACATGTTGCTTATAATGTATATCGTATATGTAACTAGCTTTAGCCTAGTTAACTTTTTGGTCCAATCTAATTAACCACATGTAAATCGTGGGTCCAAGGCACAGAACAGATAGTGGTCCAAGGAATAATTGAATTATATGGTAAAATATATATAATAAACCAATTTTCACTCTTACCCGAGACATTTATGTTTTAAAAATATAGACAAGGTCCCGGGTTCGAATCCTAAAATGAATTCGAGCTCGCTGAAGGAAAACATCGTGAGGAAACCATAGCACGGTGGTAAGGTACTTTGTAGATGCACCTAGCTGGCCACCACCTACAAGTTGAAAATTTGTCACCAAGCACCTATCGGTGTGTTCCAACAGCTGCACTTTAGAGCCAGTTCCTTCTAGGCTTCGTGTGCTACCTTCAGCCACCTCATCACTTACCATAGTGAGATTGGGGTCAAACACAGGCCTATACACAGTAAAAAAGTAGCTTTCATGTTATTCCAGCGGGGATACCGCGCAGGGCTATCATTACGATTACCACCAAAGATACGCAGTAGCCCCGCAGGTCAAGATCTAACTGCGTGGTACAGTTCACAATTTATCGGGGAGTTTATAATTTCGCTAGGTAGATTATAAACTAACGGTTTTCACAAAAAATACGGTGACATATATCACGTGATTTTTAACAATCTCTTATGTCAATCCCATACAAAGGTTGATCGTTTACTAACGATAACAATTGTCGACAACCATCTTGTGTAGGGGGGTTGAGTTCATAGGGGAGGGGGAAGGGTCGGTAAAGCGTGAGTGATGCCTCGTGTGTTGCAAGCGTCCATATAGCTACGGTAACCGCTTACCACCAGGCGGGCCGTAAGCTTGTTTATCGACTTTGTAGGATAAAAAAGAAAAAAAAAACAGAATGTGCTTACTCATATAGTGTAGAACATAGTACTATTAAATTACCGACAAGATTCAGCTAGTTCCAAACTATATCACTACTATCTTAATTGGGGATTTTAGTATTCAGATAGTTGTTACATAGTTACTGTAGGTGATTAAGCGATAACTACCCAAATAAAACTTGTAGAGGGATTGCTGTCATTTCATTAAGGTAATGAGAACCTCAGAGGCGGTATATCCCAGAACAGAGACTGAGAATCTGTTATAAAAGATAAGGAAAGCTTATATTCTCATCCCGTTGGGACTAGGATGGACGTTCGTAAAACTATTGTTTCAATGCTTTTAGGATAGTTTTATTTTTATTTATTTGTATAGATTTTATTAATTTAAGATTTCTCCCATTTCTTTCGCCAAAAGCTTTTTTTTGGTTATTCAAAGTAACATACAATGGGTAATAAGTGTTAACAGCAATGAAATTCGTAAATATATCAAATCAAATTAAAACATTAACTAGCTTACTCTTACCAAACTTACTAACCAAACTAAAAAATGAGATCAAAAAGAACAAAATTGTACTACAGGATAGTTTTAAATCGATATGTAGACAACAACTATATTATTTTCACGTAAAGTTGTAGCAGGTGTTAAACTGAAATCGAATCTGATTTTGATTGATAGAAGATCTTCATCTCCAACAATCAAGCTGAAGTACTATCGCTCTGCACCTACCAATGTGTTCTGAGCAGTAGAAATTGAGAGCCAGTTGCCTTGTTGGCTTTTTGGCAACATCAAAAAATCTAGAAAATGTTTTATGAAACAATTCCACGACTTAATAAATATAATATTCCCTACTTTTGTAAAATAAGTGTCGAATGGTGAAACCGCCTGTAGAAAAGCCGAAGAAGCGTTTATATTGCGCTGAACCCACATAACAACCAATAACCTGTAATGGGGGCTGACATGCTTGAATTCGCCGTGAGAGGCGCTAGTGTAGAGTGAGGTCTCTAGAAACGTCAAATGTACTAAATGTTTACTGTTTGTTAGCTTTTCATCACGGATTTTTATAAATTATTCATGATTTTTGTGCAATTCCTGATTAATGATGGCAGACATATCTGTGAATCTCTACTCAACCACTGTTTTAAAGGCGAGTTTTATCTTTCGGAAACGTATCTCCTCCTTTTTAGAAGCTTTTTATTGAATTGCAATGTATGTTCGGGTCAAATCTTGCAAGTCGAATTTCACCCACTACCAGTGGTCGGATTGACATGATATTTGGTATAAATTAGTACTATATTGGACGACAATGCAAGTACAGTCAACAAAAAGCACAGTCATCAAAAAAAGCTTGTATTCAAAATTTAATTTTTAACAAAAAAACAAAAACTTAGTTCGGAACAGAACGGGTATGCGAAAGACTGAGGCGTAACACTTTTAATTATTTGGTTATTATCTATTTTATATTGCCCCTGCCCCGCTAAAAAATACTTTTTCAACGTCAGTGACAGGACCTTATTCACTAGTGGCGCCAACTGGTAGCCATAGAAACGGTAGCCCTCATCGAGTGTATTATTTAGGTATCGATCTTTCTACCTTTCAGGCAAATATAAAGACATCGAAATCTCCATCAAGTTTAACATAAGACAGGTCTCTAAGGACAAGTGCAAAGAGTATATAAAAAATACTTGTTATCTCAAGTTACCCACATGACTGACTGTATGCCACGCAACTTTGCGACAGTTACTGCAAAGTTATATCAAAGTTTCACACCCTACCGTTTTGGATTCCCTTGCGAGTTCAGACCCCATATAAGGAATCGTGGCTTGAAATTGGTCTACGGCTATATGTAGAGACTTTTAGTACACGTTAACCTTCACTGGATGCTTCGATAATGGTGCTTGCCTTTAGCCCTTTTGGTAATAGCTAACTCAAAGATAAAATTGCTCAGTTCTAGATTCGCAAGAAAAAGTGACGTCATAAATCATAAAAATGATTATTTCATTTTATTCCACGATCTGATTTTAACGTTTATCCCATAAGGAAAATTTCAGATGTTCTTGTTATTGTAACATTTTCAGGTGTCAGTTTTGATAAATTATAGCATTCAGGGAAAGTTCCCGTTAACCAAATAAATTGAATGTCTTTTTTGTACAAATTAATTGAGATGAACGTGTCTGTTCATCTGAAATTCGAAAATCATACCGAATAATGATAAGTGATATTTAATTATATATTTGTATGAATCTATAAAGATAGCAGATAACATTTATTTGAATAACAACACTCTCATAACATTTAGCATAATATTAACCATAAAGGACTTCTGAGAAAATATGTATTGTTTTTTTATACTTTAGGACAGTCATACTCAAAGTGCGCGATATTACACTGCCTAAAATAAATTCTTCAGGTAGACAAGTTCCTAAAATAAATTCAATTAAATAAATAATTTAAAATATTAATTTGATTACGTGTTCCAATATTTTACTTAATTTGAAAGAAATTAAAATAAAATATTAATAAAAAAAAATACACACTAACTATTTTTTGATTATTTTAGGTCTCCATCGAATTATTCGCTTTCGTCACCTACAATTGTGAGATTATAGTCAAACACATCCACGTAAAAGGGATGTACTTGAATTATACTTGGACTCTCAGCCTCTGACCTATGAAAACAACGTAACCTAACATGAAGGGTTGTTTGTTCTTGTAATATAATGTAAACAAGTTGAGTGCCAAAGCAAATTTAAGCAAGAAACCTTTTAACACAATATGTCTCTCAGTATGGCTTTATCATACCAACTTCGTTACGTTACTCCTTATGTGGAAATAAGGATAGACCTTTTTAAACTTATATGCTGGGGATATTTTGGCCGGCAATGGTAGCATACGTGCAAACTAAAAAAATTGCGCTAGTTAGCGAATAAATGATACTATTATGTACTAACCAATAGTATAATATCTTTATTTACAACAAATATGTACAAAAAACAATCTATATATAGAAAATTTCCTCAAGCCTGCCGCTGCTTCCGATTAACGGCAGGGTTCCCAGAAGACTGGCAGCGTTTCCTCTTTGGATAACCAATAGTTATATTTTTTTTTATATACTGTGTAAATATTTTGAGACATCTTTACATAATCTCTGTCAGTGACAAATGTATAAAATATTTCACATTTTTAGGAGTTGATAGGAAAAAATATACAGCATAACGAACCAACACGTTAGTATGGGGGCATCGTATATTTTTCAAAATAAAAAATATTATGCCATATAATTCTAAAACCTTATTAATTTTATTAATAAAATAAAAGTATCTGTGTACATATACTACAATATAAATTTAACCATTATTGCAAATATACCTACCTAATCGAATTAGGATAAAGGTAGCTTGAAAAGAGGAAAATGGCAAATAATATCTGTGAAACTCTTAAGCGAAGCTATATCAGATTTCAGTTTATAGAACTTCAGAGTTTATTTAATATAGCGGCATAGAGCCCGTGGATTCGTAGCAAAAAACAATTTCGTAGCCAATCTTCGCTCTAAAGATTCCTTTAAACGATTTAATTTATTTTTCCGTTTACCACAGATGCCTATTTAAATTCTTGTTGAACTCTTTGAGTGGCTGTTGTATGTCTATACACCTAGCTGATTTTCTTCAATGAATAAAGGGGTGAAAGCGCTTTAGCTATTTGCATAATCAAATAGATTTTCTGCGAGTTGAATAAAATTGTTCCTATTTCTGTTCCATAATATAAAACCTGAACAGCATACATTCATGTTACTACCAACATTTCTAGTATTTTTGCTCTCACGCTTTTCCTTACATACATGACTTAGGTAGGCCACATTTTCTTTATAAATCTCAAAATCGTTTCAAAACCGTGACACCGATGTTTTAGTCAACGTTTAAAGTAGCTAATCACTTCAGTACCATATCACATCAAGCAATTCACAGTTGAAGCGCTCATGGTGTAGCATTATTAGCCGTTCTTAATCGATCAGCAAAGTTAAGCTACCACCGTCGTGGTCGGTACCTGGATGGGTGACCACCTGGTGGTATTTTAAATCGTGCGTTTCCGTGCTTCGGAAGGCACGTAAAGCCGTTGGTCCCAGTTATCACTTAATTGTGATAGTCGTTAAGCTAGTTGGATGCCTCCTAGGCAGCTTGAAACAATTCCAACAGTAGGTTGACCACTCCTACCTCCACCGATCCGCAGTGGGCACGCGTATTGCCCATTCCCTTTCACCATCATTTGTGAAAGGAGGCCTGTACTTAGCAGTGGGACATTATAGGCTGATGATGATGACTGAAATGCCAATCTACTTTTGACGCTGACCGTACATACATATTTGAATTTGAAATAATTCAGGACAAATAACACTCGACATATATGTCGACAGTTATGTCTATTTTTGTTATGATAAAATACAAACCTACAAAGTCTTATCAAGCATCCGAAATGATTTTCAAGCTAAAACAAATGGTACATCTTTGATAATTACATCATTCCAGAATAATGTAAGGGTCGCACGTAGCGGGCCCGGGCGGTCTACACATTACGTACATATTTGATGCGTATGTTTCGCGATAGCGTCCCCTGACTTGTTTAGTCAATACAAATGTGAGATATAAAGATGTCCTAGCTAGATTGTGGAAATATTATGAGAAAATGGATAAAAAATGACATATCATATAATGTTTGTTATTTTCTTTATTAGATTTCTTGATTTTTACAAAAGCTCAGTAAAGCTAAATAATAAAATTATATTGTAATTAAGTTAATGTTTTATACGAAATATAAAACTGATCTTAAATTTCTATGCTTAGGTATATCTTTTTTATTGTTAATTATTTGGAAAAAGAAAGACAAATATAGTCAGAATGTCCAAAAAAATATTTAAAAAATGTAACCTTGCTGAGTTTCATGCCGGATTCTTCTCAGTTGAAGGCCAAGTTCCGAACCGGTGGTAACTTCAGTAAATATAACCTTCATAAGTGCCCTTCTGGGGCCTAAATTGAATAAATGGCTTTGACTTTGTCCCACTCAATTAATTTCATATAATTTCCGTTTAATAAATCAGCCTATTTTCTACCTAATAGGTATACATTTGTAATGATAACCGGATTTTATCCGAGCAATTTTAGAATCCTTTGATCCCACAAAATTATTCGGAATATAATCATCGTATTAGGGTGCGAGGAGGCGCCCTGGATGCTCCCTTAGATATACCATAACCGTTAATCAATTGTGTGTAAAACAATTTCTATAATATCACCTACCTAACATTATCGTTATGTAGACATTATGATTACCCACTTCTTTAGGTATTCAAACGTTTCCGTCGGAAATACTAGCAATAAAAAAACTGATTATGTTATAAAAAATGGAAATTCCATTTCCTCAATGAATTTTCCTAAAGTGAGAGATCTGGAGCCCAGTGATCCCAATGATCTGCAGTCATTATGGCACCATAATGACGCCTTTATGACCCTATTGTGTTTAGACTACCACAACTGTAAAATGTAACAATTTTGACATCACTGAAAGTTCATTGGAACACAATTGTAATAGCAGACTTGAAATTCAAATTCAAATTCAAAAAGTATTGATAAGGCTGTTCCAAATACAACATGAACTTGAGCCCCTGATTGCTACTTTATGTAACAATCTTCATATGTAGTTACTCCGTTTTTTACCGTCCAATAAAATACAATACTGCTATTATATACGCACAGATTGAGCTGCACCCCGATGTGTACGTGACCTAATAAATTGAACAAAGCTTGTCCATGCAAAAACAACGCTGCAGAAATTTACTTTTTATGTGCGAACGTGTTACGAGCCGTGGGTGAAACCTATTTCTTCCCTTAATGGTCGAGGGAAATTACCTATTTCACGCTTGGATGGAGTTCGTATTACTCACGCATACTGTGCCATCACTTAGTAAAACATATGTGTGCCACAAAGTAGCAATTAGTCGAAAACTGCGCAACTCTGCTTAAGTTTGCAACATATTGTTTCAGCTTCAATAGTTCGGGAAGTGAATATGTTATGCTGAAACATCTGTTTTCACAAAACTTTGATACGAAATAGTCCAAGTTTAAGTATGAAACTAAAATCATATCATAAAAATTCTATTCAAGGTGAAAAAATATCAATAAGTGTGGATATATTTTATGAAAATTTTTGGTCAAGCATAGCTATAGGTACCAGTTTATATTTCAATTAACGCCACAACACTCCAGTGGCGTAATAATTAAAACAAAAATTGATTAAAAACAAAAATACCTTTAATCTACTTATTAAGTTATGATTTTTTTAACTGCCCTATAACCAACCGATAAAAATATTCACAATAATATTATACCAATGTTTTTCTTATACTTTGAAATATATTTGGCCAATGGTGATATTCACATAAACCTTAGAAGGGAACTGAAACAACAAATGTAGCTGCCAGAGTATTGTTTCTTTGGTGTGTACCAGTACCTAGGTGCAGTTAAAGACAGAATTTCAACATGAAGGAAGTTTCAACTGCTTAACCTTCACTGAAAGGTTAAGCTCATAGTAGGTAGGATCTGTGTTAGGATTCAAACTCACGACCTTCGCCACGACAATCAACATCACCACCAACGCAGGTGGAGTCGCAAGCAAAGACTAGTGCTTACCTACTATATTATATTTATGCAATATTATAAAATAGCAGCTTTTCTGAAACCTGAAATTTAAATAAGTGCTTTAAAATGGCAGCCGCAGCGGCCCATAAATAAACATCTGCTTCGTAACATTTTCAATCCAGATTACATCCATTAATATTAATTCTTACATTAAAAAAACATGTCATCAATCTTGATAAGAATTGACGGATCCATATTTATTTTTTATTTTTTTTATCACTTTTAAGTAGAATATATCTTTATTTACAACAAATATGTACAAAATACAATGTATATATAGAAAATTTCCTCAAGCCTGCCGCTGCTTCCGATTAACGGCAGGGTTCCCAGAAGGCTGGCAGCGTTTCCTCTTTGGATAGCCAAGCTGACGCGTTGGCGGAAAAAGCTTCTCGCTCCCTGGTCTCCGGAGATCTCGATCAATTTTGATGACAAGGTGCGAGTATTTTTATTGAATACTATCTTTACACCCTACCCCGAAGAAGAATTTCTAAAAACCCCTTCATAGGCTCTAGGGTAACCTACACGAGAAATATTCCCAAATTTCAAATCAGATCCATCGGTTTAGGCCATGCTTTATACAGATAAAGCATGGCATAAGCTGTTGTGACTGATTGACACACCTGTGTGTGTCAGTAAAATGTTGCCAAGACATATGGTTCGTACTGTCAAAAAGTTATCAGATCTCATGTAGAGCCAAGCTTATAACTCTACAAGCCCTAACTTCACAAACTCTACACCTTAATCAAAATATGTGGCTTGGCCGTTTGGTTAAGACTCGAGGTCTCAAATCAAATTAAGGAAATTGTCTGAATGGAATTATGAATTCAATCATTAACCTGCTGTGTATTCTATTTTCTATACTCTAAAGCTGAAATTGAAAGCAAAGGTTTCTTTATCACCTTCCCAATAGCGCTTTCAATAAATAATGCTCCAAATTCGCCATTGGCACCCAAAATTGGATTTCCCGTCGCAAAAGGGAACACCAAACTCTGACGCTGAGTGCATAGTGCAACAATTGGACAAAGAATTTTCACATCAAAGTGAACGTTCCACTGTAGGAAATAGGTGAAAAGGAAACTTCCCTACCTCTGAGTAATACCAGTTAAGCACTAACTAGCTTAACCCCTAACAAAGTGAACTGCATACTGAAATTACAATTGTTCACGATTACACGGTAGACTGAAGCCAGATGTCCTCAGGGAACGGTAGAGGTATGCAGATTCATTTTTTTTTAATTTCTTCCCTAACTATTGAGTTTTCCTTATCGCACAGATGATTATCTATCTATATGTATAAATATTCGTGAAGTGATTTGTTCTTTGTACTGCGCGCAAGGAAGCGTGCGTGAGATTTGGCATAGTTTACATGGCGAATGAGTATAACATATTTTTTTTTTTTTTTAATTTAAACCTATCTTTTTATGAATTTTGTTTGAATTTCAGCTAGTTTTTGGACCACAAGTACCTATATAAAAAGACTTGTCTTGACTGAGCCTATACCGCTGGGGATACTCCAAATTATGAAGGTACACATAAATTAGGCATCAATTAAGAAAAGATTTTTCAAAACAGCGGGGCGAAAAGCTAGTTCTATATAATCGAGTAATATTGTAGTAGGTTGACTATAGATAAATTACTATAATTTCCCCGCCACTCTCACAAATTTTCTACTTTACTATACATTTGACGGTCTTTATATTATAAGCTTATACCCATTACTTGATCATTATCTATCTATCTATCTATCTATCTATACATAATACTAAAAGTTTTGAACCAGTGTGACTGTACATTGATCAACTTTTTCTTGTACCTCGTTGCCACAGTTACGTTCCCCGTTGTCCCTTGGACAACTCTTTGAAACCATGATTTTTCTATATGTTTTCTGTTTTTTCATACTAATTCACCAAACCTAGTTTTCTCTTAGTTAAAAGCCCATTAATTTATGGACTGTCTCCTAAGCACATTAGTAGCATATAATAATAACAGTTTTATGAGAAACTCGGTTACTGTTGTCTCTTAGACAACGGAACAGAATAACAAACAAGAAAAAGTTCATTGACCCATTTACCAAAAAGCAGCAAGCAGCGGCAGGCTTGAGGAAATTTTCTATACATAGATTGTATTTTGTACATATTTGTTGTAAATAAAGATTTATTTTATCAAAAACTAATTGGATGTGATATATGAAGTTTAAGACGATGCGAATAGACCATTTTATTTGTCCATCTATCTATTTGAATATGTAAAGATATCCCGCAATTTATACATCCTATCCATATCAATCGATACAAATCATTTTTTTTTTATACCACTAAGGTGGCAAACAAGCATACGGCCCGCCTGATGGTAAGCAGTTACCGTAGCCTATGGACGCTTGCAACACCAGGGGTATCACTCGCGCGTTGCCGACCCTGAAGAAACCGCTTTACACCCTTTTTGAAGAACCCCATTATGTACTCCATTGGGAAAACCACGGCGGGGAGCTCATTCCATACTACTTACTTATTATTATTACTTCTATTCTTTAATTTGTTCCTTACCCTAATTTACTGGATTTTTACAAATTTTATACCAGCTCAATATGGATTAAAAGGTACGAACCTAATTGTATCAAGAAACCTTCGCAAAAAGGTTTAATTAGTCAACTCTAATACCTACAGGACATTGTTAGTATGGTCAGCGTTTCAATAAACCAATTACGTACAAGCTTTTTCATCTATAAAACCAGAAATATCCGTGTTGTCCGTTCACAGTAAGCATCGACGTCCCTCTGGAATAAATTATCCCAATGCCACAGCGTTTCTTTGTTCCTCGCCATTTTATTTTGTTTCTCGCGATGTGTGGAGCATCACGAAGTTTTAACGAGATGAAGAAAGGTCCAGTTTCGGGTTTGTTAGTTGATAAAGCGGACAGTCCCAGGAAGCTTATGTGTCGTACAAAGCCGTAATCCGCCTCGGACGGAAGCTGTATATCAAACTTTCATTACGTCCACTCCGACCCCTTTAAATAGGGTAGCATTCATAAATTGCCCAAATTATTTTTTTAATTAAAAAGTGTCTGGTTATAGTAATTAATAGCAGGCATAATGGGTTCCTTTTAACTCAGAACCACATTTAATCAATCATCTACGAAAAAGGTAGCAACAAAATAGGCCTAAGCCTTTGTAACTTATTTTTATCGTAAATGAATATTTAATGACTCTGGTGACCTTAGTGTATGTTAGGATAATATTCAGCTTGTAATTTAATAAAAGTATAGAACGTACCTTAAATAAATATTAAAATACTATAATAGTCAGATAGAAGGAGAGTCGGAACATGAAACGTTAGACTAAAACCCAGCAGATAAGGAGCATTAAAAAAAACATTAACCGATAAATTTGCACTTTTTTCACAAAGATTATCAAATATTTCAACAAAAGAAAACGTACTCACTTTAATGTATCGACGGGTGCCAAAAGGTGCGGCCTCAAAGTTCGGCTAAGTGTGAAAGGCGGGAAAGTACGCGGGATACGCAACAGGCGCTCAGCCTCGCGGCACACACAACTAATACACGGGCATTTTTCCACACAATATTACTGCACTGTTCCAGTTGGTTTTGACTATTTGAAGGCAACGGCTTGTCGGCGGAGGCTGACGCGGCGTTCGCTCGCCGCTGTCGCGCGCTCTAGTCTGAGGTCTGTGGAGTGTTGCTAGCTTAACATTATAAAATTAACCGTTAATTTATCAGTTATTTATTACATATCAATGTTTCGTTTCAGTAAATATGCATTAGGCAATATATACACAGTTAATACGCATATTCTGGGATAAACATTATTGAGTCTGTGGCCAAACGCCAAATCGCTCATTAATAAAAAACTAACGTCATAGGTAAAGAGTAGGGTTAATTGTTTTCTTTGTACCTAGATTGTACAATCATGTTGCAATCAATTCATTTTTATGTTGCATCTGTAATAGTGAAACACTTTTATCTCATATTTATTATAAAGAAGCTGACAATTACAAAACATAATTGCTTCAATTACAAATGTTAAAATTTTCACATAAAATATATTCCCATGATGTCATTAATGCAATTTCTTTGATTCTTTTTTTATACTAGTTAGGTAGCAAGCAAGCATACGGTCCGCCTGATGGTAAGCGGTTACCGCAGCATATGGACGCTTGCAACACCAAAAAATGCATGCTAGAAAATTTGCGTCATAGTATATTAAAATTATACACAAAAAGCAAAAATGTTATGAAGTGGCAACACCGCGGGGTGCCGCGCACCCCCGCGCCCAGTCGCTTCCCTCCCGCCCCACGCTCGCCGAAGCCGTGAAGCCTCCATTCGTTTAGTATTCGCGCCCTTTGTGACACTTAAAACCATTGTTCACAGACGAACCTTTTCGACAAAGTTAAACTACAGCACTTACATGAATATGATATGACCAACCCTATCAAGCATTAAGGGTGAAATTATATTTGCCCCTCACATTTCGGCCTTTATGTACGTACCAACGTAAAATTATGTTTTTATTTTTTGTTGGAATGTATTGGACAGTGAATGTGTTATAATATTTTTTTTGTGTTTACTTAATTAATTTAACTTTTAATTGATGAAATCATAGGGTGCGGGGCTACCGCGTAGAACAGAATGGCAATGAACTTCATTAAAATGGTCTTCCTTTTTTGTTCTATTATATTTATGGAAAAAGTGATTGATTGAACCATTGATTCATTCGGTGAACCGCTTCAGATCTGGACTAATTTAAACAATTGTATTTTATATAATCAAGTCATATTATTCAATATTAAATGTTACAACCCTAATGTAATAAAAAATCAAACTTAGCCTTAAACATCAACGTTTTACAAAACTATAGTCTGCTAAAATTGCACTGAAGTGCCGCGGGCAACAAATCAAAATTACTTTGAACTCACTCCACAACCAATTGCCTCAGGAATAAATTAGAATGGTAAGCGAAAGACAAAGATAACATGGCAAGTTATCGTCTTTTTTTTGGATACGGGGAATCTAAATAAAATCGTTTTAAAATATCACCAATAGAAATTGACGAAAAAAATGTTTTATGGCGATGATAGCTCAGTGGTAGTGACGTCGGATACCGAGACGAATGTCCCGGGTTCGAATCCTACAATGAGCTTAAGCTTTCGGTGAAGAAAAACATCGTGAGGAAACACCTTTCGGTGTGTTCCGATAGCTGCACTTGAGAGCTAGTTCCTTCTAGGCTTTGTGTGCTTACCACCTTCGGCCGCATCATTACTTACCATGGTGACATGCATTTGTGTGCATGAACATGTCTGTATGTCCTGAGTCTGGGTGTAATTATTTATATTAAGTATGTATTTACAAACAAAAAGTAGTATATGTATTATATCAGTTATCTGGTTTCCATAGTACAAGCTCTGCTTAGTTTGGGTTCAGATGACCGTGTGTGAGGAATGTCCCAGGATATTTATTTATTCCTATTTGTGAAAGGCCCGCCCGTGCTCAGCAATGGCAAATTACGGGCCGATGATGTATTTTTTTAATCATTATAATTATGTGTATATTACACTTAATTATAAATAAATCTTATTGTTACTTTTTATTTGAATGAATAAAGACTCTTCATTTACTTAGACATTAAATTACATCAGGACTGTTAGTGGAATTAATTAGCTTATCATTTTTTAAATAGGTATCTCTTTAAAGGTCGTCTGGGGCAGATTTTTCATTGTAAATACTGCTTTAATTTTAATTGTTTCTTTTGATGAAAGTTAAATAATTATATATTCTCTCTGGAGCTTTATCCTTTATTTATCTTCACAAATTATTTTATTTATAATTAAATTATTATTATCCTACAATAATTTAACAGTATGTGACTGTTTAGTTGAAAAATAATTTAATAACTATTGTTTAAATTGAATTTCATTGTACAACAAAGCATTTGCTACTATAATATTTTTATCCTGTCCTACACACGCATATTACTGACTACATATGCACTGACGTAATATATATGTAATGACGTAATTTTACCTTTTTATCGAAATAAGTTTAAGAGTTCCAATGGTATGCATTGGTACTATTAAACGAATTTCGATACTTTTGTGAAAATCAATCTCCTGTAGTCCCCCTGCTTACACACCTGGGAAATCAAAAAGAACAGAAACTTGGAATGTTGTATATGTATTTACCATTGCTTCTTACTGTTTACGAAATATCAATACAATTGACAATGGTGCCGATTCTGTTGTAAATCGCACTAAACTAATTTTAGTCACATCTCATCTCTTTCTTACGAACATTATTGAAAAAGGATAGAACATATTTAAAGCTGTCAAATTAATATTTGCCGTCTTATTTTGCGTGTATTTAGGCGTAACCGCGATAGATGGCGACTAAATTTATATTAAAAACAAGCATTGGACTAATTTGACAGGACTAAATTTCGTACCTCCTTTTCTTATGTTCTTTGTTAGAAAGAGACATAGTGAGATTAAAATTAGTTTAGTTGTAAACAACAGAATCAGGGCCAATATCTTTAAATTCCTCAATTTTATTTATTCAATATTATAACATAATTGCAGTCAACCAAAAATATAACTAGCGATACTAACTTCTTTAGTGTATACAGGATTACTCGTAACTCACCTGTTAACTTAAAGGGACGGAAGCACTTATCAACAACTTTTAAAATGGCACCGACAAAGATTTCAAACGTCTTCAACCTTACTTAGGTAGTCAAAATATAATGAAAAGTTTGAGTTTTTTTAGTTCATTATGCAATTCGTAGAGTACTGGCAGAACGTAAAAATTTGGTACCATAAAATTCATAGCAGTGCTACGAAGCGGCTACGACTGTCGTCGTAGAATTCGCTAGACAGTCCTATTTATGCATGCAGATAAACTATTTGTGAAACTAATTCTGTTCTATTTGTAGCATATTGTTATGTCTGGAAACTTATATAGAGCAAGTCTCTCTGTTGTTATGTGTCCACATAGCGGTACAATTTCGTAAGAAAGGTACGATTTGAAGGTTTAAATTAGAAAGACTATCATATGATCTTAAAAGCAGTTTATAGAACTCGAATATAAGAACCTTTTTCTTGAACCTGTAAAGAAGTTCGTAAAAGCAAAGTATAATTAGGATAATTACCTTCATCAAACGCAGGGCTGTTTGGAACCTTTCATTACATTTCAAACACGTACATTACCTATACTACGAAACGAAATCACGAGAGTGAATCTTTTTTTGGCTGTATGCCACTACTGTAATTACTGCTGTAATTTAGGCTCGGCTAAAGGTTTGAATTATTACGTACTCCCTCAAAATAAAAGAAAAGTGAACATTACATAGCACTCACAAATTAAAGATCTTCAAGCTAAACGTAAATGCCGTTCTACTCACATAGTATATTTATTTATCATTTTGCTTAGACTAAATGTAAATAAAAATAAATAAGTCGTTGATAGCCCTAACGTTTCCGTTTAAAACTACCCCGAAATAAAACTTTTTCAGTAACCTGTTATCATATGTAAAAGTTCTCTTGCAAAATATTTCCTCGCACGTTTTCCTTAACTACGTCAGCGGAAATTCTATAATTGGCACGGAAAACTTATTACAGAAACACTTAATTGGAGGCGAGTTCTCTGCCGGAAAAATTGATAAACGTCGCACACTTTATTCACTGCCCAGTTTATTTATTGCAGTCGTTGGATGAAAGAATTAAACAATTAAACATTAATGTTTGCTCATTTCATCATCATCAGCCTATAATGTCCCACTGCTGAGCACAGGCCTCCTTTCACAAATGAAGGTGAAAGGGAATGGGCAATACTCCACCACGCGTGCCCACTGCGGATCGGTGGAGGTAGGCTAGTGGTCAACCTACTGTTGGAATTTTTCAAGCCGCCTAGGAAGCATCCAACTAGCTTAACGACTATCACAATTAAGTGATAACCGGGACCAACGGCTTTACGTGCCTTCCGAAGCACGGAAACGCTCGATTTGAAATACCACTAGGCGGTCACCCATCCAGGTACCGACCACGACATACGTAGCTTAACTTTGCCGATCGATTAAGAACGGCTAATCATGCTACACCACGAGCGCTTGCTCATTTGCTATTTATTAATATAACATTATATTAAGATAGCTTGAAAGGTCTCTGATAGTTCAAAGTCGTTTATTTATTCTATAACGATATATTAATGAGTGGGTACACAAAGCCTCATACAATGAAAATTAAGTTAAATTTTTTATGACAAAATAAATTAAATTTGTTTAAGGTGTGTAAACAATTTTTATAAGACAATGTATGTTATTTACCCTAATAGAATGTTTTTTAAGAAGCGACATAGTACTGTAAAGTTACTTAGAATATGCCTATTACAACCACGGATGTTACGGATGCAGATTTTTCCACGTCCGTGGATGCGGATGCGGATATTTGAAGGCTCACATTCGCGGATGCAGAAGCGGATGCAGATCTTAAGATATTTCATAAGAAATTATATGGGTGGGGAAATAAAATAATAAATACTCTTCTGGGTGCATCGATTTAAGATAATTTTTCAAATGGTACGGCCCTTGCTTGAATATGTTTTATTACATATTTTACAATCAGCCTTATCTTGGATATATATATTCATTTGGTTTAAAAAAAATCCAAATGTCACTTTGCGTCGGTGGTGACATTGTAAATTCACTTTATCAACTGCAGAAATCTCGGTTAACACACAATGCTCACTGTATATCCACAATTTTACAATAACACTCGAAAACTGAAATGTTTATTCGATAAGTGCAACTAAAAATGGTACAGACTGAGTCAAACTTATTGGCGGCTGTGATATTAAGCGCGGAACGCTGCACAGTAGCGAAAATATGCGGTACATTCAAGATGACTATACCTGCGCAAAGCCGGCTTGCAGCGCACTTCACAGCCGCCATTCGGATTCTATGACTGATTTACGAGAAACAAATGATACAAAATAAAAAAACTCCTCGGATCTTGCCACCCAAATCTTCGCTCCTACTGGTCAATAATAAGTACTTGCGTACTGCAAGCGCCATTTGCCTATTTTTTTCCTTGTCGCGACCTGTGCTATATCTGCATCCGCATGAACATCCGCAATAATTGCGAATGCAGATCTGGATGCAGATGTCCAAATCGATGCGGAAGCTCCGCAATTGCGGATGTGGCTGCGAATATTCGCAACGTCTCTGCTCCACACTCATGTCATATTAACATCTAGAACTAACGACATATGATAAGAAAAATAAATAGAACAAAGAAAACACCGATCGTACTTTACCTCTATTTTTGCTGGCGGTTTTACGCTCCACCCGTCCATAAAGGTGGTATTAGCATATCGATTTGCTGACTACACACGGTTCACATACTTTATTGGGTTTATTACCAAGAACTTGTTGAAGATAAAAACGGTGTGTCGTGCAAAAGATAATGATTAAAAAATAACCTAATAAGTAATCAAAACAAAAAATAAAAAAATATTTAAAGTAAATATTTAAATATACTTACCCCATTATTCATAATCGCTTTTTAAGGGCGGTATGTAAGCTAAACGTCATAAACAGGGTTCGCTATTTTAGTGGTTTATGAATGAAAACATGAAAGAAATAGTATTATATGAACATAATCATAAAGCCAAGACACCAATTAATAGATCCGTGTTGGCTCTTTTTTTTTAATTTGCTCCAATAACTAGCAAAAACATTACAAATATTACCAAAATCACAAAAATCGAGGTTTGCCTCTTTAGTGATACCATCAAATTTAGAATCCATTTTGTAAAAATTATATATAACATCGAATCACAAATATATGTACAACAGATCCGTGGGGCCACATTTTCATTTTTTTGTACGAGAATAACGTAATTTATTTATTAATAAGCATCAATTTTGCGACGCCATTTGTCCATACATTTTTCTATGAAATGTCATATGAAGCTTTATATACAAGACGCAATCGCGAAAATATTCAGTTCCCCCCAGTGTCCCAAGGTGACACCACGTCGCTTTTTATTGACACCGGAAATTACGTCATGCATATATCTGTATACATGCGCTCGTCAAAAAGAACATAATAAGTGCATTTTAATTTTTTACATTATTAGAGTTATGAAAACACCATGGACATTTTGATAAATTTATTGTTCTTATGGTAATCGGTATCAATTTCATGATTGGTTGATATGTCCTTAGTCTTTTTGAAAAAGTCCCGTATGCCAAAATATTTTCCTTGTTCTCCCTCTCAGCCATTGATTGCTTATTTTGTTACTTGCCTATAGATAGACTAGTCTTATTAATAAAATATAAATAAGATTCTATTTTTAATCATGCGGCTTTTTAATGAATCGTCGATGCTGAACAGAAGGTTAGGATACGGCCATCGTATTTTATTAGATTTCACGTTCCGAACAAAAAATCCGTCGATTTTGATGACAGGGGGGGCGAGGCAGGGGCCTGCGCGAAGCGAGTGCACAGTACTCTGACTGTTGCAGGTACAAGCTGTGTCTAACCAAACTATACAAAAATGTAGCGCCCCAGCCGCTTATAGATTATGGTTTTCGCGCGACCAAAACATCTTAAGCGCCAATGAATTTCATAGTGCCTACGCGTTTCGTTCAACGTGTCGTTCCTATAGAATTTACACCGCAGTCGTGGCATTTAAATGAAGAAATATTTTTTCTATTGTGATATTATTACCTATTTATTCACTTGAAAAACAAATAAGTTTACTTACTTGACTTTGATTTCTTGTATTATTAATGCCGCTCCGTACGCGCCCACACTGCATGAATGTCGAAGGCACACTAAAGTAAGGTGAACGGAACGCAGTTCAGTTAATTCGAACCGAGTGAATCTTGGGAATACTGTGTATATATAGTAGAATGCTAGTAGAATACAATTATATCGATGGATACGGCCATTTATAAATAATTCACTGTTCTTATATTATATTCTTTAACTATAAAGCTATTATTGTTTATTTACTTTGTAGGTTTTATTTTATTAAGCATAACTTAATAAGCCTCTTTGCAAATCTTTACAATTTAAATTCTTATAATTTTCAATTGTCGTCGTCACACTCTACTACGCCTAAAAGTCATTGTGAGCATTATCCATAAAAAAATATTATTAATTATGAATAAAAAATCGATATCTCGGCACCGGTGCATCATATATAACATTATTTCTAGAGCTAATATACCAGGTTGTTCAATAAATTTTGTCGTTCGATACGAGAAACACGTTTTTATTATTTGAAATACATTTTATTATGATGATGATTAGCACTACTCTTAGCCAGTACAACCACCGACCCATGTCCTATACAACCATTCAAACATCAACCACCACGTAACTAACTTAGTTTATAATGACTGGTACCTAAATAGTTGTATCGGAATAGCCATGAAGAAACCAAGGAGTAGTAGTATATAGGAGTGACACGCTCTGGGGTGGGAGAGGACGGCCAGCTAACCGCAATCAGCTAACCACAATCGACCGACTGTTCAGCCTATAGATTAGGGATGAGCGTTGATGTATGTTGAGTGCTGGAGTTTTATTGTCTTCTTTCTTATTTTGATTTTTTGTTCCTGGGTTGGATTTTGTTATTTCTTTGTTGTTCATTAGATTAACCTCCTCCATGCACGGGTATAGCTTCTATGGTTGAGAGGCTCCTTGTCCATTTCAGCTTCGGTATGTGCTTGCATATTTCTTGGTCTTCGTTATTATTCTAGAGTCAAATTGGTTGCCTCAGGCACAAAATTCAGCAAGGTTTTTAGTATAGTAGTCAAAATATTCTATATCATGCGCCGATTGATTTTTAAAGTAAATATCTATTTTCTGGGTTTGGATTTTGGTGTACTGTAGGGCCGTAACATGGCCATAATATATGGGACTGTATTCTATCAGATGTGTGTTTGAAAACTTAAGTTTCCTGGTTAATGGGATGAGAAACATCCAGGACATCAAGGAGAACATATCGTTTGTGTTCCCGAAAGTATTATTTTTGGTTTCCTATCCTGCTGGGTGTATGAAATTCCGTGATTTTAATCTGATCATGGATGAGCATTTTGTCCTGGTTTAATTTGTTAAGTTTTTAATTGACGGGCCAGTTGGCGCAGTTGGTTAAGGTTCACCTTAAGCGCTGCAGGTCGTGGGTTCGATTCCCACACAGGACATGCATTTGTGTGCATGAACATGTCTGTATGTCCTGAGTCTGGGTGTAATTATGTATATTAAGTATGTATTTAAAAACAAAAAGTAGTATATGTATTATATCAGTTATCTGGTTTCCATAGTACAAGCTCTGCTTAGTTTGGGATCAGATGACCGTGTGTGAGGAATGTCCCAGGATATTTATTATTATTTATTATTTATTAATTAGTGTTCAGCCTCATTGTTTATCAGTTAGTTTATCACAAGCGCTCGAGCTGTACACACCTCAGTGCAATAATTGTTAGACCCGGTTCTGATGCCTATAATTATTTAAGACTATACATGTGTCAAGTGTAGTGAAGTGATTATTTAATTGTAATATTAGGTCTTTACCTATGAAATTGCCCTTTTGTATGAAAAAATTTAAACGATTTTTTTTCATGTATTTTTTATTTGTATTCATCGAAGTAATCACCCATGCAATCAATGCATCTTTGCCAACGCAGTGGCAGTTTATTGATGCCCTTCTTAAAGAAATCAGCTGGACGGCAACAAATTCTTCAAAGGCATTTTGTACTGCCTCTCGGGTATTGAATTTTTTTCCCGCCAAGATGTTATCCAAATTCTGAAAAAAGTAGTAGTCTGTAGGCGCAAGATCTGGTGAGTAGGGCGGATGATGGAGAACTTCCAACCCCAGTTCTTGCAACTTGGAGACGGTCTGCTGTGCAGTATGAGGTCGCGCGTTATCGTGCAGGAGCAGCGGAGACGAGCGATTGACCAATACTGGTTGGAGATGTGCCAGCTTCTCCATCATTGTGTTCAGTTCTTCACAGTACACATCTGCAGTAATGCTCACCCCGTTTGGTAAGAAGCCGTGATGAATCACACCGGCGCTAGACCACCAAACAGTGACCATTACTTTTCTAGGGGTAAGTTTTCGTTTAGGGCATTGTTTAGGTGCTGAACCAGGATCCAACCAACTTGCTGAGCACTTGCGGTTATCAAACAGAATCCATTTTTCATCGCAGGTAACAATGCGGTTCAAAATTCCTTCATTTGTGTGTCTGTTGAGCAGTGCAAGGCACGTTTCGACGCGTACTTCGCGCTGGCGATTATTGAGTTCGTGGGGCACCCATATGTCAAGCTTTTTTACCTTGCCTTAATGGATCAATATTGTTTTGACGCTAACGTCGAAAGCTGCTACTAATTCAGCCGTCGATTGTGTATCATCAGCTTCCACAATCGCCTTTAATTCATCATTGTCGACCAAAATATTCGGACGACCGCGAGGTTCATTTTTCAGGTCGAAATTCCCAGAACGGAAGCGAGCAAACCAATAACAGGTGGTGCGTTGGTTTGTAGTGTTAGCTCCGTAAACGTCGTTGATGTTGCGTGCCGCTTGTGCGGCGTTGCTGCCACGACGGTACTCATATTCCATAATTACTCGAATTTTTAACGTATCCATGATGACGAAAAAGATTGAAATGCGATGAAAATGTAACACTAATCAATAAACAAATGACTACTTTTGGAAAAAGAATTCCATGTTTTTAAAATAAAATTAATTTGAAATTAGAATTCTTAGCCAAACAAAAAATATTTTGATTTGAAATGGCCAGTACTGCAGAACGGCAATTTCATAGGTAAAGACCTATTATTACGACAATAAACACATGAGGAGTTTGTTGCGTCGCTTCTTCTTACAGAGCATTTCCGAAGCGACGGTTTAACGTTGGTTTACCCTGCGGAAAGCTGGTGTTTTGAAACCCTGCGGAATAATTGCATATGAAATACTAAAAAATCATCGAACGAGTCATAGTGGGTTGCGGGGGTGCTCCCAGAACTCCCTATCAATCGACCGAATTTAACAAATGTTCGTTAGCTAATTATGAAGTATCCAGTACTGAATTGGCCATTGCAGGATAAATGGCTATGGCCCACGTTAAATGGCCTGCGGTCGCGTATACTAATAATTATACAAAGTAAGGGATAGAACCGCTGCATGGCCAATAGTATAATAATCATTGAAAAGGATTTCTTGACATACTTAAATTACGATGCGTGACAAATATTATAAACATAATATAGACTGGCTTCCAAATCTTTTAAAAGAGTAATAAAGTCGTGAAATGTCTCTGTGCAACCATGTCTTTTAATCTGAAAGCTAGATCCGCACATAAACCATTAAAGTAGATAACCTGAGTCGAAGGTCCTTTATAACATTTGCTAAGGGCCTCGCACTGGCTTAATTAGGCACTGTACTAAATTATATTTATATTGCAAATATATTGAAAATTAGCCTATAGTATTTGAGGATAATGTAGCGTCCTATTACAATTCAGGTGGCTTCCTATCCGCCTTCGGCGGAATACACAAAAATTGCCACTCTTATACACTGTTTTATTTAATCCTAAAGCCCCTCGCTATCTCAAGGAACGCTTCGAGTACTACACCTCAACATCATCTTCTTCATAGTCCCATGGAACTTAACTTCCAAACTCCCAGTCACACTTCTCACTCTTATTCCCAATCTTTTACTATCCAAGCTGTACGTCTCTGAAACTCTCTCCCTCAGACTATAAGACGGGCCTCGATGTTAGACTCTTTTGAATCTTATTATTATTATTATTTCACGCTAGCACACGCTATAAACTTCCTCATTTCCTGCCTTTCTTTCTATTTTTCTAGAGCTGTTATTTTAACGTTATGAAAGTGTATTCTTATGTGTTAAACCTTCCATATTCTCATATATCCTGTTACCCAAAGGTTGTCTAAAAGAAATCGCTTAAGCGATAAGACCGCTTATTTTGTATCACTTCTTCTTTTTTGTATTGTTTCGTCTTCTACTATATGGTGTACAAATAAAGCATATTTATCTTATCTTATTAGTGAAAGAATGTTCAGAATCGGATTAGTAATTTCAAAGCCTCGTACATGCAACTTACAACTTTTATATGATACTAGTTGTCCCCCGTGGATTCACCCGCGTATATCCTCTATACCATAGGTATCTGATTGCCAAATCTCAATGCGATGGGTTCAGTGGTTTAGGCGTGAAAGCGTAACAAACAAATGGGCCAGTTGGTGCAGTTGATTATGATTCCACCTATACCGGTGCAGGTCGTGGGTTTGATTCCCACCCAGGATATGCATTTGTGTGCATGAACATGTCTGTATGTCCTGAGTCTGGGTGTAATTATGTATTTACAAACAGAAAGGTTTCCATAGTACAAGCTCAGCTTAGTTTGGGATCAGATGACCGTGTGTGAGGAATGTCCCAGGATGTTTATTTTATTTAATTATTATTTATTACTAAACTTATTACTATTTATTATTATTACTTATTAAACGAACAGAGTTACTATGGATTAGTACCTACTTCTTCAAAAAACGTTAACGTAAGTACCCCCAAAGTACTAATATAAGGAATCCATTCTGCATAATAATTATGTAAACTTTGGTTGCGCTTATTTAAATAAGCCACTAGAAAAGGTATTTAAATAGAAAATTAAATATAATGTTACTTAATAATATTGGAATTTTATCGGCTGGTACCACGTTATGCGGTACGTACCTAACTTGACGCAACGTCAAGTTTGGATCTGATGCATGTGTGCGTGCCTGTAACACAACTGCAAAGTAACAAATGAATGCTGGTTTTGGCGCGCGATCTAGCCTACATACTACCCTTAACTAAATAAGTGTAATAGTGTGCCCCGTCTTAGTCTTTCGATCACCAAATGTCACCTGTCAGATAAAGACTTCGGAAGTTTAGCTAATCAACGTTTGATAACTTTATTATGAATAAGGGGGTTAGTGTTAAAAAGCTTCAGTTTTAGCATCTTGGTATTCGTTGAACCTGAAAATAACCGGGTTCACATTTCCGCTTGCCAGCTTGTCAAGCATTATTCAAAAACTACCGGACGTATTTTCATTGTATCATGCTGACATAAATAAAGTAAAAATGTTAAATGAAACTAACTCGAATAACGAATATTGTAATTGTTGTATATAGAACAAAATAATATTGACATTCGATGACCCCAAAACATAAACTTACAGATAAACTGCAAAAAAGCACTCCTAAACATAATTTCAACATTATTTAATAGAAATACCAAAATTGTGTCACTGGAGGATAATGGTGCCGATTCTGTTGTAAATCGCACTAAACTAATTTTAGTCACATCTCATCTCTTTCTTACGAACATTATTGAAAAAGGATAGAACATATTTTAAGTTGTAAAATTAATCTTTGTCGTCTTATTTTGCGTGTATTTAGGCGTAACCGCGATAGATGGCGACTAAATTTATATTGAAAACAAGCATTGGACTAATTTGACAGGACTAAATTTCTTACATCCTTTTCTTAT
Organism: Polyploca ridens; assembly: GCA_951394255.1. Taxonomy (NCBI): domain Eukaryota; kingdom Metazoa; phylum Arthropoda; class Insecta; order Lepidoptera; family Drepanidae; genus Polyploca; species Polyploca ridens. The sequence goes on along the minus strand of OX596247.1, from coordinate 14,046,915 downwards.
GCTCTTTGTTAGAAAGAGACATAGTGACATTAAAATTAGTTTAGTTGTGAACAACAGAATCAGGGCCAATGCCGACCAGCAAAAGTGGCAACGAAATCTTTTGACATCAAAACAGAAGAAATCCAAATTATTATACGTACACACGGCAACACATCAAGCTATACATTTCCAGTATAAGCTGATCTCGCATTGTATAGGATTTCCGTACAATGAGAGGTCAGCTTATATTGGAAATGTATAGCTTGATCTGTAGCCGTGTGTACGTATACAGTAGAGTATATTTTGATGGGCCTCAGGTCGTAGGCTCGATTCCCATCAAACAGGACATGCATTTGTGTTCATGAACATATCTGTATATCCCGTAAGTCTGGCTATAATTGTTTATATTGATAAGTCGAGTTGGTCACAACACTATCTCGACTCTCGCATCAGCGTGTCCCGTCACTAAAGGACTATTAAGAGTTTGACAGATCGAAACAAGATGGTTTCCCTCGTGTTTGGAAGAATTTTATTACATATGTGTCTTTAATATTATTTTTAGGGCTTGTTTGATGCACAGATATTAAAAAAAGTCGGATATATTCTCGCTAATAAAAAACTGTGTCACTCGAGTCGGCCACCACGCTGTACGTACAAGCCGGCACGCACACATTCACACATTAGTTGAGCGCGAGTAATCGACTCTGTGTAAACGGCGACAGAGTCTAATTTCCCGCGGATTAGCCAACTAAGGTGTGCGTGAGAGGTGGCCGACTCCATAGACACAGTTTTTTGTTAGCAAGAATATGTCCTCCGTAGTCTGTGGTTTGATGTAAATAAGCTCAAACAGTATCTACAAAGAAAAAGTATTATATGCAGTCATGGAACAATTAACCTATAGAAGCGGAATGACGTTCATTTTGGTTGAAATAAATTCCGCCAATTTCCCACCGCCGACAATGCGCGCTGATTGGTTAAGACAAGGACGCATGCACTCTGATTGGCCAAGTCAAAAACACACGACGCAGCGAGTGGTCCTTACTGTTCAAATTCAGTGACATATCACTGAATAGTTGTGGAATTATATTGTTCAGTACTCTATAGAGATATTTCCTCGATGTATGCAGTAAACCAGTTGTCTGGTTTCTGATGGGATCATATAACCGTGTGGGAGGAATGTCCCAGGATATTTATTTATTTTTAACTTGAATTTTACCGCTTAACGTGTATGTTACAAGGCTGACGAGGACCAGTTAATACGTTTGGTATATAAAAGTTCTTCGTGATTAGCTTTGCTTCCATTCCATTCGCGTCGTTTTCATCGAGTTAACCTGAACTGCTGAAATTGGATTGATCCTTATCAAGAGTAATCGATTCTGTAAATAGTATTCCATTCATCGATTATCGTCAGCTTTTGGTAACGTGGTTATAAGTGCTCAATAAGCTTAGTCTATTTTCTCTGTCGCCATTTATACAGGTACGATATGACGCCATCGCGTTATTCGTTCTATTCATGAAAAGTCGCGTTTTACGCTTTGAAATATAGAAGGAAAACCTGTTGTAGAAAATTCTATATCTATGAGGAAAACAGCTTCTAGAACGAATTCATCAGTATAATGTTAATATATTGGGTCTATTCGAGCACAGATTATAAACGAAATATGATACGATTATTAACATCATAATGAATTTAGTTCGCACAAGCTTAAAAGTACTAATTAACAGTAGTTTTTGTTTCAATAAGTCATCTTTGTTTTGACATATGAGACACTAGATTTATTTGTAAAGAAAGATTTCTCCATCTTTTTTTTTATATTTAATAGGCTTGCGCTTGACCGCAATCCCACCTGATGGTAAGCGAAGATGTAGTCTAGGGTTGACCGCGCGTACCCATAAGATGCCTCACTCTGGCCTTGAATAGACCCATGTTATAATTGTCTGGAAACATGTTGTCTGGGAGAGCATTCCACAACTTGGCCTTCTTCTTGGCCATCTCCTGAGATAAACTACTTATTATATCTTTCATAAAACAGACTACGTGATTCTACATCGACCAATAAAAGTTCTTGAGCTTAAAAGTACATAGTTTTGGTTTATTGAAAAGCTATATACAACTTAATTACCTAATCTTTTGAATATGTATATTATTAAGAAGGTACAGGTAATCTGGATAAAGCTTTTTAGCGTAAATAACTCAATCATCTTGGCGTAGCCGTGGCCAGGAACACGCAAACTCTACATTAGATTTCAGGGTAAAGATTACCATAGACTAGTGTACTGAGAATTATTTTAAAGGGTCTACACTGGTATTGAATTTGGCTCGAGCTCGAAATTTCATACAAAAGATTATTCAGTAAACATTTTCTCTACTTTGTGTGTGGAAAATGCACAAACTACTTATAATCTTACGCTTCTATGAAGGTATTATTGGAAGCATTGTTACGAACTGGACGCTCGGACTGTGGAATGAGCTCCCAATGGAGTACAGCATGGGGTTCTTCAAAAAGGATGTTTCTTGAGGGTCGGCAACGCGCAAGTTATACCCCTGGTGTTGCAAGCGTCCATAGGCTACGGTAACTGCTTACCATCAGGCGGGCCGTATGCTTGTTTGCCACCTGTCTAGTATAAAATAAAAATAATAATAATCTATCTAACTAATATTATAAAGAGGAAAGATTTGATTGTTTGTTTGCATTGAATAGGCTCCGAATCTACTGAACCGATTTGAAAAATTCTTTCACTGTTGTGAAGCTACACTATCTCCGGGTGACATAGGCTACTTTTTATGACGGGAACGTGGGTGAAACCATGCGAGACAGCTAGTATCAAATAAAGAGGATCTTTGGGAGGTAATAATAACATTATTTTTCATATTTTTTTTTCTAATACATTAAACGCATTTAATTAAATATTCACAAGTATAGAGCTATATACTAGGAGGTGACGACAAAAATGGTAACGATAAGGTTCATCGGATAGAGGATACCTCTCTGATGCCATATAAGTCGGTCTGCCTGCACCAAGTGGTTGCGTTGTCTAGATATGGCGCCTGAAAAACTGTTTATCGTGACCAAAAAAAAACGATAAGGTAAATGGCTGAACTCGACGTAGAAAGTAAGTACTAGTTGTACTGATGTCAATTAAAAAAAACTGACCATATATTCGGTTGCGTTATCTAGATATGGCGGCTGAAAAACTGTTTATCGTGACCGAAAAAAAATGATAAGGTAAATGGCTGAGCTCGATGAATCATGGAAGTATTAGTGCATACTAGCTTAGTAATAAAAAAACTGACAAAAAATTTGGTTGCGTTTCGTAGTTATAAGCGATCTACGTAACAGTTATCACTATGGATAATTTTAGTGTTTTACGGTTTTCTCGGAATTTGCATTATCAAAAATATGAAAATGATATCGGTGAGGGAGGGGGACGCCCTCCCTTTATACCTCCCGCCGCCCCGCCAGCAGTGAGCGGTTATATTCATCTTCTTTTATAGTTTCGAGTATTATATGAAATAAATGCTTAGTTGTCTGGTAGGCATGAACCTATAGTGATGTTGTTAGCGGCAACGCGCCAACAATTATTTTCCGTATATCGTACGCAAAAAATAACTGCTGTTTGGAATTTTGAAATCAATATATTAGTTATTTAAGACATTAAAGTTAGTTGCAAAAATTTATTCGGACTTTCCCATAATATTTATGAATTTAGATTTTTATTGTAACGTGTCGATAGTTTTACAATTATTATAGAATCAACAATTTACTTTAATTTATTGACTGACGAAAGACTACTGGGAGTTTATCAACAGGCATTGCTCCATATGTTCCATACATATCTTGCGCGTAATATGATGATCCAATTCTACTTTTGAAGGTGGAATTGAAGAAGCATCAAAATTCATAAGACTCTTGTAAAATTTCTCATTTTCTTTATTAGGTTTGTTTTTTTTAAAGCATCTTATGGCGATCTTCGTTGACTGAATTGACATAGTTTTGCAGCCATACATGTCGCAAACAATCGGATTGCCAAGGCCCGAGCAACTTTCGTGCATTTGCGCCCCTTATGGCAGTCTCGGAAGCTGACCCAGAGTTAAGCTCAAGATATTCGGGTCCAATGTGAAGTCTGTACTTCTTCTGTACGGATGTGAATCATGGAAGGTAACCAAGGCCATCTCGCACTAGCTCCAGGTTTTTGTCAACCGATGCCTTCGCCAAATTCTCTGGCCCGAGAAAATCTAGAACGTAGAGCACCGAGAACGCTGCCACGAAACACCGATCGACCAACAGATCAAGCGTCGTAAATGGAACTGGATTGGCCACACTCTCCAAAGGGACCCCGATCATATACCCAAGCAGGCAATGGACTGGAATCCGCAGGGGAAACGAAAGCGTGGCCGTCCCAAACAAACCTGGCGACGCACTGTGCTTGACGAAGCGAAGAAGATCGGGAAGTCTTCAGAGTTTCCAGAGTTTCTGTAGACGCCCTCTGCCCCATCTAGGGGACACAGGATCATAATCCATGTCGCAAAGAAATTGTTCTATTTTTTCTCATGTTTTATTCTTCAATGGCTTATCGTCATATAACTCTATTAGTGCATCTTGATAATCTTTGTTTTTAGCAAGAATATTATATAATATAAATATTAAGGTGTGCTCGGTATATTAGGCACTGTAAGTAGAATTTCTTCAACTGTGTATCTGGTAATCAATTATGTGTATCTGGTACTGCGTTTTTCTTAGTAAACTTATGAAATAAAGTGGACGTACTTTTAACTGCTGTAAACTTTTTATAACATGATAAATGATAACTACAATGACAATCTATGTTATTTGGTAATTATATGTTTGCGTACTTCAGATACAATTACCTCGAATTTGTAACACTTTTTTTAATGTGCTCGTGGTGTAGCATGATTAGCCGTTTTTAATCGATCGGCTACCACCGTCGTGATTAGTACCTAGATGGGCCTAGTGGTATTTCGAATCGAGCGTTTCTGTGCTTCGGAAGGCACGTCAAGCCGTTGGTCCCGGTTATAACATAATTATGATAGTCGTTAAGCTAGTAGGATGTATCCTAGGCGGCTTGAAAAATTACAACAGTAGTTTGACCACTAGCCTACCTCCACCAATTCGCAGTAGGCATGCGTGGTGGAGTATTGCCCAGTCCCTTTCACCCTCATTTGTGAAAGGAGGGTCAGCAGTGGGATAGGCTGATGATGATGATGATTTTTTTAAAGAGTTCTCATTAAACAACACAACTTTTACATTTTTACACTATTTTCACTAATCTGGTACATTCATTCTGACATATTTATAATAAAACACTTTTGTCAACTCGTGAACAGCGCGAGTAAGCGTTGCCTGAACTTGCCTGTAAGCTCGTGCAGGTAACTAGTGCAAAATATCTTTCACAACAATGTTATAATCTTATATTATGTCTGTTGACTCGTGAATGCCGCTCAGTGCAGGCGGGGTAGCGGGGGATATAAAGGGAGGGAGGTGGCACTAATAACATTTTCATATTTTTGACAATGTAAATTCCGCGAAACCGTAAAACACTAAAATTATCCATATTGATAATTATTACGTAGATCGCTTATAACTACGAAACGCAACCAACATTATTGTCAGTTTTTTTATTTCTAAGCTAGTATGCACTAATACTTCCATGATTCACCGAGCTCAGCCATTTACCTTATCATTTTTTTTCGGTCACGATAAACAGTTTTTCAGCCGCCATATCTAGACAACGCAACCAAATATTTGGTCAGTTTTTTTATAATGACATCAGTACAACTACTACTTACTTTCTACGTCGAGCTCAGCCATTTACCTTATCATTTTTTTTCGGTCACGATAAACAGTTTTTCAGGCGCCATATCTAGATAACGCAACCAATTGGCGCAGGCAGACCGACTTATTTGGCATCAGAGAGGTATCCTCTATCCGATGAACCCGATTTCATCCATTTACCTTATCGTTACCATTTCTGTCGTGCCCTCCTAGTCTACTACAAGAATAGGTATGCTCATTGCCATGCCAACCGAGAGCTCGGACAACCGCAGCCGCTGTCGCTCGGGGCGCTCGGATACCTAAAACATTGAAAACAAACGCTTTAAACGCATTTATATTACTTCGCAACTTGCGCAACCTGTAACAAGTTCAAATTAATTATGCACAACACAGCGTCTGCAGCTTCAAAGCAGCGGTTTTGTTATTCCCGCAATACCTGGTCAAATCTTATAATTGTTTATTTGTTATTTACATGAAATTTTTGTTAAAATTCACTTTACTGTTACTGACGTGAGTTGTAAACAAATAAAAAATATATCAAGTGTTCTGTTTTATGTAAAGTTGCTTTTGGCCGCTGCTTTTGGCCCAAGAGGAAGGAAGCTCTTTTGACTGTGGCTTTTTAACAATGCATAAGCGACTGAGCCTGTGTTTGAACAAATTCTCACCATAGTATGTTATGATGTGGCCGAAGTTGGCATAGCGAACATAGAATGTAAATATTTCTCAAGTGTTGACTCTGAAACATACTGTCACGTATTTGGTGTCAGGTTTTTCAGCTTGGGGGTGGGAGCAAGCCAGGCAGTCACCATAACATATGTGTACAGTGGTACTGTGATAAATTTCTCTTTGGCAAGATTGAGAAACTGTGAGTAAATTAAAAAAGACGATACAAGCAATTAAAATTACATTAAATGTACGTAATTTAATGTGTATATTGGTGCCAATTCTGTTGTAAATCGCACTAAACTAATTTTAGTCACATCTCATCTCTCTCATTCTTTTTCAATAATGTTCTTATGAACATTATTGAAAAAGAATAGAACATATTTTAAGTTGTCAAATTAATCTTTGCCGTCTTATTTTGCGTGTATTTAGGCGTAACCGCGATAGATGGCGACTAAAATATTGAAAACAAGCATTGGACTAATTTGACAGGACTAAATTTCTTACATCCTTTTCTTATGTTTTTTGTTAGAAAGAGATATAGTGACATTAAAATTAGTTTAGTTGTGAACAACAGAATCAGGGCCATTGTCACAATAAATAGCTTTGTGGGCAAACAAGACATAAGAATCGATTCAGTGTCAAAAAGTCTTATTTTTCAGGATACACAGTTCATCTTAAATGTTTATCCGTGAACATTCATTCCAGCATATTTTTTCAATAGACTTTACAAATTACATTAATTTTAACTCGAAACGGCAATGTTTGTACCAAAACTCCCGTTTAAAATTGAAGGTGGTCTCGCTGCAATAAAAACTAAATAGCATTGTCGTACCAGCGTCATATTCACCGCAAGTTGCCATTACATTTTAAAAGGAGCCTTCACGAATGAGGAAATCCAAGCCATAGCATAAAACCTACATTTTTAAATGTATCTAGGTTTTATCAAAACTTTCATTTTGTGTCTCGTTTCAATGTTTATTGTAGTATAAGTCCCTATCGGTATTAATAAAGGAATAAAATTATGATTGTAGTTACGGAACTACGCCTATAGTTATCTGATAAGCAATCACGATATTACTTATCGGTAGATAAGCCTTTTAAATGTATAGAAAGTGTGGTTGTAAAGATATCTAATAAATTAACCTATTGAGAACTTATCAATAATCTGTAACCCTTAGCTCCATAGAGAGAGAAGCTTTTATTTTAATTTTATTTTTATAAATTCTTAGTAATATTATTTTTATGGTTACCCTTAAGGTAAAAAAGGTATCCAAGTGGTTTTGATTTGGTTTATGTTTGTTAAATTATCTTAGCACCCCTTCAGATTCTTATCACTGATGTTTTGCTGGTGAAAACCGAAAATAATTCGATTGTAAAATAATTACTATCAAGTTGAAACAGTTTCCGATGAAATACTATTTATAGAATTATACGCTTCTGATGGAAAATATGGTGAATTATTCAAAGTTAAAGTCAAAGTCAAAGCCCCCAGAAGGGCACTTATGAAGGTTACATTTACTGAAGTTACCACCGGTTCGGAAATCGGCCTTCAACTGAGAAGAATCCGGCATGAAACTCAGCATGGTTACATTTTTTAAATATTTTTTGGACATTCTGACTATGTTTGGCTTTTTTCCAAATAATTAACAATAAAAAAGATATACCTAATATTATAAAAATAATTATTGATTGATTAAAAATCTGATTGAGTTATTTTGGGTTCGTTGTCGTTGTTACAAACCACTTCGGCCTCACTGCTCCAGTTCGCTTTAATTATATCCACAGCAAAAACGTGAAACATTTTGCTTCGAGACTTTTTGCGATGTTGTCATGAAAATAGTTCGAAAGCAGAAAAACAGGCCAGACCAACGAAATCGCCAATATTGTGGGCGGAAATATTATAATTTAATTGGTAGCTAGATAAACAAAGGGTTATTGGCAAAAAAAATATGCTACGCGGTCAATTTATTGGTAGGTATTTATCATATTTTAATAATCAAACCCAAAAGTTCGCGAGAAAGAAAGTCATAAACAGGAAAAGACGTGTGAAAAATTCCGTCGCGGGTCCAGCGATATTTCATGCGTTATTAAATTACGCGCCATCATGTTAACTTCATAGCAAGTCTTTGTGTATTTTTATATATTTACTATCCTCTAAATTGAAGTTGGTCTCTATGCCTATATAGTGTGGTGCCATGAATAGTGTTACGAGTTTCATAACCGGAAGGTTGGTACATATGGTTACTAATATTATCGTATCCTACTATAGGTATTATAAGAGCGAAATTTTGTGAGGATGGGTGTTTGTTACTTCCGAATGGATTTGGATAAAATTTGGCACACAGAATATTATCTAAAATAACACATAGAGTACTTTTCAAGAAAGCGGGTAAAACCGCGGAACGGAAACTAGTTAATAAAATAAAGTCGGGAGGGGTATAATAGTTAAATCGATCATACCTTATTTTCTTTAAGGACTACGAAACGAAACTGAGTTCTAAACATCTTATCCTATAAAACATACTATTTTTTATAAAACCTGCCAAAGGAAGGTTCTGTACAATATTAACTAACTCGACTTTGCTACGATAAAAAACACGCCGAACAAAAAAAGTTACTTGTATGAGGTTCATTTTTATTAAAATTTTATTATTTGTTGTTACAGCGGCAAAAAGAAATACATATTTTTTGACAGTTTCAGCTGTCTACCTAATACGGTTCATGAGATACAGCCCACTGACAGACAGACAGATGGAAGGAAGGTGGACGCGCACGCATTTTGGCACACTTTGGCTCCTTATATGTGTGGAACCCTTACAAGGAAAAGTACCCTTCTTGACGGAGGGATATCTTATAAACATATTAGGTCGGTAGGTAATACTGTTCAACAGCACGCAAGACCACTAACTAGGTTATAACACGTCACTACGTTAGAACTACAAGATATTCCGTGACGTCATTGACTACCTACTTTACTTTAATTTCCTGTATGGCTTCCATCAATGTCCGAAGTATAAATTGAGTTGCATAACTAAATGAAAAGAGCTCGGACCCACTGATGAACTGATTCGATAAGAGATGTTTAAACAAATCAAGGTAAACACAAAGCTACGCGGTGAGCTTTGGCGCGCTTCCAGACCTGATTGTATAGAGTTTTGTGGCCACGGGAATTTATCATTTTTTTTATTGACATAAGACTGAAAATGCTTTATTTAATGCTATCTAGAGTTTTAGGAATGATTCTGTATGTAAAGTTTAATTTTATTATGTTATAAAAATACTACCTACACTAGAAAGACTATTCAAATGCATATTTTAAATTAATGTAAACACTAAACAGTATATGAATAATGATGGCTCCATTAATTAATTAAAAAATGAATATCAAATTTAAGTGTCGTTAAAAAACAAACTCCCCAAATATTGGATACTCTACAAAATGAGGATAATATTTGCGTAGCGTGTCTTCGGGAAATATTTTATGGCATAATTTAATGACCGGGACAAATGGGGAAAAGTCGCGTTTTGTTTGAACCTACTACACATTTTCCTGTGCTTTTAGCTTTCCTTATAAGGGTAAGGCAGAGCTGTGTCCAAAAAGTATGAAAATAAACGTCGAATTTTACTTCATTTTACTATCTATCTACTATAAATAAAATTCAAAGTCCTGACTGACTGACTGACTGATTAACTGATATATCAACGCACAGCCTAAACCACTGGTCCTAGAGACATGCAATTTAGAGGGTATATTCTTTGTGAAGAGAAGGTATCCACTAAGAAAGGGTTTTTCGAAATTCCACCTAAAAGGGTAAAATAGGGGATGAATGTTTGTATGAAAGTCCGTCAGTTTCAAAGTTAGGATCTTCAAATTTTGTGATTAGGCTGAAGATTGAAAATGAATGTATACGTGTCTCAGCGTTTTTAATAATTCCACCCTCGAAGCGGGATGAAGTTGTTTTGTTTTGTTTTATTGTTGTAGTAAAATATGTAGGTAATTTGTCACGCGGCCACGAGCAGAAGCTAGTCTACTATAAATATGAAAGTTTGTAAGGATGATGTTTGTTACTCTTTCACGCAAAAACTACTGAATGAATTTGTAAATTATAAAAAATATATAGGATACTTTTAAGCCCGGGAAAACAAAACAACCCACGAAACGGAAGGTAGTGACTTAATAATGTGAGTAATTGTTGAACATTTATGTAAAAGACTTTAATATAGCCCTCTTTATCTCTACTGCAGACGGGTAAAAATTACATTTGTTCGAATGTCCTTTATTTGTTTATTGCGCACCGAATATTTTCTTTCCTTTTTGGTCCGAGGACGTTACGGTAAACGAACTGAACTAAAGACCCAAGTGAGCATACACCCCAACTTTTATTTATATGAGTTCATACTAATTCTTATTTTTAAATTGTCAATATCAAAGATATTTTGATACAGTAGTACCTAACTGATAAGGCACGTCGTGAATCTTCGTTCGCACAGAAAAGAAAGTATGGCCCCGAAGATTAACGAAAGAATGCTTAAAACTTACAATCAACCTTAGATCACTACTATGAGGTTCATAATACACTGCAGCTCTTAGTTCCGTCTCACTCGCAAGTCACACCCCTTATCACGGCGCGCGCTAACATAGCGGCAGCTGCCGACAAATAGCGTTTCCCGCACTTTGAAAATGTATCTTCTGCGCAGGTACATCGGTAAGCCATATTAGTTGGGTACTACTGTAATTGACCTCTGACAAATTCATTACATTCTTATTTAAAAGTATCTCAAAATAACCAAAAATAACCAACTCAACATGCTTGCATAAAGTTCCAGACTGTCAGTCCTACCTCTTTTGCAGGCAGTTAACCTAGTTCATGAGGTCCAAGGACAAATGACATTATCGCGTGTGACCACCCGACCGAGTCGTTCCGGTCTATCCATTCACCTGCCGTTGTTAGCTCCTCGTATCGTATGAGTGAGCTAAAACCGATATTATTATGGGATTCCTTGGTTGTGATAAATAGAACATGGGGTTAATTTCGCCATTGTAATTATTAAATCGAAAAAAAAAACGAAATAATTAAGCTGACTTGGTCAAATAATGTGAGATTTGTTTTATCTTAGGTGGAAGGTGAAGATGCAGGCCAGAAGGCTGTATGTCCACCAGAGATGTGTCTAAGCGATGTGTCTAAGCTGACTAATAGGCCGCTTCATTAGAACTGACGCGAAAATGAAGTAGTCTTATTGGTCAGCTTAAACACATACCTCGCTTCGCTACACATCTCTGGTGGACATGCAGCCTTATAGTAAGTAGCTACCGTAAGTTGGTAAATCCAAGGGCCTTATTGACTTTTGTTTGGCAAATTGCCTTCACAAGGCAACCGCTGCCGGAACAAACCGGTAGGTGCTCAGTGACGGATTCTCGACTTCAGGGAGGCAGCCATACAGCGAGGCATCCCTTCCACCGTGCTTTGGTTTCCTCACGATATTTTCATTCACCGAAAACACAAGTTCATTGTACATTGTTCAAAGATTCAAAGACATAGAAGGTATTATAAAAAATTGTCGTTGGATAAAGTAACCTTAAGTAACCTTAAGGTTTCTTTCGGTCAGCTACAAATGCTGTATCATCAAGTTGGATTATTGGAAGAGAGCACACAATGTAATAATATCATTTGTCAAGTAGTAAATCACTATAAATAGGGTATTATTACTTGATAAATGATAATTACTTGACAAATAGAATAGTGGACGATCCCGAGCTCACAAGCGGCTTAGAGCCGCTCAGTCTGAGGAGAGACTTTGCCTCCTTATGTGTGTTCTACCGCTTGTACAATGGACAGTGTTCTGAAGAATTGTTTAAGATGATGCCCACGGCTACCTTCCACCATCGCAACTCTCGCCATCGACAGGGAGTCCATCCCCACACGTTGAAACCAGAATTGTTTCGAACTGTGCGGTCTCAAAGGAGCTTCCTTCCGCGGACGCTCAGATTGTGGAATGAGCTCCCTGCCGTGGTTTTCCCAATGGACTACAACATGGGGTTCTTCAAAAAGGGTGTGAAGAGATTTCTGCAGGGTCGGCAACGCGCGAGTGACTCCCCTGGTGTCGCAAGCGTCCATAGGCTACGGTAACCGCTCACCATCCGTGGCGGGCCGTATGCTTGTTTGCCACCTTAGTGGTATAAAAAAAACACTATAAATAATGTATTATTAGTTGTTACATGAAATACGATCATATTTTTGAAATTATTAACCAATAGAATTACACAAAATTCGTTGCTTGTAAATTTTGCCCGTAATTTTATTGCTTAATATAGGACTATCGTGTAAGCTGATACTTCTCGTAAACTAACCAAATTTCTCTATTACCAATATACGAATATACCAATTTATTATATTGGCCGACCTACAATCTATATTTCGGGTGATGGCCGGCCAGGTAGGGCACTAAATGGCCTTATGAATACAGGTTATGTTACTGAGAGTGTTATTGACCCTTATTTATGTATGTATGTGTGTACATTATTAATGTGAGTACTCCTGAAACCCGTGGCAGGCGCGGGTGGTCGTCATTTCACTAAATTATTCATCCGTCGAGAGGTCGTGGACTGAGGATTATCCATTTTATTGCATCTAATCTTGTTATTATACGGTAATTAGTTTCGCTAATTACATCCGCTTGTATTATTAATCGATCATTAATATATATTTTATTCTAGCTTTAGTTTGTCCGCAATAAAGAGTAGGTATACCTACTATGTTTATTTCCGGGGCCCTTTGAAAATCATTGAAATCAATCGGTTATTGCGTGACTTATATAAGGTTCTTATTTGCTTTTTAAATATTTTTAGTTTTAGGTATAAAATGTTCTATCTATCTCAGAGTACTAAGCATAATTGGAAGTTTTGCTGAAAGATCAAACAAAAATCAAAAACCTCACAAAAGTCATATAAAACTATGCATAAATATAATATGGTAATAAACACGACGTTTATTACATTAGTATTAACTTTTTTTTATTTATTTACTAACACTTAATTACAGTGTTTACAAAATTAATATTCTGTTAAATCGCAGAAATTTTGTCGACAGAACAGCCCTCGTTCTTTTAAGCTATAAAATAACAAATTCTGTGCGTGACTTAAAAAACTCATGTGATTTCATGAGATTTGTTGGTTGACACCGGATGTAAGCTAGTGACACTTAAGTGATTTAAGTGTGAAGAAATTACTTCCTCAGTGTGACACGACACTGCTCCACCCTCGTCACGAGTGTTCCTGTTATTATTTCATAAGAGATTCTTTATTACGTATATTTGTCAACGAATTATACAATAATGCGGTATGGTTATATGATTTTATTCGTTTTTTGCTTGCTTATAGTAAATATGTGATTAAGTTTGCAAAATCATAACTAGCTTTCCATCCGACGGTTTCTTCCACGAACCTCCTATTTTACCCCCTTAGGGGTGGAATTTCGTAGTAATTATTTCTTAGTGTATGCCTGCATTATAAAAGGAAACAGTGGACATCAGGTTTCTAACGCTAAATGCGTTGATAGATAAGTCCGCTTTAAGAGAGGAAGAGCATTTATTCGCAGAGCAGCTCGGCTGGGAGAGTACCTCCACTTTCAGAATACCGCAGCCAAGTTAGAACTAGTCTATACGTAGGTATATAGACAGGTTATATTATTTTTATAACTTAAAATGTTGTTTTTAGGGTTCCGTACCTCAAAAGGAAAAAATGGAACCCTTATAAGATCACTTTTGTCTGTCTGTTTGTCAAGACTCTTTTTCTCAGGAACGCGTGGAAGTATTAACCTGCAATTCATATCAAATACTCAGGTTTACTGTCCCTTGGAACTTCTAAGCCAACGCAATAAAAAGAGACAGCAGTTTATGCTGCAAATTTTCAACACTCGCAAGGGAATCAAAACCTACAGGGTACTTCCCGTGAACTCAGTATCTTGAAATTTGGTACGAAGCAACGTCTTATAGCACAGATAAAAGAAAATATTGCGAAAAGCATAAATTTTTAGTTACATCATATAATAAAAATATTTTAAATAATTTTTAAACGTAAATTTTCGAAACTCGCAAGGGAATCAAAACCTACAGGGTACTTCCCGTGAACTCAGAATCTTGAAATTTGGTACATACGAAGCAACGTCTATATAGGGTGTAACGGAAAGGGTATATACATCCGAAGGGAGTGAAGACTACATCAGGAACAGACTCTCTATAAAAAGTTTCAGCTCAAAATAAATTACTCAAAAATTCAAACCAAATTTTTGAATTCAATTTTATTGAATTAAAATCATAACCAACATGTCACCAGTCAATGAGAGTCATTATCATTTTGCGTCCCTTGCTAATATTAATATAAAATTTTATCTTCCGCGATCTGTGCGCCTAGTACCAAAAAAGTGGATTACTGTAATGTATATACACTTTCCGTTACACCTTGTATAGCACAGATAAAGGAAAAATTGCGAAAAGCATAAATTTTTTGTAGTATTTTTAATAATTTAAACATACTACCCCTTTCCTCATGAACGCGTAGATGTATTAAATTGAAATTCATATCAAATACTTAGGTCTATAATACGTTCTTATATAATAGTTATAGTATAGCCGTGGTTTTCCCATTGGAGTACAGCATGGGGTTCTTCAAAAAGGGTCTGAAGAGATTTCTTCAGGGTCGGCAACGCACGAGTGATGCCCCTGGTGTTGCAAGCGTCCATAGGCTACGGTAACTGCTTACCATCAGGCGGGCCGTATGCTTGTTTGCCACCTTAGTGGTATAAAAAAAAAAAAAAAAAAGTTGTAACAAATCAAACTTCTAAGTCAACGCAATAAAAAAAAACAGCAATTAAAGCCGCATATTTTGAAAGTTTTTACGGTACGGAAAACGGAACCCTCGGTGCGCGAGTCTGACTCGCACTTGGCCGGTTCTTTGTATTATAAAGGCAACGATGATAAGCTAAATTTCTCGTCATAAAAATACTCTCCCAAAAGATTGTAGTACCTATTGTAAAAAAAACTTTCTAAACAAACAATTGATAAAAAGTTGTGTGTGCAAACGTTTTTGTTCTCTTGACTTCACAGCTCGGCACAAGCCTATAAAAATGGCAATATTTTATAGCAATCTGAACCTTAAACCACGACTGATTATTACATCAAATAAGCATCTTACGTCGCTCATAAATAGCATAACCACGATTTTCTGCATTTTGTAGGATAATCTTCTAAAACGTATATAATTTATTTCACATCGGTCCCCGCACTATGCATGCAGATAAACAGATAAACATATTTATTAGTAATATTTAAGATTACAAGTCATAAGTTTGCATTACAATAATAATCTTTTTTTATCACAATTGGTTAAGTGTATTTGTTTCTGTCCTTTCAGGATTTAAAAGCTTATCTGCTATCTATATTTCTTTTAATTATGTCCTTCATCATCATATCCTTTCGAATTCATATGCTAGGTCAAATATGTAGTTAATTCGCTGCTAATTATTTTAATACATTTAGCCACATGAACAGCAAATGTTTGAAATGGCAAAGCCGGACATATAATTACTTTAATTATTTGAGGGAGAACTGTGTGGAGGAGAGAGGTGCTCACAACAGTGGGTGGTGAAATGTTGAAATGAATTATTATCCACGTTACTTAGTTGGATAAAATAGGGTGTCTATCGTTGTTGGAATTTCAACTCAATATAGTTAAATGTATTTTCAACTAAATATAGTTGAAATATTTTATCCAACTAAGTAACGTGGATTCATCATAGTAAAAAAAATTAAGTAGGTTTTTTAGTTCATTTTACACGGTGTCCCTAGAATTAGTGTCAATCCAAGTAATCCGAAATGTCAAATCCCCGTGTATGTAAAGTAACAATATATTTTTTTTAATCTATGTGAATATATCTATAATAGCGTATATTTATATATCTGCTAGATTCACTATACACCTGATTTATAAAAATAAATCACAATATCTCAACAATTCAAGTCACTATGATCAAAAATGTTTAAAGTCAGAGTTTGTTTAAAAAACATGAAACATTTTCATATCTCGAAAACTACATACAATCGCGGATCATACATAGGGGAAATTTGGTTACGTCTAAAGGACGTACTTCTTTGGTCATTCTGTTCTGTATAAGTCATTCCGTAAAATAAGATCACATGATTTGGTTTGTATCGGATTTTTTGGAATTATCATAATAATATTCATCCATGCAGTTTCTAGTTTTATTATTAAATAATACCAGAAACATAATTTTGATTTCTTATAACTTAATGAAATAAAAATCTGAAAAATAAAAAACACTAAATAAAATTCAAAATGTGAAACTTTTGTTGCATTCATATTATAGTAAATCACATATATTAGAAGATAATATACATCTTTGTCTCAAAAAAACATGGTCACCATAATCATAACAGAACGAATACTTACTCGTTATTGATCGAAGTGCTGTTTAAAAAGTGAAAGCTGCTCCTACGGCAAGACAAGTTCCGTTTTGGCAAAGTAGGCTTACTTGCGATGTTTCTGAGTATGTAGCTTTTAAATAGGCATTTTTAATACTTACTGCATAATGTCCATTTTAGCGTTGCGTAAAAAACCATACTGAGACGCAAAAAAACAGGTCACAAAAAGGAAAGCACATAACCTTTGTACACCTTTTGTACGCTATTTCATATTAATTAAAATCAACAAGAAATCGTTTTACATTTGGGTTGTTTTTAATCACAATAAAACCAAAAATTACATGTCCGAGTTTTCCACACTTGAACAGTTTTTGAAATTATATTTTTTCGGGTCCCTCATCTCATTGGTGTTTTTGTGCTTTTTTCAACACTTAAATAATTTTTGTTTTTTTTTTTTTTGGGACCCACATCTCATCGGTGTGTTTTTTGTTGTATTACTATTTCCTCCACGAGCCCGTTTAACTCCAGTACCAAGATATGGCATGCTGATAACCATACTTCTCAAATGATTTGGTCATTGTTTTGCCATTATTCTACTAGCGAGGTAAATGGAGATAGATTGCGTTATCTCATGCATCTTCCGAGCTTGTCCATAGCATGCTTACTCTATGGGATATAAGTTTGGGCTGCGAGCTGACTACTTCATGCAGCTACTACCATCATCTCGAATATAAGGGTTGACCAAACTCGTCGAAAAACATAGCCTGAGACCAACCTTCTTTTGTCCATCAGACGTGCTCTCAAAGAAACTGAAATCTAACAAGCCGATGTTCCCTGAGAAGTTCGGGGCCATTTGCTAACTTATACGGGTTTTTTTAAATTAAAACATGAACCGTTCATATCTTTTGGAGTTTATAAAACACGAGCGATATTTTTAAGATACCGTGGTTTGTGTAAGTGACCTATTTTATTTTTCGCCCCAGTGTAGGTTACAGATCTCAGATATCTATTTCTATAGTCCTTAAGATTAAAGTTTGAAGGTATATTACATGAAATAACTGTGTTAATGATACATTAATAAATTCACACTATCAAAAAGATTTATAACTCTAAAGAAAAAAACCGGTACTCTAACCAGTTACTAACAAATTACTGTAATTTTATTAATTTGAATGACTTGATGAATCTATTCTATCTAACCAGATTTATTTTTGATTGACTCAAGGAAAAGGCAAAAGGGAAATTATTCAATTTCTTATTTAAAAGTTAGTTATTCATTCATTCTCTTTAGATTGAATACGTAATAATAGGCATTTACTGGGCAAGCATGTAATGTTACATTCTCGGCCTCACCAACTCCTTTCGGTGGGAGGCGATGGCCAAACGTAAGTCCATTTAAAATCATAAAAACCTGAGGCATATATATGAACTAAAAGAACCATAGCAAACCCTATTTGAATCGCAAATCGTCTGAATTATGTATATGCACAAATGTAAAATCTTCGATTATATCGATAATCAATTTTCGGCATAATAGTACAAATCAATGAATACAAACATAACTCCCAAGCAATGCTCTATATCCAATCAGTGAAGGATTAATTGCAACAGGCGATAATGACAATGTGTACATGTGTTGCTATGATTGCAGATTAGCTATTGATGATTTATACCACATGTGAATAGTGCTATCATCCAATTATGATTTTCGTATTTCCGGAGATACATTTTAGTGAAGGGTTAATAAATTAAAGGCTGTGACGTGACATTGACGTGACCGTGTTATGACCGTCGCATTGGCTGGTTAACTTTACAGGGCACATTTAAATATCAGAACGTGGTCTTTGCTTTGCTCAGGACATGCATTTGTGTGCATGAACATGTCTGCGTATGTCTTTAGTCTGGGTGTAATTGTGTATCCCATCAAAAACATTCTGTAAAAAACTAGCCAAGTCTCGATGAAATGGCTTGTTTATCTCTAAAAAGTAATGAAATCTAGACAAAGTCGTGCCAAGTCTAAGGTTCCTTACTGCGATTTCTTTATTATTATAGTTAATCTTGTGTGACTTGGCCGTTGAAGGGAACACAAGGGTACAGAACCAGGTGTTCCATGACACCATTGCACCAATGTTAATGGAATTAAGTCCATTTTTGGGGAATATATATTTTGTACTACCGCTCCTGGGTCGCTTGTCGCCAACCAAAACAACACCCTGTATGTACGTCCATAAACTAATTTGTTACGAACATACAATTAATTATAACATATTCTCTCCCACAATACATTATCATTTAACTGGTCGTTGTGAGCAACAATAGCATTATTCTAATTTGAAACTGTTAAAACAAGCACAATGGACTCGATTCTTGGCTGGTTCTGTCCGCTACACTAAACCCCGAGAGCCGTTCACGTAGTACCAGTAGCCAGCGACCACAATAGAAACACTTTCACTATTTGGACACTCACCAAAATTGATGCTTGGTATTTTTATTTTGTTTTTTATTTCGCCATGGAATTTCATTCAATCAGCTCCCACCAATGGTCTTCGCTGTACCGCATATTTGATGAAATCTTTGATGGTGTTCGTTACGATTACCACCAAATATACGCGATAGCCCGCCAGGTCTAAGGTAAGAATAAAAAGCAAGTATACAAATTAAATGTATTTACAATAACTACTTAAACTAATCGTGTACAAAATACTTTTTACACATTACTTAAAGCATTAACCGAAATTCCTTATACACGACAACACTCGCAATAATCTTATGTTCCATAATGATTTTTAAATAATTTGGTCTATCTGCCACTTCATGCTTACGTTATTTTTTTTAGTTCATGTCCAACTATCCAGTGTTTATCACTGATACAAACTTTTCCTTTTACTACTAACTGCAGACTTAGCATTTTCACGATACATTCAAACGTGTCTCTATGCTATAAACATTATATCACAATATTTGTGCAACGTATTCATAATTATTCACAGAATTAACAGTTTTTTTTTTATTTAAAGATGTAACCAAACCAAACCATATTTTAGACTAGTAATAATCAACTTCTGCGGTTTCGAAAGCTAGTCCTTGCGGGTCATCCCTTAACAATCTTACTGTACCAAACAAACAGCACCTAAACAAACATATCACAAATTTAATAAATAAATTGAGCAATACTACCGCCATAGGTAACAATTTACTGACCAATTATACCGAGGTCATATCAAAAAATACTCTGGACCCACATATGAACCGCACTTGGGGAAATCTGGAGGGGCTTGAACAAAATCGCTACTCTCGCCTACTTTTAAAACGAAATCAAGACCTCTGGTCCAGTGTGTTGACCTTTCATCCCTCATCATCCAATATCCAGGGTTGTCAGCTTTGAAACGCAGCGCAACTACCCCAAACTTGGGTATAACTATTGTGTCCTTGACGACTGGATCCACGAGGTTTTTCTTTGGGAAAAGAGTACCCTCTTCGTTCATTTTTAACACAGATTCTTTGTCCAGGCTGCTATTGAACTCTCTTACTCCGACGACGTTGAAACTGTATCCGTGGAGGTGGAAAATGTGGTCTGACTCGCCACCTGTAATGTACAAACAAATGGATATAAGTTACACGTGTCTTTGCTGTTTGAATTTTTAATGTGTCTGTAGATTTGGCTCGATACTAAAATCTGTAAGGTTACATCTGTACCCAAATGAATAAATAAATCAAAGCAGAACGCAGAACTGAGGTTGAGGCATCCGTTATGTTCTCTTAAATGATAAATATTTCCTGATTCGTACGAGTATGTAGGTACTAAACTCTAATGCACAATAATTACAAACATACTCTTATTGGGGGCAGTTAGAAACCACATATTTTCACTAACCTACACTTCCGCTTCATCTACATTGGTACCTATAAATACCTTCGAGTATAAAACCCTATCAACTTTTACGCCCTGATTTAGTTGATGTGTGTTCATTCATCAAATTATATCATACGACCATTTGTAACACCCACCCATCACTCAAAGTTCTTGGATTAATTTTAGAAAGTTTTCATATGTAAGCTTTATTAACGATAATTTCGGTCAGTGAGCTGTCGCGGACAAGTATTTCCATACGTTTAAGATCACTATAAGTAGTCTATATGAAGGTATAAACGAGAATATAATTATTATAATGCACTTTTACTTTCGTAAACTTAAAAGTTTTCTTGAAAGCTTAAAAGTTCAAATCTGACTAGGCGACGCCTGTATTGTGGAGACGATTAAACTATAATGATACATTATTATCCATGGCTGACATAATAATCAAATTATAAAATTTCATTAAAATTAAAATAAATTATTAATAACATGTAAATGTATAATATGTAGCCAATTTTTTATCATACATAAGCAAAATGGTCGTGTTATCTAAAAATAAACATATTTTTGTGATGAGTTTTTCTATTTCATTGTAGCTAAGTGTTGAAAGTCATTTTTGAATAATTTGTTTTGCTTGTCGTACTGGTAGACATTTGAGCTCTTTGTCACATTGCATATTTACATTATTATACACTATATAATACATAATTATATAATAGCTATTATATAATAGCTATTATATAATAGCTATTATATAATTAGTACTTATGAGACTTCTGTTAAGATAAAAAAATACTTAAAGGCAGAAAGAGCACAGATACGCATTAATTCTAATTACCCACTTTCGTAATATAATCTCACCAAATCAGTGAAGTGAAACGCAATGAACTTAGAATGACAGTTCACTGGTGAAACGTTGTATCCGAGACCCAGAGCTTTAGATAAGTACCTATATTATGACTATGATAGCGCAGTGGTAGTGATGTGGAATACTATAGCAAGGGTTTCGGGTTCGAAACATATAATGCATAGTGAGAAGACCATAGCACGGTGGTAAGGTACTTTGTAGTACACGCGGCTACTTAAAAGATCACGGTGTACCTAAAAATAAGTATGGAAAAATTTGAACTATGCGTGCGGAAAATAAAAGCTCAAAAGTCACAAATGTAAAAAGAAAATGCAAAAGTGTCAGAGGGTACTTTTCATACAAAAATTCGGGTGAAACAGCGGGGAAAAGCTAGTATTATAATGCTATCATCCTTTTATTTAATTTTGCGCGCTCTGGTCGTATTTTGACATAAAGTCCCACTTTACTGTCTTGTATGTCGGCCGGTTATGAGATAATTGGCTCTTATAAACGAGTTTACGACTAAGTGTGTGGATAATATGACAATATCATTTCCGTGCTTACGTCATCCCTTCATAATGTCTGTACATTTTCACATAAATATATTATTATAACGGAACTTGTCTTATTAAATTAATTATTAATTATTACACGCGGAAGTGTCTTTGTCACGGAAACGAAGAAAGTTTACGAGATTTTTTGCAAGAGATATTTTTCTTATAGTGGATTTTATCCCTAACGGAATACGGGTGGCTCCGCGGACAAAAGCTAGTAACAAATGATGACTAGTAAGACAAGTTAAAACTTAGCTCCAAGTTTTTAATTGCACCGGAAGAATTTGGGAAAACACAATACAGGCAAACTTTGTTTAGGTGACTTTACTATTTTTCGTCTTTGTTTGCCCAGCGTCGATCCCACAGCAAGCGGTCTAGTGTTCTGCGGGCAGAGTTCATAGATTACGTGAACGCGGAACGCAGAACTCTGACCGCAGAACTCTAGACCGCTCGCAGTGGGATCGACGCCTTAGGTGTTGGTGAGTGTAATAATTTATTATTTAATTAAATAAACCATTCTGTATAAGTATTTATATCGAAACGTTCCATGAAAGGAAAAGAAAAGTGGGTACTGGGTACTAAAGAAAAGGTAATTAAATCAGGTACTTTATAGTTTTGAACACAATGCACTAATGCTACTTAAAATTTCAACAGACAATCGCAAGTAATAAACAAAACGAGTTAAATATGAATATGTCTTTTCATTAGATTGGCCATTACGTGCGGTAATCACCGAAGCTCAGTGACTTGAGAAAGTCTCATTTGGAACTCGGTACCTTACTATTATCATTAGCAATTTGCTACGCTTTAACTACTACGTTCGCCTTAATAGACAATTTAAAAGATTGGCCTGGAATAAATGAACGAAAATACCCTACGAAAATAAGAATGTAAATTCAAAAAACTTATTACTTTTATTGCTATTTCTATTGTTTTATTTGTTCAGTTAGTATTTTTGAAAACCTGGCTTTGTCTAAAAGACATTTTCACGAAATATGTCATTTTTTTAGCTATCTCTAAAATAGCTTCGTTTTTTCTTCAATGTACATTAGCATTCATATAAAAATAAAACTACACTATTCTTGATTTTATTTGTTTTTACTTATTTTACGGCCGAGTAGCACACTACGGATACCATAGAACGGTATCAAAGCCAATTCTATTTTGTGTATGCCATACAAAATAGAATTCTCCTAGATCAGTGTCTAATCCCCTTCGTTTTATAGTAGTTTTTGATACTATGTTAGTGATAAATAAGTGACATAAGAGCTTGCCTAACAAAAAGGCCGTATAATACTCGTAAACTCCCAGAATTCGATGTACGAATTCAGCATAGATGAAGCGAAAGCGGAAAGCATGGATCGAACGTAGCAAATGGAAATCGGTGGTTTATTATGAATATGACCAATTATTTTGATTTCTCGCCACATAGATTATGGGCACAAGATAGAGAGTAATTCATACTATAACGATAATAATACGATATCTCTGCAACTTATGGGTCCTAAAATTCAATAACATAATCATGATCGAAATGTTCGTCTCCTCTTCGGGAATACCTACGCTAGAAGAAAATTATATAAGATATTGTTTTATATATATATTTATTGTCTTTTATTATATGTTAATTATGCAAGGTTATTTAGTTGTGTCAGAAGGTTCGTTTTAATAATCGAATTTTTCACATGCCCTCTTTCTCTAACTTTTCTTTCACACTCAATACGAATCTATTAAATAAACCCCAACGTATGCATATAAGGTACCAACTCTAACACTGTCGCTATTCGTCATTGTAAGCTTAAGCATATTTACACTCTAAAACGTCTTCCGTTAGCTTAAGTGTTTGGAAAACACGTGTCGTTTCTAACTTTCGGTGAAAGCAAGGGAAATAGCCTTTACATGACCAATAAGTTGTTATATTGTGGTAGCAATTGCTGTTATGTTACATGTAGTCATATAATTGCAACATGTGCTATTTATCGCACTTCAATTCTCTGTAATTAAGATAGTGTTTATAAATGATTACTGCTTTTTAACCGACTTCAAGAAAAGGAGGAGGTTCTCAATTCGGATGTTTATATATATTTTGTTTTTTATGTATGTTCGGGCATAACTCCGTCACATATAGACGGATTTGTAAAATTCTTTTTTTGTTCGAAAGGGGTATATTCCGAAATGGTCCCATATAAATTAATATAAATTTCATATAGATCTGATGATGAGTTTCGGAGATAGACAACGGAACTCTTAAAAAAATTACAGTATATCAGCCGCGATTGCTACTATCGCATAAATATGCATTGTTTACGCAATCACACAACAAAACATCAGGCCTGTACACTCGAAAGGGTTACGCAGATGTATTCAGTATATAATGAAACTACGGGCGATGGCTGCCACACGCGTCATACTTGTGAACAGGTGCTGCTTGTGGGGGCTGGTCTGCTTAAGTTTGCCATTTATTTATTTACTTACTAAATATAGATTCAGTCTACTTTGTAGTTTTGCCGCCGCGCCGGGGCACGCAATTGTTGTCAGTGCGATTAGAATGTAAAATTATGTAATGAATCTAAGCTTGTTTTGAAAAGAGTAATTGCTGAGTTTATTGCCGGCTCTTCTCAGCAAATGCAACCTTCCGAACCGGTATTAGAGTATTAGAGTCAGACTTTTCATAAGTGCCTGCGAAGGTCTATTTGAATAAATGATTTTGAATTTTGAATTTTGACTAAAAATTCAAAAATAAATTAACTTTTTAACAAAAAAATAAACCGCCTTCAAAGTACACTAAAAAGTATAAAATAACTCTTATCTGACACTGTTTTGAAGTGAGCGAAATATTTTCTATAGAACACGTCATGCGATTTCGCTCACTTCAAAACAGTGTCAGATAAGAGTTATTTTATACTTTTTAGTGTACTTTGAAGGCGGTTTATTTTTTTGTTAAAAAGTTAATTTATTAGAGCTAGATGGATGTGCGCTCAGTTGCTGACATGACATGTAGTTGTCAGGCTAGTGCAGAATATCAGCGGGTGTGCGATATGCCTATCCACAGCCATGGCTGAGCACTAGACCTTTTTGTCTCTGCTTTTATTTATTACTTTTTACTTTTGTTTTATTATGTTATTTTTAAGTTGGAGACAAATAAACGTTCATTTATTTATTTAGTCCAATCTAATAAGCAAGAATGTATGGCACTGTAAGGCGCCGATCCCATAGCGAGAGTTCTGCGGTCTGAATTCTTAGTGCGTTCTCCTTGACCTGGCTCTCATATGCAGCAGTTGGAACCTACCAGTAGATTCTTGGCAACAGATTTACAACTTAAGGGTACTATAAAGTTCCCTACCAACAAAGATTCAAACTCACTTTCTGCGCCATGGCATTCGACGCCTTTACTATCACTAGGGTATCATACGAGTAAAAAGTACTATACAGTCTGCCATTATTTGGCTTTAATAAATAGAAACTTACATAACTGATGCTCATATGAAAAAAAAGTGAAAAATCAAGAACGTGAATTTATTAGCTCGGTGAATGTGCGGCATAAATTCGTGCGTGACCCTTCAAATAACTTTTACTCAGATATTGCTCTGTTCTAGTTAAATGTTAAGTAAAAGTTTAACTACGCGTCTCGTTACAACATTTTCATTATACTTAATTGTTTAGAAACCCATTCTAAACGTGACATTTAAATTTTTTCTAAACAATGCGCCACGGTCTGACTGCGAATGAATATTCATAAGCGCTTGTTAAAAATATTGTATAAATTGAATAATGAAGCCAGTACTTGAGTCTTGTTGCAAAAGTTTAGGTGATAAAAGTTCACAGTCTAACTCCATTCATAAAAAAACAAGTTAAATTGATAGTAAAGTTTGTTGAATGTTAATTTAAAAATGGAACGTAAAAAAAATTAAAAAATACTTGAACAACTTTTACATTATACTTTGAAAGTGGAACGCCTGTCAATGGCCTGTTATTTCCGATAACTAGATCAATCATAGCACGTTTAACGGTTTAACCTACTTCTTTTTCTATCAGCCAAAAAAATAACATCTATAAGATTACTTGAATACAAACTCTATACAATGACTTTAAAATGTAAAAGTATGGTCTAAAGTTCCTTGAAATATTCTATAACATTTTCAATATAAAGACCGCAGTTATAGTTGTGATACAGACTACAGTAATAGCACACATTGACAACTGTTAAATAGCTACTACTTTAGCTCTACTATAACAATAAATCATATAAATGGTGTCATTTTATCTAGAGAAAATATCTGTTTTGTGTTATTTTAGACAACAATTTATTGTTATCTTTCGGGAACTATTTCTCAAATTGGTGTTTTAGGCGCACAAAGAGAGTTCTAGTGTTCTGCGTTCAGAGTTCTGCGTTCCGTGTTCACTATTGTGCACACAACAAGCAGTCTAGAGTTCTGCATTATTCGCTACTGATCACACGTCATACACTTTTTATACTTATAAAGACGCCGCATACCTTACAGTGAACGCGGAATGCAGAACTCTGAACGCAGAACTCTTCTCTGCGGGATCGGCACCTTATACATGGCCATTTTTAACATCTTCAATGTTAATTAATATCGTTATCCTCGGCATTTAAGCTATTCCGATATCCACGAATTTCTTGACTTAGATTTGATATCGGAAGGTCAAAGATGAAAAAGTTCAGACGCTTACCTTGGTCAAACATAATCATTTCGACGGTAGAATGCAGCGGTATGCTCTTGACATGGACACATTCTTCACCGTGGCCGTACCCGTCTGGGCACAGTGTGTTCGGACCCACATCTCCACCTTGAGTCAGAAGCGGGGACGCAGGATATGTGAACCGATGACCGTCAGTTTGGCCCCAACTTTCTGTAAAAAAGAAGTTCATTATTATTTAGCCTTGTTTATTAGCTTAAGGTATTTCTATAAAAAAAAAACAGAAAACCTTTGAAAAGCTTTGATATTTTATCTAAAATTAAGGAATTAAGGTATGTACAAGAAGAAGGGATTTGGTACAAGGCTATACAGGGTCAGCCTCTTCGTCTACCCTGGTTTGCTAATGTAAAACTGAGCCGAAGACGTAGACTTCGTTCGGGACACATTCCATCAAGAAAGTTTGGACACCTTATGAAAAAAGTAGATTCGCCTAACTGCGATGTTTGTAATATTATAGATGGTGTCCAACATTTGTTGATGGAGTGTGTCAAAAACCGAGTTGCGAGAGAAACATTAATACGAACATTAAACATTTACTTAATGGATGTCGGTGTAATACAAAGTATTTTGGCTGATCCGACATCCATTGCTGCAAAAATGAATTTTGACCTAGCCAGTTGAAGTGGCTTTTCGACAAATGAATGTGTATTCGTTTGGGACTGACATATCCTTATAGGATAAAAGTCCCAAAAAAAAATGTTATCCCCATGCGAAACAAGTTTGCGTAACTGTAATATTTACATCATTAATGTAACTTTTGTTTGCATTATTTTGTATAGAAGCTTTATTAAATACGAACATTATATTAATTACTTTAATCAAGCAGGAGCCGAGCCACGAACGAACAGAATTCGTTCGTCGCTCGCGATGTCAAGTGTGGACGTACAACGAGCGCGATGCGAATCCCTGTGTTCGTGAAAAAACTGTCAATCGGGCCGGAGCGCAGTCGAGCGCGAGAAGAATGCTCGTTCGAGGCTCACAAGTCCGTCCACGCTACGCGAACAACGAACGAATCCTCGAACGAATGTTCGTTCGAGCCTCGGCTCGTACTCGCTTCGCGTAGCATGGTAGCATGGACTTGGCATGGACTGGCATGGACGCACCATACTTATGAAGCCTTGACAAATGAGTAAGAAAGATACACTTGTTGAATTGTAGATTATTATGGAAAGATTAATTACTACATGTTTTTCTTCTATTTTTTGGTAGTTACGGAAAAGTTACAAAACAAAAAAATTACAAAAATGGTTTTCAATGAAAAAAAAAACAGTGCAGAATTATTATTCCCCTTCACAATAACTCTGAAATAATAGGTTTCTGGATCTGTGTCCTCTGTCTGAAACGACTTTAATTATAAAAAAATACAAAGCCCCGCCGAGGCTTTTAGTAAAATCACAGATTAAGTAGGCTTTTCATTTCGCTTCGAGAATTATGTAAATATGTACCAGGAAATTGGGTGGAATGTCTGCCTCAGCTTATGAAGCAATTTCTTGCACTGTATTGTACATGGAACAAAAAAAACAAGTATTGTATCTATGTAGGTACTATATATACGGCGACATACCCTTGTTAGAGTTGCCATCCGTCCGGGTTTCCCCGGATTTGTCCAACTTTAGAGGGCGTTCGGGCGGGGTTTAATTTTTTGTACGGGTTTCAAAGTTTTCAAGTCACAACAATCAAAACAATTTTTTAATTTACTGAGTAATTAAAATAAATTACAGTTTAAAAAAACTAAAAAAAAACGCTTTAAAAAGCCCTGCACTAAAAAGTGTTAAATAATTATAAAATTGAACCTAAGTATATTCCCTCTCTATCCCGTAAGGGCCTAAATGTAAGCAATTTTTGTAATTAAGTTCAATATTTGAATGAAAAAGCGTGGGGCGCTTTTCATTTTGTAATTTACGATATTTCTTCATGATAATGATAATGCTTAGAAATTCTATAGGGTTTCAAGAACCATACATGGTCTATGTTCATCTCTCGTCAATTCCAACAAGCCCAAACACGGCTAGGAAACGTTGCTCCGTTATGGAGTTCCAGTGCCTACCTTCCGGGTCCATCATCAGATCAGCTCGATGGTACCAAATTATTGTATTTTCATCGGTACTTGATAAGTGTGCAAAATTTCAGTTTAATCTGACGATTGGAAGTCGATGAAAATTACGTTTGAAGATTCCATTACATAAATAAATAAAAGCACTGTTACAATGTCCGGGTTCCAAGTTCCAAAATCCGGGAAAACCCTTCCCTTGTTTGACTTCGACATTTTGCATATTCCCTCTGATATTGAAATTATACAACTACCTGTGCCCCGCAGTTTCACCTGCATTACCTGATGCCATTACCGATATGTCTCTACTGTCGACAATATTTGTATGACTGTAACATGGAGTAACTTTCAAACATACCGAGAGGTGAGGTTGTGAATTGTACCTCAATCATTATTGAATTCGTTTTGCATTTCAACTCATTGAATAATGAAAGTATGTACCTACAACAAAAAAGTTTACACACTTCAGCCACTTCTCAACGTATAAAATCTTTTTTTTGAATTAAATTATTTATTTATTTTATTTATTTATTTAATACAAATTACGGTACCCGAATCACTCCCATTTATGTTCCGTGATTTCTTGTGGTTTTCTATAGCTATGATATTTTTTCTAAAGATAGAGTTATCTTTAGAAAAAATGTCTATCCTCTGGCTGGACTTCCGATTGACACAAATTCTTTGGACACCTGTAATAGTATAGAGTTTACCTTTCTAGATTATTACCAAGTTCATCGAGTTCATCATACATATTTATAATAGAATAGAATAGAAATGACATTTATTTGACAGCAATAAAAAAAAACGTACCACAAACTAAAATAATATACCTATATGAAACTTATTTTTGGTACCACTAATTAAATAAATAAAAAATAAAAATAAATCTTCTAACCGCTGTAGTTGTTGTCAATTCATACGTTGGTGATAATTCAAAAAGAAGATTTTATACGTTGAGAAGTGGCTGAAGTGTGTAAACTTTTTTGTTGTAGGTACATACTTTCATTATTCAATGAGTTGAAATGCAAAACGAATTCAATAATGATTGAGGTACAATTCACAACCTCACCTCTCGGTATGTTTGAAAGTTACTCCATGTTACAGTCATACAAATATTGTCGACAGTAGAGACATATCGGTAATGGCATCAGGTAATGCAGGTGAAACTGCGGGGCACAGGTAG